>CM050325.1:55637760-55840774 GCA_027475135.1 Bactrocera correcta | reverse complement strand
TATATTTATTAAGAATACATTACGAACTTTAAAACTATGAACAAAGACTTACTATTTGTTGATCATTGTACTATTTCTAATTTATTTAAGTTACTGAGTTAAAGCATCGAACGTGACTAGCTCAATAGTAGCGGACGAGTGCTAGTATTTCAAAAAGCAATTTCGGTTGTCTCATTAAGCAAAATTTCTATTTCTTGTGAGTAAGTGAAGTATTGATATATTTACTTTAATTTTCTAGCACACTTTTAGTTGAATAATAAAACATTGTCAACAAAAGATTAAAACTCGCAACCTTCGCGGTAATTCACACATATTATCACTTGTATTTTAACACCATATATTGAGCTAAATTTATGGACAGAATGTTCTGAAACATTTGAGAATATGAAATAATAACAAAAACCTGATTATAAGCGCCAATGCAAGCTCAAAACAATGAAAAATAATGAACGATTTTTGCCACAAAGTTTGTAAGAAAGAGAAGAGAATATTGGTGATCCTATAGAATATAACGGATTTTCAATAAGAGCGCTACAAGATCTGAAATTCTTTATTCCTGTGAAAGTATGTTTGATGCCATTACGTATTGAACTCGATTTTTTTTTTCATGCACACCACGGGCACGCTTGAGGCGACCAATTGACTGGGCCATTTCGTGAGATAACACGTTCACCAAACTTGGTTTTCAATAATTCGATTGTGAAATTCGCTGTGTGGCTTTTGACGCCGTCCTGTTGGAACCACATATTGCCAAAGTCCATATCATTAAATTCGGGTCAAGAATATTCGGTTATCATTGAGCGGTAGCGGACAGTAACGTACAGGTCTTGATCATCACGGTAGAAGTACGGCCCAATGACGCCGTCGGACCATTACCCGCACCAAACCGTAATTTTTTCGGGATGCAATGATGACTAATGGAGTTCGTGTAGATCGCTGCCTGATCAATGATGCATAGTTTGCTTATTGACGAAGCCATTCAGCTGGAAATGAGCCTCAAAGCTGAAGAGGATTTATCGATGAAAATACGGATAATTTTCCAGTTGTTGCTTAGCCCAATTCACGAACATACGACGATTATGGTAGTCAAGGAGCTTGAGTTCGTGCGTTAGTTTGATCTTGTACGGATGTAGACCAAGATCTTTTCGTAAAATTCGCCACAATGACGTCAAAGAGATCCGCAACACTTGAGAACGACGTGTCAGAGACTGATTTGGGTCTTCCTCAATTGATGCGCTAACGGCAGTAACATTCTCGACACTAAAGGCACTTTTTTGTCTCACTGGCACGGGAACATATTATGCAATGTTTGTGGATTCAAATTCTTTCACTAAACGCTCAATTGTTCAGCTGACAGGACGATTATGACGACCATAAAATTGGCGTAGCGCTCTTGAGAGCCCACTGACTCCGAATTTCGGTAGTAAATTTTAATAATTTCAACTCGCTGCTGGATCGTATATTTTTCCTTGATGGCAAATCTTATTGAAGAGAAATCTCAAAAGATGGAGGAAAAATATGGCATAGTTTGCTGTCACTATCGGTTTACTTTTGTAGCGTCTCTATTGACAAACCGATCAGAATAAAGTCTTTGTTTGAAAAAGCTTTTTATTTGAAGACTTTTCTTCGCGAAATTCGACATGGATTGTTTTTGAAAGCAATAGTATAATCTCCCCAAAAATTATTAAGATCGGACCATTATAGCATATAGCTGTCATACAAAGTGAACGATCAAAATCAAGTCTTTGTTTGAAAACATTTTTTTTTTTTTTTAATTTGTGAAAGATATTATAGCAACGGTGCAACCATCTTTGTTGTTCTAAGTTCTTTCAGTTAAAGTTGTCGCCGCTAAAATTCCCTAGAAGCTAAGAAATGACGTAATCATAACTCTAATTACAATAATATCATACATGATTTTAATTTAGCAACTACATATATAAATAAAATATATGTAAATATGTTCGCTGTTAAATTTAATACACCTAGCAGACAAACAGACAAATGTACATATGTATGTACACAGTTGTCTATATAAGTCTAATATAGTGCATACGTGTTTATTGAAATTCTTTGCAGTTTCGTGCCATTTTTATTATTATTTGTTTTGAATTCTATTGAAATAGCTGGGATTTTCTACACAATTTCACGGCAAGCCGCCCAGTCGCGAGCTCAGTCACAGCAGAGATACGATAACGACTTGTCGCAAAGTTTCCAGCGCGCGCATTAAAACAAATACAAAGTTTGCATATTCAGTGCCTGAGAAATTAACTGATTATTGTAAATTTTTAAATATTAGTTTAGTGTTTGAAAGTAAGGGTTTTGAAAATCTTCGATCCTAGAGTGAGTGTGAGTGTGTGCATTCAAAAAATATTTGTGAGATATTTCGTAAACCAAAAAAAAAAAACAGAAACAAGCAAATGTTCGCCGGCATATACATATCTATGTATGTATATTAGAGTGGGTCGATTTTTTTCAAAAAAATGTTCTACGTGTCATTGTGAACAACTTTGCCTATGAGGCTATGGTTCCAAGAGACCACAGGTCTAAAACAAATTTCGAGCCAGAATTTTTAATTTACATTTTTTTAAGACAAAGTTCAAGAAGTCTGAATAATCGGCTGTACGGGAGCTATGTGATATAGTTGACCGATCTAACCGATTCCGACAAATTATCAATAGAACATAAAAAAAAATATTCAAATATTCGCCGGCATATAAATATTTATGTACATTAGAGTAGGTCCAATTTTTTTAATAATATCGCGTATGTGGAAAATGTTCTCCGGCTTATTATAAACAGCTTTGCCTAAGAGACTATGGTTTTAAAACAGGTTTTAAGACAAAGTTTTTTAAGTCAAAGTTTCAAAAATCTGAATAATGGGTTGTATGAGAGCTGTGTGATATAGTTGTCCGATCTAACCGATGCCGATAAATGTTCAATAGAATATCAAACTTCATCTGCGTATTTAATTTCAAAGGGATATTTCCAAAACTGTCGAACAAATTTTATGATTCCCAAAAAACTTCGCCTTAAAAATCGCTGTTTCGAATTTGGGTTTAGACGCATAGTCTCCTTGAAAAAGGTCTTCAGAACGATATTTTAGATCCGTAGCCTCTTAGTTTCCTACTGAAAGGTCTTCAGAATGACATTTTTGACCCATAGTCTCCTAGTTTTCGAGTGAAAGCTCTTCTGAATGACATTTTAGACCCATAGTCTCCTTCTCCCAATGAAAAGTGTTCAGAATGACATTTTTGACCCATAGTCTCCCAGAGAAATGTCTTCAAAATGACATTTTAGATCCATAGTCTCCTAGTTTCCTAGTGAAAGGTTTTCAGAATGACATTTTAGATCCATAGTCTCCTAGTTTCCGAGTGAAAGCTCTTCTGAATGACATTTTAGACCCATAGTCTCCCAGAAAAAGGTCGTTAAAATTACATTTTAGACCCATCGTCTCCTAGTTTCCTAGTGAACGGTCTTCAGAATTACATATACCGCATACGTGATTTTTTGCTTTACGGCTCTCTGTAAATCGACCCGCTCTAATGATCATACATATGGTACATATGTATATAAGTGAATGAATGTAGTGTGTGAGCGAAAGTGCAAAATGTTTTTCATCAGAACAAATTATCGCGAATTCTCTTTATCTATTCAATTGCATCGGAGTGGTCAGTTATGTGTATATTTTATCTTCTCAACTACTTTGAACACTCATTGCATTTACTATATATATATATACATATATATGTAGGTGCAAATACATAACACCTGTAAGAAAAAAAGTGTATTTGCTCGGCTTTATCAGCACATTTCGCTTTCGTAAGAAAGGTTACACTTTCGTCATTATACCTTATCCTTAATTTATCCCTGTGCCATTCAACATTTTCAATCTTTCTTTTATTAGTGAATCACACACAATGAAAATAGTCTACAAACAACCTTCGATTTTGCGATTTTGACAAATCTGTTACGAAAATCGAAAAATCCTTTTACTAAGGAAATCGGTAAAGGTGTTTATGGCTCCACTGTGAATGGCCCTCAGTGCGCATCTAAACTGTGTTGCGTTCGTAATTTGATCGGCATACGGTCTAATGTCGTCGATGTAGTTAAAGAAAAAGTTTTGAATGTTCCGAAAAGGCGGCTCCGCTTCAAATGCGATTCTGACGACATCAATAGACATACTGTAATTGGCTAAAGTACAGTAATAACGTCTGAAGCTTCATCGTCTGTATTTCACTACATTCAGGCGACCATAAGTTTGTTTCTTTTTTCCCATGAGCCGACTATTTAAGTCAATTATGAAGCAGTTTATTTGGGAAACAAAAATCGCTAAATCAAAAACAAAAATAACCAAAACATAAAAAATACCAGGGAAAAAACTGTCCCATAGATTTAAAGATGAGGAATGCTCCCCGACTTTAGGTATATTGTGCCCTACAATTACCATAAAAATTGAAAAATTTCCTTGCAAATTCTATTTTTTTTTAACTTTGTACTTCATTGTTCCACCTGGGGCATCAGTAACTACTTCTAGACCTTGAAATTACATAATTTTAAGTTACATCGGGAGAAAAGTCTTCCCAAGCTCACTTAAGGGCAGTCCTTACGTTTCAAATATGTTCAATAGGATTTATATCTGTTGACTGTGATGGTAAATTTTTTTGTTTGGCAGCATTATATAGAAGCCAGTTATGTACAACTTCCACCTTTTGCTTTGAATCGTTGCTTTGTTGAAAAGTCCAACGCATTCCACGACCCACACTATCCCCTGCCGTTTTCAATTTGTGTTTTTTTCAAAAAATCGTCGCTCTAATTTCTGAAGAAGGTTTTGAGATTGGCCTACTACAGTTTGCGGCTACCTAGCAACCTGATCGTTCAGAATCAAAATAAAGATATTTCTAAACTCTTTTATTAGCAAAGTTTGTCCTTTCAGGGCCAGCCTGGTTACAATGTTTTTGACGATCCTTAGATTGAACATTTCCAAGTAAATTATTCCCAGATGTCTTAAGTTCCTTTTTCTTTGTATAAATTAATATACAACAATATAATACAGGGTCTACCAACATGCACAACGTGATGGTTAAATAAAAATGCATCCATATTTTGTAAAGCAGACAATTTTATGTCACTTATGGTTTGAGTAAAATGTTGGCCAAATGGCCACTACGACCCCATTCGCTTATCTTCAGCCCATGACATCAATTTTCGTTAACTCCGTGCAGCATATCGGCTATAGTACGCAGAATGTTGTCTTCGAAGTCCACAAGCGTTGCTGGTTGATTCAGTAAACTTTTAATTTATCATGCACCCAGAGAAAATAATATAGAGGCGTTGAGTCACAAGAACGTGGGGGTCATTTAACTCGATCACTTCTCGAAGTTAACTAATCGCCAAAATTTGCACAGAGTGTGTCTGTGTTTAGACTTGAAACATGAGCCAGCTCATCGTCTTGCTGAATATCCGCGTCGATTTCATCACATTCCGGGAAAATAATCGGTCAACATCGTGTCATAACGCTCGCTATTGATGGTAAAGACCTAGCTCATTTCGAAAGAGATATCACAATCGGCACGACCGGTAAATCTTTAGGGGCGCAATTGCGTTTCCTGACCCACACAAGCACTTGACTCACTTCAATAGCGAAAATTTTGTTTGTTAGCGAACACATTAAGCCATTGAAAGCCTCATCTAAGGTCACGTCACAGTGGCCACCGAAGAACGTGAAATTGCGTAATGATCTTGGAGAGTTGCCAAGCGTTGAACCGAAGTAAAACGTAACAAGATGAAATGGTAAATCTTACTGAACACATTGACAAAATTTTACTGCAAACCGTAAACAAAAATGGCCGCCATGAGCTGTCAAAATCACATCATCTCTATTGGTAGACATATACATTTCCTCTAATGATAAGTACCATCATCCAGGACTTAGGTTTGATCACAGCTTCCACCAAAATCAACAACGGTGCCACCTCGCCAGCCGTTAGTCAATTGGTGTCGGTTTGAGACTTGTTTAATCTGATCGAATATTGCCCGCAGCAACGATCTAAATGCATATAGTTCTGTAAAGTTTCATTAAATGATCAATTTAGTTTTCATATTCTCAGTAATCGCCTATCACTTTTCACCACATGTTCGTATGTATCGTGTCTCATTAACGACTTTAGTATTCTCATGCAAATCTCTTTTTACACCTAACATCAATACATGAGAATAGTGTCTTTTCTTCGAAAATAGCAAATCACCTATTGCACAAGCTTTGTTTTATAAATTCATCATAAATTATAAATGTATGCACGTAGGTTATGAAATTACTGTTAAACCGCAGACCAATTAAGTTTTCTTCGTTGTAGGCGAGCTTAAAATTTAATAAAGAAACTTGTTCTAAAGCAACCCAGCAGAGCAATGCACTAGCTCCTACATTTCAACACTGCTAGTCGTCACTGGGTCTGTACTGCACTTTTCTCAATAGGTCAATTGAAAAGTCCGGGGGCTATTATAGCAGAAACTTGATTTGTTTTATTTAACTCAGTTCCACTCAAAGGTAATATATTGATTATAGCGACCCTCCAACTTTTCGATACCATATAGGCCTCAATTTCGGCGTTCACCTCTTCATTCGAGGAAAATTTCTTCCCGTCGCGTATTCCTTTGAGATCTGAGAACAGGAAGTAATCGCTGAGAGCTAGATCTGGAGAATACGTTGGATGCAGCAGCAATACGAAGCCCAATTCATCGATTTTTTCATCGCTTTCACTAACTTCTGACAGGTGCTTGCCTTGGTTAAACAGCACTTTTTCTTCAAACGCGACCGTTTTTCGGCGATTTCATCCTTCATGGACCGTCCATTAACGCTATGTAAAAGTCGCTTTTGATGCTGCTTCCTATTTTCGCATTTCAAAATACAGACACCATAATCTTGTCAGACGACTGTTGGTGTGTAGTAAACTCAGTTGACTGTCTATTGGACTCCGGTGTGAAATACATAATGGATTCAATCTCTTTTGAGCATTCACGGCGTTCATCGTCTTCGGAGCTCATTTCACACCAAGTCAAAGCTTAGCATACCAATCCTTGATGGCTGATTTTTCTGAAGCAGTGTGCGGAAACTCGACATAAAGGAAAGCTTTTGTTTCAACTGTAATTTGGGTTTAACATAACAGTGATCCAAACTTACAGTGACAGGAAGGTTCGACAGACAGACCTACACTATTTCTTTAGACTTTCAAATGAGAAAAAATAACTTTATGCTGCGTGAAATTATATTTATTTTCATAAAGGAAAAGTAAATTGAATATAAGTTTCTTAATGAGCGCCCTTAAATGTGCTGATTAGTCTCTGCGAAGAGCCATAAGAGTCGTCAAACGCCTTTATAAGAGATCTCATACTTTCCTGTACACGTGGCCATTCTTGGGGTGCGATAGTGGCATTTACGCCTTGCCACGACAAACTGTAACCCGTGCTCCACTGCCATATATCGCCGTTCACATAAGAGTTTACATAAATATCAACTGTCTGCGCTTGCACCATGGACTCGGTATGGGTGAACTTCAGCAAATTGCCGCCCAACTTGTCGTAACAAATATTGTTACAAATCAATTCGTCTGCTTTGTTGGGATTGTTGCGCTTTATGATCTTACAGCCGCGTGTGCCGGGGGGACAAACGAGTTGGTCGCAACGCCAAATGTCCGTCACTGAAAGAAATATTTTAAAGTGTTGAAAAAATACTCTTTTAGCAAAAAAAAAAATCTCTGAGAACTCACCATTGTCGTAGGCGAGTTCCACATTCTCTATATAGGAAACACCGGGCACATACTTCGCCTGAACTAGGCAGCAAAAGGCCAAGAAGGCGATGCTTGCAATCTTAATTATTTCAGTCATTGTTATGTTCTAAGTGAGAAGAGTATAGAACAAGATCGTAAGGAATCCTCCGTAACTTTAAAATGATTTTGAAATCGTCGAAATCGTTAAGACCCAAACAACCTTTCTTCGGATGTTTGCTCAACACTTTAACTGATGCCTTCCTCACTTTCGCCAATTGCTTTTATAATCGAGTTTTTCGCAAAAGAATTTGTGATAAGAAAGGCACTTCAGCCTTTGCATGCTCCAAAATCAGGTAGCCACCACTTCAGCTTGTCCAAACGGTATAAATAATCGTAAACTTTTATTATCTGCCATAAGCTAATCATTGGATCTAAGAAACAAGCAATTGTGAAACAAGCAATTGTGACTCATACTTAGTCATTCATGCAACGCGTTATCTGTGGCCTTCGACGGGTCTATAAATTATATGCATAGCCACTTGAGATTTGTTAACAAAATAATATTTTTACAAAGCTTTTTTATTGGGTCTGCTTTGCGCCAATGACCGAATCGTTCGCTGTTGATAAGTTTAACTAATAAGCACCTACTATTGGCTATTTTTTATCGATATTGGGCACCAACCGAAAATCAATTAGATGATTAGGCTTTTCTGACTTTTTATTATAATCTTTGTATTGTTTTTAATTTTTATACCTGAACACCAAGAAGTAAACGTCGGAGATGCTCTAAAACATATATAATAAATGATGAGCTGATTCGATTTAGCGGTGTTCGTCTCTCAGTATTTGCGCGAACTAGTCCACAGTTTTTGAGTTATAGATCTGAAATTTTGCTCACGTCCTTTTCTTTCCAAGAAGACCAAGAACTCACGTCCTTTTCTTTTCAAAAAACCACTGATTTGTCAGAATCACCACTATCGGAGCACAATAGCGTATATCTGAAAGCATAGATCGCATTCTCTGATACTTAGTAAGCTTCCGTTTCTACCCAATACAACGAATTTTCGAAATCCTGTAGAATTCAACTTAAAATCGGTCCCCAATATAACCTTCCTGACCCGAAAAGATTGGGAAAAGGGCGAGCTGAACAGGTATGCAGAGAATAGCATTTATACGCATGGTTCCAACTAGATAAGGGGTAGAAGTGATATCTTTTTAGCCAAATTAGTACTAGAAACGACTTGCCTTCCCGACCGGAAAAAAGTGAGAAAGGGGTGAGGCCGACAGGCCTGTAGAGATTGCCATCTTTGCGGATGGATACAAACTAGATATGGTTAGGAAGTGGTGCCTTTTCAGTAAAATTAGATATCAAAATCGCCTTGCGTTTGTTACCAAACCGCTGCAGTGTGTTCCAAGCAGAGATCACAGCAATAAAAAAAGTCGTCTTGTTCTGACAAGGAATATATTTATATATAGAAATAGCCAAGCCCGCCAGTTTTTTATATAGTTTCCAAGTGTAATCAGGTCTTCCTGCACCTGATATTTTAAACGGAGTGGAGAACTTCCCCTGCCTCTGCTTCCCCGTCGTGTACTACATCGAATACTCTCAGGCTGGATCCATATTATAGATATAACTAAGTCTCGATGGAAACAATCTCTAACTTGCTCAACAAGCAGTCATACCGACTACTAAAATTCGAGGGGAATCAAATGGTAGGAGTTCTAACAGGTCATTGTCTTATTAACAGACGTGCCAAGACCCAGGGGATAACAAAGAACGACTATTGTAGAAGCTGTCGGTTGATATAGAGAACACTATCTATTCTAAGCGATTGTAAGGCTTTAGAGTAGAAAATAATCCCAACTGTCGTTCAAGGGATTATTATCAAGGGTTTCTTGATGATATTGCTGTGGTTGCACAGATAAAACTTTCCTTAGTAATGAACTTCATCAGACACGGAATGGTTCTGCGAAGAGAAAATAGAGTGAAGGGATGTTAGACCCCGTGGTATCACAATGGATAGCTTAAAGATTTAGGTGCGTCGTCAGACAGTCACTCCAGCTATCAACCTACTTTTTACTTAAGGCAATGGCGAATACTCCGAAGAAATGGTTGAGATCGGATCTCTATACCATGTTCCCTACAAATTATTCTTGTAAAGAATCTTTTGGATTTGTGAAGTTAGCGTTATTTTCCCATCTTTTCATCAACCAATTCATTCATCACATTACATGAACTTCATTAGCTCCTTTTGTATTTATTTTTTGCCCCACAAGAAGGCATACTAAGTCTAGGCGGAAACCATTGATCGCATGGAAACCAGTACATCCATTAACAAAGCTTCAAGCTGGGGACTGTATATCATATAGCCGCATATTTATAATATTATTCTAAGCGGGTTTGCTCATTTTGAAAACATTTCAGCATAAGCATCCTAAGTTGATCCCGCAAGATCGCCGTTAAATCGGACAATATGCAACGATTCGGAAAGCAATCACTCCAACTCCACGTTCTACTCATTGGGCTCGTTTGTTTGAGTCTAACTGATCCAGCAAGCACTCTAAGTCAGGTGGTCACCGATACATTTAGCCAAACTATAGCCGGCGATGTCGTTGTTTATCTGAATGCCAGTAAGTTGACATATATAACGTTTGTTGCAAACAGTGGCGGAGTCAGAATTACTTACTGTGAAGGTTTAAGCAATGAGTTTGAATTACGATCTTAGGTTTTGGATCCTCCACTGGTTGTAATGCAGTATTTAGGATTAGTCTACAACATTTTCTTTATAATTTTATAGCGTACTGGCGTTGCGATCTCGTCTTATGTCCCGCCGGCACAGATCAATGCGTAGTGACGAAGTCTAAGTCGCCTAGAGAACCAAGAGATCTAATACGAAGGAATATCTGTTTGTCCGCCAACAAAGAGCGGCTTGTCGATGAGTCGGTTACTGAGTCAATAAAACCCTATGAAGACATCAATTTCAAACTGATTGTGAGCAGCACCGGTTCGTCTGTACTGCAGGACTCCTCCTACTCCAACACCTACACGAGTACGTCTTATTCGAGTTCATCTGTTAATACAGATGCTGCCTCAAAAGCTGCTGAAAAAGCTGCTGCGGAAGCTGTGGCCAATGCTGCTGCTAATACGGCCCATATTAATCGTCAAATTGCCAGAACTCTGCAGCAGACCGGTGAAGCAGTAAGAAGAAGCCTTGAAACAGCTCATCAAGACTTAGTGGAAGCATTCCGTAGCGCAGGCCTTTGGGGGAAATGAGGAAACATTGCGGAAGGAAGTGACCTAAGCCTGGCAGGACGCTCTTTTTATTAAAGTAAAATCAATACCCGAGAATAAATGCTGTGAAATAATAATACCTTGTATATTATGTACTTATACTTGTATATAACCGTTATGTGTATAATAAAAAAAACTGTAAAAAAATTTGTTATGCTTTTTTGCGATTTTTGAGAAATTTTCCGACAAAATTTTAATAAAATAATGTTGCGTTGATTGCTGGTTATTTATTTGGTATTTAGTAGCGTTTCATTAAACACTTATTGGTACTCGGACCCCACGGACCTAGGGCATTACATGCCCTTCGTAATGCTTAATGCTTTCCCTCGTCTTCTGCTGCATTTTCCGCCATGAATCGGCGTCGATTGTTGCATTCACGGCTTGGAATTCCCTATTGTAGCCAGTAACCCATGTTGCTGTGGCGTCCACTTACGAGTTCACATAAATTTCGACCGTCTGCGGGTACACCAAGGTCTCGAACGATCGGATATAAGTTCTTGTACGGAAAACTTTTGTATTAGACGAGATATCTTCACGAAATTTGGCATGAATTATTAGCCACGGCAACGGTACAATCTCCAAAGAAATTATACAGATCGAACTAATATAGCATATAGCTGTCATACAAACTGATCGATCAAAACCATGTCCTTGTATGGAAAACTTTTTTATTTCTCGATATATCTTCACGAAATTTGGCATACATTATTATCTAAATCACTGCTACAATCTACGCAGATATCATTCCGATCGGGTTACTATAGCATATAGCTGCCATACAAACTGATCGAACAAAATCCCTTCCTGGTATGGAAAACTTTTGTAATTGATAACCTTTGTACACTAAATTTGACAAAAATTATTATTTAAAGCATTACTACAACATCTGAAGAAATTTTCCAGATCGGACCACTATAAGATATAGCTGCCATACAAACTGACCGATCAAAATCATATCCTTGTATAGAAAACATTTTTATTTGATAAGCTATCTGCACGAAATTTTACATAAATTATTAACCAAAGCAACACTACAATCTCCAAAGAAATTTTTCAGATCGGGCTACTGTAGCATATAGCTGCCATACAAACTGAACGAAAAAAATAAAGGTAGAGATCTTTTTATATCCACTTATGCTAGAAGAAATGCACCTGTGAAGCGTTTATAGCTTCGGTATAGCTGAAAATAACGGTTTTTCTTGTTTTTTTATTTACACCTGTATATACATATGTACATATGCATAAACTAAATAAATTAAATCGAAAATAAATCGCATGCCCTTAATAACATTATTTTCCTTATCTTGATTACATTGTTGTTATTGTTGTCGTGCCAATTTATCCGATTTAGCTACTATCAGCGCATCTTCACAAAGCTATTGGACTCATCGACCGCTTTCATATTATCTCTGGTGGTCTGCTGCACGCTAGCCCAATCCTCAGCGGCTACGGTGCCCTTCACTTCCTGCCAGCTCAAGCTGTAGCCCGTCGTATATAGCGACTGCGCGCCAATATAAGAATCTATATCGATATTGACGGTTTTTGGTTTCAGCATGCGTTGTGTTTGGCTCAATTCCCGTGTAGCGGTGCCATCTTTGGAATAGCAGGCACTTGAGCGAATCAACTCATTTTCGTGCTCGGCTTGTTACGTATCGAAATCTTGCAGCCATGCACAGCATGTTTACAAGTTATGCGATCGCATTGCCAAGTGCCTGTAAATTATATACTATATATAATTATGTAATAGTTATAAAGTTAATGTTAAGCAATAATGGCTTACCATTTTCGTATGACAGTTGCAGGTCATCTATGTAGGAAATGCCGGGCACATATTTGGCCGCAGTGAGACGGTGCAAACTGTTTGAAAGTGATGCGACATCACAAACTTTGCACTTGACTCGGTTGATACTGAGTTGTTATCGGCAGGGCACGAAGAGTAAAAAATATACGAGCAGCCGAAAGACCGCCTAACTCAACAAATACAGTTACTTAACTAATGCTATAGCGTAAAGTGAGCGTGGGTTATCAGCAAAATGATCTGTAACAAGAAAATCCGTTAACTGCGGTTGCAACGAAGTTATAATGCCCTACACATGTACAAAATCTTGATTTTGAGCGGTCAGTTTGTATGACAGCTATATGGTATAGTGGTCCGATTTAGATTATTTTTTTTGGACATTGTTGCTTTGCCTTGAATAATAATCTATGCGAAATTGTGTGAAGATAACGCGTCAAATAAACATATTTTCTATACAAGGATAACATTTTATGGCTCAGTTTGTATGACAGCTATATGTTGTAGTGATCCGATTTGGATTATTTCTTCGGAGATTGTACCATTTCGTTAAGGAATAATTCGTACCAAATTTCGTATAGATATCTCGACAAATAAAAAAGTTGTCCATACCAGGACATGATTTTTATCGTTCGGTTTGTATGGCAGCTATATGCTATAGGCGTCTGATCTGAACAATTTCTTCGGAGATTATGTAATTACCTTAAGCAATAATTCGTACCAAATTTCGTAGAGATATCTCGACAAATAAAAAAGTTTGCCATACAAGGACATATTTTCTAACGCTCAGTTTGTATGACAGCTATATGCTATAGTGGTCCGATTTCGGCTTTTTCGACAAATAAGCAGCTTCTTGGAGAGAAATTGACGTGTGCAAAATTTCAGGTTGATATCTCAAAAACTGAGGTCATTTATAGACTAGTACATTTTATAAGGTCTGCACGTTCCTTCTGTGTGTTGCAAACTTAATATAGCCTGTGCAGCGTAAAAAAGCGACTTAAAAATTATCAGCGATTTGTTATCGTTATAACGGTTATCTAGTCCCTTTTAGGGTGGTAAGGTTCAGATAAGTTGTCATCGAGGTCATCCAATGGTAGGGTCAGGAAATTTCGCAATTCCCACGACAGCCGGTTCTACGTTACCGGAATTGATTTTATTAGGCCAAGAACTGTCCTTTCGAAGGTCTAACCTCGTTTGGATCGGCAAGTTTTAGATTATCAGCGTGTCGCGCTTTGCTGTTTTGTATGAGCTCTGTGCACATCCATTTCTGCGAAGCTTGAGCGCATTGTGCTCCTCTTTCTACTCCTCACTCATAAAATTATAAAAAAAACTGAATTTTCAAAGTTCAATATTCGGCAAATTATTATTGGAGTCAACATCGTTTATTTGGTCGTTTGGCAATTCATTGGTCAGACATTTTTTTTTTTTTTTTTTTTTTTTTTTTAATAATGACTCGGGTTTACAGAAAAATGTCTTTAGGAAGAAAAGTACTTTATGTATAAATACAAAACGAAAACAACAAATAAATACACAGAATAACGAACGGAAAATAGCGAATAAAAATACTATTAAATAAGTAAAAATATAGAAAAAGTTTAACTTAATTTGGCAATGTTCGTTTGCATTTTATGCACAGCATGAAGGAAGTAGGACAAAAATAACGCTCATTCTGTGCAGTTTCGTGCACAGCTTAAGCTACTAATAATAAAGATACCGTCCACACAATAGACGGGTCTAAGCAACCGGCATGCAGAAGGATTTTTAGATTTTTAGCCGGCCAAGCGCTGTCTACCATTCTCCGAAATTACTTCAGCAACATTTACTAAAGAATTTAGTAACTTTCAGTTGCGGCACGCAGCTCATCCAACAACGAGGGTCCATCCAACTTGCTCGCACTTGCAGCAGAGCGCATATTCCTTGTATGCGCGCTAAGGAAGTGCGCCAAGTCGCTGCGCAAGCCATCGACTGACGCGTCCAGTTTCTGTAAATTTGGCACACATTGATTGCTACGTTGTATCAGCTCCAGTATGCTGCTGGTCTTGGGGCGGCGTGTAGCCAGCGCCGATTGTTGAATTAACTGTAAATTTTTTTTTTAGATTTTATAAATACAGTTATAAATGACTGTTGAAAATACCTTTTTGTAATCATCAATTAAATTGGCGACCTCATGCGCCGGCTCAACGCTACTTTCCTCCAACGCAGCCGAGTCGCGTGTAATGTGCGCTGCCTTGCCCAAATCGGAAGCCTCGAATTTCTGGCGCTCCATTGCTAGAGCCTGTTCGAGTGCCTGTTAGATGAAAAAAGAAAATTATTTTCTAAATTTAACAATATTATTGGCTTCATACTTTAATTGTGTTTTGGTTATGTTCGCACTTCAAGCGCAGCTCCTCCAGCTGCCTTCTGGTCAAGCGTAGTTCGCGCAGCTCTTCCATGGTCTTGCACTGCTCGTGCGTCAAATGTGCGGCGCGTTGCTCGGTCGCACGCAGCGTCTTCTTCAACTTTCTGATGTTGCCCAGCAGCGTGTGTATGTGCAAGTCGTAGCGCTTCATTTTGCGCCTATACTCCGCTTCGAGCACTTTGGTGAGTATGCGCATGCGTTCGTTGCTGTCCGACTCGCTGCCGCTTGTGTTGCCATTCGCATCGGTGGAGGTGGCGGTTTCGTCGCTGGCACTGGCACAAGCCTGTAACGTGGTTTTAGGTAATACTACAAATTCTGGTGGCAACACGAGGCCATCGCGTTTACTCTTCTTCAATTGCTGCAGCTCTGACTCCATTGCCGCCAGGCGTTCGGCGTACTCATTCCGTTCGGTTTTGAGTTTGTCCATTTTTGTTTGCAAAGCGCGTAACTGTCGCTGATTACGCGCCATCTCTTCGGCGTAATCCTCATTGAGTTGACGTTCGAGACGCGCATTTTTGCCTTGCAGTTCTTCAATTTGGCGCTGCTGTGCTGCGCTTTCGGCCAGTTGCGCGCTGAGTTTGGCGCGCAACGTTTCACAGTCCGTTTGTGCATTTTCATCTGCTTTTTCTTCATTGCTTTTGGCAAGCAAAGCAATTGCTTGGAGCTGCCGCAGCTCTTCGTTCTGCTCGGCGAACAGCGCATTCAGCTCCTCCAGCTCGGCGTGTTTCAACTGCAGCTCGGCTCGCGCACTTTCCTCCAACTTTTGTGCGACTTGCAGTGTGGCGAGCAGCTCTTCCCAGTCTGCTTGTGATGCAGTTAGCTGCTGCACTTTGCTATTTTGTTGCTCGATTAGCTGCTGTAGCAGACGCACTCTTTCGTTGCGTCGCGCTTCGTCTTGTTGGAACGCGGCCGCCAAACGCTTTTCAAGCTCCTCAACATTGGCACGCAAGCGCAGCAGTTCCTCCCTTTCGTTTGGCAATAGCTCTAGTGTGTTGCTAGCTTCACAGGTGTTTTCATTTATTTCAAGCGTTGACAATTTACTTTTCAGTTCGTCAATCAGCTGTGTCTGCTGTTCAAGCGCATTTTCAATTTGAAATTTTGCTTCCAACAAGCTTTGCATTTCGTTCACCAGCCGTTCATTCTCGGTTTGTAGGCGTTGCATGCTTGCTTCGCAGCTTCGCATTTGCACACCGTGCAGTCGCTCTTGCTCGCTCCGGTCTTTTAAATGTCTTTCGTCATTTTCCTGTAATTTCTTTCGTAAATATTCTACTTCTTTGCCGAAAGCTGTCGCTTTTTCAATGTTGTCTTTTATGTTCATTAGTTGATCGGCTTCTTTCGTACTTACAGTATTTTTTAGCTTTTTGTTTTCATTGATTATTTTTCTGATATTTGAAATGTTTTGAATGTCGTGTGATTTTTCATGTGGACCAGGTTTTTCATTGACAAGAGTTTCAAAAGCTTCCAAAAGCTTTCTTTTCTCCTCAATGAAAAGACTTTGTGAGCTTAAATACACCATCAGTTGTTGTTGTTGCGCTGTTAATCCAGTGAATCCAGGCTGATTGGCTTCAACAGGCGATGTGATGGAAGAATCTAAAAACGTTAAGGAAATGTTTGTTAGATTCTAGCTGCTGTAATAGGTTTTGGAGGTTAGGAGTAGTCACAATTTGGAAAAAATATATTTTTTGAACGGGATGAAATTTTTTTCCAAAAGTTGGGGAAATTTAAAACAAAAAAAAAACTTCGGTAACGAAGTCATCAATGGTCCCAGAAACGTGCTATATTGACGTGGTCGAACTATAGGGATTCAGTGGGTTGGCTTGTCATTCAAAGAATTGGTTAAAATCATGTGGAGACTTATTGCACGCTGGACATATCTTTAGTATGTCGAGATCTCAATTCTGGATAAGTAGGAGTTTAACGTGCTACAGTATACAGAACGAAGATGAAGAATATCTAGATTCTTGCTGCAACTCGAGATCTTCGTCTGTTATGGGTAATGGTTTGACACCGCCATTCAGGGAGTTGATGAAGGTGTTCTCACGACAGCCGGTTCTACGCACCGGAATTGACTCGGATTTTATCCGACCAACGGCTGTTTTTTCGGCGATCTAACAAAAAGAAAGGGTGGTGATGGCTCCACTGTGAATGGCGGTCAGTGTGGGTATAATATTAGTTGCGTCCGAAGCAGGAACTGCCTGGAGAGGAAATCATTATGCTCCTTAACTGGAAGCATTCAGGGCTCACTATGCAGGTGTTTGATAGGAGACATCAAGAGGCATTCTGTCGTAGTCCGGAGTGCAGTATTCTGACAAGTATACGTTTCACTGCATCCAGGCGACCATATTGGTGCGGGGTAGTTATCAACAACGTTTCTTTGTCTTTTCCCCTTTGCTGCCGGCTAGCGACTTGAGGATTTTGTACTTAAGTACGGCTCTGTACTTAAGTAATAATCGCAGTCACACAGACTATTAAAAGTCACACGTAAAATTTTAGGATTATTGACAGTGTGAATCTTGACGACATCGATTGCAATATTAAGGTCAAGCCTGTACTCCTTCGTCCATTTGTAAATATAGTCGATGTGGATTTAGTGGGAGAGAGTGCAGAGAGAAACCGAAAAGGTCGGAGAGATAGTCGTTTAAAATGTATTTTTTCGAAAAATTGTAATTTTTTCAAGTATCTGACTACACCTAAACCCTTTATATAAAAAATTACCGTTATCTGGTGTTGCCTTTTCGTTACAAATAAGCTCCTCCAAAGCAGCGATTAATATTTGTCGCTCTGTTAAAATTTCGCTTTGGTGATTCAACTGTTGCAGCAGCGTCTCATTTACAGCTGTGATAGTGGCGCAATCTTTATCGATTGTGTGTTGCAAGTCGGGAGATTTTTCATTGTCTTCACACTCACTTAAGCTAACGTTGGTAGCTTCTAAAAATCCGCTATCATCACCTTCGTTTTCATTTACGCTTCCTATATCTATTTGGTCCAACCCGCAGTCTTCAAAACTATTACTATGCTCGTCCATTTGTTCCTTTATCGCTCTATTTTCCTGTATTATTTGTTTATGTTCCTGTTCGGCCCCGGTACCGGTGCCTTTCTCGTACTGCCCCAATTTTGCTTGCAATTCCGCATTTCGCTCGGTTGCGCTCTGCAAGTTTGCTTCGAGCTCATTTATTCGCTGGCCCAAGTCCGCTGTATGTTTAAGATATCCTTTCAACTTTTCCCTAAGCTCATCTATTTCGCGTTTGTCACCGTCCGATTGGAATCTCAACTTGCCATTCTCGATTTCGAGTATCTCCAATTGGAAACGGGTTTTTTCACAAAGCGCACACATGCTGGCGTATTGCTCATGCAGAGCAATCAACTCGTGCTTGACACTTTTCAAATTCGATTGTTCAGCACACATTTGCTCAAGCGTAATGTCATGTTGCGTGCGAATTTTTACTAAATTCTGCTGCAACTCAGTTATTTGTTGTGTCTTTTCTTCGTCCGTTTGCTTTAAATTTTTTAGCTCATAGTTTTGTGTTTCTAGCGAAAAGTTGAGTTGATCTATTTGTCGCGTCTGCGCTTCATGCTGGGCTTGCAAGTCCGTCAAAGTATTTAATTCCGACTGAAGCGCATATAAAGACTTTTTAAGTGACGATATCTCAGTGGTTTTCGCATTGATTTCTTCATGATAAGACATGCTCAAACGATGCACTTCATCCATATTCCATTCGTTTTGCATATTATCATTGAAATTTTGTTGCAACACTTGAATTTCGCGTTCTTTTTGCACTAACAATTCTTGCTGTGATTTGCTCTGCTCTTTTAGCTCCTCTATCAAAGTTGTCAACTTTAACCTTTCAGCGATTTCTGCATTTAGCGCTTCATCTTTTGTTTTCAGCGTGTCTTCTAGCATTTGCCTTTCGTTTATCAAACGTTTACACTGTGCTGTCATATGTGTGTTTTCGACCTCTACACCAGCAAGTGTTTCCTGCAGTTCCAATACTTTGGCATCTTTTTCCGCATTCAGTCTACTCAGGTCCTCAAGCAGTACATGTTTTTGTTTACGTAGTACACTGATTAGTTTTTCCTGGTCATTAACCAATGCACGTTGTTGTTCCAATTCAAATTTGTTTAACACCTCATCCGTTTCATTAAACACATTTGTCAGCTGCTCATCTTCTACTAATTTTTGCATTGCCTTATCTCGTTTCGCTTGCAGCTCCTTTTCCAAATCGCCGCATTTCTCATACAGACGCACACATTCGCGTTGTAAGCGTTGATTCTCCTGCATATATTTACGTTCTTGCGAATATAGTCGTTCGAGCGCCTCCAAACGCGTATTTTTTTGTGTGCGCAACTCCTTTTTATACCATTCCTCGGATTTATTGAGCCGCTCAAGTTCACTGCGTAGCTTTCGAACATCTTGCATGGCGCTGAATAGTGCTTGATCACGCTCCTTTAGCAGTATATGTATGTGCTGGCAATGATTATTTAGCTCCATTTCAAAAGGGCATGATATTTCACTGTTGTTTGAACTGGTAGTGTAATTTCCAGAATCATATGCCAAGCCGGAATTTTTCGACACACTTAGTACAGACGTTGCCAAAACATCGAAACTGTTACGCTGTTCTGTAGCAATCTCCATGTTTTCTACTGAAGCCATTTTCTTCTCTTCCAGTATGCCTTCATATTCCCAATTTAAATTTACGTTGCCAATTGGGGTATCACTCATCATGGACTCGTCGTACGATTCCGTTCTTCCTAAAATATAAATTCTAAAGTTACCACGAATACATCTATGCAAATATGACTTACTTGTCGTGTCTGGTTTATTTATGGGCAGCTGACATCACTTTTGTTTTTTATTGATATTTTATCAAACTCCCACGAGCGAAAAATTGTATATCCTGAAGCTTTCGTAGAGCATCCTCGCAAATTATGCAAACAAATAGTTTTTAATTAACACAATTGTAACGCCTCAAGGTAATAATTAATATATTTTATTTGTTTGTTTTTCACCCAGCCAATTTATATTTTGCTTTCACGGTTTTCAGCTTTTTTCTTTTGACGTATACATTTTTTTCTTATTCCATCAGCTGATAGTAAGCGACATGCGCTTCGGGGTACAGCTCTAGCCGTTCGGGACTAGCTTTTCGGTTTATCGGTATTGGCATAGAAAACATAGAAAATAAGTTAATCATACCAAACTATAACATACATAGATACATACATACATATTTATAAACCTAAAATATTAATGATTAAGGCTGGCACTTTTTGAATCGGCATTACACTTTTTATTGAACAATCACATTAAATTCACCGTAAAAACAAATAAATAAATAATTTTAAAACGATTAGACAGCGTTGTGCACAATCAGCTGTTCTATTATACGTCATCACTGTCAATGGGTTTGTTTTGAATCGCAGTTAATTGATTTCTCTTTGTATAGTTTTCTTTATTTTCATGCGAAAACAAATCGAGATTTAATATAATTGTGTATTCGTATATGTTTTAAAATACAAATAAACAAATACAAACATATGGAAAGCAAAATTGTAAATAAATTATGTTAAGTTGCAAATGTGCCCTAAAGTAAGGATATAACTAAAAAAATAATTAAGATAAAACAAAAGTCTCGAAATACTCCAATCTCAAGGTGAGTATATATCATATTTGCATATCATATCTGTATTTAAATTGCGTAATTATCTTTGACTTTCTGCAGTTTAACAATGACAGAAGAAAATACGGAGGAGGCATTTATTATATATCGGGAGGGTGTGGCACAACAATTACAATGGACAACAGTGCCACCTTTGGAACGTCAACCTGCCACACGTCTCTGCGCTGTAGATCAGTACGAGTTACTATTAATACTCACCGCTGATGGCTCACTTTACATTGCTAAGAAATCGACACATTCCCCCAACACACTGCATTTAGAATTGCACCGCACCTGCATAGTGGATATAGCCTATTGTCGACAGTTGTGCCAACTCTTTGTTGTAACGTCGAATGGTGAAGTGCTGATGCAAACTATAAAGCAAACAGGAAACACAAGTTTATGCAAAAACGCTTGGCAATCGCTGTCATTTGATCCACTCGAGCTTTCCGAAGAGGGCATTTTTATTGAACGCGTTTGCTGTGCATCGCGCGGCGTAGTCTTTGTCACACGCTCCGGCGAATTGTATGTAATGGGCAGTTGCGGTGATGTATTTCACGCCGAAGTGCAGCCCAAACATATACGTCTCATTGAAGAAAGTAAATATTTACTAGATCTCGTAGCTGGTGATGAGTTTTTTGTTTTATTACTACAACGCGCTTACCCTACCGAAGGCGATCCGTTAAAACTCGCGAGCAATGGACGGCAAACTAATATTGCTTGTAAGTAAATGCAATGTTTTATAATTTTGATTTTACAATAATTTTTATCTCACACTTAGCAACATCAAATCATTCGCCTTCAGCTGCACGTGTCCGCGCCTATGGTAACCAACTAGATATTGAAAATTCTGTCAGCGATGACAATGCAGATAAAAAAGCTGAATTAAACTCGAACTCATCCGTGCGCTCTTATAGTAGCACCAAATCAAGCCAAACACAACAAGATGACATTGACTATAATCTGAAAGAAATACTTAAACAAGGCTACTCGCTGCTGCACACACAAGTTTGCACGTTTGGTGCTGCAAATGGCGGCCTACTTGGCACGGGCGATCACATTAAACGCAATACAGTAAATTATCTGCAAAAGCTGGAAGCGCTGGGCGTATGCAGTGTGGCTGCCGGTAGAGAACACAGCGTAGCACGCACACTAGATGGCAGGTTATTCCACTGGGGGCTCAACACGCAGCTACAACTGAACAACCAAAAAGAACTAACCGATTTAAGTTCGCCAACCGAACTCAAATTGGACAAAGTGGAATTGGAAGTGACGCAGCGCAATATACTCAATGCCTGCTGCGGCGATTTCCAAACCGTGCTTTTGAATGCACGTGGTGAAGTGCACATAAAAGAACAGCAGCTGCTAACGAGTTTCGAACAACACTTGCTCACTTTGAATATGCGTGACGCCACCAATCGCAAAACCATACCATTGCTGCTCGCCTCGGCGACGTACACCTTGCAGAATCGTCGCAAATTCCAACGCCAATTCCACGCCTACTATACGGGCTGCAACAGCAACTGAAAATGTTGTTGGTGTACCGTCATGGCATACAAATGATTGAGCTTTTCCAGCAGAAGAGCACAGCTTTCGTGTTGTTGCAGCTGCAACACATATGCCAGTTCTATCACAAACTCTTGTACCTGATCGCTTGTACGTTGAAATCCTTTGAGGAATTTTACCGTTCCGACTTTACAAATCCGACAGAATTGGTTTTTGTGCAGCACTACCGCGAGTGTATTGAACTCTTTACGCAGTACACAAAAGCTTATTGCGACCTTTACTCGGTCGATGCTTTCGCAGAGGCCTCTAAACTTTACAGCCAATTGTCGAGTGTGCCGCTATTGCCCGGCCAGCGCGAGCATAACATCGACTTGTTGCGCATCTGTCAGCAGCCCTTTCAAGTATTCCCCCATTATGTGCAATTCCTGGAACAACTCATAAAAACGCGTCCCGAATTCACCGAGCATCTCTTCGCTTGGGACGCGTACGCGCGACAACAGCGCATAGACTTGGAGCTGGCGGAGAACACCTTGGAGTTTTGGCAGCGCAATGAAGCGCAACACGAAAATTCGGCATTTTCGCCGCAAGCAACGACGCGTCATACTTACCTCCACAACGGTGCCGCTGAAGTTGGCTCACACCACCATGAGCATGTCCAGCAACACTTTTATCCTATTCTCCGATTGTTTCTGTCAGGTTAGTGGCCAGTTGCACACATATCCGCTGGTAACGCTGTGGGTGAAGATGGAAAATGACACCGCCTTACGCATAACAACGCCGGAGCGCACATTCACACTGCTGGCGCGTACGAACCACGATAAGAAACTTTGGTACGATCAAATCGAGTCGGCTGTGAAGATCGCTACAGGCCGGCCCACGGACGTCAAGTTGTCGAGTGTGCGCACTACGGCGCACCTGTTTAGTCGCAATCATGCCAAATATGCCGGCGTGCACGCTTATGGTCGCTGGCGTAATGGCGTGCTGCATGGCAGCTGTTACCTCGAGTATCCAGACGGTCGTGTGTACTTCGGACAAATTCGGAATGGCGAAATAGAAGGTAAAGCTTTGGCTTTTTTGGTTAACTACGGCGAATTCATCAAGCTATACATTTTCTAGGTTATGGCAAAATGGTAATACCGTCGGTAGGTCTGTACGAAGGTCAATTTAAGGCTGACAAATTCCACGGTCATGGAACCTATGAGCTGAAAGATAATGAGGTTTACGAGGGTCACTTTCGGGAAGGACTATTTCATGGGCATGGCATGCAGCGTAGCAATAATTGCACCTATGTCGGCGAATTTCAGGCAAATGCAAAATGCGGCTATGGCATTCTGGACGACATGTTGACGGGTGACAAGTATATGGGCATGTTTGCGGATAATAAGCGTGTCGGCGCTGGCATCTGCATTACAATGAATGGCGACTACTTCGAGGGTCTCTTTGCGAACGATGAACTAGCTGGTCCAGGTATAGCGGTGCTGGAAAAGGACTATTACTATGAGGGCGAATTGTCGTTGCAGGGCCCAATTGGCAAGGGTGCTTATTACATGCCTACCGGCGCAGCGAATACAGAGGTCAGTAAAAAGTTAAACCCGTCTTTTTATTATTTTATTATAAAAACAACTCATACAGGATTCAGACCTAAACGAGAGCGATGAGTTTGCAAGTCGCCAAATGATAGGCAATGTTTTAAGCGGCCAATTAGGTGGTACATGGCAAGAAGTGCGCATTCTCTCTGGCAGCATGGCTATGAACAAGCAGTTTCCAAAATATCCAAGGTAATAATAACTCAAATTCTACAAGAATACCAAAAAAACAAAATAATTTTTTATTTATTTACAGTTCTATCGGTGCTCTAGTCGTCGATAATAGTCGCAAATGGCGTTCACTCTTTGAAAATTTCGAAGAAGAAGTGCTCGGCAGTGTTGCCGTTAACAGCACGCAGAAATCTGACGATACCGTGAGTGCGACAAAAGCACTCTGGAATCGTATTGCTGTTTACATGTATTCGCTGCGTGAGCGTGAACGCACTTTAGAGCAGCAAGACAGCGCTTATCAGTCGACGCGCAGCTACTTTGCCAAAAACATATCACTCGGCTTCTCTAACAGCTTTGATAAACTGAGTCTAAAGTCCACAAATAGTTTGCTCACAACAGCTAAAACGAGCATACTGGATTTGAGTAGCAGTCTGACGGACTCGCGACGTTCTCATTCACAGGAAATGCTCTACGACGGCGATGTAAACGATTTCGATAACGTGTGGGGCACACAAAGCTTCACACACTACAACAGCGAGGATAACAACTCCATAAGCGGTTTGCTCAACGCGCAGATAAGCCATTGGCTGGGCGATGCCAACGCGCCGAGTTTGCGCTCTTCATGCGATAGCATACTGAATATTGGCGAAAGTTTTAATAACAATAGGTAATAATTTTTCAGAAAAACAAAAAAAAAAAAAACAAAATGGTTACACCGAAGATACGATACCCTTGACAAATGCAAAAGATTCTATACAATAGCTTAACTACAGTTTGTATGACAGCTGAAACGAGCCTGGTCTTAGAATCGAGGGTGTCAGCGGAGTTCTCTTTGTCGAATCATAGAATCATAACGTTCGCCCTAAAAGTAGAGGTCCTTAAACGTAATCACCGGTACGCAAACTGGTATTCCGGGATACGCTAAGTAGGAATATAAGCGCAGAGGGGCACACTGATAAAAATGTTACGGATCCAGGACTGGAGAGCAGTCTGTCTGTGCTAAATCTGTCTATCATAGACCCATACTATTGTAGCTGCCCCACAAGCGACCACAAACAGGCGCAACTGTCCCTGGTAGTCCAGTAGACTCTCAGACCTTAGGAAAAAGTACGTAGGCTCTTTAATAAGGCGAAACGTACGGGGGTCTGGGAGGAATATTAAAGCAACTTAACCGCATATATCATAGGGATTAGGTCTGCAAAACAGACAAGTTTTAGGAGATTCTGTGAAAACGTCACCTCCACACCAGAAGCAGCTGGCTGCACAAGGCAGTAACCAGAGGCGAAACTGGCACAGTATTAACGACCAAAAAAAGCGACGGGACGTATATGACCAGCGCAGAAGAAAGAGCTACGGCACTTCTGCGGGCGCATTTCCCGAAAACAATTCGGGTAGACCAGTGTCTACCCATAGCCGATCACAAGCCATCCATGCCAAGTTTCATAAAGATATCTCATCAACTAAAAAAGTTTTCCATAGAAGTACAAGATTTTGATTGTTCAGTTTGTATGACAGCTGCACGTTAAAGTGGTCCGATCCAAACAATTTCTTCAGAAATTATACCGCTGCTTTAGGCCATAATCCATGCCAAATTTCATAAAGATAACTCGTCAACTAAGAAAGCTTTTCATAGAAGAACAAGATTTTGATAGTTCAGCTTGTATGGCAGCTATACGCTATAGTGGTCTGATCTAAACAATTTCTTCAGAGATTGTACCGTTGCTTTAGGCAATAATCCGCGCTAAATTTCATGAAGATATCTCGTCAACTAAG
Organism: Bactrocera correcta; assembly: GCA_027475135.1. Classification (NCBI taxonomy): domain Eukaryota; kingdom Metazoa; phylum Arthropoda; class Insecta; order Diptera; family Tephritidae; genus Bactrocera; species Bactrocera correcta. The sequence continues at coordinate 55,814,836 of CM050325.1, read as the reverse complement.
AAAGTTTTTCATAGAAGAACAAGATTTTGATCGTTCAGTTTGTATGGCAGCTATACGCTATAGTGGTCTGATTTAAACATTTTCTTGATAAATTATACCGTTGATTTAGGCAATAATCCGTGCCAAATTTCATGAAGATATCTCGTCAAATAAGAAAGTTTTTCTTAGATGGACTAGATTTCCTTCGTTCAGTTTCCTTCTGAGAACTTCATTGCAAACTTAATATACCCTGTTCAGCTTAATTATAAACAATTTGTTTCTCTTTTCAACAGCTTCACTTCACAAACTGATCTGGAAATCGTGCCCAGCTTCGGTATCACTACGCTGACCGAACAAGATGTGGCCGCCATCAAAGATTACCTACAACAAGCGTTCAAAGATCGCTATCATCCACTGTATCTGTTGAATCAGCGCATATCCAACTGCTTTTACAACTCATACGGCTGCTGGAAAATGAAGCCGACACCCATACTGGCAAAGCAAGCGATGTTGGAATGGGAATCGATCTCGAAACGTGTTTACCGATTCGTGCAGAAAATGTTTCCGGCGCTACCCGACGACTATTGCGTAATCGAAAGCACGCGCGAAGTAGTTTCGCATATCACCTTGCTGTATCCCATTGTGCTAAGTGAGGGCATTTACTCGACGCTGTTCGTGCTCTACGCCAACAAGTGCAGTGTGAAGGACGAAATGTACAGACAGAATCTTATTTATGCGGACAAGCTGAAAGACGAGGAACTAGCCGCTTGTCTAGGACTCGATAGGTAATGTAATTGCTTTACGCACTAACTTGCTTAACTATAACTCACTTTCATACACGCAGCTCATTATTACCGATCGTGCGCCATGCCTGCTACGCCGACGCCATACAAACGTTGAAGCAACTCAAAGAAAAATATAGTCCCAAAGCGATGTTAACTGTGATAGAGCGTTGCATACAACAAATAACCGACGCACACAAAGCAATTGCTAGCGGTTAGTTACTATAAGCCTCTAATCTAACTGTTGCTCTAGTATGTATAACGGCTTATTTATATATACTAACGCTTTTCTTTACTTTTAGTGAACTCTGTGATATTAGCCGCCGACGGCATGATGCCGCTCACACTCTTTCTGGTGCTGCGCGCCGCCGTACCGCATCTCGGCGCCGAGTTAGCGCTGCTGGATGACTTGACCGGTGGCAGCAATTTCCAATTTGAAATGAACGGCATTGCCGGCTATTGCTACACGACTCTCAAGGTTGTATTTCACATTTATTTATATTCATTTACTTGTTTGCAGCATTTAGTTTATATTGTGTTTTATTTTTTTCTCAGGCTGCCTATGAGCATATCACCGCCGTGCCTCTAAATAAGTCGTAATGCGCCCCACACACCTAACGTGATTCTCACGCTTGCACGTCAGTTGTGCAGAAAGCTCACCAAATCATATTTTAGTAGCAACTGCATTAAGCTTTGTGGTTGAATTTTGAAAATTGTAGCACTTAAGCATAAATTAAACAAAAATGTCGACGTTTAAAAGTGTAAAGAGTAAGCGGTCTGTTCCAACAGCGCTATTGTGTTAAGTGTAAGAAGTAAGCGTACTGTTCAAACTGAGCCATCGTGTTAATAGTAGTGGTGCAAACATCTCATATGTATGACAAGTGCGAATTCAGAATTATTTATGCTCGAAGATTGAGTGCAAAAAAGTAAAGCGGAAAAGTTTCTGCCCAACTTTTTGGCGCCTGCTCGAAATTCTGTAATTATGGTTTGACTATTATTATATATTCATATTTTTTTTTCGAAGGTAATTTGTTTATTAATCCAAATATTTATTCATAAGTTGTCTGTAAAAAGTTTGCTGCAGCATTTTAAAGTCGGTGTTGTTTTTAAACCGCTAACCTCTACAAATCTCAACGAAGAAATATGCCCTAAACTATATATTGTTACCGTAAAAGTAAATAAAGTAGACTAATACTTGTGAAAGTTGCATAATTAATGTTAAATACACACTAACATTCCACTGATGAACGGTAAACACTGAAAATATAGGTTATGTCCGGACGAAAAAGTGGACGAAAGAAGGGGATGTATTAGTAATAAATGAGATCTGTTACCAAAAATATTTGCATAACGAATAAATTCTTTCAACCGAAGTGATAAATTATGGTACATGACTTCCTTTTTATGTAGATACTTCCCAGGACAGTCGGTTCTACCGTTCCACGACAGTCGGATCAAGTAAGCACAACAGGCCTTGAATTTTTCCAGCCAAGGACTTTCAGCTCGGCACCATTCTTCGTATATACTTCAGGAGTGTTTTCTGCCGCTACAACAACAACTCGTTCTATCTTACCGGCATTAACCCGAATTTTATCCGGCTGAGGGCTGTTATTTCGTCTATCTAAAACTGTTTGAATCGGTAAGTTTTAGTTTAAGTATGTCATCATCGTAGCAGAATTGCTCTGCATCTCCTCAACCGTGCTGATATTTAATCCAACCCGGGCACTGAAAAAGTTTTTCTGCTGCGCTTGCGCTAAAAGGCGCCATCCAAACTCCAACACAATTAGTTTATATACGGACAAAGACTGTTTTTTGGCGAATGAGAATCTTAGTTTTAAGTTGGAGCAACACCTTATTCGTGCTGGAATTGAGTCCAACCCGCCGGGCCCTGCTCGTTTGCGCTAAAAGGCTCCACCAAACTCCAACTCGGTTAGTTGTAATACATGCAAGGGCTGCAGCCATCTTAAGATTTGAGGTTTGAGCGCCTTAAGACACATAGAAGGACTACACGTATGTGACCCATGCTGCCAAAGCACAACTTCGTCGCCACTCCAGTTGTGTGACCAAAAATGAACTCTCAAGATCCAAGGTGCTCAGTTAGGCAACCGATGCCAGTCTGATTAATTATTCGGGACGAGAAAATGTTGATGCTAAGGCAGCTAAATTCATCGAGAGTAAAATGCATAACCAAGGTCCTAAACCGGACTGCGACGCCACTGTAAGTGAGCGGTCCAAAAAGGACTTATAAGGTTCCAAGAAGCTTAACAAAGCAACAGATTAACAGTCTAATCGATTGGCAGAGACGTTTTAAACATATTGATGCTTAGGTGTCTAGGCTCAGAAGTAAAATACCTGGCTTAGACCCTCAACCTGTCTCTAATCACTTTTCAAATAGCTCATGTGTGGAAAGTTGAAAGCGTGGACCGCTTACTGAAACCCGTGAAATCCGCCAACCTAGTCTTATCGCTCGATAAACACTCCTTCCTCCAGTAGTGAAGACACTTTAGGCCTTGCTACTACGATACTCACTGATCACTTAAGTTTAGTAGACATGGCTTCCGAAATGCATTCCAAATACATTTTTATACATATTATTTTTTTTTATAAAAATATATGCACATTTAATTTTTTTTTCATATTTTCTTATGGCTTCGTAGATCTAATAGACCCTTATAATTTACAGCAAATTTCAGAATACACTGAACAATTAAACCCTTTTAATTAAGCTATCCGAGCTCGTGCTCGATACAGAATCAACTTCTTTGCTATCTTTGACGTCTTGCGTGGAGAGATTTTTGAAGAAGCCGTCTGGGAACTTGCTGAACAGAATCTTATCCAAATGCTGTGGGAAATGACGCGCATGGAACTTATATGTCACGTACTTGTTCGGTAAACGTATGCTGGCGGTCTCGCGATACACGAACATCACATTGTCGTTGTGCTTGATCAAGCGCTGCGACTCGGCGTACAGCAAACCGAAAAGCAGATGCTTGTACAACGAACAGTAGTAATTTTCATCCGTTATACCGTTATAGTACAAAAATCTAACATTGTGATGCATCGAAATGAAAGTCTCGGCGGATTTCATGCGTGTTATGAATATGATCAGTGCTTTGGGACGGAAATGTGAGATCTTCGCTGCCATACGACCGGTTAACGAGCACACAAATATCACGGGTGCGTGCATCTCATGCGAGGCGCAGGCGACCGAACGCGCCAGCGTGTCGCTGCCGGTAAGCGAACGATCGCAATATGGCTGCTTACTGAGCGCCTCTTCGATCAGCAATTCCGAAATTGAATCTTGTAGGTAGAAGAAGTAGAAAGCGCTGTTGGACTGATCGCAAGGTAAAATGTATTTATCGGGATAGTGGAATATATGTTGATAGTGCGCTGGATCGACGATCAGTCGTTTGTTGGCGATCAAAGTGGGCGCCAAGACGATGACTTTCTGCAGCTGATAGGCGCGTTTGATGAACGCCTCACCGGCCGGACAAAGATGTAGTATATCCTTCTCGGGATGCTTGTCAGATGGACTCAGCTCAATGATGAAGCCATCGTAGTTTTCGGCCATCCAATCCATGTCGTTGTCGCAACCTTTCACCTCATTTAGCACAATGCGCGCATATATACGCATTTTATCACAACCCAACGTCTTGAGTGCATATTGTAGATTTTCGAAATACTCTGCTGTGCCACCAATATACGAGACGATGATATTTATGCCCACCTCCTTGCAAAAAGTGATATCCTCCAATTCCTCCATGGACACAAGGAATTTTGTGCAGCGTGATGGGAATAAGACCGGCATGCGTGAGCTCAACTTGCCACCCACCTCCACGGTACAACGCAAGTGCGCGTCCTTCCTGCGCACAGCCACTTGTATGTCGCTGCCGATGCAAATGTAATCGAAAACATTCACGTCGTTGAATAGAAAAGCGGCGTTCACGTAAACGCAGCTCTTGCTGCAGTGGGTCGAATACTCACGCATACTGGTCAATGTCAGCTCGTCGCCTTTGTTTAGCACGACTTCGGCGTCTGGTGGATCCATTAGGCCGGTGTATTGCAGGCGTGGACTGAGTTTGGCGAATATAGTGGATGATATCGGAAAGCCGATCTCCTTGGAGAGCTTAAGTTCACTTTCGCGTACACGCAGTATTAAAGCCTGATTTTCGACGACAGTACCGTAAAAGAGGTCCACAGCAAAGCAGCTAATACCGGCATCTAAAACAATGAGGAAGACATATAAATTATATAGAAACAAGAAAAAACGTTAACTTCGGTTGCGCCGAAACCATAATAACCTTCACAGGCTTTTCTTACAAGAACTTGATTCTGATCGTTCTGTTTGTATGGCAGCTGTATGCTATAGTGGTCCGATATTGGCGGTTCCGGCAAATGAGCAGCTTCTTGTAGAGAAAAGAACGTGTGCGAAACTTCAGATCGATATCTGAAAAACTGAAGGACTAGTTTGCGTATATACAGACAAACAGACGGACGGTCTAAACATGGTCCTAGCTAAATCGATCGAACGACTCAGTTTAGGGTACTGTTCCACGGATCAGTGTCACCGAACACATACTCCTGGATTGTCCCGCAATCACAAGCAGAAGGAGTCAGCTTAACGGGCAGATAAGTCCGTTGGGATTTAGCAACCATTAACCCGTGAGCTTTACTAAGCCTCTTTGAATGGACTGGATTAACCGAAGTGTTTTAATAACGGGAGAGGACACAAGGACACAATTTCAATCTATCTATCTAAGTAAACGGTTTATTTATAACCTTATTTGTGTTCACTTACGCAAATAGTTAATTATTGTGTCATCACAATCGCTACATGTCAGTTCGATGCATTTTTTCTTGTCCCCAATGGCACCCTCCTGCGCTTCACTTAATATCTGAAAACCTTTGAAATAGCCTTGCCACACATCTCCTGCTTGCTCCTCTGTAGCTTCCGACTTAGCTGCTGCTACCTCCTCCTCTTCCATTATGTGTTCCAATTCCGCCGATTCGGAACCATCCAAACTGTCGGATATGGACTTCTCCGTGCTGTAACTGCGCACGCGTTCAATCCAATCCACATCCATTTCGTCGACATACTTATCGGTGCCGAGCACATTGGTGAAAATGCTTTGATGTTGTAGGCGCGCTTGCATTTCACGCACATAGTTCAACTTCTCCATATCGGCGGAGAGTAGCGTGCAGCGCACTTTCTCGCAAATATTCTTAAAGAGTTCGTCGTCATCCATATTTTTTGGGCCGAAATTATTTTTGGTTTTGAATTGAACCCCAAAAATAATTTATTTATTAAATTTGAAATCTTAAAATAAATTTTTCATTTTTATTTAATTTTTTTTTATTTGAATTTTTTTTTTTAATTTGAATTTTTTTTTTTTTTCAGTTTGTAATTTTTTTTATTTTTAAATTTTTTTAATTTTGGTTTTTTTCTATTTTGGAATTCTTTTTCATTTTTCCTCTTCATTAAAAAATCATTTAAAACGTTTTTTCACAACGATCTTTGTAAATAACGGTTATTTTTAAGCGCACCGAATGTCGCACTTGACCTTGCGCAAGTCATTTTTCGATAGCCTATGGCCGTTAATACTATCCGACAATGTTTGCGATACTCATATCAAGCACAGATGCTCTTATTATTATCCCGACACATTTTTCGGCAATATCTGGCTGCATGGCTACCTCGCGGAACGCGGTTTCAAAAATTATCAACCACCAACAGTGATACGTTGCTGCTTCGACAATGGCAAAGGCAAGCTTTTGCTGTGTGAGTCGTCCGAGGACAAAGCCACTGAATTGGAAAGGTCCAAGAAACCAAGTGGCATAAAGGCAGACGAGCTTTCCAACCAATCGCAGGACGAGGAGGACACATTGTATAGCTACAGGAAACTAAATATCCCTATGCCTTTGGAACAACAAATTGCGGCGTTTAACAACTCGTTCGATACGCGGCGCAAGCTGGCGCATAGTTTCATAAATCGCCAGTACCCATGGTATATGCAATGGCCCGAATATTTGACGCCCTACAAGCTTACCGATGTTGCGCGACAAGATTTCAATAGCAAGCTCAAACAGGCTATCATACAGGATATGATTACCTTCAACTGCAAGTTAATGATAATCGATTTGGCCAAGCAGGTGTGTCTGCATGTGTTGTTCGACTGGTTAAATTTCACGCGCTTTGCTTTTGTTATTGTGCTGGCACGTAGCGAGGATGCAGTAAAGCAGATTAAATTGATGGGACAAAACTTGAGCGCCGTGATGGTGGTGGAAGATATGGAATTTTCATGGCATGAGCAATTGACAGAGTCGTTGCGCGTAGGTGTGACGCATGCCACAGCACTTGGGGTTTTCGAAAACTGTGCGAAACCGTTTATATACGTTTTCGGACGTAAACGGCACTGCTGCAAATTAAATGTGCATCGCGTGCTGCGCAAGACTAACTAGATCGGTTCAAATATGAACGATGAGTGCCAAATTGTGTTAATTCATAGAAAATATATATTTTATTTCAAAGCGTGATAATAGATAATTTGCTATACAGACGTATTTGAACCGTATTGTTGCATGGAAATCAAATTATTTTCAGTATTAATGCATTTTGAAACACAACTTTAAAATTATTGTTTACAAAAAATAATAAACATGCCAAACTAACTCGAACTCTACAAAAATAAGTTGTTGAAGTTGAAATGTCAAAAATTTTTGGTGAAAATTAACGTTGTATGTAGAATTTAATATATCTCATCATTTCAAATTATACTTCAAATATAGGTTAGGATTATCTACATACATATATTTATTAAAAAATTTGTTTACGAAAACGGCTAATAATTGGATATGGTATACATACATACATCTTTTGAGATTATAAATTATGAATTGTAGTAAATACATTAAATCTAGAAGTCTGTTTTCACCTTATTGTATCAATATAGTTTTAGTTAGTTTATATAACTTAAAATTAAAATGCATAAAGATTTATAAGTCATCTTTCGCGATTCCTGTGCACTTCCATTAACTTATGTGAGCAGCAAATTCATTATGTCACGCTTAACGATACGTTTCTTTTCTGCTGGCATTTTCTTTAACATTGCCGATACCAATTCACCGAAAATAGCATCTTCGTTGCGATCGCTGTTATTTGTTACATTGTCACTGCTGCTATCGCCCTCCCGTACTTCTACTTTGTTCTCTTGTTTTTCTTCAGAAGCCTCTTGTATTTGATTGCGCACGGCTTCGTCCTCCTTGGCGCCATTCCTATTGCAAGTAACTTCTGCGTCTTCTTTTATGGGGTCTTGTTCCACTTGTTGATCATTGTATGTCGGTTTATTTTCTATTTCTTCCTCCTTCACATATTCTACATTTTGTTCTTCCAGCTCTTGTTGTAGTTCTTTTTTAAGTTCGTTTGCACTTATTTCTTGTGTTACTACATAAGTTGTTTCATATTCAGGGCCGAGCGTCTCTACTTCCAAAAATACATATTCCTCATTGCCGCTATCGTTCTCCAAATCCTTTTCAGTTATAACAAATTCTGGCTTTATTACGCCTTCTGGCATAAACACTGCTTCATTTTGCTCCTCTTCCCTGGGTGGTGGACGCAAATATGGTAATAGAAAGTCCATCTCTTTTTTATATGGAAATTGATTAGACTCCAGTGGATTATCTGTGATAGCATTGCGTTTGTAATGCTCTCGTAAAAAGTGCCAACGAGTCTTTAAAAGTGCCTCTATAAAATTGTAGATATCGTTTAATTTTTTCCAGCCAAATCTAGAGCAATATGGTCGTACATACCTTGCATTTTCATTTGTTGGGCAATTTGTTGCCAACCACATCTACGATCCGATAATGAGGCATTGTTTTTGTAAAGCAAAGGACACTGTCTTACGGCCTCTATAAGTCGATGATTTATATCCATTTTATATTATTTTCTTTGTTTTTAACTTTTGACTGTAAATACGCAGTTCTGATGATTTTTATTTGTTTACAAGTTTTGTGTACGTGACTGACAGCCCGAAGTTGAAGTAGCGAAAAATTAAGTGTTGCCACTTGTTACTAATAAAACTGAATTGTAATGTGTACTAAAAAACTATTTTGGTAACAAAAGTTGTGCTAAAAACGGTACATAACACAAGTTTTAATAAATTTAAAGTTTATTTAATATTTTTTACTTATTATCTAGTTTAAATACATTATTTTATTAGATTTTTATACGAATTATTCGTCGGGAAATTTTAAGTACCACTCAAGCTGCGTGCCGCCCTTATATTTGTGACGCTTCTTCTATCTCACTTCCGTTATTTTGACAGTTTGCTAAAATGGAAAATATCAACAGTTTTTCGTAAAGTGCGTTATAATTTAGAAATTTAGTGAAGAAATTAAAGTGATTTTAAAATGTAGTGTATGTTTGTGTATAAAATATAGTTTCAGTCTGCTACAGTGTTACAGTGTAAAGTGATAAAATAGTGATATGTGCACAAATAGAAAGATGATTATCTTCGTGGAAAAGGATGCAGTGCTGACCTCTAATGTAAGTATTACTCAGGAAGTCACGGTTACTGAAATGCCAATTTAAAGTAATTGCACGGAAACTAACACATAAATTTTGGTAAAAATTTGGTAAAAACAAAAATTTTTGGTGGCGCTGCGTGGCTTATATCTTATTTGTAGATTTCACCGATAGGGTGCTAGCAGATTATAAATACATATGTTTATATTACCGAAGCGGTGACTGTTTGTGCCTTATAATCGTTTATCTTCCCTTCAATCAGACCTATAATATAACCTAACTTTCGGAAGTAATGCAATTTAGAGCAAATATAAAAAAAGTTGAAATAGAAACTAAATCGCTTTCAGATATCATTGCTCAAAGGCTTTGAAAATTGATGACGACCATAAGCCAATAACTTACAGTGTGATCTTGCGGTATAGCCCTTTAAAATATTTAGTAAAAACCACGGACATTGTTTCGTTTGAACATTTCATAACATTTAATAAAATATATTTTTAGAGTAAGTACAACGAATTAACAGTACCTTAGAATACAACGAAAGCTTATTTATGTACAAACATAGAGGTACATACATATATCAACAACAACAAAAATACACCAACTCTGCTTAGGAAATCAGAGCCGGGTTTTTGCATTATTTAGTGACGAATGTGTAAAATTAATTTGGCTGGCTGTATTTGCGCTTGTGTTAGATGTTGTGGTCGAGGACGAGTTAATTTTGCCGGCTTTGGACGTGGCGCCGGACGGCGTAGCTTAGCTGGAGCTGGACGACCTCTTGGACGGAAAGCCACTAAACGTTCAACACGTGGCAGCGTGAAGACAGTTTGTGGGAAGACAGCACGAGGATCAATGATCGAGGCAGTTTGTGGTACATCAGCTACGGCTGGTGGTGGTGGTCCATACTCATCAGCCGGTGTACCGGGTGGACCGTACGTTGGTGCGGGAACAGCTGGTGGTGGTCCATAAGATGGTGCAGGCTCAGCTAGAGGCTCCTCAGCAGGTGGTCCGTAGGTTTCGTCAGGTGGTCCGTATGTTTGGTCGGGTGGACCGTATGTTTGGTCTGGTGGTCCGTATGTTTGGTCGGGTGGTCCGTATATTTGGTCTGGTGTTTCTTCAGGTGGCCCATATGTCAGTTCTGGTGGACCATAAGTGGGCTCTGGTAATTCAAAGGCAGGTTCTGGTTTCAAACCTGCTGGTGGATAAGGAGCTGCGTCCACTGGCACTGATGGTACTGATTCTTGTCGTGCTAAAAATGGCAGTGGACGATTGTTAGCCGGTCCGGGAAAACGCAAACGTGAACGTGGCGGTTCAGCGCAACCCAGTGTGGCCAATAAGCCAACGGCGGCCAGTGTGTAAAATATCTTCGACATTATTGTTATTTAATTCCTTTCTGCAAACCCGCGACTTTACGTAAACAATTGTGTTGTCCAAGACCGTTAGAAGTAAACTGATATTGTTCAGGGATCACAGTGTCTATTAAATACTATTTGGCCATGTCTATACTTCGGTTGTGTCTCATTAGTTGTAACCAATGTGTCGGCAAAACGGTAGTTATGAACGCATTTTGACTTCGCGTTTGACCTCCACACTGCTTTTGTTGTTGTCTCGCATTTCTTTAATTTAATATACGCAAGTTTGTTTCTTTCGTGTGCTCATGCGAAGGTATGTATTATGTATTTGTAATAAAATTTAGCGAAAACCCAAAATTTCCAATGAGTCCGTTGCGTCCGATCGACAACGAGCGCTCAAGCCGTATGACAAATTTGGCGTCACTGCTGGACGTGATTGTGGTGTTAAATAACATTGCCAACTCACCACGTCCACTGCGGCTGGTAGCTTCTGCTTTGTGGCGCAGAACAGAACGTGTTTGAAAACTATAAAAAAAATATTAAGAAATCAAGAATAGTTTTGTAAATTACATAAATTACGTAATGTTTTATTATTATATTATATGACTTTTAACCTATTTTTATGTATAAGTTTTGGTGATTGGTTGCTGGTGACCGGCGTATGTCAATTGACGATATTGGTTAAGGACAAGCAATTATCGCGGCTTTTGTTCATTCAGCAGACGTTAGACTCTTGGAATTTAATAAAGCACAGACAGTGATAGCGCTTAAATACACTTAAGAGGTTTTCAGTTTTGATTTATACAAGCAGAGGTCATCCTCTGATTCCCCCGGTGGTTACTGCTTCCAATACCCTCGTTCATTTTCATCCATTCGCCATTACCAATGCGTAAAGGACAATAAGTCTTCCGCAGAACCTTTCTCTCAAAAACTCGTAAAGCCGACTTATCAGCTGTTGTCAGCGTCCATTCCTTTGCGGATCGGGAGATGATGAGTGACTTGTAGAGTTTGGTCTTTGTTCGTCGAGAGAGAACTTTACTTCTCAATTGCCTACTCAGTCCACCAACAGGTGCTGGCAAGAGTTGTTAGTGTTAATGCTGGTTCCAAGATAGACGAAATTAGAAGAATGACGCGATTGTTATGTCCAATGATATCGATGTCATCGGCGTACGCCAGTAGTTGTACACTCTTGTAGAACATTGTAGCTAGATTGAAGAAATCTTTCTTTGGTAACGAACGGCTCTACGAGCTTTTGGTATTGTCACTTTACACAGCCACAGCTTTCCAGGGTTACCAAGCTTAGACATAGCGGCATAGAGTCGTGCTGTCGTAGGCGGCTTTAAAATCAACGTAGAGGTGGTGTGTTTCGATTCTCTTTTCACGAGTTTTTTCGAAGATTTGGCGCATGGTGAATATCTGGTCAGTTGTGCCGTTCCCACGACAGTCGGGTCTACGTAACCGGAACGGACCCGGATTTTTATCCAGCCAAGGACTGTCAACTCGGCAGAATTCTGCCGCTACAACAACAACAACAGCTGGTCAGTTGTTGATTTCCCAGGCCTAAAGCCACACTGATAAGGCCCAATCAGTTTGTTGACGGTGGAACTTTTTGTCATCAGCCAACGAAGATCTTCGAAAAAAACGGGTTTTAAGAAATTGGATTTTGTTCTCGAGCTGTCTTTAAATAACAATCCGGAGCCACCATGTAATGCGAGATTAAGAAACCGTCGGCTCGTAGCGATTTTAAGCCTCATAAACAACTCGGGTTCTTGAAAAACTTTCGATATATGAATAACTTGGTTCCTTGAAACTCTTCAAGAACACATGAACAACTCGTGTTCTTGAAAAACTTTCGATATATGAATAACTTGGTTCCTTGAGACTCTTCAAGAACACCTGAACAACTCGTGTTCTTGAAAAACTTTCGACATATAAATAACTTGGTCCCTTGAAACTCTTCAAGAACACATGAACAACTCGTGTTCATGACCCGTTTCGTTACGACAGTTAAGTTAAAAGACACGTGAACAACTTGGTTTCTTGAGATTCTCGGTGCAACTGTTCAGTTAAAATACTTTGGTCATACCCACATTTTTGTTGATAATATTTTATGCGAATCCACTTAGCGTAAGCGCTGACCCGCAACGCTGTCTTGTCTGCTGTCTTTCTTGTTGGATGTGTAAATATGTGTGTGTGTATATATTTGTGGTTCCATGCCATTAGTAGTGACGTGCTTGTTTGGGCGTATCCTAGTATATCCTGCCACACGCCTTATCTACCTCTCTGCATATCGCTGTCTGCCTATCTGTCTGCGTGTGTTGTTTGTAATGCATGTTGTATTACAATCGTGTTTGGTTGTAGTTGTTCCAACAATAGTGTTTTTTGTTGTTCTTGTCATTGTAACATGTTATGCGGCGCTGGTTGCGATATTTTCTGCATATCCTTCTACACTGCGGTGCTGAAAGGATGCACACCTACACACACAAACATAGTGCTGGTGCACAAGTGTTGCTAGCCGCCTGTGTTTAACAACGCCGACACTGACGCCGCCAACAACGGCGGGCCGCAGCGCTCAGCGCTGTCAGTTTGCTTAGCTGGCCAAGTGTAGACGATGATGTTGTTGGCTAATATTGAATTTATTTGCTGTTTTGTAGTCCATTATTCTTCGGCTTTTGGGAGCGTTGTTTTTGTGTTTTTTTTTTTCGTTTACCTTGTTCCTTTTCTGGTTGCTGCTGTTGTAACGACGTGGATGTAACGAAAAATTGCAGCCAGCCGGTGAAGGCATGGCGGTGGGATGGCGCAAATGTTCTTTGATTGTTTGCATTGAATTTGTTGAGTTATGTTGCAAGCTCAATGGAGTTGTGGCTAATGTAATGGTTTCGACACAAACAATTTGAGCGGATTCCCTAAGCAAATAAAGACGTAAGACATTGCAAAGCATATGGCTAACATGGAAAAATAACGGTAAAAAAGTCTAACGTTAGCTAACCGCGTTGTGGTTTTCTGAAACACTCACAGTGGCACCTGTGAAAACTCAACAACACATACTTGTTGCTGCCGTGCTGCCAGTGTAAACGTGTGCATATCCTACGTACTTCTGCACTTCGTGGAAAAGAAAAAGAAACCTGAGTAGCTGTTATGCTATTTCTTTGAAAGCTAAATACATTTTCGGCTTGATTGGAAAATCGCAAACAGAGCGGGAACTGTGTATATTAATTAAGAAAATGTTCGTAGTTTTTGGTAGCGCTTGAGAATAGAGATCTTTTTATATTAAATATCTGCTTCTTCTTCTTCATTGGCCTGGACAATGCTTACGCGGCTGTAGCCGAGTTTAAAACAGCGCGCCAGTCGTTTCTTTTCGCCGTTTGACGCCAATTGGAGATTGCAAGTGTAGACAGGTTCTTCTCCAACCTGGTCTTTCGAACGGAGTGGAAGTCTTCCTCTACTTCCTTCGGCGGATAGTGCGTCGTATACTCTCAGAACCGTAATGTTTTCATCAATTCGGACGACATGTCCTAGCCAACGTAGTGTCGTCGTATATCTCGTACAGCTGATCGTTCCATCGATTGCGGTATTTGCCGTTGCTTATGCGCAAAAGACCGAAGACCATCTTCGGTGGAACCTTTCTCTCGAAAACTAACGTAACGCCGACCCATCAGATCTTGCCATCGTTCATGCCTCTGCACTATATAACAGGACGTCGCTGATGAGAGATTTGTAGAGTTTAGTTTTTGTTCGTCGAGAGAGGACTTTACTTCCAACATGGACGAAATTACGTCTTCGAAGTTATCACAGTAAACAGTGACGTGAAAGCCAAGTCGAGAGTGCGACGACTGTTTGTTTGTTGACAGGAGATATTCGTCTTGTCCTAATTCACAACGGACTTACGTATAAGGAGTATTCTTGTCCTTCCCGATCCTAACAGAGCTTTTGGTGTTTTCTCAAGCGTCAGCTTACACAGCCGTATTGCTTTTGCGAGGGATACCAAGTTCAGACAGTAGTTGGCATAGAGACAGTTCCTTTTGGGGTACTGTCCCCGAAGGCGGCTTTAAAATCGCCGAACAGATGGTGTGTGTCGATTATCCTTTCACGAGTATTTTTCAAGACTTGGCGCATGCTGAAGATCTGGTCGATTGTAGATTTTGCAGGTCTAGAGTCACACGGATAAGATCCAATCAGTTTGTTTACGGTGGGCCTCGGGCTTTTATACAGAACCTTATAAGCGATGTTGAGGAGCCTTATCCCACGGTAGTTGGCACAGAATGTGGGGTCTCCCTTTCTGTGGATTGGGCAGAGCACACATAATTTCCAATCGTTGGGCATGCTTTCGTCCGACCATATTCTACAAAGAAGCTGATGCATGCTCCTTATCAGTTCTCTGCCGCCGTGTTTGAATAGCTCGGCCGACAATTCATCGGCCCAGGCCGATTTGTTGTACTTCAGGCGGTAATTGCTATTCGAACTCTTCATGGTCGGCAATGGAAAGTCTGCACCATCGTCATCAATTGGGAAATCGGGTTCACCGTCTCCTGGTGTTATGCTTTCACTGCCATTCAGCAGGCTGGAGAAGTGTTCCCTCCATAATTTCAGTATGCTCTGGGCATTAGTCACTAGATCAGCTTTGGGAGTTCTACAAGAGTAGAGTATTGCCTCATTGAAAAACACACGTCTAAAGAAACAACCGTTGAATTTTAAAAGATCGATGAATGGTAATTTTTCATTGGACGTTCTTCAGCTTACCTGTCTTGAACATTAAGCTAAGCCTTTCTTTTTAACTGTTCGAGTAAGTCGTATTCATTCCGAGTTGAATTCTGCTCACTTTTTCTAAGTCCACAGTCTACAGCTCATATGTGCCACCTAAGAGATCTTCGTGCCGTTTGTTTTACCACACACCTGTTCTTATAAAAATTTGGTTTCTGATCTCCCTACACGCATATTAACACAGTCGGCTTCGACATGACAATTTGTTCATTTGCGCCATTTCACTTTTGCTCAGCAATTTTACTGCTAATTGAATACAACCTTGACCGTTTGACCGATTATACTGTACCGAGTTCGGGAGCAATAAAAATATGCATGTGTGAACACATACAAACATGTTTGTTATTTTGGTCATTCATTTTGGCAATGGCCTACAGGCTGTCCAGCTGTCGAATGTTTTTGCTGTTGTTATGGTGGCACGTTAAGTGAAATGGCAAAATCTTTGCTAAGTTGGTCACGTATTTAATGTCGGTTTTACACGTGCGACTTTTATGTCTTTCATCTTGGCCGAAAATGAACGGCCAGCGAACGTCTGTCTTCGTGGGTAAAGCGGCATGTGCGCGCTGCAAGCGTGTTTGTGCCCCTTTGGTATATTGGGTTCGTGCTCCTTGACCACTTAAACATCATACGGCTTATAGAAACACGCGTCAGGGTCCTACAGCGCCGTTGAGAAGAGGTTAGACGCGGAAGCATAGCAACATGTGGGCGAAGCTTGCAAAATTGTAATTAAGAATAAAATAAATTGTGCCACAGATGTTGCATATTGTTTGGCCAAACATGCGTTGGACATTATAAGCCATTATGACGCCACCACGCACACTAAGTCCAAGTTTTTTTTTTTTTAATTTTTCTATGCCTCTAGTTATGTATGTAAAGGGTGATCCAAGTAGTGGTACCTTTTTCAAAAGCCTTTTTCGGACCAATCCCTCGCTGAGAGTGTACACGAAGACCGTCGAGTGTCGATTCGGCGCCATTAGCAGCAACTCGGACTGACGTATGGAACAACTTGGCGCATTTTACGTCGAGAACTTAAAATGAAAGCGTTCAAAATACACTTGTACAAGAACTGAAACCCTTGACCTTCCAAAGCGACATCGCTTCGCTATATGGGCTCTTGAAAAGTTCCAAGAAGATCCGACGTTTGCGAGTCAAGTTTTGTTCAGCGATGAGGCCCATTTCTGGCTCAATGGGTATATAAACAACCAAAATTACCGCATTTGGGACGAAGAGCAGCCTGAAGAGATTCAAGAATTACACTTTCATCCAGAAAAAATAACAGTTTTGTGTAGTTTGTGAGCCGGTGGAATCATCAGTTCATATTACTTCAAAAATTTGCCGGTAGAAAACTTAACCGTCAATGGCGACAGTTATCGTGCCATAATAACCAATTTGATGGCTGACTTTGAAGCTCGTGATCTTGGCGATATTTAGTTTCAACAAGACCGCGCCACTTCCTACACATCGCATCAATCAATGGATTTATTGAAAGAACACTTCGGTGTGCAGATAATTTCACGTTTTGTGGCGGTGGATTTACCAACAAGATATCGCACCGTTAGACTTGTTCCTGTCTAAAGTCTATGCGGACAATCCCGCTTAGATTCCAGCCTTGGAGCCAAACATCACGCGTGTCATTCGCCACTTACCAGTCGAAATGCTAAAACGAGTCATTGAACATTGGACTCCACGGATGGATCATCTGAGACGTAGTCACCACCAATATTTAAAAGAGATACTCTTCAGAAAATAAATGCCACGGAATGTGCTTTCGAGTGATAATAAACACTCCACATTAAATTTGAAGTTTCTGTTTTTTTTTCTTCAAAAAAGTACGGAACCTCGAAATTGATCACCCTTTAGATATACGTAAAGAGATCGTGTGCCGTTCGTTTCGTTTTACTTTTTATGCAAATTAATTCAACAGTTACTTTTGCTAATGTGGTTTATTCTTCCCGTTCTGTCCTTCCATGTGGCACATACCGTTAATGTGGTGTCAGGAGGACAACATATAGTTCGGAGTATCAAGCTAATGGTGGCACAAGCCAATCTTGGAGCAATCATGCAAATTTTCCTTTTATTTCTTGAGGATTTTCTATCAGTAAACGCTTTAAAAGCACATTAGTTCACCTACTCACACACACATACACACGAGCGCACCTAAAGTACCTTGTGACCAGTGGCGTTCATGGCCTTACGCTTGTCATTCACATGACTTCCATTATTTCCACATTTCTACTAAAATGTTATTGTAATGTGTTCCAAGTAGCGTCTTCGTACTTTCTACAAGCCAGCTGAGACGGCATTGCTGCTCGAAACCACTCGTAGCCATTAAAAATTACTGTGTTCTTATGCTAAACAAGCAAGCACTTGTAAGGATGTGTGAGTATGCCAGTAGAAATGTGAAAGAACTCGCATGCGAAAAAATAACCGGCTGAAGCTAAGTCAGAGACGATGCTTACACATACTGCTACTCAGGCATGCTCACATGTGAATTTGAAAGCTAAGAGCGAAAGGCACTTCCAGCAAATTACTTCGACTTACTAGAGCTTGGCGTCATTTCATACCGTCGAAAGGTTTGCTGGACTGCTTAGAAATCTAACGACACTGAAAAATCGTTTCTGTTTCGAAAGTGCGCTTTTGAATATTGCAACAACAAAGACATTTTAAATTTTTGTTACTTTATTGTATTTAAAACTGTTTACCGCAATACTGCACTAAATTGAACTAACACTGCACCTAAGCGCTTGCCAGGTTGATGGGTCTAAACTTAAATACCTTAATTAACTACCAGGCGGTGTACTGTGAGGCGAACGAGAAGCCTTGTGGCTGCGGCTTTGGTTGCGGTTGCACACGTTGCAGCTGCTGCAACTTAGCTGGCACCGCCACACGACGCGCCTTAATCAGACGCGCGGGCACAGGCACGCTAGCCGGTGCTCGGCGTCTGCCTTGTGGGAAACGTTGGAAGACCAAACGTGCTGGCTGTTCCGCCGCCGCCGCTGCCTGCGCATCAAACGAGTTGCTCACCGCAATGACGGAGCCATCCTCAGCGACTGCAACGAAAAGTTCCTCACCCTCATCCTCAACAGGCGCCTCTACTTCTACCGCGGGCTCAACGCTAACTTCCGGCTCTGGTTCGCTGGGCTGTTGCTCTTCAACGGTAGCTTCTTCCTCCGCTGCCTCCTCACTCACATCAACCGCTAAGTCCACATCGCGTGCGGTGACACTCTCTTCGGGTGGCAAGTAGCTGTTGTCCGGTGGACCGTATACAGCATCAGGCGTGACAGGCGCTTCAGTCGGTGGCCCGTAGGTGCTATGTGGCGCTGGTGGGCCATAGGTGGCGTCCGGTTGTGGTGGCGACGGTGGACCATAGGTATTATCTGGCGGCAAGTAGGTCACATCCGGCCTGACAGTTGATGAGGGCAAGTCGAAGGGAATTTCTGGCGTCACACCTGCAGCAGGATAACCCGTTGGCGCGGGTGCTGGTGCCGGTGCCGGTGCGGCCACCTGGCGTGCAAGGAAGCGCACACGAGCGCCGGCTGGACGGCGTGCCGCTGTGCGGAAACGCGTCGGTGCCTCGGCGGCACAAAGTGCGACCAGTAATAGCAAACCGGCAATTGGCTTAAACATTTCAAAGTTTGGTTTTCGAGTAAAGTGCGTGTGTGTGGGTTGCGCCTGCTTCCTGTGGCTGAGTTCTAAGTTGCGACTGCGTTGCTACTTCAGTGTCTGTTGCTGTGCACTAAACTGCCTTAGCTTTTATAGTATATTTCCGTGAAATATCTGTTAAATATTAAATCAGTATGCTCGAATTATGACTGGCATAAGCGTTGACGGGGGTGGCAGTGAGCGGTCAGTAATTTTGGGGTTATCATATCATGCATTAACGGCCGACATTTTGGCTTTGGTCTACGGCCACAATGTTTTTATCAGCAGCGAGGTTCGCTACTGCGTTTAATGCCGTTTACGTGACGTATTTTCAAATTAATTATGTATGCTGCCCCCACAGTCATAATGTTGTTGTGCACACAAACACCTCAACGCCGCCGCAAACGAAGTCGGCTCATATATTTTTTGCGCTGAACGCGTTCTCTTTTTCTCTCTCTTCCTCTCTCTGCTTTCTGCTTGCCTTTTGACTTATTTCTATCCCAACCACAGTCGTATTTCGTATGCTCTGGCGGTAATTATCGCTTTAGCGTATCTTCCATTTAAGCATAATTAATGTCCCAATTCAATTGGACGACTCACATTCTAGGTTTGTTTACAACATTAAATCAGCGCCGGCTGAGTTGTGTCAAAAAGCGAAATACATGTGAATTAATAAACTTAAAAATGATATTTTTTGAAACCGCGCTTAGGCGACTAAAGCCCACACGCATTTGTAGCTCAGGGGCGCGGTTGAGGTATTGAACTCATCAAGGCAAATGCATAAGGTTTCAATGCGCCTAAAAATTTATATTCCTTATGCAAACTACAAATGTTTTGCACGCGTCTGTATGCCAAATGGCTTGTAGGTCTTTATTTTTGTTCTTCCGTGTGCACTTCAAAACGAATATGGAGACTCAGGCTCATCACAGGGTGGAAACACGCCTTTACACATTTAAGAATATTATCGAGTTTTAAAGAGTGATCTAATTCGAGGTTACCTACTTAAAAAAGAAAAAAAAAAAAAACAAAGAAACTTCAATTTTAAAGGCGAATTTTTATTATTATTCCAAAGAACATTCCTTGGCATTTATTTTGTGAAGATCACCTCTTTCAAATATTAGAAGCGGCTAAGTCTCAGATGCCCTTCCTTAAGTACAATTTTCGATTACTCGTTCGAGCATTTTGACTGATAACTGGCGAATGATATCCATGATTTTTTTGCTTCAAGACCTTAATCGAAGCGAGATTGTCTGCATAGACTTTAGACTTGACATATTCCCACAGGAAAAAGTCTAAAGTTGTGATATCACACGATCTTGATGGCCAATCGACCGACCCAAAACATGAATTTAGCTGCCCACCGTAGTGTTCTCTCAATAAATTCAGTAATTGCTGCGATGTGTGGGAAGTGGCATCGTCTTGTTAAAACCAAATGTTGCCGAGATCAGGAGCTTCAAATTCAGGCACCAAATAGTCGGTTATCGACCGTCATTGAAGGTTACTTTCTCACCGGCATCATTTTTGAAGAAATATGGACCGATGAATTCACCGCTCACAAACCATCAAACCTCAATAGCTTCAGGTTGCTCTCCGTCCTAAATGTGGTAATTTTGCTTG
Source organism: Bactrocera correcta (assembly GCA_027475135.1). Classification (NCBI taxonomy): domain Eukaryota; kingdom Metazoa; phylum Arthropoda; class Insecta; order Diptera; family Tephritidae; genus Bactrocera; species Bactrocera correcta. The sequence goes on along the minus strand of CM050325.1, from coordinate 55,794,182 downwards.
TTTACATATCCAAGGGCATCATCACTGAACAAAATTTGGCTCGAAATTAACCTAAACTGAACCTCGAATATTCTTGGAACTTTTCAAGAGCAAGAGCGAAGCGGTGTCGCCTGAGAAGACCTAGCGGCTTTAGTTCTTGCACAATTTAAGATCTCGCAGTAAAAGGTTCCAAGTCGTTTCATACGTAATTCCGAGTTGCTGCGAACGGCGCCTAAACGACTCTCCAGGGTGTCAGCTACGGCTGCCATATTTTCTTCCCTGCGTGCTGGACGTAGTATATTCGGTCAAATATTATTAATTAAAATATTAATGAATGCTGTTATATAAATTTCTGGCAGAATCTTGGAAGATAAACTCAGAGTCCTAAAGAAGGCATCCAAAGCCGTCCGCTCTTTGGGTATGAAATTGTGTAAGAGAAAAAGCCGTTCTTTAAGGCGGCTTCAGCGATAAACCAAAGTTAGGAAACTAAAGACACAAAAACAACATAAATACTTTTCACAAACAACTAGCTCCATATGCCTAGGTGTATATACATATATACGTCCAAACTCGTAAAAGTACATATGTAAATAAATGTACAGTTATATTATACTCATTAATTTGGTGTTGTTCATTTGTCTCATTGTGACTTGTTGCTTGTTGTTATTGTTTCATTCTCCTGCTTGCTTTCTATACAGACACAAGCACTTAAGGGATTTGTTGTTTTTTGGTGGGACTGCGATATAAGAAAAGGGTCATTCGTTGGCTTAATAACCCAGACGACGACATACTTAATCTGGAAAAACAAAAATAAGCAAATAAATTAACTTCACGGCCACCGATAACAAATAGTAAATGGAAATGTTGCTGCTTGTTTGATATAGAGAAAGAGATTATGTTCAGATAGTGAGCGTGTGGGGTGACTGGCTGCTTTAGAGACAAAGTCGTCCATGCCTCTGCACCAAGGACGGAGATAGTTACTCATCATCTGTAACTGCAGGATTTGGTCTTTGTTCTTCGAGAGAGGAATTTACTTCTCATTTGCCTACTCAGTTCGAAGTAGCGCCTGTTGGTAAGACACCAAGATTTGCGATGGATATCGAAGTTGAAGTTTGTTTTGGTGTTACTGGTTGCAAGATAGACGAAAATATCTATTATTGCTGCGGAATGATCAGATTTCCGATGATGTTGTAGAGAGGGAAGGATATCTAGGAAGCCGTAGGCCTTCTAGCTGATAGGATCAGATGTAGCAAGAACGTTGGAACAATAGTCCTAATGGTTGAATGACTTACGAGTACATCCGGGACGTTAGGTTTTTATGTAAGTGTATGGACCTCTGAATGCATTTTTGCATTAGAGCAGCTATCTTATAGGTCGAGGTGTTTTTGTGGGTCGCTGGTCGTGGACTGAGTGCATGCAATTACAAAAAAAACCGATGTACTCGGACATTAAGTATCTAGGTGGTATGGGGATTAGCTGCACTGCTGGACGTTTAGATGTTAGCGGTGTGAACTCCACAAGTCGGAATGTCGAACAGTTAAGGTCGTTTACGCGTGAATTGTTTAGGCGGCGAAGGTATTTAACTAGGGAATTAGAATTGACTTATTGTGTGAATGGTGTTATGTGCTTATGGGGTCCAACCCCTGGTCATAAGTCCAGAGCAGTGTAGAAGCTCAACTGGCAGTAGCTTTGGCTACGTGGTCCGACTGGAGACTTGATTCTGGTACCACGGCAAGCAGGAGCCCTTGGAGTTTGACTACCCTGCCACTACGGAGTGGCTCTTCGGGGAGTATCGTGGTGGTTGTGGTTAAAACCCGAATGCGGGACGAACTGACACTTTATCAGTTGAATGTGGAGTTGCATTGCAACCGGGTATCGGATTCAAAGTATGGCAGTTCGAAAAACGACCGCATTTGAAGAAAAGAAAGCGCTGTTTCACCAAGACCATGCGCCGTGTCAAAGTCCGTGAAAACGATGGCAAAATCCTGGAATTGTGCCTCGAAGTGCTTCCGCATTCACCGTATTCTCCAGATCTGACTTCCAGCGACTATTTCCTGTTCTCAGATCTCAAAAGAATATTCGCTGGGAAGAAGTGATCGCTGACACAGAGGCCTATTTTAAAGCAAAAGACAAATCGTACTACAAAATTGGTATCGAAAAGTTGGAGGGTCGCTGCAATCAGTGTAACACCTTTGATGGGAATTATCTTAATGAGAAATTTTCATGTCTCCGGCTGACATTCCCGGGTTTAGCGCTTCCTTACTTGCTCATTTTTATTTTTTTGTATATACATTCACATACATTGTATATATGTATGTCTTGTGGGTGTGGTTTCGCCCATTCGTCTGCAACGGCGCGCCATAAGTCATGCCACCAGCCAAATATGTGCCCACAAACACATATGCTCACGTGTATGTGTGCGTGTAAGCGCTTGTCCGTTCATTTGTCACACGACTTTAACAGCTGTATGAAAAGTCTGTCCATGCAAAAGGATGCAGAGCATAAAATGTGCTTATGTATTACACTCGAATTCACAAATTTCATAGGCTCACACACACACACACACTCACACCCATACATAGTTATGTATGTGCTAACAAGCGCGGCATGCCGATTTGTCGTTTGTGCGGGTGTTCGCCTTTCCGGGCAACCAAAGGCTTGTTAGCCGTGAATGACGGGGCAGGACGCTTGTTTTCGCTCAACATGTCCCATTCTTGTACTTATTTTATGCTTATTTCATGCTTTGGTCGCGCTAACTGCTAACAGCGATTCACCATTGTATTCCTTGTGTGTTTCAGGCGTTCACTGTCGCCTGTTATTTTTATTGTTGTTGCTGTTGTAATAACGCTTTTTCATCTGCTCAACAATATGATTGTGTAGCGCATAGTTGTTGTTGTTGCAGTTGTTATTGTTTTAATATGTAGCCGCTAATGTATTTTGTGGTGTACATTGCTATAAGCAATTGTGTGTGTCTGTGTGTGTGAGTGTGCGACTGTAATGTAATTTACGTTGACTGTTTTGAATAAACCAAGCATGTAATGAAGTTGGCTGCTTTTCATGCAACCCAATGTGGCATCGTTCACCGTCAGCCTCGGTGCGGCGCATCTAACCTCGGGCCGCTTCATCACACACGACTTGGCACAAGCATATGTACTCCTGTACGTACATACATATGTATATGTGTCGTCATAGTTGTACTCATATTGTTATTGCATTCGCTTGCTTGCTTATGTGTGTGTGTTCTCGTATGTACCGTTATTTGCATGTCAACCTTTTCGTAGTGCAGGACCTTCGGTTATGGCATATTTGGCGCTTTCACTTTATTGTTAATGTTTTGTTAATTTGCTATTGTTGTTGCTGTTGTTTTTTCATCTTCTGCCCATTACCGTGGCGATGTCAAGTAGTTGCAGATGTTGCGTCCAAGCAATGAGCAGCGAACGTTTACACCATATAACTCTTTCATGACAATATTTTTGCGCTCACACATACATACATACATATATACATACATACTTACATACATACATACTTACGAGTATACAGTGGTGTGAAAAGTTCTATATGAAAAGTTCTAAATAATACGGTTATGTAAGCTGTCGAGTAACACCAAAAGCTCCGTTCGAATCGGGAAGGATCTCCCCGAGCTTCGATATCAAGCGAGGTCTCAGACAAGAGGATTCCCTATCGTGTGGCTTCTTCAATCTATTGCTGAAGAAAATAATACGAGCTGCAGAGCTAATAAATAGAGAAGATACAATCTTCTACAAGAGTGTACAGCTGCTGGCGTACGTCGTTGATATCAATATCCTTGGCCTCAACAACGGGACCGCTAGTCTGCATTCTCCAGAATGCATAAGGAAGCGAAACGTGTGGATCTGGTTGTGAACGAGCACGGATGGAAGAGAACACTTTTGAAGGTGTTCGATTCAGTATAAACTGACAGAAGTAGAGGAAGAGGAAGACCTTCCCTCCGTTGGCTGCACTTGGTATCTCCAATTTGCGCCAAATTCCGAAAAGAAGAAATCACTGGTCCCCTGTTTTAAACTCGGCTATAACCGTGTAAGCCAGTAAAGAAGAAGAAGATGAAGGCACCAAAAGATACTCTATTTTGAGTAGAGTTCCGCAAGGCAAGGCAAGGCGATGTTTTAAATCCCTTTCTATAGAACCTGTCGTATGAAAGGTTGATAAGGAGATGCCAACCAAAATACGTGACATTAATTGCACACGCGAATGCCTTTATATATATATAAACACTTCCAAATATTTCTCAGATGGCTTCCGAATCAAATATAATGAGTGCCTTAACGGTCTGCCTCAATGAAGCTAATGGCTAAGCACAGGACAGATGTATTGCTCACAAGTGCTAGGAAAGTGGAAGAAAGAATGTTGGCGGAGTGGGAGATTCTTTCACAGTCACAACTGAAGGAGCTGGGAAAAAATTATAGAGTCAGGGCTCAATCCTAAGGAATACCTGGTCTACACTGCAGGTAAAGCGAATAAAATCCTAAACGGTTTATCAAGAATGATGACAAATAAAGACTGTATGCGTTCCTGCAGTGAAACGGCAGCCTCAATTATGACAAAACCGCGGTATATAGAGCAGACCGTCAGTGCATACCATAGAGGGGACTTGAAATGTGTTGTCGTTCCCACAAAGTAATACTTCATACTGTGATTTCTTGGGAGAGATATGCATTGGGGGTAGCTTGGGTTTGGCGGATTAAAGTTTCGCACTCCTGCTTTCGGTGAATCCCACTTCCTCCTTGGATACCCTGTTATTTTTAGAGAAGATTCACTAAAGCCGATAATAGAAACCGAGGATAGCTGCAATCGGCATAAATAAAAATGTCAATGAATGGACCGTTCAGAAAACTCATCGAAGTATTGGTCTTGTGACCGCCGTTAAACAAAAGAAACCAGCTCTATCTAATGAAAGTATTAAGGTACGTCTAAAGTTTTGGAAGAAATATGAAAAATAGTTCGAGGAAGCTTAGAAAAAATGTATTTGGTCAGATGAAATGGAAATCAATCCTTACTAATCGGATGGCAAATAGCCAATACTGTCGTCGTCCACATGAAAACCTTCTACGATGCAACACGTGCAACATGTAAAATATGGTGGAGGCGGTCTCATATAGTATGGTATGAACGGGAAGTCATTTCTTGTACGTCCATCTAAACTGTCGCGAATATCTGAATAGTTTTGCTCGCCACTGTATGTACATATATTTATAATTTGTCCTCGGTATCTCTTTCTAATATCTCACGAAAGTTGAAGTTCGGTTATGGTAACTTTTGATGACACAATAATTAAGTAAATTATTCTTAGATATCGGTTCAATCGTAAGTCAAGGCATAACGGGTCGGCCGGTGGAAGTATCTACGGCCAAAAACTCCAAATCACTACTATCTGAGTCTATGAAGTTTACTTCCATTTCAGAACCCAAACAATTTTGATGAATTAACTCTCGTATTATGTCTGCATGAAGTCCAACCATCAGCTGCATGAAATGGAATGTTGTTATTGTTGTTGTAACGGGCACCTAATCTCCTTTAGAATGGTATGGATTAGCTAAGTTGGCGTCGACGTCATTTAACGGTACACCCAAGAAAAGTGCTGTTTCGACGGGGTCGGACCGAAGGGAGAGGAGTGACAGATGAGTGGGGTTTGTAGGGTATGCAGAGAGGTGGCCAGAGTCATGTCTCATTGCACATAGGACATATATAAGATATGTCGGGATTATTCTGGAGTTTAACCTACTACAGTATCCAGAAGGAAGCTGCGCAAGAGTGTCTCTCGCTGATTTGCTGGATACGGCCTAAGTTGAGTTTCTCGATACTTACCCGAGTGAGGTTGAAGATTTCAAATACTTCATTGTACAGTAAGAAGCCAACCTAAGGCGACATCTTCGCGTGGTACTATTCAAAAAGTGTTTAAATATTAGTTAACACTCTCTAGACTAGAGAATTGTTGGAATTTCTTTTGAGTACATACAAGTTTTAACTTACGTAATTCTGCTTGTGTGTGTGTGTACGTTAAGTGAAGTTTAAATAAACAGCAGCTGCGCTCTACTGGCCTCCACTATTTGTCCCTGCCACTGCCTCCTCAACTGCGCCACTTGTTTACAACCAAAAACCGGCGCACAACATGCCAACTCTTCATTTATACGTTTGCTTGCTTGCATATTTATATATACACATATGCTGTGCGCTCATAAGCAACACTGAGTATGTGTGCCACATCCTTATTCCTATATTTAACGATCTTCTGGTGCATTTGCTCAGTGTCGTTAAATAATTTCCTCGTTTTTGTGTGAGTGTGTGAGAATTTGTGCGTCTACTCATGTCCAACACAGCTGCTTGCTACAGCTCAACTGCTCCGTGTTTTGTTCATTATTTTGTGCTCTTAATTTTTCACAGCTCACTCACCAATACATACATATATAGATATGTACATGCATACAAACATTCATTCATTAGCTCATATGCACCTGTTTGGGTCGCCCTGTGCTCCTTTGCTGCAAAAAATGACAACAGCAAACCCCACTTAAATTATGCTCTTGCTCATTTTATTACTTGTTTTGATGCCGTTATAGTTTTAACTGTTGCTGATTTTGTTGTTTGTTTTCTTGTTGCTGTCATTATTGTCTATTAGCACAGCTGTTAAATAATTTTTAATTGCATACACTACAGCTTTCTTGAGCGCATTGCTGGAGGCAAACGTAGCACAACGGAGCTAATAACGGTGTATGCGTTGCCTACATGCTTTTTGGGAGGCTGTGTTGGTTAACGGTTTGCGAGCGCTTTAATAATTTTAAGATGTTAGTTTCTGATATTCTAAACGGGTATACTAAGTTTTGTGATATTCAAGAGGCAACTTGGACACCATATAAAGTATATAAACAAAAGATCAGCGTGATGAACTGAGTCGATCTAACTCAAGTCCTTGTATGGAAAACTTTTTTAATTGACGAGATATCTTCACGAAATTTGACATATGTTGTCGCCCATGCTATCTCTATAATATCCGAAGAAATGTTCTAGATTAGATCACTATAACGTATAGCTGCTATATAAACTGAACGATTGAATGCAAGTCCTTGTATGAAAAACTTTTTTATTTGACGAGATATCTGCACGAAATTTGACATGAAAGATTCTCCAAAGCAATGTTACAATATCCTAAAAAATATTTTAGATCGGACAACTATAGCATATAGCTGCCATACAAATTGACCGTTCTGCATGAAGTCTTTGTATGGAAAACTATTTTGCTTGACAAGGTGTTTGCACGAAATTTGACATGAAAGATTCTTCAGGGCAGCACTACAATATCTGAAGAAATATTTTACATTGGACAACTATAACATATAGCTGCCATATAAATTGATCGATCAAACTCAAGTCCTTGTATGGAAAACTTTTTTATTTGACAAGATATCCACACCAAATTTGGTAGAGATTATTTTCCAAAGAATCTCTTAAATATCCAAATAAATTGTTCTGATCGGACAACTATAGCTTATAGCTGCCATACAAACTGACTGATAAAAATGCAATAAAAATCTTTATATGTCCGTTTATGCTATAAAAAATGCACCAAATGAAGTTAACGGTTCTTTTTATTTTTAGAATTTTCAGATTTTTATTAAAACGCCCTCTTCAATAAATTTCACAGCAAGTCTTTGTGGCAATCGTTCACTCAGTCAACAAAAGCTTCGCATATTAATAAACAAATGCATAGTTAGCTATTATTTGTTAATGAAAAATCCCCTTCTCCACAAGGGCGTGTGCAAACAGCAAATCACAATTTAATTTCAGTAAAACTTGTTTACAGCCGTGTGCAATAAAAACCGAACACAATTTAATTAAAACAATTTATAGTAAACAGATGAGCAGTTTTAACAAAAATCGAGTGGAAAAAATATTGGCATGTCGTTGTGGGGAAAAAAGACAAAAATCAATTAAAAATCTCTGCGCCTGCGGTTTAAATGTTCGCGAGCATTTCCGCTGACAATACTTGCAGCTGAATATAGTTATAAAAAATAAACGACAACAACAATATATAATTGAAGGCGTGATGGGTAATCAGTATGGCAGCAAATTAAATGCGCAATCACAAGCGAACGCCGCTGACCACAAGACAGCAACAACAACAAGTGCATGGAATATTTGCCAGCCAACTGGCGCTGCAAATTTAATAATTGCCGGTAAAAAAATTAGCAAAAAAAATAATAAAAAAAAAAAATTAAAAAAAAAAATTGAAAAAAAATAAATAAAACCACAAATGAAAAAAAAAAAATTGAATAAAAACACAAAAACATAATATGGAAAAATGTTAGTAAATTATAGAGTTATAAAAAACAAAAATAAACAAAACAATAAATGCGCATCAGTAACAAATTAAAAGCGCTGAGCGTTGCAGAAAAAAAGGGGAAAAAGTACATAAATTTTATATTTTTTTTATTAGCTGCCGTGTTTCTACATACTTATATATACATGAAAAACATACAAACTGAACTATCAAACTTAAGTCCTTGTATGGGGAAATTTTTTATTTGATGAGTTATCTTTATGGAACTTGGCACGAATTATTACCCAAGCCAACGCTATAATTCCCAAAAAAATTGTTCAAATCGGTCCACTATAGCTTATAGCTGTCATACAAACTGACCTATCGAAGTCAAAGCCTTGTATGGAAAACTTTTTTATTTGATAAGTAATCTTCACAAAACTTGACATGAATGATTATTCAAAACAACGAAATAATCTCTGAAGAAATTGTTGAAATCGGACCACTATAGCCTATAGCTGTCACACAAACTGTCCTATCGAAGTCAAAGCCTTGTATGGAAAACTTTTTTATTTGTAAAGTAATCTTCCCTAAACTTGACTGAATGATTATTCAGAACACGAAATAATCTCTGAAGAAATTGTTCAAATCGGGTCACTATAGCTTATAGCTGTCATACAAACTGAACGTTTAAAATCAAGCGATTCTATGGACAACTTTTATATTTGAGGAGATATTTTCATAAAATTTTGCCTGAGTTATTGTCCAAGTTAACGGTACTATATACGAAAAAATTGTTGAGATCGGACTGCTATAGCATATAGCTGCCATACAAACTGAACGCTCCAAATCATTCGCTTTTATGACTTTTTTATTTGAAGAGCTATTTTCAAACCTGTAATGCAGCAAAACCACAAGCGTTGACACTTAAATTCTGTTTTATTGAAATATTTCGCCAAACGGCAATTAATCAGCTATCTAATCAACCATCTTTGATGCCATAGTTTTGCACTTGACAAGCAACAAGCTAACATATATTTCTTATATATGCACATAAATGTTCTTGTATTATATATAACTGATATATATATATGGCGGAAATAAATTAACAAATCGCACTGATGAGCATCTGACATTTTTTTCTTTATTTCTTTCAGAACACTTTTCACTTCCTAAATAAAATTCTGCAATAAAATTGCTAAATAAATTATTTTTTGAAATAAAATGTTTGATTTAAATAATTTTGAAACATTTCGCACACACATGCTAGCTAATGCATTATCATGCGTTGCTTTCAAATGCGCTGGCCGGACTCAATGTGCTCCAGCTTTTGTATTGTATTTCATGCATATTAAATTGGTTGCGTATACGCCAGGTTGGCCGCCATTAAAACTGCCTGTCGTTGGTACCACGCTACAAATAATGTTTCCAAATATTTTAATTACCAATAAAACGTACAATATTTTATTAAATAATATGATTATTGCATAAAATCGGCTTTTCGAGCGCCTATGCTGCCACGCTGCCACGCATACATGCAAATATTGTTATTTACTGCTGTGGCACAACTAAACAGGCGCATTGGTGTTAGTTAAATCAATGCATAAATATTTGCAATAATTGGCAAATCTGATACTTTATGCGAAAAGCTCTAATTTGACTAACATATATACGTACATGCATACATATACATAGACACTAAATATATACAAGCTGATCATAATTGAATCGGACATGGAAATGTGTGCATATTTTTGTGTTTCAATTTAGTATTTTATAAATTTTTGTTATAAAAATGTTGATTGAGTAAATATATACCGTTTGAAGCACAGTTAATTTCAACACACACACACAAACAGCCGCATCAATGCATGAAATTCATATTTAAATGCCACAGGCATGCAAATATGCAACAACAAGTAAGTGAAACGCGAAAAGTGAAATGAAATTCATTAATGTCAAAGTAGAAAAGCGAAAAGCGTATCACAAATAAATGTCGCGCAAATATTACATTATTAACTGGATATGAACTATAACATAATGCGCTTTGTTTTATTGAGATTACCGAGATTACTTACTTTTTGTATTGAGTCGCTACTGCAAACGTTTAATTTTGTTTTTATACCCTGCGTAAGGTATATTACGTTTGTCGTAAAGTTAGTAACGTCTGTGGCTTTATAAATTATGTATAGAATAAGCAGCGCGACGAGTTGAGGCAATTTAAGCATGTTCGTCTATGTATACAAATATACACGAGTAATCGAACGAAACTTTGGCCATGTTCTTTTTTCTTCAATCAGCTGCTCATTTGTCAGAATCAGCGATATCGGACCACTTTAGCACATAGCTGCCATGTAAATTGAACAATCATATAGGTGTCATTGTATGGAAAACTCTTTTATCTTATGAGATATCTGCACGAAATTTTGCATAAACTATTTTCATAGCCGACGGTATAATCAGTGAAGAAATTGTTCCGATCGGTTAACTATAGCATATAGCTGCCATATAAACTGGGGGTTCAAGATTATGTCCTTACATGGAAAGCCTTTTTATTTGGCAAGATAACTTCACAAAATTTGACATAGATTATTATTCAAATTGTTGCTACAACGTCCACAGAAACTGTTCAGATCGGACCACTATAGCATATAGCTGCCATACAAACTGGGCCTTCAAAATTAAGTCCTTATATGGAAATCCTTATTATTTGACGAGATATCTTCATGAAATTTCGCACAAGTTATTACTTAAAACAACTCTATAATATCCGTAGAAATTTTTCAGATCGGTTAACTATAGCATATAGCTGCCATAAAAACTGAGTGTTCAAAATTAAGTCTTCGTATGGAAAACTCTTTTATTTGAGAAGTTATCCTCCCGAAATTTGGCATAGATTATTATCCAAATTATTGCTACAAAGTCCGAAGAAATTGTTCAGATCGGACCACTATAGCATATAGCTGCCATACAAACTGACCGTTCAAAATCAACTTCTTGTACTTGTAAATGGTATTATGGCTTCATTGCCATCGAATTTAATGTTTTTTATTTCAATTTTTTTGTTTTGTTTTTCTGTAACGGTGCGTGACAACCTGTGTGACATTTAACCTGTGTTAAATGTCAAATGTGTTTGGATTTTGCGGGTTAATAGCATTTGTGTGCTTTGTTGTCGCGTACGGCTTATCAATATTTAATGAAAATTGACAACTGTTTATTAAGTAATTAATGAGTTTATTTGTACAGATAAATGTGCGCATTTTCTCCATACAAATGCTCGTGTTTACATACAGACAAATATTTACTCGTGTTAATATATAACTTGATACCTTTCGTATGTCACATTTAACATTTAATTTATATCAATTAACACATAAACATTGCCAATGACAGCGACCGTGCTTGTTTTGTGGTCCGTTAGGTTGACAATTTTTAGTTGTGGGTCAACTTGTTGATTTGTAATGAACTATACTGACAGGTCAACAATATTGTAGCAAACAAAAATGAAGTGCGAATATTCAGGTTAAAATAATTTAGTGCGTCTTAATTAGTAGCGGCAGCGATTTCGCGTTTCCTTTCGCACCTCAAACGGCAAAGTTGACATGAAAGGCAAGCAAAGCGAAATTTTTTGTATATACATATATTATAGTATAAGATTAATTAATTAAAAGCTATAATTAATTATTTTAATAAAATTATTTTAAATTAATTATTATAATTAAACTTGATGCAACTTCATAGTTGCGCTATTATTTTCAATTCGCGCTCTGGTACTCGCCTTAGAGCAGAATTACCTAAATATTTGCTCCTCCAAGTATCTTAAAGCGCTATTATTTTAATAACAGTTACTTTTAATATTAGAAATATACTCATTTCTCTATATTTTATTTATTTAATTTCACATATTTCGCTAAAAAAAATATAAAATTAATATTCCTTTTTTTCTTTTTCATATTTTTGGCTTGACACATCAACACCTTTTTGTAGCTTTGCTTGGAAATCAGTTTTAATGGTGAGTGCTGTTGAACGTTTCCATTATATTTTTTCAAATGTACCATACATGACGGCTTAAGATGACAATAGCGTAATTTATTATGAGTAAAACTCGACCTCGTATTATTATATAAAGTCCAAAGGCTAAGTACCAAGTGTAGCCAGGTCCTTCTCCATCTGGTCTTTCCAACGGAGTGAGGTCTTTCTCTTACTCTGCTTAACCCGGCGGATACTGCGTCGTATACTTTCAGAGCTGGAATGTTTTCAGCACTTCGGACGACATAACCTGCTAGCGTAGTGAAGCTGTCTCTTAACATCCTGAACTATATAAATGTCGTATACTATATATTGTACAGCTTCTCGTTCTATCGGCTGCGATAATCGCGGTTGCCAATGCGTAAAGGACCATAAATCTTCGGCAGATCCTTTCTCTCGAAAGTTCGTACCGTCGACACATCAGTTGTTGGCATCGTCCATGCCTCTGCACCATATTGTAGGACGGGAATAATAGATTTTGCTTTTTGCTCGTCGAGAAAGGACTTTAATTCTCAATTGCCTACTCAGTCTAAAGCAGCACAAGATCACCTCTAGGGTTTCTGCAAGAGTATATTCTGGGTTTTTAAATCTTCCTTAAGTCGCGGTATCTTTTCGTAGAATTTTCTAGCCTTACACTGTCTGTCAGCTTCTCAAGCTCTTCATACTCACCCCTCTCCTTTCATTTTTTCGGCCTGTATCTCTTTTGTGTTCATATGCGTCTCCGTTCCCTCTTCAACTCTCGGTATCCCATCCAGCTTGTGTTGTGGTCGATCGCAACATTACGAGGTAGGCTGTCTGCTTTCTCTCCACTGCGACACGTCAGTCCTCTGTGTACCAGATGTTCTTTCAACCTTTACGAAAACCAATGGTTTCGCTTGCAGTCGTAAATTAGGAGCTTGAAATCCTGTCCCACAGTTTCCATATACCAAGTTACTGATTAGTGCTCTCAGAGAGCAGAAATGCAAGTCGAGTAGATAACTGTTTCGCTGTCGGTTGCGATAATAGATTCTCGACGTTGCACCTTCCCTGTGTTTGTTGACGGTTGCGCTTTGCTGTACAGCGGCGTGTGAATATCTTCGCTGCAACAAAATAGTGGTCCGAGTCAATGCTAGGACCTTGGAGCAAACGCACGTCTAAAACACTGGAGATGTGTCTTCCGTCTATCACAACATGATCGATCCGGTTTCGAGTCTTGTACTTGCGGTTTATGCCCCACCATGAATTCCTTACCGAATTTGCGCTCCTTTATTTGAGCGCTGCAGTAAATGGGCAATGGAACCTTCCCAATTTAGGGACCGATCATTCCAGGTGCTTACCCTTAAAATCATAGTCCTTATTACGTTTGCTGTGGTCGTCATCAAAAGTAGGGTCTGTGGCTTTTGTTTTTTTTTTATTGATAGTGGTTTCTATGTGGATGATTCCAAACCCAGCGCATAATCTCGCTAAGCGAGTAGTATAAGTCCTCATACCCAATTACATAGCAAGCCGCTTGTTTAAAGACCGATGCCCGCTTGCAGCCGCACCTCTACTGAACAGACGCTGTAATTAGACTTCAGCGAACTCTTAAACTGAATATGTAGATGTGGCTAAGCTGAAGCCTCCTCTCTTTTAGCTGGAACTCCAAGCTCTACTGGCGTTACTTAGGTTTCTAGGATGCGCGGTGAGGACGCAAGAGTAGGATTTGGGTATAGTTTACAATTGTAACTGCTTACCCAGAAGCATAACTATACGCCTTTACACATCATTTTGGAAAACGGCCTCAAAAAGATACTCATTTATTGGAACTGCCGATATCAGCCGATCAAACTCAAGTCCTTGTATGGAAAACTTTTTTATTTCCCATCGTATCTTCATGAAATTTGGCATAGCTTATTTCTCAACGGATCGCAACAATCTCCGAAGAAATTCTTAACATCGGAGAACTATAGCATATAGCTGCCATACAAACTGAACGATCATGTTCAAGCCCTTGTATGGAAAACTTTTTTATATGACAGGATATCTTTAAGAAATTTGGTGTGGATGATTATTAAAGGCAACGTTATAATTTCCGAAAAAAAACTTTAAGATGAGACTTATGTATAACTTTTAGCTGTCATACGAGCTAAACGTTAAAAATCAGTGTAAATCTATTTTTGTACCCTTTTATACTATAGTTTTGGAAATAATTTCATTTTTTTCAGTATTTGATTAGAAATGTTTGCTATGTACATTTCCAATAAAAATCAATTTTATAAGACATTTACTTAAACACCTAAGACTAAGCTACATAGGCAGCAATTAAATTATGGCATACACGTCGTATGAGTGACATTTGCTGACACATTACCAACACCAGCCGCTCATGCACCACTTGAAAATTTTAAGCAGGCAAATGAAAAAATCGAATGCAACTGAAATGTAAATTGCTGTAGTATTAGTATAAATTATGGCAAATTGTAAAAAGGCAGAAAAAGTTTATGAAAAAATTCAATAACGCCATAAATTTTAACTTTAAAGCGTTTAAAGCATAAATGCAAAAATCAAACAATTTTAAATCAAAAGCGCTAGACACGCTTGTATAAAGGTTTGTGTGTATGTGCGTGGTTGCATTTATTTTATTTTTATTTTTTATTTATTTTAGTGAAATATGTTGCGCTCGGCTGTGCCAAGTGCGCTGATTTGACACAATGCTTAAACACACACATACATATATGTATGCCGTATAGGTATTAGTTGGCAAAAAGAACTGAATGAAAGCGTATGCAATCCAAGCGTAGCAAGCACACACATACTTTCATACACACACACTCACATATGAGCGCTTTTATGAATGCATTTTTGCATGTATGTGGGTGTGCGTATGAGTATGGCTACATAAATATTTGCATTTACCGAGTATGGCCTGTATTTTTATGTATCTGCACATTCCCGTACACACCCTTTCCTTTATATACTCGTATGTATGTACGTGGAAAATATTATTACCCACTTGTGTAGGTATTTTCACAGCGAATTGCTTTGTCGCATAGAAAATTGAATAAAATTCAATGCGTTGCATGTTTTGTTGTTGCAACATGTGCTTTGATTTCGTTATTATACCCTGAACAGGTCTTTTCCAGTCCTCGAAGCACTTTTTATGAGCACTTTTTTGGAAGGCCTTTAGCCCCTACAGTGAATTTCGTTTTATCTCCTCGATCGACTGAAAACGGGTTTCACGGAGCGTCAACAGGAAAAAATTAAACGAAGTTAAACCGGTGGTTGATCGATGACATTCATTACGTTTTTGGCTTTAACTATGGTCACATTCGTGGCTCGTTGCGATGACGCATTATCATCGTGTCAAAACGATGAATTGTTCCTCCACAATTCCTGTCATTTTCGACGAACGTTCTCACGCAAACGGCTCAATACGACCAAATAGAACTCCTTATTCATCGCCAGTCTCTCCGGAACAAATTTATTGTGCACCAAGCCACGAATATCGGAAAAAACAATGAGTATTACCTTGATTTTTGAGCAACTTCGGCGTGGTTTTGTTTTTAGTTTCGACGTGGAACTCTATTCTGTTGATTGTTGCCAAACTCATAAGCCCATGTGTGATTGACAGTTATAATGCTTTCCATGAATGTGGGATCGGAATTCGCACGATCAAGATGTCCAAAGAGATCTGAGAGAACATTTGCTCTCGATTTTCAAGCATGATGTCCTTTACTTTGGGATCGGAATTCGCGCGATAAAGATGTCCAAAGAGATCTGAGAGAACATTTGCCTCTCGATTTTCAAGCATGATGTCCTTTACTTTTTTAATACTTTCATCAGTTGATGCTTGGAACAGATCTAGAACTGCCATCAGAACCAGACAACTGCCATGTCGTTGGATCGTTGGCAAATACAGCCAATTTTTTACTCAAAAAGACTGAGCCTAGAAAATACACATCCCACTGGAAGTCGATCTGAAAATTCATTCAGAAACTAACCAAAAGACGAAAACAATTAAATATCTCGATGCAAGAATGGACAAGAAACTGATGTCTTCTTCTTTTATTGGCGTAGAACAAACCCTAACGTCCTAAGCTCAAATTCAGTTAGCTGGCCAACATAACCATATCACTGTCAGGATTTAGGGCATATACCGAAGGTCGGCGACACAGACATTGCTACTATATGGTAGCGAAATATGGGCCAATACATAAAACATGAAACAGAAATTACTTGGTAAAGTGCAGAGGACAAAAGACCTGTGAGTTGCCTCGGTGTACCGCACTGCTTCCAAATCGGCAGAAGTATTGATAAGTGGCAAAGACCAGAATACAACTTTGGTTATGGAAGAAGAACGAAATAGAAATACGCATGACCACAAGACAATAAACAATGAAATAAACACTTCAACTCAAGATCGCTGTACAGGGGAACGCAAAAGAAGATGGACTGCTAAACTAATTAAAGATATAGACATATGGTAAAATGCTAAACTAAACAAATATATAGACATCTGGTAAAAGAAAACAGGACGAGGTGAACTACTGTTTAACACTGACAGACTATGCAAACCATAATGCCGTCTCTCAGGTCCCGGAGAATACGTACTAATAGAAGGTGAAAAAAATAGCTTAATGTTAGATATAGAATCTTTGACAACCCCGGACGCAGGGAGAGCAGAAACTGACCTGCAATAGGTCCATTGGAAACCTTGCGTGAAGTAATGCAAAAGCGGTCCGGGTAAGAAAGAAATCCATGTTTAGTAGGTGCACCACTCACTATGATCTCAATATGGTTCGAAAGCACTTTAGGCTTTCTCAGGTCTCGATGAATACGTGTCAACAGAAGGCGAACCAAATAACTTAATGCTGGATACAAAATTATAGGCATCCCTAGACGCTAGGAGAGCAGAAATTGATCTGCAATAGGTCCATCTTGGAAACTTTGGCCTGAATTAATGAGAAAGTGATCCCGCGTCAAGGGACAAATTCAAGATAGAAAGGGGAGTGGTTTAGTGGGTGCACCACTCAAGTGGGTTGATGATCTCTATATGGTGCGAAGGCATTTTAGACCCTTTTTACGGCCTAAATACAGAAAATAATCCGAGTAGAGTCCGCATCAGTTTGCATGTACATGAATTAGTCACTCAGTTTTTGAAACATCGATCCGACATTTTGCACACATCCTTCACTTTCCAAGGAGCTGCCATACAAACTGAATGATCGGCAATAAGTGCTTGTATGGAAAACTTTTTTATTTGACGAGATATCGTTTCCAAATTTAGGTTGAATTATTGTATAAAGCAACGGTACAATCAGCAAAAAAATTATTAAGATCGGGTGACTATAGCATGTAGCTGCCATACAGACTGATCGACGAGAATCAAGTTCTTGTATGAAAACCTTTTTTATTTAAGAGATATCGTCACGAAATTCGGTATGGATTATAATCTAAGATAACGGAATAATTCTTAAAGAAATTATTGAAATCGGTTCACTATAACATATAGCTGCCATAAACTATCACAGATCAGTTTTATATAAAACTTGTTGTTTTTTACCGTTAAACAATCAAGTGTTATTTTAAATGTGCGCACCACCTGCTGGGCGTATTTCAAGTGAACACATTGCGGGAGATTAGAAAACAAATATGATCTTTGAGTCTCAATTTCCTCAAACTATTGGTAAAAAACGGCTGAGTTTTTGTGTGTTCACCACAGACTAAATAATTGAATGCACACACACACAAATGACCGCCCATATTTATCCAGGCTTAATTGCGTAGGCAAGCACTGTGTGTTTGCAAAGATTTGTAGTGCTGCAACACACACACACACACGCACACATAAACAAACATAAGCATAAATTTATTGTTTACCGACGCTGAGTAAATATTTTTGCGGTTGAAACGGTAATTACGCATACAAATCCGCAAATATGTCTATGCAGCTTTAAAAATTTTACTGTTACACAAGCATGTGTGCGTAAATATGCTTTTGCATTGTATGTGTGTGTGCCTGTGTGCGTGCATGCAAAAAGATGCAAATAAAGAAAATGTTTGCGCAAAGTTTGCTAGTTTACTTGTTGTTTGCCTTGTGCAAATACCGTTATTGCAAGTTTGCCGCCTGCCTGTCGCAACGCAGCCGTCCACTGTGCGTTTGGTAGCTTTCATTCAGACATGCAAACATTGTACTGCCAGAAAAGTCACTCACTCAGCTCTGCTACATTGTTTTATTTATCAAAATAAATTAGTTTGAAGCAAAAGAAAAAATATTTATTGTTTATTTTACATAACATTTGCCAAACTGTTTCTCACTCTCACTCACTTTCGAAAGAACCAATAGCGCTTGCTCGGTGTGGGACCAGTTGCGCTTTCGGGTATCACGTCTGCGTTTTCATCCTGCTCTTCGTCGTTTTGTGCTCACCCGCGCCTCCGGCTCCGGCAAGGGTTCCGTGTCATCCTCGGCTGCATCAGCCGCGATCGGATCCACATCTTCGGCCAAATCTTCAGCAGCTTCTGCGTCAGTTTCTGCCTCGTCTTCTTCCGCTTCCAGCTGTGTAGCTGTTTTGGTTGTCACCTCCTCTGCTGGCGCTTCTGCTGCCTGGTCGGTTGGTAGTTTAAAGGGCACCTTCGGACTGTAGCCTGCCGCTGGATACGGCGCTAGCTGACGCGCTGCGTGTGAATTCCGCAAAGCTTTGGCATTTGAGCGCATGTGTTGTGCCGCTGGACTGCCGTAGCTGTGCGCGAGCAGCAACAATAACAGTAATGTCAAAGTTATTTGTTTCATTTTATAGTATATAAAATGAAAAGAAAGGAGAGTTCGTGAAATTATAACACTGTCACTGCTGCTGCGTCAGACTTTCAAGCTTTCACGCTAAGTTCACAACTAATTCTGAATTATTTGAAAAAATCGCTCGAAGTATGTACGGCATTCTGCCGCTGACTAAACACATACAAAATTTCATGATTTCGAATTAAAACAGGAAAAAAGGTAATATGCGTAAAATAATACCCTTCACAGGTGCATTTTTATAGTATGATGTGATATAAAAAGAAGTTTTTCTTGATTTTGTTCGGTCAGTTTGTATGGCAGCTATATGATAGAGTGGTCTAATCTAAACAGTTTCTTGGAATATTATACCGTTACATTAGACAATAATTTAAGCAAAATTTCGTGAAGATATCTCATCAAATAAGCAAGTTTTCCTTACGAGGACTTTATTCTGATCGGCCAGTTTGTATGGCAGCTATATGTTAGAGTGATCTGATCTAAAAAAATTCTCTAGAGATATTAGCATTGCTTTGGAAAAATATCTATGTTGGATTTCAGCAGGATATCTCTGCAATTAAAAATTTTTCCTTTGAAGCATATGATTCTGATCGGTCAGTTTGTATGACAGCTATATGCTGGAGTGGTCTGATCTGAAAAATTTTTCCCTATATTTTAGCGTTGCTTTGAAAAAATATCCATGCCAAATTTCAGCAGGATATCTCTCCAAATAAAAAAGTTTTTCTTACAAGGACTTGAGTTTGATCGTTCAGTTTGTATGGCGAATATATGATATAGTTTTCCGATATCGACGGTTCCGACAAATTAGTAGCTTCTTAATGAGTTAGCGATGTTTGCAAAATATGAGATTGATATCTCAAGAACTAAGTGATAAATTCACGTATACACAGACGGATCAAGAGACAGTCATGGCTAAATAGACTCTGTTCGCCATGCTGATCATTTATTTATCAATATTTAAGTATCCATGCATTCCTTTTCGGTTGCTGCAGAGATCGTGGCAAACCTAATATACTCTGTGCAGGGTATAAAAGCCGGCTAACACAAATTAAGGTAGCCAAGTTTCGGCTGCCAAAATTCTTTACGTTCCTACTATAGGCATTAGTCAAGCTGACGCTTAGCGCACCCAACGCTGCATACTAATTTCAATTCTCGCAGCTTGTTTTTCGATTTTCTGCTGCTTTTCCTGTCAAATATTGTTTGTGGCTATTGTTGTGGTCAGCATAATCATGGTCACACATAATGTTGACGTACCCGGCGTAGTTCCAAGTCAAGTACGCAACGCTGCTTCTTCTTATTCACATTATTATTGCTGTTATTTTGTTGTTGTTTCGCTCAAAATAGTCGCTCGCTGATTATTGTTCGCAGCCACGTCGCTAAATTGCCCATTCGCTTGTCTACATATGTCAAACGAATGTCAGATGAATGTCATACAATAAACAAAATTGGTACGCCTGTCCATCAGCGGTGGCGGCGTGGAAGTCGAAATTATAGACAACCAAATAGCAAAGTTTTTGACGGCTTGACTGACTGTTTGGGTGCATTTGGTTTCCGAAGTTTTAGTGTTCGCGGCAATAAAAATGACATAAAACCCCTACTAAATAATATTGACTCAATTATGACAAGCGCTTTGGCGTACGAATGTGTGCAGCAAGGTTTATGGATTTCTGATATCGCGCGTCTGTATACAGCATAGACTATTTAAGTAGCATTTTAGTTAAGCGAATTTGCATGCGCGCATTTAAACGCTTGCTATATGGCGCCATAAAATTTTGAAGGTGTCAATGTACAATTCGGTTTTGTGTTCGTGTGTGCTTTTACTGCGGAGCTTCACAATCGTTTTCGAAATTCATTGCCAGATTTTAGGGTTTAGTCGTATTTATATGCTAATAAAATAGTTGAGGGTAGGGGCTGTATGAAAGTGAAGTACCAGAGTATGGGATCACACGTTTCTCTCGAAAAGTTCGCTCATCTGTTTTTTTCTCATCTGTGGTTTTCATACTTATACCTTCAACGTTCTTTTAGATCCTTTGGTCACTTTGGACAAAAGGACTCCACTGGTTACAATAAAGGCGAATCCATATAAAATTCAGGCAACCTGAAAAGTTGCTTCCACTCTTGTTAGGTTAGGTTATACTAGCCGGCTAGTATTCCATACAACTTACTGGTCCTTAGTAATGTCAGCTGAAGCTTTATAATTAATGCGAGCTGAAGTTTACGTCGTGCAGAACGTCCTTTCCTTTTCGCGAAGTTTATTAGATACTTGATACCTTATTCTGATACTTCATCCAGACCCTCGAACTGCGAATCTCTTAGATACAAATATATATATAAAACGCATGCTAGATAAGACTTCTGCTTCTACCTAACATAAAATGTTTCAGCATTTTCTGCATATGTCATCGTTAGTAATTCCCCTCCACCTCAACTTGTGCTCTATAAGTAGGCCAACAATCTTTCGGACTCCTTTGGAGACCATGTGAGTAAAAATCATGCGTGTTTCCCTTCTCTTCCTTTGCATGTAATGTTGGCAACCCTGCATACTCTTAAGGCATTCGTTCTTACCCTCATCCGCCTGTCAGTCCTTTCAGAAATTTCATTATGAATTGTTTTTAACTACTTGCGTATTACCTGTACGGGTTCAATAAGCAAACGAAGAGTGCTTTTGGTATTCTCATCAGCTATTTCGTCTTCCGAAACTTCTTTGCAGTCTGGAACATTTTTGTATATGCAGCCGCTTTCTGCCAGTTACTATATCTACTGCATCCCTGCCTCTAAATATATTCTCTGCCGTAATTTGATGTGAGATTAGTGCCTCCAATTTGATGCCGCTATAGACGTGTATATTGATCTTCTCCGTCTTGGTCCCTTCATTGTTACCTCTTAGCCGCTTTTCTGACTGCAAAGACTTCCGTCAGCAAGATATGGTAGAATCACAGAATCCTCAAGGGCTCCAATCTCGATACCATTTCTGAAATGCGATTGATTTTTCTTTTGAGATCTACTTACTGGAAAGAACCGGTAGATTCCAAATCTCCAAAAAAACTATGCTTGAGATAACAATAATTCTTCTTCCAACGGAGGCCGTTCTGGTTGTAATTTCGCCTTTCTAACGTTTCAATAAAGATATATCATATTCACTGTCGATGGTTTTTTTTTTAAATGCTAGTCGATGAAATTATGTTTCTTGCGCATGCCAAAGTCAGGTTAAATGATGGTTCCTAACTGGGACAGCTTTTAAATGTCAGTCCTTTGTGGTACCTAAAACTCTTCTAAAATGGATCCTAAAGATCCAAATGAATCGTCGAAATGCTGTGAGCCAATCACAAATTCGTTGAGGCGGCTAATGTCAGTTTCAGTTATGTACCAGGTTCGTCGAAGGTATGACTGCCGACATGGTTCACCCTCAGTCTTACAAAGACATGCCTGGATATTTCCACATAATTTTCACAATCAGTGTCAGATTGGAGTTTTAGTCTTACAACATGAATGCCGATTGAATAATGTTCAGTAAAAAATTCTACTATTGTGGCAAGATTAATATTGCTAAGGTCTAGTAGCTTATACTCTGATCTCTTAGGCTCTACTCTGAAGCAGAAGGAATAAAAATGACATAAAACCTCGCAGTCGCTTAGAGGCTGGTGCTCGACCGACGTTTGCTGTGCGCACATGATGCTCATAGGTCTAGTGCTACAATGCAGGATGACAACGGAGTTCCAACTCGTATCCATTCCGAGCTGAGCGTGGTAAGGGTGTCCATAGCTTCTTAGCTTGTCGGCTTTACACTTTCTAGTGTTTCCATTGTGACCAGGCACTCAAGCAAGTGTAATAATGAAGTAGCTTCCTGCTATATTTAGACACCACTTGACAAACTTTGAGCGCTTAACGCTGGAATAGCCGCTCTGATGTCGCAGTGAATCCTCATCTCCTTGAAAGAAGCTTCACTTCGAAGCAATAAGTCTACTGCTAATTTAATCTCATCCACTTCTGCCTAAAGTACACTACAGTGGTCTGGTAGTTTAAAGTCAAACTTGACGGAAAGCTTCTTACAAAAAACTCCACCTCCAACCTTGCTAGCTTCACCCATCCGTGCAAGAGTTCACTGCGCCTCTTCTACAGAGACTCCTTCCCAGCCACATAATCCTCGTCGGTATGTGGGCGAAGAAACAGCTACCCGGAATAGCCTCTGCGATGCTGTGATCCAAGTTTTCAGCTATGTAGTTGAAGCTGAAGATAATTTCAGTGTGACCCTGCGGTACTCTTCATATAAGCAGCTCCTCTGTGTCTTAATAGCTTAACAACTTTACAGTAATACAACTGGCGGCCATAGCGATGATAGCTATGAGTTAAATGGCATTAAGTGCTATTGTTGATGTACCGCAGTGCACTACAGATGTCGATAAGAGTCGGACCCTTACCACTGCAGTCGGGTCTAAGTAACCGGAAAGGACCTGAATTTTTATCCGGGCAAGGACCGTCAACTCGGCACCATTCCTCGAAATTGCTTCAGGAATGTGTTATGCCGCTACAACTAGCCTTTTCGATAGCCCTCCCTTAGACGAATACACCCAAAGTTGGCTAAAAAATTATTAAAAAATATTTTTTTCTTATTCTCTTGAATTTTTTACTGAACCTCCTCTCCACACATGCATATATTAATACAAACAGTTTCTAGATTGTTTTTATTTTTATTTATTGCACTGCCTTTGTAAAAGCGAATGCGTGTACAGTCGCCGGTACCGTTGTACGTGCAACGAATATTTTAACTACAACTAATAGTTTGATGTGGGCAAACAACACAAATACACAACCAGGCATAAGCAAAACATATGCACACATACACACACATATACATACATGTTTTGATTTCTGAAAAGTTTACGAAGTAGTGCCAAGGTTAGCTGATTTTCAAGTTCAAGGGAAAGTACAAGTTCGTGCATAAACTCACAAACTAACAAAGCTTGAGCTTCTTCAAGACAGTTGCAGAGCAAGTTTCCGCAAGGGAATTCAACGGTACCTTTCACGTTCGATTTCACTTCATAATCGAATTAAGTATTTATCACATTTATGGCAAGTTTATGCATCGACAGCAGCAGGAAAAGCCAAACAAGTCAAAATATTAACTTGGAAAAGTGAAGGCAAAATCACTAGCAAGCATAAGAATGACTCTAAAGAAGGCAGAAAGCAAGTAAAATTGAAGAAAATAACTTATTATCGTTGAAAAATATTTATTAGTATCGCTTTTATAATCGTTTTCAGCCTAACAACAAACAAAACAAATGTGAAATGATTCATGCACTGTCTTATACCTCGAAACCTCGGCGCTTCCCTACACCATAACTCATCCTATTTATTTCAAAAGATAAACAACACCGGGCTCAGCGCGCACGAGCTCTACAACACCCGGTGCGGCAGGCACAGCTTGCAGTATCAGCGGCTGGGAGCGCACAACACCACGGGCGCGTTGTTTGGCCAAAACAGGCTTACGACGTGGTTGAATCAGGTTTTCGGATACGATAACGCCATCAGCGCTATCACCGGGTGCCGGCAAAGTGGTAGTCTCCTCTGGTGGACCGTAGGTTGGATCGGGTGTGGGTTGCTCCTCCTCTGGTGGGCCGTAGACTTCATCGGGCAGTGGTGCCTCTGTCTCTGTGGGCAAATCGAAAGGTATGGATGGTGTAACGCCGGCTGGTGGATATGGCGCAGGTGGATCAGCCGCTACAGCGGGTGGCGCATCGTCCGCGTTGTCGGCGATTGCCGCCTCTTGGCGCGCAAGGAAGCGACCTGGCGCGCGTCTGAGTGCTGCACGAAAACGTGGTGGCTCCGCGGCAACCACTGTCAAGGTGGCGGCGAAAAGTAGCGCCAGTAGAGCGGTGTACTTGTACATTTTATCGTGGAGTTGTCGCTAAGTTGGTTGAATATTCCTTTGAGTTGAGGTTGTCGGTGCTGCTACTGGCCTGTTACACTGCCGCTGGTTGTTCGCAAGAATGCTATCTTAACCTCAGCACTACTGCGCTTATATACTTTGGCACAAAATCTGTGTCTTTATAGACATTATTCATCAAAACGATTCTAAAGTTACGGTTACGCTCAATTACACGCACAACTACTAGGCCTCCTGCCAAATTTGGTGCAACACGGCCAGTCTTACTGACGTCGGCCGGTGTAGTCGTTGTTGCTGCTGTTGTTGTAGCGCATAGCTAGCAGTCGTTGTAGGTGAGCGCTTCTAATAGTTGTGTGATGACGCGTCAATCGCTTGTCTGCTCACTGGCTTTACGTGACAATAACGTTGAGGTTGTTCCGCTCGTTTGACTGCTATGTCAAGGGCCAATGGCTAATCGGGCGCCAAATGTGGCTGCCGCAGACACTTTGCATTTAACCATATAAAATTATGAAGCAGGGAAATATTATGAGCCGAACTCAAGCAGGTGATGTAAAAAGTTTAATGCAAAAAATGAACTTTTGCGATCATTATCTATAAATATACCCTCAACAGGGTCACGAAGTTTGTACCACCCTGAGGGTAAGGGGAAAACCCTATAAAATATAAGACTGAGCTGAGTTGATTGAGCCATGTCCGTCTGTCGATTCATCTAACCGTCCTACCGCCCGTCTGTAAACATCGGAATTAGTCCCTCAGTTTTTGAGTAGTACGTATGAAATTTTGCAGACGTCCTTTCCTCACCAAGAAGCTGATCTTTTGTCGGAACCGTTGATATTGTAGATGTCATACAAACTACACAACGTCCGGTGTGTTTAACGTGGGTACCTGTTGCCGATAGCCTTACCCCGTGGGGTCAAGAGCACAGCGGATCAAATTGATACGTTGATTAGCGCCTTCAAAATGCTAGGCATTTCAGTACCAATTAGCAATGTGGAATGGACACACTAATCACCTTGGTAGGGTTTGAGGGTTATCTAAAACCTCTCCCGGTACTTTGGGTCCGTCACCCGGTTGCAATGCAACTCCACTTCAACTGAAAAAGTGTCAGTTCTTCCCGCATTCGGGTTTTAATCACAACCACCACGATACTCTCCGAGGAGCCAATCAGGTTGGAGCGAACTCCAAGAGCTCCAGCTCTCCATAGTACCACAGTATCCAGACAGACCTCGTAGCCGAAGCTACTACCAGTTGAGCTACCATACAGCTGTGGACTGGTGACCAAGGATTGGACCCCATACGCACACATAAGAAGCTAGCCTAATTCCCAGTTAAACGGCTTTTCTGCGCAAACGAGCCTAACTCTCTGGCATTCCGACCAGTGGAGATCACACCGCTAACATCCAAACGTCCATCAGTCCAGGTAATCTCCATGCCTCCCAGATCCTTAATGTTCGATTACATCGAGCATTCTGCAATTACATGCACTCAGTCTTGAACCCACGTCCCACAAAAACACTCCGACCTGTCAGATAGGTGCCTCTAATGCAAAAATGCATTGAGAGGCTCAAGCACCGTAGGCAGAAAACCCAGACTCAGACAGAATCTTTGAGTATGGGTTACCCTCAACAAGCCTAACCTAGCCTACCGAATGTACTCGTAAGTGACCGACTCCACATTTACCCCTTTTCAACCTGTATGACAATCAGGTCAAGAGGTGGTTTACCTAATAAAACCTGTATAGCATTTGTTGAAACGGTGCTACCTGCAGGCAAACGTCATTAAAGGCTATGTAGAGAAGAGTTATTCAAACAGAACAATCAAACTCAAGTTCTTGTATGAAATACTTCTTTATTAGACGAGATATCTAAATGAAAATATCTCATAGAGAAAAGGTAAAGACAACTACAGCAAGAAAAACGCAATTCTCAATATTATCTACTTATACTCCTCCCTTTTTGGAGTTAATCTGCTTTTTACTGAAGTAAAATATTAAAGCTAGAAATAACATTGTCAGATTTTCATATGTGAACTCATAAATAACTACATTGTTCAAGTATAAAATTTTATTTTCCGCATAACCAATTACCGAAATATTTATATGTAAAAAATTTGCGCCCAAATTTGGAACACATTGACCCTACAAACACTTAATATGGCAAGGCAACCCTCAAACGGTTTTGCGGGACTTAAACAGTGAAGCTTAACAAGCAGCAAAGCCTAGTTCGATGAGTTAGCTTCGCGATTGACAGCCCAAAGGGAATATCCGAGCTCATTTATATGCGAGCGCTGTTTAATAAAACGTTGAACGAAATAAACAGGTGACTAATTATATTTAATAATAATCTCGTAGAGGATTGAACGTGCAAAATATCAACAAATACAATTGCAAAGTGTCAAACGAAAAATAGTGCGAATGTCAGCCCAAATTAGTTAAAAACACGGGCATTTTGAAGTGTGTGGTTGAAAAAGTGTTGAATAGTATAAAACGTTGGCGTCGTAGTTGGCATAAATCAGACATCAAGAGGGAGCTGGAGGAGCAACAGCACTCAAATCTTACATTTTAAACGACAAAGTTTTTATACACTTTCCACAACTAAAAATTTCGAAGAAGATGTTCCACAAGACCGCCATTTTATTACTAGTTTTGGCCGTGGCCTTTGCGCATGCAGAGCCACCACGCTTCCGCCAACGCAATAGCCGCCTACAGCAACGCAGACCATTTTTCGCACGTCAGGAGTCGGTGCCCTCAGCACCAGAGCAGCCTGAGCTGGCACCCTATCCCTCAGCCGATGAATTGAAGCCGGAAAATCCCTTCCAAGAGGAGGAAGAAGTCGAACCCGAGTTGGTTTATGGTCCACCTGACCCTACCTACGGACCACCATTGCCCGCAACAGATCCCTTGCCCGTAGTAGATGCACCAGCGGAGTTTGCGCCCAATCCAGAAGCCGAAGAGTTCGCACGTCTGACCGTGTCGCGCCCCTCGCGTTTACAACAGCGTCCCAAGCAAAAAACAGCTCAATTCCATATTGCTCAGCAGTCTCAACGCCTGCAGCAGAGAAAGCCACAACAAAAAGCCATCATTAAGCAGATCGTTAACGCACCCCAACAGAAAGCGACTATTAAGCAAGTGGTGAGCACACAACGTTTGGTGGCAAAGCCTGCGCCTGCCGCGACAGTGGTTGTGGCAGCACCCGCTGTAGCGTCGGCGCCGGCTATTGCACCCAGCAAGGTGGTGATCAGCTCGGAACGTCTGGTGCAGGTGGAACCAGCGCCACTTTTTAGCGCCTCCCTTGGTACGCCACTCGGCGAGTCTTATGTGGTAATCAATTCGCCATTCGCTTTAACCTCACATTATCAATCGTGGTAAGAATGTAAGCTCATTATTTGTTTTATTGAAGTATTGGAAATTTTATAGGAAAGTTATACAGTCAAAAAATATATATGAACAAAACATAAATAAACGAAAAAATCGAAAATAAACTGTCTTTTTAATTTAATTCTTAGTTCAGATTTTTATTGCTTTTTGTCCTCGAACATTGAGTTAACAGTTTTGTAAGAGGATTTCATACAGTTGCACCAGATAGAAATACTTGATGTAGGTTAAGTTAGGTTAGGTTACACTGGTCGGCTTTCACGCTCGCACCACTTCATCTAGTAATCCGTTAGCCAAACACTCACTGCTACAAATGATACCAGAAGGGTGTGGCAGAGGTAAGGTAATCTCGTCCAAGCGAATGAAAGAGTTAAGTCGTATAATACAATTAGCTCTTCTCCCAAGGGACAGCATTACCAAAAGGGTTAACTTCCGCAAGAAGAATCATCAAGGTTACCCTCGGCAGCAAGGCTGAATGGAATGATTCCAGTCTCGGCCTACTGCTTAGGAATAGTACAAACGAGTGGTACACTGGTGACTCGAAAACGTCGAAGGGAATCGGTGCAGGAGTCGGAGGACCATTTACCAAACTCTCCATATCCATGGAGAAGTTTTCCGTATATTTTTCAGGCAGAAGTCTTTACCATAAGTCGGTCCAATTTGTTCGGTAGTCAAGCAAATAGAACTCTTAGCAATCTTATCAGCTATTTCGTTTCCCGGAACGCCGTGGCGGTCTGGCACCCAGTATACATGCAGCTGCCATTGCCTCCCCGCTTCTAAGCACATTCTCTGTCGCAATGGGATGTGAGATTATTGCTTTAATTGCAGCTTGGCTAATGACGTCATTGTCATTATTTACGTCTTTTCCTGCATTGTCAGCTATCTCAGCAGCTTTCCGGTCCGCAAAGATTTCTGCTGGAAGGTACTGCAGTATTCCGACAGGTTTCAAGATCGACGGGTATCTAGCTCCGCGGAATAAATCCCGGTGCCCACACCCATAGCGCTTTTTGATCCGTCCGTGTAGATATACCAAGTTCCGCTAGTAGATCGCGTGCCCCTCTGTCAGCCATCCGCTTTTAACGTGACTTCAAGCCTTATCTCCTGGATAAAAGTTGAGGGTATGTGGTCAAATTTTAATTTTAACCGATCCCCTTCCTATTAAGCTATACCCGAAGGTTAGCTTATGTTAGGTTAATCTTATAGGCCAATAAGCCGCGCATAGACCTCTTTTGGTACGTTGCGATACCAGATGGAGTTCAGCTGATAGATCCAAGCGGAGTAGTCATCCTTTAGAATGCCTGCGCTTGACATGAATTTTAACAGACTCCGCGGCCTCACTATCAATACCTCCTGCAATGTATCATACCGGGAGGCCCCAGAAGATTGCAGTGTGGTCGTCGTATAGACAATGCACGGGTTTCGTTATTTTGATCAGGTTTTAGGATCTCGGCCGTACTCCATTCTTGGCAACCTCGTCGACTATTTCATTGCCCTCGATGTCTTTTTGATCTGGAACCCAGAAAAAGTGAAGTAGCTCATTTCTGGCAACACTTTCTACTGCTGCCTTGCTTCCCAAGACACTTCCAGCCGATATGCGATACGAGGTTACTGTCTTGATTGATTGAGGTCCACGTAGATGTTGACTCTGGAATTGCCTGTCTTGTTCGAAGGTTCTGCATGAAATTTTTCTCACTACAGGCAACCTGCCGTTAAGCTGCATCAACTGTCAAGATTTGAGCTCCTTATTTCAAGCTCGCATCTCTTTTTGTCCTTTCCCTCAGGCCGAACCTTACATTTCAATTAAAATATCAACTTTTCTTTTGAGTCTCACTGTTGACCGCAGTCCCACATACACTCTTACGTAAATACATATACTCGTATCATTATTGGTTGTTATAAATAGTCTACGCTTCAAGGCATCGTTAACAATCTTTGACTTCCTTAACCGACGTAGCATAAAGCTGTTGTAAATGTCATGGCATCTTTCTTGTTTGTTCGAAAGTTCGCCTCAACAGATTAATAAATACTCAGCAGCAGCAGCAGCAGAGCGTCGCCGAGCAACATTTACCGTAATTTAAAAACTCATTAAACTTTACCAACATAGCTTCTTCGGTAAATACGCTCATCCTCAACTCACAACATTACGAGATTCAATACTTGTGCTTGGCCCACCTTTACTTCGTAGTATTTACACTGCCTTCGTACGTCCCAATCCCTGCCGTTGCAGTCGTATTGGTTCAATGCATTGTTATGCTCGTCCTTGTCGCCATCATCATCATCAGCTATTCAGTTGCATTTTTCACTTCACACGAAGTGCTTTTATTGCGTCAAAATGACAGCAATCAGTACGGCAGCTGAATATCCTTTGCTCCTCGGTTGTACGAACACACCCTCGCATGTCGCTGCTGCTGTTTAACTGCCAGGCAGTTTGTCTTCCGTCGACATTGTCGAGCTGAGCCAGCTGTGGCAACAATGATTTCCACGAGATCCCTGACTTACTTCATCATTCTGTTTTCGAAAATTTTCTGAATTATTTCACTGGCATTTCCTGGCTTGAGCCTTTGTTGGTCTTCCTTGTTCGACACATACATACACACATACACAATCGTAGAAAATGTACATGTATGGATAGACACAAAGGTACTCGTACATTTATGTGCGCTTTCTCATTGTCCTTAATGTGACTGATTGTGAGCCATATTTTGCCACTTGTCACCTCCGGACGCCGGCGATAAGGCGCGAGCGCCCGCAGCAGCGGCAGGCTAAAGAGGAAAATGCAGCGTCAAGCAGCAAGCTAAAGGAACTATGGCTGAGGCACCTAACTGGATTTGCAATTTTATTGAATTTTATTTGTCGCGGTCACAGCACCTACAGATGCCACAGGTTGGTTGCTGAGCAAGCGTGCGAGCGAGCTGAGCGGGCGTCAAAGCGCGCGGTTAATGGAACTGTTGGAATGTGCGAATGAGAAATTCCTGGCTGCCTTTGAAAGTGAAATAAAAAGACGCTGCAAGACAGCATGAAGTAATGCACAAATAGTTTGGACAATTTGCATGTCTCTTTGGTTGTTTGCCTTTGAGAGCGACAACAATAGCAAGAAGCCCTCCGGCGCGGCCAGGCTGGTTGTGAATGAAGTGGGCTGCCTTGCTGTGTATGTGTGTTTGTGAGAATGTGGCTGTTAGAGGGCACAAAAATGAGGCTGATTATCGCCGCAGCTGTTGGCGCAACAACAGCAACAAAAGCAGACACATTAAAGTATGTCAAAAGAGCTGGAGAAAAAACATTGAATAATCTGAATTTGTACTAGAAATTCAGCAGAATGCAAGGCTATGCCTTATTTGCATTTGTTTGCTAAAGATAGCTGGCGCGGCAATGTGACAGACTTATGGAAAATGAGTGGTCTGAAATTATAATTTTTTGTTGCATATAATAATGGCATGACTTTTGTCGAAATGAAATATTCAGCATATTTGCCCGAGGCTGCGATTTGACAAATGGGATAAAAGAAAACAAATCGCCTTGGTTCGACTAATAATAATCATTATATTCTTCCTTATTATTGGCGTAGACAACGAGCCAATCGTTCTTTCTCTTTGTTGTTGAAGATTCCAAGTGTAGCCAGGTCCTTCTCCGCATGGTCTTTCGAACAGAGTGTAGGTCTTTCTCTTGCTCTGCTTCCCTCGGCGGGTACTGGGTCAAATACTCTCAGAGCTGGAGTGTTTTCATCTATTTGGACGACAAGACCAAACCAGAATAGCCGCTGTCTCTTCATTCGTTGAACAACGTCAATGTCGTCGTACTTGGCAAACACTACTGAGGTCATAATTAAGGACAGTTGTACCAACAAGGAAAAAAAATTGACCTGTTTTCCATATAAACGAGACAAGAGAGGGGGGAAATGAAGAATTCCCGATACTTTCTTGGCTGGGTGTATATCACGTACAGTTCATCGTTCCATTGACTGCGGTATTCGTTGTTCCCAATATGCAAAGAACTTTAAATCTTCCGCAGAACCTTTCTCTCGAAAATTCCTAATGCCGAGTCGTCAACTGTTATCATCGTCCATGCCTCTGCAGCATATAGCAGGACGGAGATGATGAGTGACTTGTAGAATTTGGTCTTTGTTCGTCGAGAGAGGACTTTACTTCTAAATTGTCTACTTAGTAGCACTTGTTGACAAGGGTTTTTGGTGTTAATACTGATCCAAGATAGGCGAAATTATCTACGTCTTTGAAGTTATGAATGTCAGTAGTGTCGTGGGAGCCAAATCGCGAGTGGGACAACTGTTTGTTTGCTGATAGGAGATATTTCGTCGTGCCCTCATTCACTACCAAACCCTTTTGCTTCGCTTCCGCATCCAGTCTGGAGAAAGCAGAACTAGCGGCGCGGTTGTTGAGGCCAATGATATCAATATCATCGGCGGACGCCAGCAGCTGTACCCTCTTATGGAAGATAGTAGATTTAGTTCTACTGTTCGAATTATTTTCTTTAGGAGTAGATTTAAGAAGTCGCACGATAGGAAGTCGCCATGTCTGAAACCTTGTTTGCTATCGATCAGCTCGGAGAGATCCTTCCCGGTCCTGACAGTGCTTTTTATGCTGGACATCAGTTTATTTTTTTCTGAAATTGAAGAAGAGGTCTTGTATTTCGATCATCTTTTCACGCGTCATTTTCAAGATTTGGTGCATGTTGAATATCTGGCTAGTTGTTGATTTTCCAGGCCTAAAGCCCCTCTAATAAGGTTTAATAAGTTTGTTGACCCTGGGCTTTGATCTTTCACACAATACGATTGATAGAACGTTATAAGGGATGTTGAGGAGACTTACATCACGGTAGCTGGCGCAGATTGTGGGGTCTCCCTGTTTTTGGACTCCAATCGTTGGCCATGTTTTCGTCCGACCAAGAAACTGACGCATGATTCTTATCAGTTCTTCTACACCGTATTGAATAGCTCGGTCGGCAATCCATCGGGGACCGCCGATTTTTTGTTTTCAGACGAATAATTGCTATTCAGACTTCTTTATGGTCGGTCAGTGGAGGGTCCGCTCCATCGTTATCTATTGGGGAATCGGATTCACCACCTCCTGGTGTTATGCCAATTTCAAATACTTGTGTTTTTTTTTTTTTCTTCTAAGAGTCTTCACTTTCTTTCAATTGTTCTTAATTTTTTATTTCGCTCCTAGTAATTTCTAATTTCTGCTCCATTTTCACCATTTTTAATGGCCAGCTGCATTTTATCTATTTGTCGGTGCCATAAGTGCCCGGCTAAGCTGCAGCCAGGTCCATGTGTGGGTGTCAGCAATGCAGCATTCAATATGCCATTCCACAAATTTTTACGATTATTGGCATTATTTACTCCAATGTGCGCTAAGGCGCCCAACAACTACGCGAATCAGCTGTTTATAACACCATGTGTTTACACACACACACAACACACCTACAGCTATACACATGTACACATAGCCATCATAAGCGCTAAGTCAACACGCTGGGACATCGCTCGCTCAAGTAGCATCGTTATCGGCAGCCAAGTCGTCAGCGCGCTTGCGTGTGGCAACAGCAGTGACAGCAGTAAGAAATTTATTTGATGACACAAGAAATTGCGTTGAGTGTTATTGCGGGAAATTAACTTTGCTGTTGGCTGTCATTGTTGTCCTTTGCTTGGCTGCGGTCAACCGAGCCACCAGTCGGTGTCCTGGTTCTTGCAAAGTTCCATTTCATTGGCTTACGGTTCCTGTTGGTGGCTGCTGGAAGGATTAGTTAGTGTGTACACTTGTGAGCAATTTCCTCTGGTCAACGTCATTATTGATACTTTACTTTGCTACTCACATACACACCCACACACATATGTATGTAAACAGGCGAACGCACGTAAATATATCCATCAGCTCATCCTCAACTCACCGCGTCTGCTGCCACCTACTCGACTTACGGTTGCTGAGTTTTATCTTCGGACATTAACCAACTATATTTGTGTCTTCGGCAGTGTCGGTGTGTGTGTAAGAGCTTCTAGTTGGCAGAACAATAATATTATGTTTTTCAATGCTTTTAATTTTAAATCTCAACTTTTAACGGTTAAGTGGTTTATTTATGATACTTTTCAACAGCTGTGGCAGCTGCAAATAAGTGTGTGAGTGCACTTTATGGTGGGAGTAAACATTATATAAAGCTGGCAGATAATGATGTTTAGTGAAATTGTTCAAATCGACAATAACGGTATATTATCAGCTTATGAGTTTGTGAGATAATTTTACTTTTCGTGTGCGTAGCTGTGGCTCAGCTCGACAACCAACCAAGCTCATGCAGTTTAAAGTTACGAACTTAAGTATCTAAGCCTTAAAAATATATAATTTAGGTTAAAACCGAGCATACATATTTACATATTAAACCAGGTGGTGCATAATTAAATGAGTGTATAAAATAATTACAAAAAAATATTTGTTGGGAAAGTACATATACTCTTTTAGACCACATCTTATAGGTAACAGTCATCATTTTATCGTATGAGTCGTCCCATTTACCTCTGGCCTGCTGACAGAATTAAGTCTCTTCCGTCCATCCTAGACAGGAACTCTCGTGGAAACCCAACACACAGAAGAAAGCAAGGAAGGCATTGGTTTCCCGGCACTGCTGCAGAGTAGCCATAAGTAAAAGGCGGGTAGGGCTATTCAAAAATGGTAGTTTTTTTGTTCTATGAAACCATAGTTAAACCTATAATGCGCTACGGAATTTTTGTATGGGGGAAGGCTATGGAAAATACCACATTAGCAACCAAAATTGGCGAGTCTTCAAAGACCACACTAACTGTGGAACCCTATGTCATGGTGCATATGGCACAGCCTTCCATATCTCCTCCACCCGAGAGAGAGAGACTGCTTCCTTAAATAGGATAGCCGATCGTTCATCGGGACATCTAATGAGCTTATGAAGCCTATGGTGTCATCCGGCCCTCTCACACTTTGGAGGTGGCTCAGTAATTCCTCTGATAACCTTTAGAAAGAATGAGGATATAGCTCTCTTCTAAACCTCGCGGGAGTAGACACCAGCCTCCCAGCTAAAGGTTGGCGCAGTTCCCGTTCGCAGTCTTCTATCAGGAGTGGCTTCTCTTTCATGCAACCTTTTTCTCTTAACCAAGCGGCGGTCTACCTTCAGCTTCATAGCTAACACTGACTTGCTTCTGCCCCTGTAGAGCTTTTCATTAGTCTAGCAGAAGTTCTTTTGCTAGTATGGCGATTCCGCCACGTATGAAGGCTCTACCCACGACACTTGCGGCAGGTTTCCATCGGCTTCGCCCCTCCTATTGCTCGTAGAATAGCCTAATTTAGGAATTACAACTGGGGTACCGGTCTTGTTGCTGCATTTTGCTGTCGACAGTTTCGTCGTCCTAAGAACAGCACTCCCATCCTGAACTCATCTAGGCATTGGTTTCGACATCCCTTCACTTTTCTTCGTAATCTTCTTGTCAACGTTTGGTTTTATTGTACGAGTAGTTGGAGGTGGAGTATGCTATCAAGAAATATCCATCAATTTCCGTTTCCGGTAACAGGAGATCTACTGCTCCGGAGAGCAGTCTTCTTTAGAGTAGTGAATATGCACTCCGATAGTGAAAGTATGTCGAAACTTCTTATCTCTAGCATCGAGCTATTATATGATTGCACTGATTTGGATGTCTAATCTAGGCGGTATTGCGGGAAACTGCAAAGCTAATGAGCTTGCTTGGACACCCACTTCAGTCTCATTAACTGCGGAATGGGAACGGTTTGGAGCTTCGTTGGCTTCTTCTGCTTCAGACCAGCTTAACAAGCGTTGGTCAACTACTAGCAGCTGTGCAGTCGCAAGGCTCTTCTGACCCAGACTAAAGCATAAGAGGAGAGGTCTAGTAAACTTTTCGCTCTCAGCAGTGTCAACCTCACAATGGTCGTAAGAGTTTTAACTGCACACTGTTCGATCGGGATTCATGCGGTGAAATTGAACATTTTATCGGATGCCAGTTCCATCAGTTGTTTGAAAGAAGAAAATATATGTATATTGGTCTCAATATCAAGGCAAAGTCACATCGGTTTCATATATCTTAGGACATTCGGTTGAATAAAGGATCTAAACAGATTTCTGATAGATTCAGGGCGCTTTGCCCGTAGCTGATATCTAATTAGAGGAGTTTTTTTATTTGGTTCAAGTAGTTCCACACCTCAGTTCGAGTTGCTGGGAACGGAGTCGAGTCGGTTTATATATGCGAAGTAGTTCCTCAGTTCTTGAGATATCAATGACTTAGAAGCTGTTCATTTGTCGGAATCACTGATATCGGCAGACCACAACGTATAGCTACCATACAATCTGAGCGATCAAAATCTAGTCGTTGTTTGGCAAACTCTTGTATTTGACGAGATATCTTCATAAAAATTAACAAGGACCATCGACTAAGGTAGCGATGCAATCCTGGAAAAAATTGTTCAGATCGAATCACTATATTATATAAGCTGTCACATAAAAAATTGTTCAGATCGAATCACTACATTATATACTATAGCTGTCATGGAAGCCGAACGTTCAAAATCAAGTGCTTGTAAGGAATCTTGGGTATTTGTAATGAGTTCTAGCTTCGGCGCAACCGAATTTAACTTCTTGTTTTTGGTATCGAAGCTACTACTCAAAGTGCGAAAATATATTTTCGTGTGAATTTCAATAGAAACCGATGAGTGAACTCCAGCCAAAATTTAAGTATTCTTTTTTGCGGAGCAACGTAATTAACATACAATGCTTTTCGGTAACAATTAGATGCCAGTTGAAGTCATAAAGCGTTTTATTCATTCAAATATTAAACTAACTTTAGTATGCCTTTCATACGGCCTCTCTTGGTAAACATCAAATGTGCAATACAAGCGTTGAGAGCACGAGTCCAACTGAGCTGAAATAGTCGTGCTGTTCGGTTTGTAGTCGCAGCTTATTAATTACCCCAGCGCAGCGAGATTAACTTTACTTTCGGTGATTTTGTGTAATAACTGACATATATATTCTTAATTGCGCAATTCTTGCTCTTCCTTTAACCCCTGAGTTGATTGCTTACTGCGTCTTCAAAGCAGCAATGGTTTATTTTTGGCCAAAAAGCCGGTCCAAAAATATCAAAAAGTACATGGCATGCAAAAAAATAATTAAGCATCATGTTAATTAAGCGATAAGAAGCTGGGGCAAAGGTAAAAAACAATCAGCTTGTTATTGCAAATCCCACTTTGTGGTTTATTTTTATTGTTATTTACAATTTTTTGCTCAGTGATGCTTTTGTGATTGCTTTAGCACAGTTTTTTGTGACATGAGAATTTACGTTTCGAACAAAGGCAGGTATGGCGCGTTCGAAAACAATTGCTTTGGCATGTAATTTGTGCTACTGAAATACATACATACATGCATGTATGTATATACTTTATGCATATAGCTATATGCCAAACGGTGTATACTTAACATAGGAATAATGCGATTTTCATGCTCGAACAGCGCAGGCTGGCAAGCAGTACAATGTTTCGATTGTGGATTCGTTTATGGATTCGGTTATGACTAACTTAAACACATTTGAAAATATATATAAAATACAAATAATAAATACTAAAAGCTTAAACTTAAATATTACAAATGCGCATGCGAGAAAATCCAGTGTGTTTGGTTTACACTTCTTAGCCGAAGAAGCTGCCCCGCGAGTTCACGGCGCCGGCGAAATTCGCAAATGAACCATTTCTTTGCGCCTCGATTGCCGCGGCGTTGATGAACCAGAATGGTCTTTGATCCTCAGGCAGGCGATTAAGTATGGCCACCAGCTCTCTATCGTCTTTCGCGTCGATTGGCAAGCGATTGGGCTCAGCACCAACCGCAGGCGCGCCAGCGTTGGCGGGTCTGGCGGACGCGCTGTTTATTGTATTTATATTTGGTTGCACATTATCAGCATCGCCGCTGCCAAAACGATTCGCAATACCATCGGCTACAGGTCGCGCGGTTGGCGTGCCCAATTGCAGATAGTTGGACTCGGGAAAGACTATTGGTATGTAACTCGCTGGTGGCTTTTGTGTGGCACCGAACGCCAGTGCTGGTGGCTCATCTGGTTGTCCAAAGCGATTGCCAATATCCACGTTGCTCTTGTTATTGTTGTTGACGTTGTTGTTCATGTTGTATTTGTCCTTCTGATTGAGCCCCGGTGGCCGTATGCCCGCAAAGGAGGGACGCTGCGCCGCGACCATTTGCAGCAGCATCAGCAGCAAGCAGGCGACGGTGAAAGTGTTGCGTTGTTTGTTGCTATTATTTGGCATTATTGTTTATTTTTCTAACTTTTTTAAACGAAATTATAATCACACGATCGCGAGTTTACGAAATATTTACTAATGCGTCTTAATTCACTTTGAGAATGCTACTTTCTTCTGTGTCTCCGCTGTTTTGGCGTGATCTCGACTGCTTAACGACTGTGATGCTTCAGCTCGGCGCTCGCTGGTTTTATACTCGCTTATTGTTGTGCACAGCTTTTTGGCGTGCTTGTCGCAAATATTTCCATAACTCAGCTGGGGCCGCTCTCCAGCGCGCTTGAGTCATACTCTCTCGCGCGATCACGATTATAACCAGCTGCCTTGGATCCCCCGCGTATCAGTGGCGCACGAAGTATGTACTTCTTATCGCGTGCAGACGCTGTGCCCTTACTTAGACCCCGCCATTTGTTGTTACTATAAAGAAACGCCCAGTTATCGCCAATTGTTTCGCGCTATCGCCTTTAACAGTACAAAAATGCCACTGCAGTTGTGCTCACTATAGTTTTTTTTTAGTAATTATGTTACATACACATACCGACAACTTTAATTCCAGTTCAGCGGGCTAAACATGTTTGACAAGCGGCTTGTGACTTCACTTTTGCTGTTTGGTTTTGACATTGACTTTAAGCGTTAAACCATTATTTGTGCACGCAACTGTGGCTTTGCTGCGCGCTCAGTGTATAATTTACGAGCATAACTTGTTTGACTGCAATTTCATTCATCTCAGCAGTTGTGGTGGCTCTTTAATCATTTTTGGCACATATTTTATGCTGATATTTGGAATTGGAGTGATTGAACTGCATGCCATTGATGTGTTGGGGAAAGAGACTGCTAGAAACACACACTCTCGATACTAACAGTATTGATAATAATGATAACGGTTTTTGGGGAAAATTCACTTTAGGGTCATCCATTTTTACGAGCAAAAAATCCCAGAAAAACTTCAAGAAAATTCCAACTAATTTCATTTAAACAAATATTAGCTAAAAATAGAAGGATCGATGGGGTTATCAGTGACTTATTTGTGGCATTGTGGAAAGTTCTAACTTTCCTGGAATATTTTCGATAATAATATTTTTGATAATAACACTGTACGGCAATGTAATCGTGGAAAGTTCTAACTTTTCTAGTTCAGTTCAAAAAGCCAGAAATAAACATACATATTTGATAACGCTGTACTGGTAAATATATTGTCGATGCCAAAACAGCTAAATAAAACTCTTTATGGACCGTTTGTATCTCCGGAACAAATTCATGATGCACCAAATCGTCTCATTTTTCCTCTCCTTAACGATGATTGTTGATTTTTTTGTATGCCCAACTGTCTCACCGGTAGTTATAATGCTCTCCATGGATAGGTGTCCGCACGATCAAGCATATTCAAAGAGACTTGTTTACGGTACTCGTTTTGGAAAAAATTCAGGTTTATCGGGACGCTGAAGTCGGTAAGAACGCGTTTCATTTCCAAAATCATTCGAACGGACTCGCGAGAGATGTCAAGCTCTTTTGCCATCTCTCTAACACTTACTTTACGATTTTCAATTATTATATCCTTCATTTTAAATTTTCAGCAATCAAAGAGGTCGAACGGGGCATGTCTTCAACGATGTCTTCACCGTCTTTGAAAACTTTATACCACTCGAAGAAAATAGTGTTAATTCTAAAAATTTATCCATTGTATTGTGTTCGATTCGCCATTCCCTGCTCGCTTATTAAAAATAATAAAAATTACATGCAAAAGCAACAACCAACTTATCGAATGGTATTTACAAGTCAATTGAAAAGTCCATGGGCTTCCATAGTAAAACAATTTTTTTGCTTTTTATTCAACATAGTTCTATACAAGGCTGATACATTGAATATAGCGACCCTCTAACGTATCGATACCTTTTTTGTAGTACAATTTGTCCGCTGCTTCAAAATAGGCCACAGTTTTGACGATCACCTCTTCATTCGACAAAAATTTCTTCCCAGCGAGAATTGATTTGAGACCTGAGAAAATGAGGTGAGATAATGTGCTGGGGGTCAGATTATTTTCGATTTGGAATTTATTTTTTGCTATCGTTTTCATCGTTTTCTTTCCTTTAAATGCGGTCTGAACGATCCACATCAAGCACTTTTATGTAAAACTTTTTTATTTGACGAGAGGTTAGGTTAGGTTAGATGGCTGATCAAAGGTCGCATGTAGACTACTATATGTAGTTCTTTGTTGCAAGGCCATAGAAAAGAAGAACTTCTGTCTTGGAACTTAGCAGCATTTTGTTTGCATTTGCGTTTAGTTCCCATGCCCGCCAGCTCGGTAGGATGTCTGAAGGTATGCGCTTCCAAGCGTTTAAATCTTGAGCTCCCAAACGCGGGTCAGTCAAGAAGAAATTGTTGAGTTGTTTCCACCTCACCTCTTTCGTACACCTTTCGCAGATGGCTTCTGATAGGTTTCCTAACCTTACTGCTTG
The DNA here is from genome assembly GCA_027475135.1 of Bactrocera correcta. Classification (NCBI taxonomy): domain Eukaryota; kingdom Metazoa; phylum Arthropoda; class Insecta; order Diptera; family Tephritidae; genus Bactrocera; species Bactrocera correcta. Next base: position 55,753,140 of record CM050325.1, on the reverse strand, counting down.
GACGCTAATTGGCCCGCTAAAAGCCCCAAAACTAGGAAGAGGCTAGCCTTATTGAGAGCAAATAGATCACTATATCTCTTACGTTAGATCTTTGACCAAAAGGCTTTTGCGACAGCGCATGTACCGATAGTGGCCTAGCGCTGGCCAAGCTTCCACAAAACCCAGCTATCTAGCATTAGAACACAAGAGGATTCCGCTCCCATTTCACCGATTACGGTTCTAGGGTGTTTTTTCTGGCTCATCAGCTTTAGAGTTTCCTGCGATTCCACTGTGGACTGGAACCCATTCCAGACTTATCACAAACACACTCGATGCTATTGATAGCGAGGCTTTAACCACACCCTGAACGCATTGTTAATGTGAATGGTCACTTCTTTGAAGAATGCTGCACTCCGGAGTTACCTTCTGGCTACAGCCTCGGCTTGGAAGACACCGCAATAATCAGGAAGTCTGAAGCTGGAGTTGACGCGGCTGACAATAAATCGCTCCACCAACCTTTAACTCCCATAAATTATGTTCTTTCATGGAAAGTTTTTTTTTTTTTATTTTTGAGGGCTGTTATAGTTTCGGGGAAACTGAATATAACTATTTTTTTATTTTCTTATGACTTAAACTCTCTAAAAATAATTAGGTAAAATCCAGATTTTATAACCGTAAAATAATCTGACGCAATCTTAACTCAAATTAAATGTTTTTATTTCGGCACAGAGCCTCTTCTAAGCGTTTCAAGTGAAATTAATGTTTTAATTTTTGTTTGTTTTTTGGTTTGTTGATAATTTGAAATATTTCCCACATTCCCACAGCTTCCTTATGAAGCTTCACGTGTCGGAATTCCCGGTGTCTCCGTACCGCGACTACAAATCTACGTGTGCTTAGTGAGTATACCGCTGAGTCAGCTCATCTCATCATAAACAAAGTCCACGCCGTAGTAGACGTCATAAAAATTAACGACATCACTCGTGATGGAAGGCAAAAAATCGACTCACTCATAGCCAACGTAATTGATTGAGCAATTTGCCGCTCTCAACAGCTCACACAATACGCTCAAAAAATGGGTGTGAGTGCACGATTTGGCTGTATGTTGGGGGGAGCGCGGGAATTGGCTGTGAACTCTAGGCAATAAATGAATATTATCACACCAAGGCGCAATACATCACGCAAAAAACAACAAAAACAAAACCAACCACAACAACAATAGATTGATGTATGATGCATTTGCACTTTTTATGCATACAAAGATGACACAGCAGTTGCAAATGCATATATGTATGTATATACATATAAGTATAAATATAAATATGTCATCGAAATATTCCCTTGCCCATACAAACATATATGTATATATACATACATTATCGATGAACGCCGCTTGCCGGCATTTAAGCAATAAAAACAACAAGTGTGACAGCAGACAGTCAAACGCCAACTTGCTCCCAGTCACTGCTGCAACAAAGCAAAAACAAAACAAAACTGAGCAAGTGGTTGGGTATTGCCCAAAACCTCGACGTAAAAACCCAAACAACAACAAAACACAACAGTGAACTTGTTGTAGGCAATGTTTGATATGTATATATTTGTATTTGTATTCAACTATACTACAACAAGAGCCGCCTACAAGTATAGTGACGCATAAAGGTACGTTGCTAAATGGGTGTTCCAATAGGGTTTATGGAGAGTGAAAAAGCCGCATAAAAAGTGCGATGTGCAGAAGATTTTGCTGTTGAGTTAAATTGCCAATGTGAGTTGTTGTTGTTATAACGAGTACCTGGCCCCGATTGGAACAGCAAGGGTTAGCCCAGTTGTCGTCGACGTCACCTAACGGAGCGTCACCTATTGGACGTCACCTATTGGATATGTCGGAATCTATTCTGAATAAGTAGGAGTTTAGCCTGTTATAGTATCCAGAACGAAGCTGTGTAAGGTTTAGTACTGTAATGATGTTTATTCTGATCAAAATTACCTCTATCGGCTATAAAAAAAACGGAATAAGGAGGATGGTGCCAGAGAGATATCTAAAGCTAAATATAAGCAAATCAGACTCTATCCTACCAAGGTTAGGTTTTAATAGTTACTTTAGGCTGAGGATTCCTTCTAGGCGTGAATGCAAAAGAGGTTTAGTAGGTCAGTAGGATATTAACTCTATATACGATAAAGGTGCGTGGACATACTCCAATGATCTCGACATCTCTTTTTCCCACCAAACTCTGTCAGTACTTTTCAGGTGAAGGTCTTACAAATAGAAAAGAAATGTGAAATAAGGATACAGAAAGCAACCATGTACATGGACAGACCGGCGACTTTGCTTGCCTCACATCACACATTAATTTCAGCATATTCAACAAGTGCCGAACGGATTTAGGTTCACTGGTAGGTCAACTCTACTTGTCCATAATTTGGGTACCCGAGCACAGGAATATTTTCAGCAACTAAAGGGCGTCAAAAGGAGAGTTGGAAAAGTTAGGAGCCTCTTTAGACGAATCCAAGACGAAGCAAATCCCATGCCCGCTTAGACGAATCCAAGGTCGAACCAAGATCATGACCGCTAGGAATGATCAAAAGATAGTTGTATGAGTATTTTGAACAAAATGCTCTGTGGTGATGGAACTCACCAACAAGTTGTAAGATAACAAATAAAGTATGGCCTAAGTATGACAGAAATAGAATGAAGTAACTCCCATCTATGCCAAGTGTGCACAGACTTAAAGCGACTATAAGGGGCTCTGGCCTTCAATTCCCACAACAGCCGGTTCTACGTTACCGGAATTGGCACGGATTTTATCAGGCCTAGCGCTGTTATTTCGGATGTCTAACTTCGTTTGGATCGGGCTGTGGCCTTTTAGGAAGTATGCTTTAAAAATTGGTCTGCTTTATCACAATATTAGTTGCAACTGCCAGCTGGAAGAGACTACCGAAACTATTTTCCACTTTCTATGTGAATGCCCAGTACTTACACAAGGCCGATAGAAAATATTTGGAACTCATTACATCATCCACAAAAAGGTTTGAGCGCAACGATGCCACGGAATAGCAAGATTATAAGCTCCTGTCCATGCTGGCAGCTTTTCTACCTACCTACTAATCTATAACAACACATAGCTTTACAACACTCCAAATCAAACACCCATTATTGCGGTAGCAATCATAATTACGTGCGAGAAGTGCGGGTGCTTTGAAAGAGTCACGCGAGTAATCACCTACGCCTTATCTTTGCGGCAGAGCCAAACGGATTTTCCACTTTTATGCTCATTTCTATTTGCTTAATGATTTGTTTTTGCTTACTAATGAGCTTCACTGTGGCCTATAACTTCACAAATTCTAAGAATATTACTTTAGCAAAATAAAAATCGAATTTCGGTCAGGGTGATGACAACCGCCTACACACTAACACCAAATTGACAAGATATGTTTATTAGCAAAGCAAAAATTCTTGTTTATTTTTATTAATGAGTTTAAGGTCGCGACAGTTTTTGTTGTATTTTGCCAAATTTTGACAGAAATTTATAACAGGTTTACTCGCCTAACGGTTGTTTGAAACACAATCTGTCAATTTGACGTCTATTTTTGTTAGAGTTCTAAGTGAGCCAAAGACATAGACATTTGAGAGTTAATGAATCGCAATATATTCTTATGCCCGGGAAGCTAAATTATAAAAAAATTGGATTAGACCTGCCAGTAATCTTAAAGCCTTCTTACATTTATTGATTACACCGGAGTTTATATTTGGCGACGACAAGGCTAGCAATGCCCCCTATCTAAGTATACAATAGTTGACTTTCTCTTTGCTTAGTAATTCTACTTGTAAGATGCTGAGTTTAGTAGACAGATGAAGCGAGAGATGTCAAGATCAAGATCATGTCGGAGTATACCCCATCCTTACTTTGCATTCGATTTTGGATATGTTGGTTCAGATTGAGATAGTATTAGATAAGGGTCTACCAATAAGAATGACGTGATGTTAAGGAGAAATAAAGTTTGCTGAAAACTAAACGTTAAATTAACATTGAATCGCTTGATCTTGGCGACCCTTTGACAGATCATTTCTCGAAATTAACGAGTCGCCAAACTTTGCACACATTTTGATTACGTTTAGGCCTGAAAAATGAGGCGGCGCATCGTCGTGTTGGAAATAGAGTTCGTTCGCGTCGATTTCCTCAAATTACGGGAAAGAAGTTGGTCGATATTGACAATTTAATAACTCTCGCTATTAATGGTAATGACATTTTCTGCCTCACTTCGAAAGAAATAAGGCCCGATGATGACACCATGACTCAGTCCACTCGTACAAATCGTTTAATTATTGAGTATGCAATTGCGCTTTCTGAACAACAAGATAATGCTACTCATCCTAACAGTGACAGTTTTGTTTGTTGCTGAAGCAATTAAGCCAGAAATGCGCCTCACTTGAGAAGATAATTTTTCGTTGAAAATCGTCACTGGCTTCCATGTCCAGCGTTCGATCGGCAAAGCTACCACATTTCAAATGATCTATCGGCATCAGTTCTTCTCCTAGGCCTGTCTTATATATGTAGATCCAGCGCATAATTCCATCGCAAAGTTCGCCATGTTGTCATCGAAGACTGACCCAAGTGTGACAACGTTGAACTGACTAAGTCGGATTGGTCTTAAAATTGGCCTGAACGGAAGCGCGATATTTATTCCACTAAGGGGCTTTTCTTTGAAGGGAAATTGATATACTAATCGTGTAGATTGTAACCACTTTCGATTTTTGCAATTATGAGTGCTCAGAAAGCATATTCTGAGGACTGTGTTTTCAGTGAAAAGCTTTTACAGCAGCCACCGTAGAACGTGAATTTCTAAGCGTTGTACCAAAGTCATAAGGGACAATATGACAAACTTTGCTGAACATACTGACAAAATTTGACACAAGTCCATAAACAAACATGACCACCAAGCACTGTCAAAATCAAGGCATCCTTATTGGCAGACGCTGTTTGTGTTTTACTCTTACCTCAAGGTAAGCTTGATGCCAAAAATGTTCACAATCGCTCTAAAAAATCTCCGTATATAAAAGCCGAGTTCCGCCGGCGCATTTTATGAATCAAAATACTTCGCGATTTTCGCACTCCACTCCTTCCAACGGTTTGTGTGTGTGTTTAGTGGTCGATTTCACCCAAAACGAGTCCCTAACTACTCGTTTTGGTATTATTGATAAATTTTTGCTTAAATCAAAAAATAAAAAATATATTGAAATTATTACTTTCTCCAAAATATTGCGCACCTCTCTTCTGCATCAAGTGCATAACTCGTTATGTCTTAAATTATATATACCATAACCGGTCGTGTATTAGTTTATTTTTTTCGTTCTTTTAATAAAAGCTTGTGTAGTTCACATTTTCCGCACTCGTAAACATTCTTTTGTTTAATTTTTAGTACACAATTTTGAGAATTGCTTACCGTAACTCGCCTCTATGACGTAAATGAAATTTTTAAAATTCATACTTGAATCGTTTATTGTCTTATCCGGAATGTTGAAGACAGATAAGAACCATTTTGTGGTGCTTCATATTCTTAAAATGCAGCAATTGTGTTTATACAAGTATCGCTCTTTTAGAAATGTTATACAATGCTTGACATTTGGTTAATTTCCAAGTTATTCATAATTGATATTGTGTTAGGTCAGTAAGAAACTGAGAATGAGCTCAACGAGTAAATAAACAAAGGGACGAGTGTAGGTATTTTCTATACTCTTTACTCTTGTTTACTGCAGCCAAAGCAAGTGGTTCGGAACGAACATAAAACCACTTTTTTCTTAAATAATATATGCAAGAAGCTGTCTTCTTTAAATTCACATAAATAACTTTTTTCTTGGAGATTTGAAGAAACTAGACCGAAACTATACCTTGAACCGCAGACAAGTATTAAACTTTCCATCAAGTTTATAACATTAAGTAAGAGTCGGAGAAACAGTAATGTAGTATATACACATATATATATATAAATCATTAGAATCGCGAGCTGAGTTCATTTAACCATGTCCGTCTGTGGGTCTGTTTGCCTGTCTCTGTCCATCTCTCCGTCTATATATACGCGAACTGAGATCTCAGTTTGTTAGATATCGATCTGAAATTTTGCATACGTTACTTTCTCTCTAAAAAACTGCTTATTTGTCTGTACCGTTGATATCGGATCACTATAGCGTATAGCTGTCCTACAAACTGATCCATCAAAATCCAGTCGTTGTATGGAACATTTTTTCATTTGACGAGATATCAACACGAAATTTGGCATGAATTATTATTAACGGTAACGGTATAATATCCGAGGAAATTGTTTAGATCGAACCACTATAGCATATAGCTGCCATACAAACTGATCCATCAAAACTCAGTCGTTGTATAGAAAACTTTTTCATTTGACGAGATATCAACACGAAATTTGGCGTAAATTATTTTTTAAAAGAACGATACAATCTCCACTGAAATTGTGCAGATCAGACCACTATAGCATATAGCTGCCATACAAACTGATCCATCAAAATCCACTCGTTGTATGAACAATTTTTTTATTTGACGAGATATCACCACGAAATTTGGTATACTTTATTGTTTGAAGCAACGCTGCAATCTCCGCGGAAATTGTTTAGATCGGATCACTATAGCATATAGCTGCCATACAAACTGATGCATCAAAATTCTGTCGTTGTATGGAAAACTTTTTTCTTTGACGAGATATCAACACGAAATTTTGCGTAAATTATTCTTTAAAAGAACGGTACAATCTCCGCGGAAATTGCTTAGATCGGACCACTATAGCATATAGCTGCCATACAAACTGAACTATCGAAATGCAATAGTTTTATGAAAACATCATTTATTTGAGAATATTTCAAATTAATATTTCATTTAATTTCCATTCTTGCGTTTTCTCAACCCCCTTCTCTTCCACTCTCCGCCACATTTTACAAAAAACACTGCAAACATTTAACTTTGGTTGATTGAAAGCTATAAAAGAAAATTTACTCGCTATCTTGTTTGAGTGTGCCACTCGTTAAAGGGTAAATAGCACCATGCAGTTAAGAAGAAATTCGGGCGAGTAATAATATCGAAATACTTTCATTGCAAAGCGAAAGCATAAAACGCTGTTTAGAGCTGAAAAGACAATCAAACACTCATATATAAAGCTTTTTGCTCTAAGAGCGGACTTCAGTGGGAATAAACATGAAAATAGATATGCCTGTCCGTTAAATGCAGCAGCGCAATGAAGCTCGTAAAATTTTAAATTATTATGGCCAATGAATGTTAAGTATTGCCTAAATAAATTGACTAACACAAAAATATACAAACATACATACAAATATTCATTCATACACAAAAGTACTTATAGCCTGCGTGCTTATGTAAATAGCTTGCCGAAAGCTATCAACTTTTACAAGCCAAAAGTTCAAGCAGGCTGATGATATGCGACAACAATTTTAAGTACGAATTCTAGGAAAAAGTGCATCTGCCATGCTGTGTGGGTTCAGCAGGCTTCCGAAGACACACTGAGAGCGCATAGAACTCAGCCATAAATATAAACAAGCTTTTGTGTAGAAGACAGCAGTTTTCTTATTTCAAATTTATTACACGCCTTAATTGTGAGGAATTTTGAGTGGACTCTTATATTTGAAGTGATGGTGATGAAAGTCCTTTGAAGCGGTGTGGGTGTTGAGAAACTCAAGTTATTTTCCACACTCACTTCACAGCAGTTGGGAGTCAACTGAGAACGTTTGGCAAAAGGAAGTGTATATATTGAAACGAAGATTTTTTTCTTGGAAAAACAACAAAAATGTTAATCTCGGCTGTACCGAAGCTGCAATACCGCGCATTGGTTCAAGTTTTCTTATAAGAACTCGCTATATGCTATAGTGGTCTGATCTCAATGATTTCTTCAGAGATTATACCGTTATCTTTAGCAATAATGTGAGTCGAGTTTCGATGATAGATTTTGTAAAATGAAGAAGTTTTCCATACAAGAACTTGATTTTCAACGTTCAGTTTGTATGGCAGCTATATGGTATAGTGGTTCGATCTGAACAATTTTTTCGGAGATTGTATCGTTACCTTAGACAATAATGTGTGTGGAATTTCGTTGATATATTTTGTGAAATGAAAAAGTTTTCCATACAAGAGCTTGATTTTCAACGTTCAGTTTGTATGACAGCTATATGCTATAGCAGTCCGATCTAAACGATTTCTGCGGAAATTGTATGGTTGCTTTTCTCAATAATCCGTGCAAAATTTCATGAAGATATCTCTGCAACTAAGAAAGTTTTCCATACAAGAGCTTGACTTTAAGCGTTCAGTTTGTATGGCAGCCATATGATTTAGTAGGGCCGATCTGAACAATTTTTTCGCAGATTGTACTATTATCTTAGATATTAATGTTTGCCGATTTTCGTGAATATACCTCATGAAATAAAAAAGTTTTCCATACAAGGACTGGATTTTGCTCGTTTAGATTGTATGGCAGCTATATGCTACAGTAGTCTGATCTGAACAATTTCTTCGGAGATTGTACCGTTACTTCAGAAAATAATGTGCGTAAAATTTCAAGACCATATCTCATGAAATAAAAAAAATTTTCCGTACAAGAGCTTGATTTTCAACGTCCAGTTTGTATGGCAGCTATATGCTATAGTGGCCCGATGTGGGTTTTTGTAATGGGTAGGTAGCTTCTTGGAGAGAAAAAAACGTATGCAAATTTTCAAAATTAAATTTTTGAAATTTCGGGCTTAGTTTCGAAGTTTTTTCAGCGCCCCGACTAATCCAAGTGGCATCCCTATCACTGCCCAATAGTTAATAATATTACATAAGTATAAGTAAGCTAACTAACACCAATGTCTGGCGCATTTATACTTACATGTATATACATAAAAACATGAGTGCGATTATTTACAGTGGTTTGCCAGCGACACACCGTCGCTATCGCAACTCGAGAAGTTCAAAAAGGTGTGCGCTTTTTATCGCACGCAAATACATATGCAAATCACACCGCCCTGAGGTGGCGCTTTTGCAGGTGAAAAGCTAAAAGTTTGCCAGTTAAATATTCCACCAAAAACTTCACAATCTTGTTGCATCACTTGCTGTTTTTTGTTGTTGTTGTGCTTTGCTTTTTGTGCTGTGTGATTTTTTGTTTGGTTGCCGAAAGCCAAGGCCAAAGTGCAAGTTGCCAACTTGCCAAAGAAAAGAAGCCACTAGCAAAAACAAAAACAATGCAGCCACTCGTATTTGTAGTAAAACGTCGAGCAACAACAACGACAACAACAGCAACGAGAAAGAACTATTTAAAATGCACACAAACCAAATGAGCAAAAGTCATTTGTGTATCTGTGCCTTCGTCGGCGACACGACATGTGCTTGTGTGTGTGTGTGGTGGTGCTCGTGCATAGGTGTTAGAGTGCCACCGGAAAGCAGACCAACTTTTCGGCAGCGTGGCAAAGTGACAAAAGTGGGCGTGTGTGGGCTGTGGGCGTTGTGGTAGATAACCTAAAAGCTGCCCTGCGGGCGAACACTTACTTTCAGGTGTGTGTGTGTGGGTAGCAGCTTATACTTGTATGTGGAGTATGCATGCACATGAGTGGTTAGATATGTTAGACATTGTAGGTACGCTTGTATTTACATAAATTTATATTGCACCTTTTGACAATTCGAGGCAATAAAATGAATGCCATTTGTCGTGCACAACTATGCAAAGTGCGGCGACAACAATTTCAATGAGTCAAAAATTTGCTGTACGAAAAATCTTGAAGAACTATATTTATGTATGCACATATTTGGTTCAACCATATATTTTTAGAAAATTTTAGAAGTAGTTGCAACGGAATTGCTGCAAACTTTGTTTGGTAGATGAAGTAACTATTTTTATTGAAGAAAAGTCGAGATATAGTTGTTAATGACTGTCCGATAATTCTTGGTATTTGTGACTTAGGGAGAATTGAAAGGTTATTCATACATTCATTTGATAAATTGTGGAGTTATAACTAAGAAAAATTTAATACATTACAAAAAAACAAAATTTCCGTAGAAAGACTAGATTTTGCTTGTTCAGTTTGTATGACAGCTATATGCTATAGTGGTCTGATCTGAAAAATTTATGGGATATTATAACCCTTATATCAGATAACAAGCTATGCCAAATTTCGTGATAATGCCTTGTCAAATAACAAAGTTTTTTCATATAAGGTCTTTGGTTCGATAGTTCAGTTTGTATGGCAGCTATACGCCAGAGTTGTCCGATTTGTAAAATTTTTTCAGATATTGTACCGTTACTTTATGCAATAATCTGTGGCAAATTTCGTGAATATATCTTGTCAAATAAAAAAGTTTTCCATACAAAGGGCTTGAGTTTTTTATTGGTAAGTTTGTATGGCAGCTATACGACCCGAGTTGTCCGGGTCTGAAGAATTTCTTCAAATATTGTAGCAATGATATAGATAGTATTCTATGACGAATTTCGTAACCATACCTAGCCAAATACAAAAGTTTCTCATACAAGGACTTGAGTTTGACTGGTCAGTTTGTATGGCAGCTGTATGCTATAGTTGTCCGACCTGAACAATTCCTTCAGGGAATGTAGCGATGACATTAGGTGTACGCTATGTCAAATTTCGTAATCATACCTTATAAAATGTACAAGTTTTGCAGACAAGAACTTGATTTTGATTGGTCAGTTTATATGACAGCCATATGATAGTTGTCCGTTATAAAAAAATTCTTCGGATATTGTAGCGATGACATATTTAATATGATATACTAAATTTCGTAATCATAGCTAGTCAAATAAAAGAGTTTTCCATACAAGCACTTATTTCCGATCGGTCAGTTTGTATGGCAGCTATATGACGTAGTGAACCGATATCGGCGGTTCCGACAAATAAGCAACTTCTTGAGCAGAAAAGAACTTGTGCAGAATTTCAGATCGATTACTCAAAAACGGAGAGACTAGTTTGCACATAAACAGACGATAAATATTATATAAGCTGTTTAGGGTATAAAAAGTGCCTCAACTAACGCGCGTATCGCAACTCTTTCGCGTATAAATTTTCGTGTTGCCGTTGAATTGCTCGCAGAGATGCATTACGTAATGCATAGCAATATTTCTGATTTAACTTTAACGAAACGTAAAAACAAGTAGCAATAACTCACACTGCGAATAAATACTTACACTTGTACAGCTACAAATGTTGCAAGTAGTTGTATATGCACCCACTGCACTCCGGAAGCATAAGCAAAGATATTCAGTCATTTTGTGCGCACACACATACACACACGGCACTCCAGCGTGCAAGCTCATTGACAAAGCGGATGAGAAGCGCTTGGCAACGGAAGTTGGCGGTCCCAGCGCGGTGCCGCTGCTGGTGCGCGCGCCCGCTGCGCCAACAATCTTAAAAATTGCACACAATTGCAATGCAATAAAAATGCAATCACATATTCATACAAATTGCAATCGGGGGGCGAGTGCTGCACAGTGGCGAGGCAGCGGCTTTGCAGCGCTGAGGCGCTTTGCAAGGAACCTCGCAAGGAGCGCGCAAGAAATATTGAAATTCTATGACAAGACGCTGCCATCCAATGCCAACGTAAGCGCACACATATTTATCATAAAAAGTGCTATGCACCCACACATCTATATACATATACATACATGTATGTATGCTTGTGTGAGTGTGAGTACAGCAATCGCTTTGCTTTGACTTGCGCTGTTATATTTCGCATTTATGCAACTCAATGGAGTTTATGCGACGCAAGTTGCATGCGGCAAGTGTGTGTGCACCTGTGTTGTGTACAACAACAACTACATATGTGGGATATTTCAGCATAATAGCGACATTTGATGTATTTGTGCGGGTGGCTCCACATGCACTCATTGTAGTTAGATCTTTTGTGCGCTCGCCTTGCACGCCCCTACCTTTGCCCATCAAGCAGATTTATCGTTTGAGCGCAGCACTGCATGCAGCTTTATTTCTTCACTAACTTGTCGCAATGGTGACGGTCTAAAAGCTTAGTGCGCAGTGAGCTGGCAAACAAACGATAAGCGAACGATAGTGAATTTGTTGTTGCAGAAGTGCTTACTGCTGACAGCCCCGTCAAAGTTCAATAATAATAGATTTCGAAACTCACTCATACAGATTGCTATTTGTAAAGACTCTCAGTCACATGTGTGTTGTTGTGTGCTATGTGTGTTCTTTTGTAAATGAAAATCAAATAGCAGACCTTTACACCTTTGGCAGCTTGCCTGTGCCACCCGTGTCCTATCATTATATTAGCGCACAACATCAATTTGCTGTCGCTCACCTCAAAGCATGGCGTCTTTCAGTAGTTTTTGTTACAACAGACATACCCATATTCATAGCTAAGTGTTCTTGTGCTAAATATTACTTCTCCCAGCCAAATGGACTCACCATAGCTTGTCGGAAACTTTCCATCACCTCCAGGTTTAGGCTTCCTGGCCAAGCGGAGCAGCAGATCAAACACTTTAAAGCGTAGCGTCCTTCAGAGTCCTGACTGTTCACTCCGATAGTAGGGCAGGGCATTAGCCTTGAGTTCACTGACTGTGCGTTCAAGACTAGTGAATAATGCCGAAAATACTAATCTCTAGTTATCAACTGCACTACATGTCCGGCCTGGTTGGGTGCCTGGCTACAGCAGGTATTTGCAGGAAACAGCAGGTCTGATGAGCTTCCAAGTATAGGTAGTAAAGTTTCAATAACTGTCGAACGAGGTGTGAGCTCCATTGCCTTCTTGTGGTTCACTACTAGACTGTTGGGTCTCAGAAGAGCATAGCATCAGCAGCTGTCTAGTCTCGTGGACTCCAAGGTCCACCTTTCAATGATTGTAGGAGATCTAACTGGACACTCTTCGATCGATCACCTCAACACGTTCTCCTCGAAAGTACTGGCTTTGCCAGATCAAGGAAAAAAAAACCTTGGAACCCGTGCTTTTAAACATCCGATGGAAAAATCGGAAATAAAAATAAAATGACTTCTTAACTTGTTCTGGAGAATGCTTTCCCTTCTCTTACATCCTTAAAGGGTCTCATTAGGAAAGCTTATAATGCCGGACGCTATGGAACCGTATGGAATTATTCAGCAGATCCTCATAATTCGACGAAGACCTTTGAGACATTCGCAAATTTGCTGAGACGGCTAATGTCAGTTTCGGCTATGTCTTCAGGTTCGTCGAAGGTAGAAGCTGTCGAATTGTGTTTCTTGTGAAAGCTGGACAATAGAGAAGAAAGTGCGTCCGAAAGAGCTTTTAGACTTGCGGTATTATTGCCTATTGGTTTATTACAGTAGGAACCCTTACGGTTGCGGCAAGATGGACTTTGCAAAGAACATGCAGTTCAGTGGATCTCCTACGTTCGTCCGATGAAGCTTTTACCTTTGGGTAGTATGCTTAAGACTAAGTAGGACGGATGAAGCAAAGCTGTATTCTAATCTATGTCGACTTTAGGGCAAAGACTTCCCAGTCGTGTATTGCGTTGAAACGCCTGATAGCGCACGCGGTTCATTGTCAGCGCTAGGAAATAATGGTTATCTCCTTGCCAATCCAATTTGAACTAGGCCTCATATTTCTAGCTCCTCAGCTTTTCAGTTTCCAGTGGTTCCGCTATACTGAGCCGTGATTACCGCAGATACAGTAGTGAAGACGCTTCATTGATCAGTTTCCGAGTACGAGTAACAGTACAATTCTTGATATTTTAGGAGCACTGGCACGTATCAACGCTGTACGCTCTGCTGTCGGCGAGAATTCTCACCTCCCTGAAATTGTTAGCACTTTATAGCAGTCCGTCTACTGCAACTTATTGCGGACTGGAAAACACTACAGTAGTCCGGTAGTCTAAAGCTAAGGCAGTCATTGTGTTCATCTCAGCACTCCCTTCCAACCACATATCCCTGTCGGTATGTGAGCAGAGAAAATGCCACTACGAGTAGCCTCTGAGACGCAGTGATCTCAAGCTTTCAGGGCTACTTTTGAAGGAGAAGAGAATTTTAGCGTGTCCTTGTTCGAAACTCTTTATACCCCGACTTCTTCTCTGAGCTTTAGAGGCGGCAATGTCCATAGGTGCTTTCAGTAGAATGACTTTGAATATCATTGTTGATATAGTCTGCAGTGCAATGGAGTTGCCGATGAGAGCCGCTCTTTGAACATCTTCCAGCTTCTTGGCGCATGTAGCCATCTCCAGCGCTCCTCATTAGACGGTGACTTAAAAGAATTAGAATTGCTGGCTTGACTACAGTTTTGTTGAGCCAAAAAATTAACTTTTAGTAAGAGTCCGCACCTTTTTCCTACAGCTCCTCTACAGCAATATAAGGCATCCGTTGCCCTTCTTACTATCTTCTCAATATTTGGCCTTCATGAAAGCTTTCTAACAAAGATGAGCGGTAGTACTTCTGAACTTGGTTTCGAATTTTGAGGCGGATATGCGTGTGCATATACATATATAACATATGTTTACCATATATTCAAATTGGCAGCCAAACGGAGCCGATGTATTACATAATCAAAGGAGGCGCCTTTTTAGGACTTTTGCACATTCACAAATGCGTGCGATTTGACACGTACTCATGAAACTTTCTTCAAAATTGCTCTTTAAGCGATATTCGCTACAAAATTTACATCAAAATTTACATAGAGCAACTTTTATAACAACTAAAGAAAATTTATAAGCAAATATCTTTGATAAGGAATACGCGTTGAAGCCACTTTACTGATAAATGCGAAACTATAAATAGCTACGAGCATTTTATTAATTATCTTTTGTCCGATTCACCTTGCTACCGATTTCCATATACCAACGACACTTTCCATAACAAGCGAGCACGCAAAGCTTAACTGCGGAACTGGTGAATTAGCATTGACAGCGGCTAGCAACAGGCAAACAGGGCAGCCGGCGACCGACCAACGACGCCATGCGATCGGGTATGGGCGGGTTATGGCGTTGGCAATCCAATCAATCGATCGCACAGCTGAGCAGCAGCAACAAAAAATATCATCGTTTTCGCTTTCATTCTGTCAATTAACACGAATTTATCTGTTCTAGAGCTGCCGCACACTAGAGAACTTTATAGTTTGGCTTGCGGCCGGTAAAATGTTCGTCACGTCTAGTCATAAAATCAGCATAATTCCCAAACGCCGGCAGTCAGCACTATGGCGACTTTGCCATACTTGCCGAACGCGCCAAATAGGGATGCCCGTGCCACCACGCAGTTCCTGCACGCCAAACTACCGGCGGCTGGACGTGCGCCCAAGACGGTAGCGCTGCGTGCTGGATCAGCGTATAAAAGCAAAGCTTCGCCGACCAATCGATATCAGTTCCCAGTGTTCGCTTACTAAGTCGCACACACAAATTCTCCTTTCTTAAATTAAATTAAATTGCACAATTCGAAAAAATTATCGCGAGTCTTTGATTAAAAAAATTATATCCTCGAAAAAATTAAACGAAATTTAAAAACTTCTTCAACTCACACTTGTGTATCAACCGCAACAACTTCAAAAAAAAATGGCTAAATTCCAAATTGTCGCACTGTGCGCCGTGCTCGCCTTCATCGCCTGCATTGCCAGCATCGAAGCTGAGCCACAACAACGTGGCCAACGCGTCTACTATCGTCCGGCAGCTGCGCGCTACCAGCGTCCACGCACCCGCTATCTGGCGCGTCAAGAGGAAGCTGATGCCGCACCCGAAGCACCAGCAGTCACACCATATCCCTCTGCCGATGAGCTGAAACCCGCAGTACCCTTCGATGAAGGCGCACCCGCCACCAACATTCCCGACGAGGTCTACGGTCCACCAGAGGCCAACCAGCCCGATGAGGTATACGGTCCACCAGAGGTCTCCGGCAACGAATTGCCCGCCGATGGCGACCTCGCGCCTGTCGATGATGTGCCCGCTGCCGACCCAGCTGCCGAAAGCTTCCCCGCTCCTTTGGACGAACAACAGGCGCGCCTGGTCGCTGCTCGTCGCGCCGCTGCGCTGCGTCAACGTCAACGCAAAGCGGCTGCTTACCGTCAAGCCTTGGCTGCCCGTGCTGCCGCGCGCCCTCTGAAGTACAAGGCTGTTGCCCAGCGCCGCCATTGAGTTGCAGGTATGAGGCAGGAGTGTGTATGCTGCAGAAGTGCTGCAGAAAGTTGTAAATTTTTGTAAAAATAGGAAAATTTGACAAACCTTTTATGCTAAATTAAAAAAAAAAATTAAAGTGTGCTCCCACTGTAATAAACTAGTATGTATGTATGTATGTGTGTAATATAAGCTAAAGCTGCGCGTGAAGCGCGGCGCACCAAAAACTAGATAGAAAAAACCTACAAACATGGACACCACCCAGCCGATACAACGATGACATCACAAGATTTTAACATTTATTTGTATTTGTAATTTAACCCTGTTAACTGTACTGAGATTAAAAGTTTTCTTGCAAAAAATATCAAATGTTTTGATTTAACAGTTGGGGCAATGGATAAGAAACAAGGCCTCACCATTTATCTGTTTACTTATACTATGTCCGCATTATCTATCTCGTAGTAAACCATTTTTGTTACTGAAGAAAAAGTCCGTACCTGATAAAGAAAAAATTCTAGTTGAGTAGCCCAATTTTCGATCAACAACAACGCGCCGAATATTTTCCTCCAAGACGTTAATCGTTGCAGGCTTAACTGCTTAGACAGCGACTTAGTATAACCTCACATAAAATGTTCCAGCGGGGTTAAACCTGTCATCATGTCACTCACGATCATTTCTTGAAACCGTCCCATAAACATTTTCAATTCAGACACAAAAAAACATTAAGGATGGTTCTATAACGTTCCTCATTGACTGTAATATTACAGTCGGCTTAATTTTTGAAGAAATATGGATACATGATTTCCTCTTACTATAGATCGAACCCAACAGTGACCTTTTGAGGATATTATTACGGCTCACAATAAGTGGGTTTCAGGGTTTAACAAAACTTCTTGTGAAATGGAGATCGGGATATCTTTTTGGGCATTTTCATTGAAAGTGCGTCGCAGTTGATGGGTGTTTGGCCTATATCGTGCAGGAGTGGGATTTTGTAACCAGAAAATCAAATTTTACCACAAAATCTTCTGTTCTGCTTCGATACTCTGCTCTACAGCAGGTGCATAAAGCAAATGTGATGCGAGTATGATCCAGAACTAGATTAAGTTAGGTTAAATGACTGTTCTAGCAAGATCGCACGTGGATTGCTATATTTAGTCCCTTGTAAAGCCAGAGAAATTAAGAACTCCTGTGATCGAACTTAAAATTAGCTATTGTTTTGCCACTACAAATTTGCACTGGCGTATAAGCCATAACCGCTAGTTTGGTGGGATGCCTGAAGGTAAATGCTACCAAGTATTTAAATCTTGAACTCCCATGCGCGGGACAGTCAAGAAGGAAGTGTGGAGTTGTTCCCATCACATCTTCCGTACAGCTTCTGCAGACGGCATCTGGTAAGACTCCCACCTTAAGCATGGACGCCAAAAGGGCAATGTATCGATGATGGCTTAGGGCTGGCCAAGCTCCCGCGAAGCCTAGCTCTCTAGTAATAGAACACAAGAAGATACGTGAGCACCGATCCACTCCTAATCTATTGATAGCGGTTCTAGGGTGCCTTTTTTTGCTAGCTCATCAGATTTACAAATTCGTGCGACCCTGCTGTGGCCTGGCACCCATACCAGCCTTAGCACTCGATGCTATTGATATCGAGGTTAGGCACTCCTTGTGCAACCCTGAACGCACTGTTGATGACTTCAATGCTAGTATCCCATTACCCCTCTGAAGGAACTGAACTCCGAGTAAATCAGTAAATCTACTGCTACCTTAATAATCCGATCTGATCCGATCCGTGGTTGCCCAATGTTGTTAGTTTGGAGTGGTTGTCATCAAAGGCATCTAACAGTAGGCCCAGTAAACAAGCTGTTTCGACGGGGTTGAGCCATAAGAAGAGGGTTTCAGATGAGTGAAGTTCGTTGGACAAGCAAAGAGGTTAGAGTCTTGTCCGTACTCGTTACTCGCTGGACATTTATTGGGAATATCGGGGTCGATTCTAAATAAGCAGAAGTTTAATTTGCTATAGTATCCAATCGAAGATGCGAAAGGGTTATTCTAGATTCTCGAAGCAAATTCAAGCTCTTCATCTGCAATAGATGGTTGTTTCACTCCAAGTAAGCCATTCGTTGAGAGAGTGAAGGTGTTGATGGTTAAACTATGTAAATCCACTGTGAATGGCGGTCAATGCGAGTCTAAAGTTAGTGCGTTCGAAATCTGATCAAAGTACTGTTCCATCTTGTTGACATAATCGAGGAATATCTATTGAAGTTCCTAGGAAATGGCTCCACTTTCAGCAGACGACTGCAGGGACGATTTTTTCGAAATGAGGAGCTTAGAGAGGAATCCATTATGTTTCTTAAACGGAACCTCGTATTATTGACTCTGCTGGGTTTTTATGTCGACCGAATATTAAATGCAGCGTCAAGCAAACGACTGCAGTCATGGTTACTGCGAAAGGAAGAGCTAGGAGGGCAGTTCAGAAACATAACTTGACCGGAACCTCGAATTATTGACTGCTGCTGTATCAATAGTGCAAAACCTCGTTTTTATCACGTTTCAGTTCCCTAAAGTTGCAGCCAATCATGTCACCATGCATAACGACACCTTCATTTAAATCCAATCAGTTCAAGTCCACAAATCATGTTTGCAAAGTGAGGTTAAAAGCGAGCGCGCACAAAGGGTCGCTTTCACTCTTCAACGACTTACAAGCGATCGTCTGTGTGAGGTCTTCTGTGCCATTTGCCGCGTTACAGGCAAACAATGCAGCGTAGACAGCAAGGCGGGCCGAACCATCGTGTTTGGCGCACAGCACACGTAACCTGTCATTCACCAAAACGCTTTCATTCATCGCGTTCACACGAATTCAGCCGTGCATTTGACGTCCACTCACTCAGCCAACCTCCGTCCACACGCTTGCGACTTAGCTTCACAAAGGCAACTTAAAAGCCGCAGGTAGCTAATCGACTACGCAAATGAAATTGCCGGCAAGCAACAAACACAACAACAACAACAATGTGGTACTTCAATGCAGTTTGGCTAAGCGCAGTTCATTTGTGAATGCCAGCAGTAGACACACGCCCACACACATGCGCGCGCTTGTAATTGCATACCGTCGCAGTTGAATGCCTTTCATGGCAAACGCAATGTATGACCACTGCCTGCATGCCAGGCAAGATTCATAAGCGCCAAAAAGTATGCAGCAGCAAGCGCACCCACTGCAATGCAAGCGCATTGAATGCCGTGAATGCCGAATCGGCAGTTGACTGGCGCGCGTCAATAGCTGCGGCGCTGGCATACTGGAAAGATAGGGTGGCAAACACATGGACCATCTACGAGACCAGTCTCGGCGCGCGCACACACAAACAAACAGGGAGGTGACTGCAGCAGCG
Source organism: Bactrocera correcta (assembly GCA_027475135.1). Taxonomy (NCBI): domain Eukaryota; kingdom Metazoa; phylum Arthropoda; class Insecta; order Diptera; family Tephritidae; genus Bactrocera; species Bactrocera correcta. Next base: position 55,733,707 of record CM050325.1, on the reverse strand, counting down.
CGCCTTTCGTGTAGATGTTGACCTCTTGCAATCCAAATTTACACAAGCTGTTATTGAATTGACACCGGCGCTGGAGTGATAGCTTTTGGGTCATAAATAATCACAAGCTTGCGTTTTTCGACTTCAGCGCAGCGTAGGAAATTGCAAATGTGCGATTAAATGCATACATTCATAAGCTTCTTAAATGCTTGCGAGTATGCGACCAATTAAGAGTGAAAGCCAGCTGTGACACGGCTGCACTCACGCCAATTAAATATGTTGTAAACAGCTAACCGCTGCGGTGAATCCTTAATGAAGTGTCGGCCCAATTGTTAATTAAATAAAAATAATATTGGCGCTGCTCTACGCCTCTATCTGTGCTGTTGCTGACTGCCGGCCTTGTAAACAGCCGTTATACGAGTCCGGGTTAACCGTGCACTCGAAACTGCTGCAGCAACAACACCACCGCACACAAACTGCGTTGTGTTGCATTGTGGCATGAAAAAATCATTGCAAAGCCTTATTTACACAGTTATTTACGAGTACTTATTTGTGTCCACACATCAGCATGCCGCGGCATACACACGCGCGTGAATATTACTGCAGCCCCAAAGCATCCCCTTGTGTGCCCACATGTGTTTGCCTGCGTAACCATTTGTTCACTCATTGCCGAACAACTGTATTTGACAACACTTCTCGACATGCCATGCCACAACCACACACACACACGAATACCAACACCAGCGCATAAACAAAGTGCTTAAAATCCGGGCATCGCTGCGCGCCGGCCACATCAACCAAAGTTTATTATTATGAATTGGCCACGTAAACGGCGTTGCCAGACGTACGCGGTGCGCTGACACATAACGGTAGCTGTGTGCTTTTTTATTGCCATATTTTTAAGCCGACAGATTTTTTATGAAGTTTTTAGTAGTTTTCACTTTTGCGGCCGCTGCAATGCAATTAAACGCATTTTTATCGCTTTTAAAATTTCGATGTTGTGGTTGACGGCAGGCGTCAGACGCCGGCGTGCACTGCGGAAAGTGAACAAAGTATACATATGTATATTTAGGGTGTGGGGTTTGAAGAGTTTTTAGACTTGTGGTTTTCAAGAGAAATAAAATGCATATAATTTAATGTTGTGAGCAAGAATTTATTCTTATTATAAAGATAAGCGTTTGCCATTATGTTCTAAAAATTATTTCGAGTGGATGCCGCGGCTGTATCAAATAAATTCCAGTTAAGTGGCCCAAATTTAAATAATGTGTTAGTATATCAATAATAACGAGCCGAATAATTTCGTTCAAGGCATTCATCGTCTCGGCGTCGACATAACCACACAAAAAATTATCCAGCGGCATTGCATCCCACGATCTTCTAGGCTACATCGCAAGTCCAGCGACATGCGCTCACCAAAAGTTTTCTTCAATAAATTGATTGCTTCGTTGGTTGTATGGCATGTAACGGCGTCTTCTAGGTCGACCAAAGTTCATCCACATCAAATTCGTACAATTTAAGCATAAAAAGTTATTAGTTATGATTCTATAGCGTTCCCTATTGACTATAACTTTATGAATGGCTTAATTTTGGAAGACCATTGATACTATCTGTCGTGTATTTTTTGGGGTTGGAACCGCGTCCCAACAAAAGGTTGTAGATTAGTATCAGTCCAAATTCAAGAAGTTTATTTATTAATAGACCCGTTCAACCAAAAGTAAGCCTCTCCAATGAACAGACTTTTTTTGTGAAAATCAGAATCGATGGGCATCTCATTTTGGGCCCATTCACTGAAAATGGGACATGCTTGCTAGCCTTTCGCCTTCAATTCTTGCAAATGTTGGATCGAAGGTCTTCCAAAACGCGACCTTTTACCGATCTCTTGACCGTCCTTGAATGCTTTTCACCCTTCATAGCCTTGTGTTTTTTGATAAAACTGAATCACAGTAAGCCCTTTTCAACATTTGCAGCAATTCCTCACACAATCCATTGCAAGGGCAGATGGACACATTCGGGTCTTCGTTGATACTCTGCTCCACAGGAGCAATAGCGTCGTCAGTATGGTCTAGTGCTTAGTGGTTCAGCATAGGTGCTGGTGGATGGATTGATGTTTGACTATCGCCTTACTGAGTAAAATCTTTGAAACGAAACCGTTCAAAATGCGGTCCCCAACCCAGAGTCACAGCAAGAAAGATTCTATTAAAGAAGTATAGCCTAACTCTATAGCTCGGAGCTAACTGTTAACATTCTAAAATTTTTTAATTGTATACTCTGCAAACTGTCTTCATACACAAAGGTTTCCAATTCTTTCTTTCATAAAAAATATCTCTTATAACGGTACATCCCCTCCTAATCTAAATAGTCTGTTAAAGAATACTAAGCAGTAGCGATCTCCAATACAAGAAAATCAGAGTATCAACGCAGCAGAAGGCAGAAATCCTTAAAGGAAAGTAGTTAGTTCCCAGAAAAGGAATCGCTCACAGAATGAAGTGATGGGAGCTCTGCCCAAACTGTCTGTCCAAACAAGGAGGAACAGAGCAGCAGCAGCTTTGCCCTTTAGTGATGTGGTCAAAGACTGCCTTCAGATAGCTGTTATAGACGGGAGCCCCTCCTAACGGTGTACCTCAAAGGAGAAATGGATGTAGATTGAAGTCAGATTGCCGAGGCGACTTTTAAGCTATGTACTCGACAATTCGGCGGGTCTCATTCCGGAGTTTGACTCCTCCGAAACCCTTGTTGGCTACAGGGTAATTAACGATCCGTGGGTGTCTTAATGCGTTATGTTAAAATTAGTGACCACTTTGTAGGCCTCAAACTGAAGCTCATAATATTCTCATTGCAGCCTCTAAAGAAGTTTGTCGGAAAGCTTCTGCGATGCATCAAGCTACAAAATAAGTCCATACCGGGTACGTTTGACTGGTAGCTGACTAAGATGGAAAAATCAAACAAATCCAGCTAACTCTATATGGGTGGGTAAGAGCGAGGAGTCGATAGGGATTCTGAAAATGACAACAACTTTGATATCCGCAAGTTTAGAATGAATCATTTATTACGATAATGTACCCTTTCCCCAGTTGAAAGAGGAAGTCGGAATCTCGTCCGTTCACAAACCCTCATTCTGCTTAATTTGCTTCCAACTAAGTTCTAAAGTACCATTCTACAAAACTCCTAGCTCTATAGCTCAAGAATTTTTCTTGTTGCGGGTCGCCGCTGTTCGCAAAATGTCTAGTGAACCCTTCGGGGTCAGCAATGTCCACCTTTCAACGAATGTTAGAGTTCTAACTGGACATGGTTCGATCAGGGTTCATGTGGTAAGACCAAACATTTTACTGAATGCCAGTTGCAGTAGCTGTTTGGAAGAGGATGAGATATAAACATCACAACACTTCCTCCCCTTTGTCAAAAAAGGCGAAAATGGGTGAATTTCATATCTTTAGACATCCAGTTGAAATACCTAAACGGCTTTGTGAAAGCTTCAGAGCGCTTTGCTGATAGCTGGTGTTTTTTCAACTGGCTTCACAAAGGTCTGCAAACATCAGCCCAAGTCTGCTATTCCCGCCTTGTGGAGGTATTAGCCATCTAACCTAATCTAACCTGTGATGTGAACACGGAGCAGCGTCGATGCCAGCGAGTCAACTGTCTTTGTGTCGCTTCCCATTCATTTACCGCTTATTATCTACGCGCTTTTCTGCTGTAGAAATTAACCGGCGCGCGCAGATTGAAACTTTTGTTCGTCTCGGCTTTGTCCCGGCCAAGCGCTGGTCCATATACTCGCGCATAATTACATGCACTTACACTCACACACACCCACGACAGGCGTTTCGGCGCGCACTGTTGTTGACATAAAATTTGCGCGATTTTATTGTCGTTCGGTTGGGCTATTTGCTTTAGTTGTTGCCACAATGGCTGTTCGCTTGTGCGCTGTTATTGTTGTCAAGTGTGTGTGTGTGTGTGTGTGCGTTGTAATGGTTGATGCTTGAATGCGTTGTCTGCTTGTTCGCAATGTTGTCGTTATTGTTTGTTGTACACACTTGTTGTTTATTGTTGTTGTTGTTGTTTTGGTTTGTAGTAGCCAACGTAATTGGCCGCAGCGACAATTGTTTCTGTCGCTGTTTGCATTGTTGTTGTTGTTGTTGTTTATTGAAGACAAATAAGTGTGACTTAATTAATGCAATCAAGCGTCGTCCTCCACATTCTGCCGCCTCGTGTGCCCGCCAACATTGTTGTTCCAGTAGCTGTTTGCTATTTGCCTGCTGTCCGTCGCTCCGCTTCGCTGGCGCTTGGCATTTGTTTGTGCAACAATTGTTTGACATTCTCGTTGACAGCACAAACGTCCTCAGTTGCAGTGAATTTATGCTCGTGACAACGCCAACAACAACAGTTGACGTTTGGTGATTTTTTTTTCGCCACAGTAAATTGATGGTAAATTAGGCAATCGAAGTTTTTGGCCTTTTTTTGCAATAATATCTGTTGGGCTGCTAATTGATTTCCACATATAATTAGGAATATGTACTCCGCGAGCTTTAGTGTAGTCCCAGGCATGCTTCTACCTTTCCCAGTGATGATCCCCTTCTCATAATTCTGCTAGACACACACATACATATACTGCACGTTGAAATGTTGATAGCTCACTTTTAGGTGTACAGCATAAGTCTAGATTTGAACCCTGTTCAGGGTATAACAAAAGTTTGCACTCTAAATTTGCAATACCCAAAAGGAAACGTCGGACATCCTACGTATAATGTATATACATATGTAAGTGATCAGCGAGAAGAGCTGAGCTGACTTTTTTCGTCGGAACCTTCGAGACGTAGCATATGCGGTATTTGCGAAGTAGGCATCGTACTAAACGAGGCGGTTCCTCCGTCATGCATTTCTTCGCAAGGAGAAGCTTTAGCCGGTTGGCTCTCGTTCTAAAAATTTTTCAACTCCACGTTAATCATTCGTATCTTGCTCTTTCTCTGCTACTCTTTTCTTCTAAGCTCTATTAGGACTGTCGCAAACAAAGTTCCACAACTGTTGCCAACGTATCATGTGCGGTGCAATATTTTCACGGACTAGCCGCTTTCCAAGGAGTTTTTCTAGCTCTTCTCTTTCATCTTTATAACGGTGCCACCAAAAGAAAACGTGCCACTTGGTCTCACTTAGATTTCCACAAAAAAACAGTCGAACTAATCGATATTTGTAAAAATACTCTCTGAAGCAGCCGTGTCCAGTTAGAAACTGCGTCAAGTAATAGTCAGCTTCGCTGTGGTTTCTCTCTACCGATACGTGCACGTTTCTGATTAGCGTGTGTGTTGTTTCGTCCCACCGTTTCTGAGACTCATTAAGGCTAGTTTGTCTTCCTTGCTACCTTTCTTGTTTACTAAGTGTTCTACCAATGCTTTTTGCTTTGCCGTAAATTCTTTTGAGCTCCATCGTTATAATGTCTGGAGGCATGATACCTAAAATAATTCCAGTCTCTTTGTGGGACACAGTCCAGAAAGCGCAAGCTATCCTGCGTGCGCTTATCTGCTGCTTTCGCCGTTTACGTATTTTGTGTCCATTGATTTTAGATAGCCCTAACCTTCAAAAGGGACGTGTATAAATAACAGCTGGCGAAAAGCAGCCGAAGCATCGAATACGGTGAAGACAGTGGACGCTCAAAAATTGTACCACCCAGGTCTACGGCGGTGCGTTCTCGTTGTCATCGCACACTAATTTGTGTTCAGCGTCGTCTTCTACCGCGTCGTTGTATAGGCAGGGCGGCTCCTCCACTTTTTCCATTCTGTGGAGATACCTTTTGAAGTATTCGTAAGCGGATAACAGCTGAGATGTGTAAAAGTCGACTTCTCCCAACTTTCGGTTTGTCTTTGTTTAGGACTTTTATTGGTTTAGCCGTCTATCTAATAACTAAAATTGCATCACCTGACACTGTTCGGTAGGCTAATGTCTCTCTGATGGCTGCGGTGCGCTTGGTTTTCCTTCATGGTTGTCGTCTCATTCTGTTTCATTGGCTGGGGCCCTTATTTTGGCCTTTAGTCCGCCAAGTTGGAGATGATTTTTGCTGCCTTTTCTGCCCCGTGCTGGATTTGTACCCAGACGGTTACTTACGCCTAAGTCATTTACAGACTTTTCTGTCCTAAGAATAACCGTGGTCGTTTGCATACTTAATTCGATGGGTTTGTGCTCATTGTTAGCAGTAGTAGCTCTTTTTTCCGTAGCGAACTGGTCATTTTAGTCATTTAAGCTTAAATTAGGTAAGAATCTCGGAATTCGATATACCCATTTATATGTCTGTAAATACTTGTATAATACAATATATCGAATTCCGAGGTGTACTTACTATAATGACTGGACTATGGAGGTTGTGTGAGTCGAGCCAAGCTTGCGTCCGCATCACGATCTGACTAAGCTTTCTTCTCACTCCTTCTGTGTCTTGTTCTGTAATTACTGCAGCAATGTCATCCACGTCACCAATTAAGTACGATTCTTCGTGGCGATTTTTAGTATAGCGTCGTAGCTGATGCTCCATAAGTCTAGGTCTAGAATGAAGCCTTGTGCTGCTTCTTACGTGTCCGCTATCAGTCGTCAACCCTCTTTAGTTTGGTACAGCAGTTTTCTGTTACTAAGTTAGCTCCGACAGTCGGGTATTTCAATGCGTTTCTTACATCTAAATTCACCAGCAACACTATTATTTTGCATTTATGCCATCTACTCTGTGTGGCTTCCATACTTTCAATGTCACATTTTATAGCGCTTTGATCTTCCGGGCCTAAAACCGTGCTGTCTAGGCGACATTTCTCCAGCCTCGTTGATAGCTGCTTCGATTCTGGGTTTAGGTAGTCTTAAGTAGGCTCTATTATAAGTGGCTTGGTAGAGTGAAAGTCTGACGATTCACCTAGGCCTTTAGAAGGTCCTTTTGAAGCCACTGGCACTAACATCCACACACTCCTTTATGTGCTCTCTGAACCACCTTTTGCTCCTGATGAAGTTCATCAGTACAAAAAGTTTTATTTCAGCAACCTATGAGACATCGTCAAGAAACCGTCTAGCTCTAGAAATAGTATCATAAACAACTATTTTTCTAGCTCATTTGCTTCGTCATTGTACCTTAATGTATCCAATAAGTCCACGCCAACAATGGTCTTTGTTTCCTCTTATTTTGCGTTTAACCTTTTCATATGGTAACGTTGTTGCTTAAAAAGTTGTTGCGATATCCATAAGGTTCCTTAACAAAAAAATGGGTTTCCCACAAATTTAAATAATATTTTGTGAGGTTAAAAGTGGGAGGAAGTTACGTTTGCTTTCGCAGAGAACATAATTGAGAATATTTTGTATATTAGTAAGAATCAATAAAATTTTAATATGCCGCTCATGAATGCCCTATCGCCCACTGGTATTTGTGGAACGCTTTACAAACACATTGCGAGATATATTTATAGACAAATAGGTATGCTAGCGGCATTATGAATGGAAGTACAAAAGATAGGCAATATGAAACATATATACGAATTTATTGTACTATAAACATTTTTATATTGTGACAAAAAAGTACCCGGAAATTGTAAATAAAATGCAAAATATTTCTTTATTCATCAATGGTCGCCTTCAAAGTAATCCCAACGATTTTTCCAGTCCTCGAAACACTTTTAATAAGCACTTTATGGGTTGGCTTTTAGCTCCTTGCTCTTCGATCGATTGAAATTGGGTTCCATGGAGCACATGATGCACCAAATTATGAATATAGAAAAAACCAATGAGCATCGCCTTGATTTTTTAGCGACTTAGGCGTGGTTTTTCCTTCAATTCCGAAGATTGTTGACTTAATTGCATGTTAAACGCAAAAACCCACGTCTCATCTGTAGTTATTATGCTCTCCATGAATCTGGCATCGGAATTCGTACGATCAGCATGCCAAAAAGAACTGTGTACGGTACTCTTTTTGAAAAAAATACAGATTTATCGGGACGAGTCGAGCAAGAACATGTTTCATTCGAACGGACGCGCGAGAGATGTCGAGCTCTTTTGCCATCTCTCTAACTCTTGCCTGACGATTTTCAAGCACCATATCCCTCAAGACTGGGAAACTTAATTACAATTTCTGGGTGCTTTTTTGACACAATCTATATTATACATGTCGCTACGAAGCAGAGCGTTGTGTTCTGCAATAAAAAAGCGAAAACATCAGAACAAATGAAGCAAAGAGCATTTTATAATGCCAAGCACGTAAATATTTTTAATTTCGCTGACATCGCCGGTGATTATGCATTTTAAATTTTATTTTATTTTTGTAAATTTATAATTTTATGTTGAATTTTTCTCGTACCATATTTAAGGCGAATTACGAGCCTAACGTATGTGTAGAATGAGAATTATTAAGCAATAAGTGATTTTTATGAAAGAATATATATAAAGACATGTATACATAAATACAAAGCTACATACAAAAATACATACATTAATATATACATAAATGCATACATACATACTTTCATACACATATGCCTGAACCTCACAGGCAATTCCCTGTAAACGTGGCAGTGTCGATTATGTCTGAGTCTCACAAATTAGCTGGGCTTAATCACGGCGTACGAGTCAATAAAAGTGAATATATGTGTGTATGTCTCAATATTCCCATATATATGTATGCGCTTGTGTGAGCGTAAGTTCAATAATTTGTCAATCGCACCGAAATCGTGTGTGATCTGTGAGGACGTGATCGATCAGCGCGCTGTTTTAGGGGGGACGTTGGGGCGTATGCGCAACATTGAAGCAATTGCGAATTTGATTGTCGCCGCAGAGCGCAGTATCGGAGCACACCTGCGCCGGAGAGGACTCAAGCGCGTTTATAGACGGCAGCACGTACGCAAATTTGGCGTTTGATATAAAAGTGATTGTTGGCAACTTTATGAAAAACAGTCGGCATTAAGTAATTGAATACGCTAATTGACGAAATTTAAGCTGAAATTTAATTTAACGAAGTTACAAAGCCTTTAAAGGACAACACTAAAAACTCGCATTTTAGATTACTTCATAAAAATATTTGTGAAAAATGCAAAGCTTCGGCTATACAACATTCCTCCATTTGCTACTTGCGACCGCAGTGCTGAGTGGCGTCACACAGGCGCGTCAGCTGGGCGGTAACCGCTTTTCGGCGCGTATCGAGCAGGCTGATGGTGCGGATGGCGAGGTGGCTGTGGTAGAGGAAGTCTATCCAACGCCATATCCTGCTGCCGGCTATAGACCTGGTCGTGCATTCAATCTGCCCGGCGAAGCTGATGACGCAGCAACGGAAGGCTCCGGTGCCGCTGACACCACTACCGAATTGCCCGCGGACGAGTACACCACAACAACAGAGAGCGTTGTAGATGTCACCACCACCACACCCTATAACTGGGTACCTGCCGAGCTGTTGAATGATGACGCTGCTAAGCAAGGGCGCGCAGCTAAGGCACCCTATCCAGCTGCTGGTTGGCGTCCAAGCCGCGCTTTTTTGTTGCCCACTGAAATTAAAGCCATAGAAGAAGCAGAGGCTGCTGCAGCTGCCGCTGAGGAAGCTGCAGTGCCAAACGATAAGGATATTGTTGATGCGTCTGCATCTTATCCAAACGATAAAGATATTGTAGATGCGTTCGAAACCAGCACGGCCACACCGCTTGCGCCCTTCACAACACAGTTGCCTACCGACGCTGAATCCGTAACTGAAGTGGACGCTGTGGATGCTGTAGCGGAGCCGGCTGCACCAACCGCTGCCCAACCAACTGCAGATAAAGCACCATATCCACCATCCGGTTGGCGGCCAAGTCGTGCTTTCCTACTGCCCACCGAGATCGAATCCGCCAATCAGGACTCCAGCATTACTGTGAACGAACCTGAGGACCCAGTGTCGCCAGCTGACAAGGCTGGTCATCCGGCTTGCGGTGTAAGCGACAATCCGGTAGCGCCAAAGCCGGAGGAAGGCGCCAAAGAGAATCCGGACGCGGAACGCGTCTATGTCACAGCGAACTTGGCGCCGGCCGTGGTGAATGCGCCGCTGACGTTGCCGATATTGTTGCGTTCACAACGCTTGATCACACCGCCCATTTATGTGCCCGCTGGTCGCTCCTACGCTTACTCCGCCCGTGTGCAGAGCTGGCGCTAAGGTGTATATGCGAAAGTATTTATTTAAAACGTGTTTGTAGTAAGCATGTGGCATTCTTATTTTTAAGGCTGATCGTTTTTTATAACCTTTATTTGTTTTTATATAATTGTATAGAAAATTAAAAAAATACAAAAATATTTTAATAAAAATTACAACAACATTTTACAAATAATTACCAAAGAAATACTTTTTCTCATTTACTGGCGTTGCACATGCAAAGCTTAAATTTCGTTTTCGCTGTCGCTTGCTCGGTTGTTGAAGTTTTAATTACATTCATTTCACACTTTGCGCAAAAATTACAAAGACTGTCCGCAAGTTGTTGCCTTATAATTCTGTGAGAGTCTTCATTATTTTACATTTCGAAATTTGTTTACAAGTCGTTGGTGCACACTTCAAACTTCAGCATAACACCGTTGGAGAGCAGTAAGAGTGCGAAGGCAAGGCGCCACGAGAAAGTGGCAAATGTTGCATGTTGCAGATTGACAGCCAGAAACTATTGCGTCTACTAGCTTTTAAAAGTAAATATAAAAAAATGTATATATTATAAATTATATATGAAATGGCACATACAGCCTCACTCCAGAAGGCTCCGGTTGGAAAAATGGGTAGCTTTCATTAAAGAGCACAAAAGGCGGTCTGTCATTTGGACGCACTAAAGTGCTAAAAATGATTTAACAGTGAATTTTCTTCAAATAAAAGGTGACTCATTTCGAGGATCTCTACTTTTTTTTAAAGAAAAATCACAGAAACTTTGAATTCTTTGGAAATGTTGATTGTCATTCAAAAGAAGAGGTTCTCTACATTTTTTTTTAAGAAAAAACACAGAAACTTCGAATTCTTTGGAAATGTTTATTATCTTTCGAAAGAACATTATTTGCTTTTCGTAAGTTACCTCTTTCAAATTTTGGCCGCGATTACGTCTCAGATGGTCCATCTGCTAAGTCCAATTTTCGATGACTCGTTCGAGTATTTCGACTGTTAACTGGCAATTGACACTCGCGATGTTTTGCTCCGTGGCCTGAATCGAAGCAAGATTGTGCGCATAGACTTTACATACCTCCACAGAAAAAAGTCTAACAATATCACATGATCTTGGTGGCCAATCGACCAGAACAAAACGTGAAATCATTTGCTCACCGAAGTGCTCTCTCAATAAATCCATGATTGAAGCGATGTGTGGGAATTGGCGCCGTCTTGTTGAAGCCAAATGTCGCCGAGATCACGAGATTCACTTTCAGGCTTAAGATAGTCGTCTATCTTGATAACGGTAACAACTGGCGGTAACATTCTCACCGGCATTATTTTTGAAGAAATATGGATCGATGATTACACCGGTTCGCAAACCACACCAAACCATTATTTTGTTTTTTTGGATGTAATGGCATCTCTTGAATCTCCTCAGGTCGCTCTTCGTACCAAATGGAGCAATTTTGCTACCCATTGAGACAGAAATGGTCTTCATCGCTGAACAAAATTTGGCTCGAAAACTTTGGATCTTCTTGGAACTTTTCAAGAGCCCACACCGAACCGACCTCACTTGGGAAGGTCTAGCAGCTTCAGTTCTTGCGCCAAGTCGTTCCACACGTTAGTTCGAGTTGCCGAAACGACTCTTTGAAATTTAAGTACATCCCCAGCTACAGCAGCCGTTCACCCGTGATCTGTCAAAAAAAGGCTACTAAAAAATGTACCTCTTCGTGGAGATCACCCGTTATTTCGCTTCATTTTTATTTTGTAAGAAAAATGTTCCCTCAATTTTTAAGATATAGATCGGACATGTTTCGTATCGAAAGCCGCCGATTTTGGACTACTACAGGGTATAGCTGCCATTCAAACTGAGTTTTTCAACTAAATTCCTTGTAGAGATACCCTCACGAAATTTGGTATAGATTATTATACAAAGCAACACTTAAATCTCCGAAGAAATTGTTGAGATTGGATAACTATAGCATATAGCTGCCATACAAACAAACTTATCGAAGTCAAGTGTTTGTAAGGAGAATTTTTTTATTCGAAAAAATATCTTCTGAAAATTTGGTACAGATTATCATTTAAGGAATCTCAATTAACTCCAAAGAAATTCCAAAGAAATTGTTGAGATGAGACCTTTATAGCATATAGCTGTCATCCACACAGCACAACTAAACTCAAGTCCTTGTTTGGAAAATTTTTTGGTGTATGAAGTTGTCTTCACGAAATTTGGTACAAACTATCACTCAAGAAGTCTCTCTAATCTCCGAAAAAATTGTTCAGATCGGGCCACAATAGCAGGTTCGAACTGAAGTCTTTGTATGGAGAACTTTTTTATTTAACAAAATATCCAAAAAAAATTGTCTTCATGCCACAAAAAAGGCAACTGTGCAGGGTATTATAGCTGTGGTGCAGACGAAGTCAACGTTTTCTTTTTGTTTATCATTAATAGAATTTATCACTAATATAGTTTATCGCTCATATAGCATTGCCCAAAACACATATTTCACATAGTTGCATATATAGCTAAGAATTACGTAATATAGTTTATTTATGATTTATTTTTCCCAAATACATCTGTACATATACATATATACATACTCATGTCTATATACAGCAAGGACATTCGTACGCTTAATAAAATTCTAATATTCATTACTAAATATTCTGAATAAATTAAACACCGCCTGCACATATACACGAAGGGATGCGTCAAGAATATTAAATTTACAACAAAAACGAAAATTGAAAATAAAACGAGAAATGAGACATATCCACATAACTCTTACATAAATATGCTTTGAAAGTTTACAACATGAGCGGAGTCGGGGTGGGTGCGGAAGACGATTAAAAATTTTACAACCAATTCTGGGTCAACAAATGGTGATGTCACCATAGAAAAATAAACGAAACTAAAAATAGTTATTTGTTTTGCAAGACTAAATATATGAGAGAATTTATAAATATATGCATACATATTAATCAACACAAATATGTGGCATATAAAATATAGTATCAATAAATGATGTAACACAAAGAGCATACAAAAAAGTTCGAATAACAACAATGGATGAACTAAACAAAGAATATACAATTATTTTAGGCATTTTGAGTTTGTAATTTTATTTAAAATTATAGTGGCAAATACAACAAAAACTAAAATACCCTTCACAAATATGCTCCACACAAAGATTTTTTTTATTTTCCAAACAAGAACTTGATTTTGATCGTTCAGTTGGTATGGCAGCTATATGTTATAGTGGTCCGATATTGCAAATTTCTTCAAATATTGTAGCGTTGTTTAAGAAAATAAGCTATGCCGAATTTCGTGAAGATATCTTGTTAAACAAAGAAGTTGTTCATACAAGAACTTCATTATGATAGTTCAGTTTGTATGGCAGCTATATCTTATAGTGGTCCGATTTAGAAAATTTCTTCAGAAGTTTTAGAGCTGCCTTAGAATATATAATTTATGTCAAATTTCGTGAAGATAGCTCTTTAAATAATAAAGTTGTTCATACAAGAAATTCATTCTCATAAGTCAGTTTGTATGGCAGCTGTATGCTATAGTAATCTGAGCTCAGCAATTTCTTCAGAGATTATGGCGCTGTCTCAGGGAATAATCTGTGTAAAATTTCGTGAAGATATCTCGTTAGATAAAAAAGTTGTTCATACAATAACTTGATTCTTAACGGTCATTTTGTATGACAGCTATATGCTATAGTCATCCGATTTCAACAATTTCTTCGGACATTGTGGTGTTGTTCTAGAGAATAATCTATGCCAAATTTTGTGAAGATATCTTTTTAAATAAAAAAGGTGTTCATACAAGAATCTGGCTTTGATCAGTTAGTTTATATGGCAGCTATATGGTATATCAAACAAATTTTTGCGATTTTTTCGTAGCTTATAAAGCTGATTTGGGAAAAATAAACCATGCCAAATTTCATTACGATATCTCGTTAAATATAAAACTTTTCCATACAAGAAGTGGAGTTTGGTCGTTCAGTTTGTATGGTAGCTATATGTTATAGTGGATCGTTTTTGAAAGTTTCCTTAGATATTGTGGGATTGTCTTTGAAAATAAGCTACACCAAATTTCGTAAAGATAGCGCGTCAAATAAAAAAGTTTTCTATACAAAGATTTGATTTAGATCGTTCAGTTTGTATGGCAGCTATATGTGATAGCAGTCCGATCTGAACAAATTTTTCGGAGATTGTAGCGTTGCCATAGAAAATACTGTAAACCAAATTTCGTGAAGATATCTCTTCATGTAAAAAAGTTTTTCATACAAGACCTCTGCGTGTTATAAACTTCGTGGAAAACTGCATACAACCTTTTTGGGGGTATAAAATACCAGTGCTAAAAATACAAAAACAACAGCCAGCAACTATCGGAAACCGGAAATTAAATGTTCGGCACCGCGCCACCTGAATACAAATATTTTGACAATAAAACAAAAGCAACCGGCTAGCGTTAGCCTTTTGGAACGAAACTGAAAGATGGCGAATATGGAAAAATTGCTATCAAATACCTAAACAAAATAGACACCAACAACAATAAACACATTTCATGCTACTATAAATATTTGTAACAGCAGATAAAAATAAATAAGGAAAAATCAAAAATTCTGTGTACACCGCTCCCTCCTCGCGCTCTTAGTGTTCGTAAGACCAAAGTAGACCGTGTAGGTTGGCACAGAAAAAGCCAACGTACAAGCGTACAGTGGCTCCTGCAAGTGTGCGTACAAAGGTGCCAGCATATAAATTCAATAATTATAGTCGAGACACACACACAGCGGCACACGTATGCATGCCAAGTATCAGTGAACCTCTTACACTCACACACACACGTATGCGAGCGACGCTTAAATTCGATTTGAAATGACCACCAGCAGCAACAGCGTCGTCGTAGTCAGCCGCTACGTGCTCGGCATGCGTGATTGGTTGCCGACCGCTGTGGCTGTGTGTATGGCTCAGACGCCGCCGCCGTCACCGTTGCCAGAGCCATTGACAGTGGCAGTGTATGGCCGGCGACCGCAACGGAGCGTCCCCAGCAAACACGAAACAACATAAACAACAACAGCAACAAAGAAAAAGTATGGCAAAAGCAATTTATTCGCTTGTACGTTAGATCTGTGTGACTATGTGTGTACATATGTTTGTGTAACGAAGAGTTTGTAACTGTTCTGTATCTGTTTTTGATTTGGCCTTACGTGCGCTGCGAAACTTCGGATGTTTAACGAAGCGCCTTAAACGCTTTAAATTGAATTGTAAGAACGTTGAACTGTGGCAGCGTTGCATTTCGCACGATTTTGCCACATCAAATTCAGGATTTTCTGGTCCACGGGGGTTCAGCTCTGCAACCGGCAGTTGTCTTATGCTCCATTGTTTTGCTTGCCGCTTTGTCTTTCTAGCTTGCATTACGCTCGCACTGCCAGCAACACATGTCCTACGCCGCCACTACTCCGTATGTATATTTATGTGTGTGTGTGTATGTCAACTGTTGCTAACAAAATAATTTTGTTGTCTGTTGTTTACTTTGTTGCTGTGTCTATTTTGTATGCAAGCTTGCAGAGTTTGTTGTTTGAAGTTCAATTTTGACACTTGTTGAATGCGATTAAATTGGAAACACACCCAAATATATAGCTGCACAGTGTTCAAAAATGGACTTTTTACAGCATTTTTATTTTTTCGTTACCTGCTCTGATTGGCGATTCATAAAAAAATAAAAATAAATATATAAGAACTTGACTTTGATCGATGAGTTTGTATGGCGGCTATAACATATAGTAGTCCGATTTCAAAAATTTTTTAGCATATTATTACGTTGTCTCGGGAAATAATCTATGTCGAATTTTGGGATGATATTTTGTTTGAGGGGGACCTAATTTTATGGACACTACATGGGAACCTAATCAAATAAATATCACAACGGAACCACAAAACGAACTTGAATAAGGAAACGAGCACACCTCTATTAGAAGAAATTCAACAGTAATTAGTACCATATGCCTCCACTAAAAACCAGAAGCCACAACTTTAATTAGAAAGGATGTTATTGAAGGAAATATGCCAGCTATCAACCAACTCGGCGAACAAATTAGAAACCTTGTAGCCATGCTTGACGATGACAAAAGACGATTTATCCACCAAGTCATGAGATACACCATTGTTCGAAAACCCGCGCTATAGGAGCATGCTGCCTCTGAACGAGCCAAATCAAAGGAAGGTGAGATAAGAGAAAACATGTCAAAATGACGCCATGGTTTATGATTGCGATGCAGGCCAAGAGAAAACTCGAGAATAACAAAGAAGCTTTGAACGGCGAAAGGCAACCCAATGCAGTCAAAAAGACAACAGCACAAACATCTCAGCACAGAACAACCGGCGAAATTAAAGGAAGCCCAGCATCAGAAGTTCAGGAAGGAAGCACTCCATCAGAAGTTCAGGAACCTGAATGGGTATTGGACAGATAAAAAGTTAGACCAATAAAAGTAAGGTAGTACAGAGAAACACAGATCAGAAGAACACAGAAAGGAAGGCGCAAAGCGCAGAAGCCTTGGTAATTTCAAAAACAAGTGACGCATATTATGCAAAAGGGCTTAAAAAGATGAAATCGGACACCAGACTGCAGGATCTCGACGAGAGTCTGAGCAAAACAAAGAGTATAGCGAAGGTTGAACTTCTGCTTAAACTGTATATTAAATCAAAAGAGCCGTCTACCACATTTAAAGAGTGTACAATAGTGATCCTAAAAGATATGACATTGGTATGAGACATAGGGCCGATGGTCGCGCTGAAAATCAGAGCTTTGAACGAGGCAACGTTAGTCGAAGAAGTTTGTAAGGTCATAATTAGAAACTGCTTAATACAGACGCTATAAAAAGAGTGCTATCCAATCTATGCGCCGCTTGAAAGACGGAACTTACATATGTGGTACTTAGTCTTCCCGTAACAGTTTTCACTAAACTTCTCAGTGCAAACAAAATAAGGATAGGCGAGGTAAACTGTAGGATCCATGAATTCACAAGACCAGTTCGCTGTTATAATTTTGCTGCCTTGAGTTTGGACATACATATATTTCGTCCCCGTGAAAACACTCCGCGAACAGTACAAAACCCCATGTAGTGACAATAACTGGACAGAAGGCGAAAGCTTAAAATCCGCGATATGGACCTTTAGCAAGTAACCATTTGAAGAGGGGCTCAAAAGTCAAGATAATGATCCCAGCTTAGATCTTATACGATTTCAGGACATGCTCTTCATGCTTACAATGCGAGGAGAACTTCCCAATAATCTTGTATCCACCCAATATATGTGACCTGGTCTACGAAAAAGGGGCTTAGGTGGCAAAAAAAACAAAAAGAAAAAAAAAATTGAGAAAAAAAAATTGATTTTTTGACACCTAAGCCCCCTTTTCGTAGTCCAGGTCACATATATACTTTTTTCATTATTTATGCTTTTTGCGCTATACTCGTATTCATTGGAAACGAGACACTGTGCTTCTAACATCACCGGGCAAAGTGATGATTTCCATATAAGCTATTACTAATTTGCAAGCGATAAAAATGAATCGCAAGCTCAATTTGCTAACCGAGGTCACACGGGTAATCGGTTCACGTGTGCACCAAACGAATACATTTATACATTTGAGGTTACAGTGGCGGCCAATACGCTCCCAACCGAGTTGGCAGGTGGAAAACTGGCATTTATTCAATATTTTTTTGAACGTAATGTTTACAAATATTTTCAAGAAAACAAAAAAGAAAACAATATTCTATCATATTTATAAGAAAGTTGAACATTTGCCAAGTTCTCGCATGAAATTTTCGCTATAAAAGCATTACAACAAATCGAAAAGTCATAAATTTACAGAGCAACTTGCAGGAGAGCGCTCAGCAAGTATGTCGAAGCTCATATTATTTAACACCACATTACTGCTAGCGCTAGTTCTGAGTATTGCTGAGGATGCCGAGGATGCGACACGTCTAGCGCGGCACCGCCACCGTATTCTGCATCACAGATATCCACAAGCATTTCGGCACAAACCCAGCGCCGAGGACGATGACACACAGCGTAGAGGTGGATACCGCCAAGCGGTTATCGGCCATCACAAACATTCGAACTGCCCAATGAGACGCGTCAGCCATGGACTTCACAAAGCAGCACACGTCTGCGCGGCAAAGCGCCACAACAGCAACAGCACCGACGACCTATCGACGTATATGGATCGCCGCCAGTTAATTGGCCAATACGACCGCCACCACTAGGCAGACCCAGGCAACCCAGCCCGCATGACATTTACGGTCCACCTGCGGAGTTGCCCAGCACTGCTGATGAGGATATAGGTGATGGAGGTTTTCGTGCCGACTATGAATACGACCAATATCCAGAGGAAGAGGGCAATAAGGGAGCGCAACAACAGTCCGGCGTGGAACAACAGAAACCAAACGTACAAAAGTCCGAACAATATGTTGATACGGCGCAGCCAGAGACACAACGAAAGGAGTCCAAAGATGATAAATTAGAGAATTTTGAAATACCGTTAGAGTTACTACGTAGTCCAGTGCGCTATGAGGCTATTTGATGCATTTAATGAATAAACTTGGTCTAAGAGGAGAAAGCAAAATGTGATTTTGAGATCAACAACAAAAAGAAATATAAACATACATTCATTTGATTTTTACTATAAGCGTAATTTATAAAGAATTTTATTTGTACTGGTTTGTACTTTGTTACGAGTATAACACGATGTCTTGAAATATGAGAACCCACCACAACATACAAAAGTTTCAATCTTCATCACATTTCAAAGATCGCATATATATGTTCTGCTCGGGTGTACCACATAATCCCCAAAATCAAAATCCCCAAATCAAAATCCCCAAATCAAAATCCCCAAAATCAAAATCCCCAAAATCAAAATCCCCAAAATCAAAATCCCCAAAATTAAAATCCCCAAAATCGAAATCCCCTTTTTCTGTGTGAAACACATTGAAATTAGGTTTAAAATCGCCGCGATTTTAAACCTAATTTCAATGTGTTTCACACAGAAAAAGGGAATTCTATACTCAATATTATATCTAAAGTTGAAGTTCACGAGATATTTTATGTTTAATAGTTTCACGAATATTTAATAGGTAAATTAAAGAAAATGCAATACATGTTATATCAATCAGTTTAACATATTTGTACAACATAAATACAAACTTCACAAAATTTCGAATAGCTTATATAAATTAACATAAACATACATATATTTATATACATACATATGTAGACAAATTTTTAGTGATGAAAATAAACAAAAAAGCAATAAATTCAAAAAATTTACATAAATAAACCATGTATGGAAATTCTAATTACATAATGAAATACTGTGTGCTATCGATTTTAAATAAACAAGTTTATCTAACTCTAAACGACGTTTAACAACTTTTTTAATTTTCTTTACACGCTCGACATTCTTTTTGTTTTTTCGCACACCGATCCCTGAGTGTATTTTTTCTATGGTTGATTTAACCTCAATCATTTCTTTTTTTAAATGTTTTATGATTTCATAAACACCACATTTTTTTCTCCCTACAATTACTTTAAGCCTACGGTGCCAAGCCTCGATTGAATTTTGAGTACGTGGAAAATTATCCTTAAAAGAATCCGAAACGCACCAAAAATTTGGATTATATATCATAGCACCCGCCTTCATATTTTCACTAATGTACTGGTTTTTAAACCAAGCACACAATTTTTTAAAATCTCTGTCTGTCGAGCTACTCTTCAGTTCACTGAAATAATCTGACACACATTCTGGGGGAACAAATGATAAACTTTTCAGCATACGAACAGCTATGCTGAAACTTTCATCATTGCCATATTTTTGAGAGAGCCTTTCTTTCTGAACTCGTCTCCAAATGATCTGGCCAAAGTGAAATAGACACCCTTTATATCGGGCATCAGGAAAATACTCTTTTGCCGCAGACGAGATGGTTCGCTCAAAATCAGTAATAATTCTTTGCGGATTAAGATTAATATTATATGCTAAAGCCAAATTAAATAGTTGATGAAAAAATTCAGTGTACGCCTGCTTGGATTTTTTGCTCATCAGGCAAAAAACTAGAGGCACAAATTGACCATCAATTAGCCCTTGTATGGTGAACAGTTGGCGAAAAACTTTCGGTACAACAAAAAACGTCCCATCCATCACCCAGCAGTGTGACCTCCCCAATTCCTTTAGGGAACTCGTTGTGCCCATAATAATGTTCTTTTCACCATCGAAATCCCAATCACTCAACACAAATAATTCACCCTCCAGGTATTTCAAATCCTCCGGTATATTAATTTCCTGTACATTTCCTGGTTCGTTGGTATATGTACCCTTTCGAAGTCGACTTATCTTCATTTTTTGGGCTCGTTTCGATGGTAAGTACACCCGGCAGTCTGGTTGGCAATCTACAACTGCTTCCCTAATAATTTGGGAAGGCGCCAGTGAAGATGATGTACTCAAATTCTTTACTTTGTTGTTCGCCTGTGCCACAGATATTTGATGGGCCCTTGGATCATGATTATGGGCAGTAGGAGCGCGTCGTATTACATGATCGCCACTATTTTCTTGTGTCACAACAACACTTTTACACTGTAGCGATTTTCTTTGCGCACACGACCAGCGGAACTCTTTCTTTTTTTCATTTTTGGAATGAAAATGGTAATCAAAACCATCCAAAAATATTTTATTATTTCCTTTATTTGACACAGAAACTACGACTTCCATTTTCTTTAAAATTTTTATTTAAATGAAATGTGAAAAAATTATTAATAAAAATAAAATAAAAAAAATTATGTTGTGATGTGATTGTAAAGAAATATGCACAGTTGTTTTAGTGCGACAGTTATTATTTTACACGCTGTAAATATTATTTAACACGATATTTAATCAAAAATATAACTAAGTAATTTTAATCACAATTAATTACACGTAATGTGATAAATATGTAATATGAAAAAATGCATATGGTAAAATAATTGTAGAAAAGGTAACGGTACTATTTGTATTTTAAGTCATACATATGTTTGTACATATCATCATCTGAAATGCAAAATAACGTATCATCAAAAAATTCGAAATTGAGTGTCTTATTGATTACGCTTCACCACTTCCTGTTCCATATGTTCAATATTTTCAGGTTCTGCACTCAGATATAAACCAGTTTTAAAAAATATTAAATTTTTTTTCACTCCTATTCTGTTTTATTGCGTGTTTCATTCATGCCACTTTAAATTTCCGAAAAAAAAATGGGGATTTTGTGACACTGCCTCAAACAAAAGGTGGGGATTTCGTGTTAGGGGATTTTAAATTTGGGGATTTTGATTTTGGGGATTATGTGTTTGGGGATTTTTTTTCAGCTGGGGATTTTGTGTTTGGGGAGTTTTTTTTTGGGGATTTTGTGGCACTCCCGTTCTGCTCGAATAACGGTTTTATATTTATCAGTCTAAAAAAATCTTTAACAACTATCCAATCCGATTGTTAACAATTCTCTATACTATTTACTCTCATGAAACGTCCAGTTACCTTACCACTGTTGCAATTGACCAGCGGTGTAGTAGAAGACAGGTTGTTGGCGTTGTTGAGCCGCAAACTGTTGAGGCACAAAGAACTGTTGTTGTTGTGGCAATTGTTGCAGACGAGCTGAGCGTGCCTTGGTTGTAACCTTGGCTTTAACAATTCGGGCCGATTTAGCGAAGTTGGCACGAGCACGAGCTGGAGCGCGCAACTTAGCTGGACGAGCGGATTTACGTGCGTTGATGCGACGACCTGAAGTCAAACGTGCAGATTCGATAGCCTCCTCAGCAGCTGCTTGGTCCTCTTCTTCTTCAACGATGGTGGCTTCGATTTCTTCAACGGGGGTAATTTCATTGACAGCTGGCGCATCCTCCGCCTCTGGTGGGCCATAAATGAGGTCTGGTTCATGTTCACCTTCAGCATCGTTGGCGAGCGCGGGTTCATCAGCTTCCTCTTCAACTGGTGCCTGCTCGGCTGGGAGATCAACATTCACAGAGACATTTACGTCACCCTCTGGTGCAACTGGTGCTTCAGGTTCGACAGGTACTTCAGGAGCTGCGGCGGCGGCAGCTTCATCGAATGGAATCTCTGGTATCAGTTCCTTGGCGGAGGGGTATGGGGTTACACCTGCTTCCTCAGCGGCTTCTTGACGTGCCAAGAAACGGCTACGTTGCTTGGAGAGTTGTAGGCGTCCGTTGCGTCCACGGAAACGTGGCGCTTCAGCAGCGCAGAGTGCGAAAGCCAGTGAGACCACGAGCAGGATTTGTAAAAAACGTGCCATTTCTGAAGGATTAAGTAGTATGTACTTTACTGGTTGGATAATACCAAGTACTGATACTATTTGCTCAGCAGCTCAGGCTTTTATACTAATTATTGCAATTTAACGCAGAAGCTTTGGTTTTAGGTAAAAAACTGACGAGTACACTAACGCCTTATTAATATTTAATGTTGCATTTACTTGTCTACGCTATCAGAGTTCTCAATTCTTGCTTCATTTTTGATTTTCTGTACGCTTTGCTTGAATATTCGTTATTATCCACCAACAACTGTAATTGCAGAGTTATCATTGAGTTTTTGATTTTATATTCAAATTATTATTATCGTGTTTATTTCCATAAGCAAACGCAGCACATAGAATAGTTAATAGATATTTAGGTTTATTGTTGTATAAAGTAGTTAATTCATTTTGCTTTGGTTAAAATACACTTACAGTTATTTTGTAGTAACTGTCTGTAGACGCGCACTAGGTCATTGCTTGGACTATGTAATGAATAGGAACTTCCGTTTTGAATGAAGAATTTCTGTAAAGAGAATAGTAGTGATGAGTACAGAAAGAATAAATTACTGAATACATATAACAACAATTATTTTTCCTGTTCTTGAGCTTCAACGGAATGTACTTATTAGCCTTGAGCTTATTATAATATAATATCAAAATGTTGTTGAAGACTGTTGAATATAGACTGAGGCGGTGACTTAATTGCCTCCAGTACTTAGCTTTGGGTAAAGGAAATTAACAAAGCATCGACCCTAACAAATAGAAAATCTCAAAATCACACTCGCTATGCAACATTTTCAATTTTATTAAGAGTTCAAACAAGAATACGCTTACCATTCCTTAAAAAATAATTGTCCCCGACCAGCATGCTGTTAGAAAGTATGTTCGAGAATCCATCATAATATACAACAGCTTAAAGAAGGTGCTATAATCACGGTTAGTTTCTGAGAGAATTCCAAATCATAGATTAGAGTTAGGTTAGGTCATAAGGTTGATGTTAAACGATGAATCTCACTTAGGTGGATGTTCGTTTTGATGTTTGGGTTAGGCTAGGTTGTAGGGTCAATCTTAGTCGGTGGATCTCACTAGGACAAATGTTCGTGTTAGGTTAGGTGGTAGAATTGATCTTAGTCGGTGGACTCATTGGGGCAAATGTTCGCTCTTTGTGCTAGAGTTAGGTTACGTCGTAGGGTTGATCGTAATTGATAGATCTCACTTGGGCAGATGTTCGTTCTTTGTGTTAGGATTAGGTGAGGTGGTAGGGTTGATTCTAATCGATGGATGGAAAAACCGGGAAATAGAGTAAAAAATTACAAGATGATTCCAGCGATCTCGGTGTGGCCGGACACCCATATAAGTCTAATATGGAAGAAGCTTGATGCTATTGCTAACGAGGCAATGCCCGCTTTGATTAGTTTTGAAACACAGTCGGCGAGCTCAAAGTTAGTATAGACACTTATCTGAAGAAAAGTGAGCTTCAGAAAAGTACGTCCACTGTTGCCTTGATGGCAGTCATCTCCGCTTAAAAGACGTTACAGTAGTCTGGTAGCCTGAAACTAGAGTTGATGAAGAACTCACTGCACTTCCTTTCCAACGGCTTCGCTTCGCCACAAATCATTAGCTACGGGTTTTTAGAGCCAAGAAATCACTCTTGGTTAGAGGCCCACATCTTCCCAAATGCTTACTCTATAGCGATGTTTGGCATCTATAACAGCTTCCAATCAAAGATAAGCTTTAAGTATTTTGCCCTGTTCTCCGGTTGACGAATAGAACCTCCTAACAAGTAGAAAGTAATATCAGGAATTTTGTGTCTGAAAGCTAAAAACCCTGCTTAGTTTTATTTCTGTTAATGATGTAGCGGCAAAAGTCTGCCCAGTTGACAGTCATCGGCCGGATGAAAACTCGGGTCCGTTTCGGTTACGTATATCCGACTATTGTGGGAACGGAAAACTGACGTTTTCTGTCTGCCGACTTTGTTACCGCATTTGGATATCCTCACCTGAGAAAGTAATCCGGTATCTATGAATGCAACCATCTATCAGCCTACTTCCTCAAGTTCCTTATAAGATCGTTAAACTACAAGACTCTGAGCAAAGGGAAAAGTACGGCATCCTGCAGAGTGCCCCTTATTACTGTCCAAGATGCCCGTGCACTTCTTCACTCCGCCAGAAAAGGTCTGTCACAAAGGCGACAGCTTAGCATCGACCTCAAACTCTCTCTGACTCTGACACTTCTTCACTCCGCCACAAAGGGTCTGTCATAAAGACAGCTAAAACAAAAACTTATCAAGAGCTAGAGCTCCAATAATCGCGGTCGTTCGTAAGTTGTTCCAGTGGCCATCGATATCAACGAAGTAACCAACAGCATATTCATCCAAAGTGCCTTTAGAGAAGTACAGCAAATCATTTCTTCGACATAAGAATATTATTACCAAGGCTCATATACTCAAATGGTTTCCTATTCATAGAATACTCCAGATTTTCCTTATTTTCCTCCCCACATACTTAAATTACATAGATCTATTTCGATCGTTTTGAATATTTCTCTTTATTATCAGTCTAAAAAATTCTTTAACAACACACACTTTTATATCCTAATATTAATTGTTAACAATTTTCTATACTATCGTGCCTAATATATAACCGCCTTTGGGATTTACTTGGATCCACAAATTTTTACCACTGCTGCAATTGACCAGCGGTGTAGTAGAAGACAGGCTGTTGCTGTTGTTGAGCAGCAAATTGTTGAGGTACAAAGAACTGTTGTTGTTGTGGCAATTGTTGCAGACGAGCTGAGCGAGCTTTGGTCGAAACCTTGGCTTTAACAATTCGGGCCGATTTAACGGAGTTGGCACGAGCACGAGCTGGAGCGCGCAACTTAGCTGGACGAGCGGATTTACGTGCGTTGATGCGACGACTTGAAATCAAACGTGCGGATTCAATAGCCTCCTCAACGGCTGCTTGTTCCTCTTCTTCCTCAGCGATGGTGGCTTCGATTTCTTCAACGGGAGTAACTTCATTGACAGTTGGCACATCCTCAGCCTCTGGTGGGCCATAGATGAGATCTGGTTCGTGTTCATCTTCAGCATCGTCGGCGAGCGCGGGTTCATCAGCTTCTTCTTCAGCTGGTGCCTGCTCGGCTGGGAGATCAACATTCACAGAGACATTTACGTCACCCTCTGGTACAGCTGGTGCTTCGACGGGTATCTCGGGAGCGGCAGCGGCGGCGGCTTCATCGAATGGAATCTCTGGTATCAGTTCCTTGGCGGAGGGGTATGGTGTTACACCTGCTTCCTCAGCGGCTTCTTGACGTGCCAAGAAACGGCTACGTTGCTTGGAGAGTTGTAGGCGTCCATTGCGTCCACGGAAACGTGGCGCTTCGGCGGCGCAGAGTGCGAAAGCCAGGGAGGCGACAAACAGGATTTGTAGGAAACGTGCCATTTCTGCGATTTTAAGTAGTATGTACTTTACTGGGTGGGTAATACCAAGTACTGATACTGTCTTCTCAGCAGTTCAAGCTTTTATACTAGTGAAATTAGTTTGTGGGTAAAGCGTTTGATTTGCGCCTAGCGGTAATGACCTTAAAAGTTTAGAAAACGCCTTATTAATATTTAATCATTGTTCACGCTACGCGGTACCGTAATTTGAAGTTCTGCTTTTAAATGTGTATTCGTTCAAATGGTGCGCATTTGCATATTTTTCATGTCGCTTTTGTTCTGCTTTTCATCGTGCTAAGCTGTGTTGTTTCAGGTAAATTGGTATAGTTTTAAGACATGATGATTATTAGCCAAATTTTGAGTCCAGTTGTAATAAATTAGATTGCTATAATATCACGAAGTTTTTCGGAGTCTTTCTTATTTCTTCCTTCAAAAATTAGGTGCAAATTTTATATTGCAAATAGGCGCGATCAGATCATTGCTAAGCTATCAAAATAATATCGAGCAAAGAAGTAGAAATTTATCCATCAGTAAGCTGTATTTAAAGCATCCACCTGTAACCTGCGGAAGCGGTGAAGTATTTGGGGCTCGTCATGAAGACTGAGCTTAATAAGGAGGAAAGAGTAAAGAAGACACTGATTTCCTTGTGCTGCTGTGGAATAAAGATTGACCGAAAGTAGTCCTCTGGCTCTACGATACCAAACCAAACCTATTAAGTTCTACAGGATCTTTGTGTCTGTCTTTGACCATCCAGCGAAGATATTGGTGCGGCGTAGTTAAAGACTTGTCTGCCGATTGCCCTGTAAGTTGGCAGCAACGTCACTTTACTCTTTCCCCATGTGCTTCTGGCTAGCGACTTAAAGATCGCGGTCGTGTGAAGAGTGAAGAAGCACCGAGTGTTAGGATTATTGGCAGTAGGAATTTTAACGCCATCAACTGCAATATTATCGTCAAGTCTGCACTCTTTCGTCCATTTTGTGAATATGTTCGCAGTGGATTTAGTGGGGAGAATGTTAGGTTCCGTGCAGCGAGAAAAGTCGGGGACTTTCTGCACATGTCATCGATTCCATTGACCGACGTCATTATCGTGCAATCGTCAGCGTACGAGAGAATAAAAATTCCCTCGGGTGGTCGGTACTTTCAAGATGTAGAAGTTAAACAATAACGTGGAGAGGACACTACCCTGCGAAACTCCTTGTTTAATTCTTCTCAATTTTGTGTTTTAACCTTGAAATAGTATGGATGATTGACGGCCGCTCAGGTAGTGCATGGTCCACCCCTTCGATCCTGAAGGGAGCTTAGTTTTTTCAATGCTTTTGACAAGTATAATGCGTCGAGGGTCGTTTTCTCGCACGGTGGTTTCTAGTTAAAGCGACGAGCTATCTGGGCCTTTGTGACGCTAAGTGCTGCGTTGGTACTGTGCCCTTTTCGGAAGCCATGCTATGCTGTTGGTTTACAAGGATCAGGTGGTGTTTAAAGGTCGGGAGTAACAAGGTCTCACCAAGGAATGCCCAACCTCGTTATCAATGGCATCGAGTCCTTTCACGATAAGACTAGTATGGGGGTCACGTCGTAACGGAATCATAGTGGAAAGCTGACGAGCTGGCAAGGAAGTGCACTCTATTTTCGCTTTCAGTAGAATACGAAAGGATTTGTGCTCCCTTTTCCTCATGTGTTTTACTACTGGATAGCTGAGTTTCTCAGGGACTTTGCCAGCACTGGGTTCATTCGTTGCTTTGTTCGAAGATCGAATGTACGTAAATTGTAAATTGTATTGGCCACAAGGCGCTTTGCTGACTTATAAGATCGAGTGAAAGAGTTTTTATGGCTTCTCAAATGACTTCATATATTAGTTCAAGGGCGATCTAGATTTGGCATCAAACCTAACATAACTTATTATATATGGTCTTGATATAATTGGCCCTCGTAATGTGGTATGGCATAGTTTCTTAAATATTATATCCTCTGGAATCCAAATGGATGAAGGCAGTTCTACTCTTCCCCGAGCCAATGTAATTACCCAATTTTTCTAACGCTGCTGGGGCCAATACGTTAGATCGTCTTCTGGAATGTCTAATGTTTCGAACCCATTTGACCTTGCTAAACCTTTCAAACTATATAATTCTTATAGGCTAAGTTTGTCGACCCATAAATTTGACGACATTAGCCCATTTACAACACAACAAATTTAATTCGGTTTTATTGGTTTTTGTTTTATTATCAGTCTAAAAAATCTTTAACAATTATTAAATCTTTACCACTTTCTTATCTTAATATTAATTGTTAACAATTTTCTATCCCCACTGTATACTTGTAATAAGGTCATAATACCAATTGTATTCCCACCACCTTCTCCCAGAAAAATATATTTAGAATGTGTGTGTCTTTACCACTGTTGCAATTGACCAGCGGTGTAGTAGAAGACAGGTTGTTGCTGTTGTTGTGCAGCAAACTGTTGAGGAATGAAGAACTGTGGCTGTTGTGGCAACTGTTGCAGACGAGCTGAGCGAGCTTTGGTCGTAACCTTGGCTTTAACAATTCGGGCCGATTTAGCGGAGGTGGCACGAGCACGAGCTGGAGCGCGCAACTTAGCTGGACGAGCGGATTTGCGTGCGTTGATGCGACGACCGAAAGTCAAACGTGCAGTTTCGATAGCCTCCTCCTCTGCGGCTTGTTCCTCTTCTTCTTCAGCGATGGTGGCTTCGATTTCTTCAACGGGAGTAACTTCATTGACAGCTGGCACATCCTCAGCCTCTGGTGGGCCATAGATGAGGTCTGGTTCGTGTTCACCTTCAGCATCATCGGCGAGTGCGGGTTCATCAGCTTCTTCCTCAGCTGGTGCCTGCTCGGCTGGGAGATCAACATTCACAGAGACATTTACGTCACCTTCTGGTGCAGCTGGTGCTTCGGGTTCAACAGGTACTTCAGGTGCAGCGGCAGCGGCGGCTTCATCGAATGGAATCTCTGGAATCAGTTCCTTGGCTGAAGGGTATGGTGTTACACCTGCTTCCTCGGCGGCTTCTTGACGTGCCAAGAAACGGCTACGTTGCTTGGAGAGTTGTAGGCGTCCATTGCGTCCACGATAACGTGGCGCTTCAGCGGCGCAGAGTGCGAAAGCCAGGCAGGCGACAAGCAGGACTTGGAAGAAACGAGACATTTTTTATGAGTTGTTTTTAGTTGCTGTACCGTAGTTAGGTAACTGTGAACTGATGTTGATTGTAGGAAATTGTTGTGTTTTTATAGGTGCAAGCGAAGTTTTTAGTTTACAGTGTCCTCTCAAAGGCCTCATCAAAATTTAATTACATATTTTGTTGGCGTTTGCTTGTGGTTGCATGACATTTAATTTAATTCGTCTTTCATTTAACTAATTTAGTATGTTTTTTTTTTTTTTTTTTTTTTTTTTTGCTGAGGCTTGTTTTAATTTATTAATGCGTTTTGCCTTTAAGTTTTCGACAGTGTTCTTGACTTCTGCTGAGGGGCAACTGCGCTACATGCAATGCATAATTGAACCAACTAAGTCGTCTAAGTTCAATCGTTAGACGCCACAAGTGCAGAATTGCCTTCGTTTCGATTTAGTCGATTAATTTTCTTCATTTTTTGTATTTTTTGCTTCTCTGCTTCCTAATAATGCTGCAGTTCTGCTCGCTGTTCGGTGCGTACGTGACGTGTCGACATCGGAAATACTCTAATCATAATTCCAGCAGCAAATCGCAACATAGACGCACATACACAAGTTGAAATACCGGCGATAATCAACATTGCTTTTTCTTATTTTTCTTTTCCTTTGCGTACCCATATTCGCCTTTGATTCAGCCAATCGCTGCTCTTGTCATGCATTAATTCCAAACACATTTCATATTTATTCGCGTTAGCGTACACAAAAAAACGATTCCGCCAACACCAATAACACCGAACTTCATAAAGCGCCGCGAGATTGCTCATTTTGTTGTTAGTTAAGTCATTAATTTCATATTTGATGTTGCTCACCTTTATTGCTCCTGAAACGACACCACTCATTGAACGCATGTATGTGTGTTTATTATAAATTTTTGTCGACGTGCTAAAAATTTCTGCGAATGCATTCAGTCGTGTCCATGGCTGAGCTTTTAGCTACGTAGCACAGTCGCTTTTGGTGGTCGCTTTTAGGAACTACGTCTCCTGTGAGTTACAAGCAATTATTGCCGCTGTGAGTTCGATTGGTTGGCGGAAAAGTGTGATTACATGAAGATCTGGACTGCTTTATAATCCACGGGGGGTTTTACGCAGAAAACCAATAAAAGCCACTCCCGTGTACAACCTATTCCACATAAGTGACTACCCACTCTTATAGCAGTGCTCCAATTCAAGCTTTGAGCTCACCAACTCACTAACAGTGCGTTCAAGGCTGGTTAAGGAACGCATAAGCTCGTTATCATTGCCTCCGAGCCATTTTGTGATAAGACTATTATAGGTGCCAGGTCACACCAGAGTCGCAGGTAACTATTCGGCTCACAAGCTGGCAAGAAAAGGCACCCAAACCTCGCTATAAGTAGACTGTGAACGTGTCAGTGCTCTACTTTCCTCGTATTTTCTACTATAGTATAGCTGGGCTTCGTGGCAGCTTGTTATGTGCTTTCGCCACATCTTTTTGAACCAAGATTGTGAGACATTCAGTGAACTATTTTTCGTTAGTAAGGCTAGCCTTTCTCTAGTTGGGGAGTTACAGTGAGTCAGTGCACCAGCGGCAGCCGCGCTGTTTGGTTGAGAATCTTATCGGATACCAGCTTGAGTAGCTGCATGAAAGAAGAGGAGGTGGTACCGTCTCCACATCTCCCGCCGCTAAGCAAATATTCATAGATATTTACTTGTCACAAGACACTTTGAGGACTTACAAGTATGTGACCGGATACAAAAGTTCTATTGTTATTGCGGGTAGGGGGGACCCCTCAAGGTTGGTGGGGTGTTGGGAAACCGAATATACCCGCGGTAAGGTATGCCTGTCGTAAGAGGCAACTAAGATCCTGGCAGCCATTCCAGAGTTGTGTGGAAACTCAACTGGTAGTAACTTCGGTTACAAGGTCATACAAAAGACTTTAACCTGGTACCACGGGGAGCAGTAGCCCTTGGAGGTAACTCCAATCTGCTCATTGGGTTTGGCCCTTTGTGGAGATTCGTGGTGGCTGTTGTTAAAACCCAAATCGCGGGAAGAACTGACTTTGTCAGTTCAAATGTGGAGTTGCATTGCAACCTGGCGCCGTGCACATATGTAGTACGGTAGAGGTTTTAGATGGGCCTCGAACCATACCAAGGTGGTTAGTTTGTCCATGCCACACTGCCGATTGGTACTGAAAATGTTTACCCACTTTTCAGGGCGCTGATCGACGCATTGTATTGATCTGTTGTGCTTCTGAGCACCGTAGAATCAAGCTGAAAAGTAGGATCCTACGTTAAACACCTTTCATTGTTGTTGTTATGGCTTCACAAAGGACTCTTTATAGTTGGATGGGTACGATCAGCCATCGAACCTAACCAAATTGTTGAAATTCAACGAGTATCCAAACTTATAAGAATCAATGATGTGATCTTCTGCTTGATGCGCAAATCATAGTGAATTTATGAAGGAAATAATTCTGCGGCCTCCTGAACGGCAGTGACACTGTAACAAATGGCCAACAGATGGCCAACTCTTTTCCCATATCGATGAAGACTGAACTGATAAGGTGCACGCTTTGTAACCTAAATGTGCTTGGCACAATCCCCAAAACCAAAGTCCAGCAAACAATTACCTCTGTATACGCCTCTTTTATATTGGATATAAAGTCTTGAAAAGGGTAATGTGTGAAAGACTGAAGCCCACCACCGCTATCAAACTGATTGGACCTTGTTAGTGTGGTCTGGAAGTGAGCAAGGACATACGCGACTTAGCTCACAACGCAGAATCACATTTTCCAACAGGTGCTACTTTGGACTGAGTAGACAATTGAAGAGGCAAGTCCTCTCCCGTCGAACAAAGACCGACATTGCCATAGTTTAGCGAATCACGAGACGGCGGCTACGCTGGCTGGGTCATGTTATTCGGATGAATAAAAGCCCTTCAGCTTTGACAATATTCGATTCAGTACCTGTCAGTAGAAGCAGAGGCGGAAGAAAACCTACACTCCGTTGGTGAGATCAAGTAAAGAAGTAAAAGACTGAACAGTATTATACTTTATATTAACGTCAGATAAACGAAAATTTATGTTAGCTTCTAATATACAGAACAGTCTGAAAATATATCCAACTCCTGTCCTCGCCATGCTTTACCTTTCGCACGAACAACGTGCTCTTGGTCAATTCTTTTGCTTTGAGGTAAAATCAATCAGGATGGCAGATTAAACGTGACCTCTGCCACAAACACTTCACATACATCAAAGTGGCCACAACAACAACATCTATGTGAGTTCACACAAACAGTGGTATTTGCGAACACACCTGCTATTCAATGAATATTTTTGCGCAAAAAGTGCCCCCACAGCTTCTCGTTCTAGTATGCCGTGTTTAAGCTGGCGCACACAGCACCACACTTTAAATCATCGATTGTGGCGAAAGAAGCGTAGCCTCACCCACATAAAGCAGTGTCGCCCATCAAGTGTCACAGCCACCACGTCGTTGCTTTAGGCTGAAGCCAGCCGGCTGCTTGAGCCCTCTGCGCTGGCAGGCAGGTGTGCGTGTGGCACTGTGACAGTATGTCTCTTTGCAATACGTCAACATAATCTTAGGTGAGTAATCTGGCACCTTTTTCACTGCCACTGCCATTGCTGCTGCCATAATGTCACAGGGCGCTGCATCATAGGGAGCATAGTTCAGCTGCAGCCGGCAGTTGTAGCAACAACGCTCGCACACAGCTGAAAATCCGTCATTTTCATTATAGCTGTTGCGGTGGCAACTTTACGAAGTTCGGATGTAAGACAGCATCGTGTGGGTGGCGTATTTAGTACCAAGATGTAGTGAGAATGATAAGCAACCTTTTCAACTCGGCTGCGTTATCACCTGCCAGAATCGTGCTTCTGTCTAGCTGCTACTAGCGGCCGACTAAACGGTATTTGGTGTGAACACTGGGCGTAAAGGTTTTGCGAATCAAAATCGGACTCTCCGCTAAAAGAATATATGAAAGCGATTAAGAGTTGCTTCTTATTGATTCAAAGTCCGTCAGCTTGTTTGTTAAAGATAAGGGTTTGCAGCCGAGAGAACCAATTTTCGACCACTTTTTGTCAGTCCTCTCGGTCTTATCTACTTAGACAAGTGGTATAAAGGTCGTGCAACCTTGGAGGCCATGCCAGACTTTGTGGCCGGCTTCATTTTTAAAGAAATATTGACCAATGACACCCTTTTGCCTAGAGCTCATTAAACAGTGACTTTTTGGGATGCACGCCGTCGCAATAACGGCTTATGGTATCCTTTTTTGCCTGTTTTCCGAATTTTCGACGCACTTGATGATAGTTTGTCTTCAATTCTTGCACGAAATTGATTTTTAAGTCTAAAAACCAATATTCTTCCGCAAAATCTTCTATAAAGTTGATGGGCACAGCTCCAGCCATTGAGCGTGATGACGGGTTGGTTTATTCCCTGGTCTTCTTTGATACTCTGCTTTACAACACTAACATAGAGTTAATGCAGTGCGAAGCCGATCTATAGTTATTCAAGTATTGCTATTGTTTTTGTAGCGGTTATTTAGTCCGAACTTGGATGTTGAGGTTCGGGTTGGTTCTCACCGAAGTCTCCCAACGGTAGGCTCAGGAGACGTAATATTTCGACGTAGCCGAACTATATATATTAAGAAAGGTGTTAGATAAAAGTGGAGTTCGCTGGGCATGCAAAGTGGTAGTTGGAGTCTTGCAGGAACTCCTTATACGAATATAAATATGATATATCTGGGTCGATTCTGGAGAAATAACAGTTTAACGTGTTCGAGTATCCAGCACGAAGTTTCATAAGGGTCACTAAAGATTCTTAGGGCAACTCGAGCTCTTCGCCTGTATTGGGTGGTTTTTTGGCTCAAAGTGTGCCATTTACTAAGAGGAAGTCAGTGAAATTGCTAAGGGTTCCACTGTGAATGGCGGTCAGTGTGTGTTTAAAGTTAGTTGAGTCCTGAAGTCTGGTCAACTTGCTGTTCGATGTCGTCGACGTAATTAAGTAAAGCCCGTTTTGATGTTTCTAAAAGGCGGCTCTACCTCAAGCAAGATGACTACGTGGATGACTTTTTCAAAAAAGTCCCAGCGGAAACGACTTAGAAGAATACTCATTATCTTGCTTGACCGGAGTCTCGAACTACAGTGTCTGCTGGACGATTATCTCTGGCGAATATTTGAAAACGCGCATGACAAACTAAACCAAGCAAGAGGTGTCATAAAGACCGACTCCGAAAAAAGTATTTAGTCATTGAAAGCCACATGTGTAAGAAAAACAGTCGTTGAAAAGACACGTAAGCTTCTGGTAGAGTCAGACTGCATCCGAACTCAGCTTACTTACTTCCTACTGCACACAATTACAACTCAACCCTTAGCAGCGAAAGAAGCAGACAAAGAGTTGCTCTTGAATCTATTGACAACAAACGGTACTCATCATAGTAGCCAAAGGAGCTTTGTTCCGGCATTCGCCATATGCAACAACTACTCGTCTACGCTTTAGCGAGCCCTAGCCTTTTGCGAGACCGGTCACCAGCAGCAGCATATCATTGCATGCATAAGCATGTGTGTATATGCATTTTCCGACACCGTCAAACATTTCAGCGCAGCTTAGTGGGGATTTATTGCCAAAGCTTGTTGTCAGTGTAAATTGACCGTGTGGCACAAGTCCCCGTCATTGTCCTGCTAACGGCGTTGTGAGTAGGCAGCCCAGCACTGAAGGAATTTAAAAGTTTACAAATCCCAAATACCGAATTGGTGTAGAGCCTGAATTTCGCTGCGGCGGTCAACGGAACGTAGCGAAATGCACATATCCGCTTACCGATGCGTATGAGCTGCGTGAAATGCCTCGGCACCACTAGCAGCTGTTGCATTTATAATTTCGCATAGAACAACAGTTATCACATACAAATAACGGACACTTACTCACTTTACCCACTTCGTACCCACACTTCGGCAGCTACGCCGTAAGCGGCTTATATGCAATGCACTTACAAGCCAAACAACTCGAACAAATGAGCCAATTACATGCGGATTTCAGTGTAGGAATGCATGCAAAGTAATGCGTGTGTATTTATGAAGAGTCTAACTGAGTGCCACTGACATGCGCCAACACTTAGCAGTAAATATTATGTTGCAATTTTTGTATTTATTTGCTGTGAGAGCTAATATTTTTTGGATTTTTTATTACATTTTTGTTTCTTTCTTTTTTTGTAAGCAATGCATATGTATATTTATGTTGTTGTAATGTGAATTAAAAATCTTTTCGAAAGCCGCAAGTGGCTTGTGTGTTAAAAATTTCAGCTCACCTCTCTTGCCGCCAATACAGTGCTGACGAGTAATGGGAGGCCATTGTTTTGCATGTGGGCCAACCGGGCGTATGAGTGATTGTTTCGGCAAGGATTTGGTTGCGGTTACCTGTTGTTTTCGGGTTGCTACAACGGCTGGCAACTAAGGCTATGTTTACAATTTATATGGTGCAAAGGAAGTCGGTGATTTGCTGGTTTATTACCCACCATACATTTGCTGACCACTTGTGGGCAAGCGAATAATTTTCGGTTTTTGCTGTGCTATAAACACCCAAACTGAATTTTGAATTTTCTTAGATTTTTGAAAATATTTCTTAAGCTAAGTGCTCTCGTATGAATGTTATTAAATTGTTTCACAGTTATTTTACTAAGCTGGTATGCTTTCTTTAGAAAGAAGTGAAGTTCACACATTAATATTTTTATATCCTGCACAGGGTCCATCTGCCTACATATACCCGAACTAGTGCTTTAGTTTTAAAGATATCGTTCTGAAATTTTGCACACGTTCTTTTCGCCCAAAGAAACTGCTTATTTGTCGGTACTGTCGCTATCGGGTCAGTATAGCATATAGCTGCCATACAAACTGAACGATCGAAATCAAGTGCTTATATGGAAAACTTTTACAGTTAACGAGATATCTTCACAAGATTTCGTTTAAATTATTTTTTAAAGGAATGCTGTAATTCACGTAAAAATTTTCCAGATCGGACCACTATAGCATATAGCTGCCATACAAACTGAATAATCAAAATTAAGTTCTTGTATGGCGAACTTTTTTATTTGAGAAGATGTCGTCACGAAATTTGACGTGCATTATTATCCACTGCAAGGCTACAATTTCTGAAGAAATTGTTCAGATCGGTCAACTATAGCATATAGCTGCCATACAAAGTGTACGATCGGAAGAAAACTTTTGTATGAAATACTTTTTTATTTAAAAAGATATCTTCATGAAACTTTTGGGACAAATCATTGTAAAAATGATGGCTACAAAACCTGAAGAAATTTTTCCGATCGAGCCACTATAACATATAGCTGCCATACAAACTGAATAACCAAAAATAAGTTCTTGTATGAAAAACTTTTATATTTGAGAGGATATCTTTACGAAATTTGGCATAAATTATTTTACAAAACCAAGCTAAAATATCTGCAAAAATTTTCCAGATCGGACTACTATAGCATATAGCTGTCATACAAACAGCACAAACAAAAGCCAGTTCCTGTAATGATTTTTGGTATTTGTGAAGAAATTTCTAGCTTCGGTTATACCGTTTAACGTTTATTTCTATTGTTTGCACTGCTTTCGCTAAAACCCTACTCGTTTGTCCATACAATCATTGTCACAGTTTGTAAGATAGAAACAGTTTTCCCATCGCCAAGCAAACTGCTCATCCCCATTATCAGCAGTCATTTATGAACCTCAAATAAAACGTTAATGTTTTTACAAATTTCCATATAAATCAATTAAGCCTACGCCTGAAAGAATTTATGTCAAAAGTTGTGCCACAATTTGCGGTTAATAGTGTCTTTATTTAACCCACTTAGCTTTGTGCAAAGCAACCTTCAACCCCTCAAAGGCAGCGAAGAGCACTCAAAGCAATTGCAACTAACTGGCGGGAAAGCGGCGCGCAGCGGGCAAAGAAAGCCAGCAAGCCGGCAAACCACATAAATCTCGGCCGTCGTCGTCAGCGTCGCGACGACTGATGGCCGAAATGGCATTTTAACCTTTCCGCATTTGGCATTTGGCACATAATCAACACGTGGTAACATTTACAATTAGGCGCAACGCCAACACGACGGCCCAGCACTGATATATAGTATACTAGCATACATTTGTATACGATATTGTAAAAATCGGCGCGAAAAACTGTAACAAACTGCAACATGAAAAAGTGTACGTGAAATTAATGAGTTAAAGGCCAAAAGAAATAACCTGTCAGGCAAGCCAGATCGGCAAGCGGGTAGACGTATTCAAATAAATCTCTGCTTTTTCGCGCTGTTTGAGTTTTTTGTTGGCGCCCTGACATTAGTCACCGTGCCGCAACTGACTGACAGCCGGGTGTGCGCTGTGGCGCAGGCAAGTTGAAAGGCGTGAGTTACGCTTGCTGTGCAAATATGCGCATTAATTTTATTTAAAAGATTAAGAAACCGCTTTATGCTACAAAAGCAAGCCCTTCGCCGCGCGCATTAGAAACGTTTTTTGTACTAGCGTCTAGTTGGCGTCTCCATGCGCCTTTATGCTGCGAGTCAGGTGAAAAAGTGTGAGGAATAAAAAAAAATTTCGCGTTTTTTGTAGCGCTTCCGGTGCATAAAATGCGGTTACTTTAAGCGTATTTTACAATTCTAAGCCGCACTGTGGAGCGCACTTATGCAGGCTACAAGCTTTTTAACTTCAATTAATATGTATAATAAACGAAATGAAGAAAATAGCTTCGTTTCAACCTGCTGAAGTCTGTAGCTGGTCTGTCTGCGTTTGTGATGTCAGCTGAATCCAATGGAAATCCGGTTTCTTCTTTATATTAGTTACAAAACTGTTCATAATAAATTCCTTCTTCAATTCAGTTCCCACTGAGTGGACTAGATCGCCCATTTATCCATGCTTAACATACCTGAGAAGAAAGCATGGGTTGCCTGCTCTGTACAGCTGTAAGCGATCCATTGGTAAAAGGTGGGAACACTCAACAAAGTTAGTCTTTTGGCTCCATGAAACTTAATGATGAAAGGCCTCGAAATCCAACACAGAATAACTATTTCCAACAGGTGCTACTTCGGACTGAGTAGACAACTGAGAAGTAAAGTCCTCGCTCGGCTAACAAAGACCAACTTCTATAAGTCACTTCTCATCCCCATCCAGCTATATGGTGCATGGACGATGACAACATCTGAACAATCGGCGTTACGAGATCTCGAGAGAAAGGTTCCACGGAAGATGTATGGTCCTTTGCAACGTCGAATATAGCATTCGATGGAATGATGAGCTGTACGAGATATACGACGCCATGGACATAGTTCAGCGAACTAAGAGACAGAGGCTACGCTGGGTCATGTCGTCTGTATGGATGAAGGCAGTGTAGCCTTGAGAGTATGCGACGCAGTACTCACCGGGGAAACAAAGGATGAGAAAGACCTCCACTCCATTAAAGAGACCAGGTAGAGAAGAACCTGGTTACACTTGGAATCTCCAATCCTGGTGCCTAAAAGCGATAAGGAAGAACGACAGGCAAGCTACTGCCAATGAAGACAAAAAAGAGGTAAAGCGCTGAAAAAGACAACATTCACGAAAAAACTGGAAAGTGGCTAACGGGCGACTCCCATCAGAATCTGTTGGCACTGCGAACTACTCAATATTTGGATGACGGCGAGCAGAGAAAATCTAGAATTCTCGCACACTTTGATCTCACTCCAAAATTCTTGGAATGGAACCTAGCCCTAACTGTCGTTTCTCTACTCACACAACTTCGAACGAGGCATGGAAGCGAACGCCTCGCGAGAGCACCGCGCTCTCCTTTTATGCATAGATCAGTCTTGCGTAGAAGATTGGTGAAGGATTACACTGTCGGCAGCTTTTCATCAGTTCCAGTTAAGTTTCCTCACCACTGCAGCATCTTTCCAGCGACGGTGGCTGTGATAAGGGGAAGCATAGATCCATTGCTTTGGAGCGCAGCCTACTTCAGTATGACAACTATTCACTTCGACAGGAAGGCAGCGATGTTAGCTCTTAGCTTGCTGAAAATGCGCTCAAGACCAGTGAAGAAATGTCTAAGCTCTTTATCTCTAGTAACGAAATACTATAATAATTAGGCAGGTTTCTTCAGTATTCAAGGCAGATGAGCTTGCTTCGGCCAATACTTCAGTCTCAATAACTGCGGAATGGGCAGATGCTTCAGTCTCAAAACTGTGTAATAGGAAGAAGTAGGAACTCTGTTGGTGTTTTGTGACTCTTCACTGAACGGTTGGGGCTCAGACCGGCTCAACAGTCGTCTGTCCACTATTAGCAGCTGTACAGTCACAAGATCCTTCCGACGCAGGGTAAAAAGTAATAGGTATAGGGTATATAGTGATATATAGGCTTCGCAGAGTCCACCTTCCAATGATTGTAGAAGTTTATGCTGTAAACTTGACAATTCCATCAGTTGTTTGGAAAAAGATGAGATTGAATCAACTCAACACTTGATCCTCGAATGCCCTTAAAGATGAAAATACCCCGGAAATCATACTTTTAGACATCCAGTTGAAAAAGTGAAATATATAGCAAATTTGTCTCAGGTTTCGGGCATTTTGCCGTTAGCTGATATCCAACTACAGAAGCCTTTTTAATCTGCACTCACTAAGGACTGTACATAACAGTCCAAGTGTGAACCTCTCATCTTGCCAAGAGATCAGCCATCTAACCTAACTTTATCCACTTAAGATGTTGAGCATTATTCCTCTTACTCCAGCCTACTGTGCGGGCACAATCACAGGAAACACATAATTAATGACCACAAGTTGTGGAAAACTGAAGCGGGTAAATTGAATCACTAAAGCATAAAGTACAGAAAGCGTTTAATCATGATTTTTATCTGTATTGAAAATGTTGGAATCGCAAAGAAAAGTCGAATATATCTTTAGTTGGGCAACCACTTGATAGTTATTGACTCTAAGAGTAACATAATTTATATTTTATACTCCTTATTTCTTTTCGTAGACTTTCGGAGTGCTTTTAAGAAAGTTGAGGCTGTTTGATGAGAGAGTTCAAGGCAAATTCTCAAGGAATATATAAACTTAAAGCTAAACACTGTAGCCCATAGGTGTATAACAATTTTTTGGAGCTAGTGCGCACTTTCAACCAAGTCAGTGCTGGACCGTAACGGTACCCATTGCTTATGCTGTCAATTATATACATTCCCTGATTGATTTTCATAAATGCAGTAACCTTAAATCTTTCGCCCAACTTTAAATAGCAAAAAACGATATTTTCCTAACTGCTTTCCAACCAACTTGCACTTCTAATCTCTTTTGCTTTCAGATTGCTTTTATGTACTTACAGTACTGCCGAATGTTCAGCGGTTCAGCTAGCTCTTCCGCCTGTACTATGCCTTACATTCGTGCTTGTCTTTCTGTATCCGCCCGTTTGGCGAGCATCCAATTATGATAGTTCCCAGCGCCATTAGTGTTCTTTGGCGGCGTCGCCTAACTAGCCAAAGACGCACTCTTAATCCACAGCTGCACTGTGCACTGCTCTCGTTTTGCTTTGAAATGGCCGCCGTTGTATTGCCGTCATGTCTATGCTTAGTGTCTTGGGGTTAGATGCGCCGGAAATGCCATGTGAGCCAGCTTGCTACGTCCTTTTGGGGTTGAATTCGCAAAGAGACTCCTAATAAGACCGCTCTGGCAAAGAAGACTACACGCAGTGCGACTTACAAAAACAAAAACAAATACTTTTGTAATGACACAAATCCTGTGTGGTCCCTAGTCACGGCAATGGGTAAATAATAGTTAGAGTTGTAGCCGCTGGTTATTCACCTGCCGCTCCATTTACCCTACTTTCTTCCCACGTCTACTGAAGACCAGCACTTTTGCTGCGGTGCCAGCTGTTTGCTACTTAAGAAGCTTAAAAATCCAAAGTGACGAAATGGCAATGGGCGGCCACCACCTAAAACACCAAACAAGCAGCAGCCACCCGCCACTAGCCACAATTCGCCACTTGGCGACCAGCAACAAGACATGTCCGAGCCATAAGTATCTTGTGGCTGCGCAGGAGTGTTGGGTGTCATTATGTGACAGCGTAAATTGCGTGAATTGTTCGAATTCGGAGTGAGTCGGTGGCGTATCAAGATTTTATTGTTGCACTCACAGTGAAAAGAGCTTAGTATGCGGCCATGACCAGCAACTCTGCGACAACGAGAAATCATTATTTATCATTATTTTGCATTCTCAGATTTCCATTACGAACGTTATGGCAGAAAAGTTTGTTTAGCAGCAGCCGCTGGCTGACGGGGGTGGCAACCTAGCTGCGCGCTCACATCGAAAAGGTGTGTGGTTGAGCAGAAAATGGAGACTTTGTAAATGATTAAATGCACTTTGGTGCTACTTAGCAATAAATGTTTGCCGCAAGCACATTTCGCAAACAACACCACTGACAAAAGCCATACGCTGCAACAACAACAATACCTGCGCTGTACTGGCATAACAAGCAAATGGCAAGGACAAGTTCGCAGTAATCATGGAACTTTGCGAAACTTTTTTTTTTATAAGCGCAACAAGAATTTCTTAAAGAAGAAGGTCTGTGGAGCGCTTGGAGGGGGCTTTGAAGCAGCAAATAAATTCTTTTGTGAGTCGCAAATTAAATTTTTGTCAAGGGCTTGTTAGTATGAAATATTTTCTATTACAACTGTTGCGCTTTGCCACAGCTTGGGGGTAAGGCATTTTATTTTATTAGGGGCTGTATACAATCATTGTTACCGGACTTGTGATTCAGCAAAGAAAAATGTGTTAAGGGGTTAGGGGTAATCAGAGGCACGAAAAAATTAGAATTTTCAGTATTTTTTTTTTTTTGCTACTAAATCATGTTATTTTACAAAAACAGGGAATATGGCATTATAATAGGAAGTGTTGACTTGAAGTCACGAAAATTTCAAAAAAAGAAAAAATTACATTTCCAAAGTTATAGTTGTTTGTGTTTACCCTGTTCCAAAAAAAGGTACTTGCGGTGACAAGCGTAAGTCCTTGGAGATTCATCTAAAAACAATTGGACAAAAAAAATTAGTTTTATAAATAGATAATCACCCGGGGCCCGATCGAAGGGTTTTTTTTTCAAAATTAACAAAATGGTGGCCTCAGGAATTTTTTTTTTTAAATTTTTGCGAAAAAATAACTGTTGATTTTAATTGATCTTAAAAAATCGAAATTTTTGAAAAAATAAAAATCCTTCGATCTGGCCCGAGTTTATTATGTATTCTAAAAGCTGTACAAATTTCATTAAAATCTACTGAACGGTTTTCGAGTTACAGTTGTCACCGGTTCAAAAAACCTGGTTTTGAGAAAAACGCGTTTAAAGTTTCACACTAGCGCTTTGAAGTGCCTGAGCTCTTTTTCTTATTTCCTGAATAACTTAAAAACTAATTGTCGGATCAACGTGAAATCCTCAGGGAATATTTTAAAGATATTACACTTAACAAAAATGGAAAACAAAAAAATATTTTTTGAAAATTCTAACCACCCCTAACTCCTGAAAAAAGCTAGATATGGGCTTAAGATTGGCTGACATTCATAATTATTTAAAATGGCATACCAAATTTTATTTGAATTAAAATTGCCGAGTCTTGCATGGCAAGAGATTAAGCATCTACTTATGAATGGTAACCAATCTA
The DNA here is from genome assembly GCA_027475135.1 of Bactrocera correcta. Classification (NCBI taxonomy): domain Eukaryota; kingdom Metazoa; phylum Arthropoda; class Insecta; order Diptera; family Tephritidae; genus Bactrocera; species Bactrocera correcta. The sequence goes on along the minus strand of CM050325.1, from coordinate 55,691,061 downwards.
CCGGTTACATTAATTTTGGAAGCATTTATTTTCGATTATCGTTTTTATTACACCCTGAACAAGGTACTGTTAAGTTTGACTCAAAAGTTTGTAACATCCTGAAAGAAACGTTGTAGACCCCAAAAAAATATCTATTGAAAATTGCCGAGTTTTGTATGGCATGAGATTAAACATCTACTTGTGATTGGTAACCAGTCTACCGGTTACATGATTTTGAAAGCATTTATTTTCGATTATCGTTTTTTTACACCCTTTCTTATTTCCCGAATCATCAAAAACTAATTTCGGAATCAACGTAATCTAAGTTTTTTATTCCTTAAAAAATGTTTTTTTAAAATTCTAACCACCCCTAACCCCTTAAAAAAGCTAGATATGGCTTAAGATTGGCTGACATTCATAATTATTTAAAATGGCATACCAAATTTTATTTGAATAAAATTGCCGAGCTTTGTATGGCATGAGATTAAACATCTACTTGTGATTGGTAACCAGTCTACCGGTTACATTAATTTTGGAAGCATTTATTTTCGATTTTCGTTTTTATTACACCCTGAACAAGGTACTGTAAGTTTGACTCGAAGTTTGTAACATCCTGAAAGAAACGTTGTAGACCCTAAAAAAATATCTATTAAAATTGCCGAGTCTTGCATGGCAAGAGATTAAGCATCTACTTATGATTGGTAACCAGTCTACCGGTTACATGCATTTTGAAAGCATTTATTTTCGATTTTCATTTTTGTTGCACCCTAAACAAGGTGTCTTATGTTTGCCACGAAGTGTGTAACATACTGAAAGAAACGTTGTAGACCCTAAAAAAAATATCTATTGAAGATTATCGTAACGAACTGACTTGATTTAACCATACTTGTATGTCTTTATATATGCGAACTAGTACTTCAATTTTTGGAATATCGGTCTAAAATATACATATGTGCTTTTCCATCCAAAAATTCTCTCATTTGTCGGAATCGATATTGCACCACTGTATCATATAGCTCTCATACAAACTGAACGATCTAAATAAACTTCTTGTATGAAAAAGTTTTTTAGTTGACGAGATAGCTTTATGAAATTTGGCAAGGATTATTTTCTAAAGCGAAGATATAATATACAGAAAAATTATTCAGATCGACCCACTATAGCGTATAGCTGCCATACAAACTGAACGCTAAAAATTATAATCTTATATGAAAAAGTTTTTTGTTTGGAAAGATATCTTCATGAAATTTGACATGGATTATTACTTACTAAAAAGCTATGATATCTGAAGAAATTGTCTAGATCGGACTACTATATCATATAGCTGCCATACAAATTGAACGATTACAATCAAGTTCTTGTATGAAAAACTTCTTTAATGGACAAGATATCTTCACGAAATTTGGTATGTATTATTGCCTTAAACAAAGCTATAATATCCGCTATAATTATTCAGATCGCTCTACTATATCGTATAGCTGCCATACAAACTAACCTCTCAAAATGGAGTCCTTCCATGAAAACATCATTATTTGCTAAGAGTATGCCAGCTTCGTTACCACCTTAGTTAGCTTTTTTTTTTTATTTTGCTTTCTTTTTCCACCACGACCTCATTTAAAATGAGCTCTTTAACTTTTGCAACTTTAAAGAGGTTTCTGAGGCGCGAAATTGAAGTTTCGAATTATGCGCAGATTATACGATTTTGAAATGCTTTGATTTTAGTACGCCTTCACATACATACATATATTTTTTCACACTTTTCAGGCTGTGTTGGCGCTGTGTTGCTAGCACTTCGTTATGCTTGCGTTAAATTCAAAGGCAACAAGAGAAATGCTCAATGTAGCTATAAAGAAACGCAGTTTCTACAGCTTGGCTCATATATGTATACTATACATGTATGTATGTATATATACACATAAGCGCTGATGTCTTCAGTTGTACTCGTTTTTGTACATAAATAATTCTGCAACATACGTTGGTTACGGTTTAGCTGAATTCCAACACACACACATACAAACACCCACAGCTGTATTAACAAAATTTAGCACTCAGAAATTTTAAAGCAATGAAAGGTGCCCCGGTCCCATACATTAACACATGTGAACACACACACACACACATACATTTGCACTCACACTTGTATGCGCAGAAATTATTACCTCATGAAAATTCAATTACACTTCCTTTCTACTATACGCTCCATCTACTGTGTACTCGCACGTCTTCTCACCGCTGCGCGTCCACATGCCATTGTCGTACGTCGCTTTGCAAGAGTTTTTCCTGCAGTGGGGCGTGTATACACCAACACACACGCAAATTTATATGCACTTAAACAGCGCACATAATGTGGCACTCCATGTTGCACATTAGCCGCGCTAGCCGCACGCTGGCAACAAATTTTCGCACCGCGCCCCACCCACGCCGCTGCTCTAATCAACTGGCTTTTACTTTGCCAAGTCGGCGCACTGGCACCGCTACACCAAGCGTCGCTTGAACTTCTGCTGCTGCCAAAACATATGGAACTTTTGGTCTCCGCGTTCACAGCGCTTACGCCGCCACGCCTCGGGACTACGCTGCTGATGTGGTGCTTACTTTGTCGTCGCCGCTGTTCGCTGTTGCTCTTAAACATTTCAGCGCTTTGCCAAAACATCACCACATTTTCACCACTTTCGCGGATTTGCACATTCAATGAAGCTTGGCGACTCAGAAGTTAAGAGCGCGCGCTGCCACGCCGTTGTCGCATTACGAACGGGCGCCGAAGTGCAAAGTGTTGAAGCCGCCGTCAGTTGACAGCGCGCTGGGCTCAAATGCGTCCCGCGCCCAGAATTTATTATAACTCCGCACCACCGTTGCGCGCCCTTCGCATAAGTTAGTGTGTTGAAATACGTGCGTTATGAACTCACACACACACATACAGGCACACGCACACCTGCTAATGCCCATTCAAAAGCACATAAGTAGGTGCTCAAGTTTATTGAAAGTGTGTTGGTGTTCTGCAACCAAAGCCTTGCACCGGCGTCAGCTCATCAGTGGCTGTGAAAACTATTTTCAAGTCCATTTGAAGTAAATCTCCAGCCAACCCACAACCATAGGCCAACAGCGCGCGCCAATGTGACTACTCACCAACGCGCAGCTACCTCATATAGCCACGGCCCTCAGTTACCCACGCCTTCACTGCCGTTTGACTGTAACGGATCCCTCTGTGTCAGGTGAGTTTGTGCAGCGCTGCTTGATGACATCCTATTTTTATAAGCGCTGTCGCTGCCGCTTGCCTCCACCCTATTATAAACCGTCGAAACCAGCTCTTGGCCGGCTCTTCAACTCTGTGCTGCGTGGTGGTGCGCACGTTGTTGTGGTGGCGTGGGCGCTGGCGCTGGTGGTTTGCTGGTCACATTAGGGAAAACTTATGCAGCCGCAGTAATGTACTTTCCATATTACATGTGCGCACGAATGCAAGCGTCTGCATGTGTCCATGTGTTGGTGGTGCTCAAAGTGTTTGAACGGAAAATTGCTTATACCCGTGGCGTACGGTCACAAAAAAAAGTGGCAAAATATTTGTCACCTAAGTATGTGTTGAAAAGTAAAATAAATGTTATGCTGCAAGGTCATCATCAAGGGACAGCCGGTGCTACTTGTGCGAGTGTTGCCACATTGCTGATATTAAAAGTCAAATAAAGTGGGATGTTTTACTGGCAACCGTCGGTCCAGCGGAGGTAGAACCGATAATCATGTTTGGAGTGGAGCTTGCCATCTCTGGGCAGTTCAGCTGAAATTAAAATTATCTCCTTCTTCTTCTTCTTCCTCTTCATAGGCGCAAACATCGCTTACCTCAGTTTACAACAGCGCGTCAGTCGTTCTTCCTCTTCGCTGTTTGACACTAATTGGAGACTCCGAGTATAGCCAGTCCACCTCGACTTCTGCTGGATCGACGGTTGCCAGAAAAAACCGGAGTGGAGATCTTCCTATTCTGTGCTGCCCCAAGCGGGACTGCGCCGAATACTCTCCAAGCTGCCGTGTTTTCATCCATTCTAGTTCTGCAGATCTGCAGCTCGAATTATTTTCTCCAGGATTAAATGGAAAATGTCGCACGATTGAGAGTTGCCTTGTCTGAAACCTCGTTTGACATCGAACTCCGAGAGAGAGATCGCAGAGGTTCTTCCCTATCCTTACGGAGCTTTTGGTATTGCTATTAAAATCTACGATCCGAAAATTGGAAAAGACTCTGAAGTCTCCAAAATGCAATCCCCGAACTCAAAACAGACTTTTAAGGGAACGAGCTGATGATGTCTCGGCGTTGGTTCGACTAGAGTTATGCTTTTAAACCGCGACCGTAAGCCACCAATGCAAAAAGGAGATCCAAATGAAAAGAATTTTTGATACTCCGGTGTTGGATCGGCCCCGGTTATGTTTAAAAGTGCGAACGAATGCTATCCCGCCTTGGATCTAATGTAAAAAGATATTCTAAGCTAAGGGACCGGTGTTGAATCGGCCAGAATTATTATTTTAAAGCACGACCATAGGCCATCAATGCTAAAAGGAGATTCAAGTAAAAAAATTCATGATAAACCGGTGTGTTGGTTAGAACAGTTATATTTTTAAAGCTTGAACGAAGGCCGCCATTGCAAGAGCGAGTTCTAAACGAAAATATTGGTGATATCCCGATGGTGGATCGGCTGGGTGATGTTTTAAAATACCTCAAAAGGCTGCGACTGCAAAAATGAGCTCTAAGCGAAAGGATTGATGACAGTCCGGTGTTAGATCTGATGAAAAATAAGTTCTAAGCGAAGGAACTGGTGAAACTCCGGATTGAATCGGTCAGAATTATTTTTTTAAAGCGCGACCGATAGCTACCAATGCCAAAAAGGTGTGCCTTTGAGATTTAGAAATCGGGGCTTTCAAGTCAACCCCCTAAAAATTTAACACAATATGGCAACTTTATTAGTAAATTGTCTGTTATGTGGATAAACTTTTTATCTGGTGATTGAGTTTGCGGTTGCAGCCATGCATGTCGAAACTGAGGGTCTGCGCAAATGCAGGACGCCGTCGACACCCGAACGAGTTTACAGCAAATCCACTTTGTCGCGGCGACATACATGTACATACAAAATGAAATTTCTATTTCAAAGTGAAGAGCTAACTAGCGCAAACTAAATATTTGTGTAAGCCAATAAGATGCGCAAAATTGGATTCAGGCGGTTCCCATGTGATGATAGCAAACCAACTGAAAACACATTTTGTAGTTATATTAAAAAAAATAATATTCGTCTATATTATAAAATCGTTACTTTACACTTTGGATTGGAATACTAAGACTATTTGCGCAAAGCATGAAAAGCAGAAGCTGCGAAAAAGCATACGCTATGCACAAGCAACTAAAACATGACATTAAAATTAGTTTAACAATAACTGCTTGCCACGATCCACGCTGTCCGATTACCAAGCGTGCACGTAGCTGGTGGTGAAAAGCAGCGGTTCCTCAAAATGCGACGGCACTACCTCCACGGAGTGCACAATGGGCTGCAAGTATTCCTCGCTGTCAGCATGTGTGAAACTGCCCAGATGCTCCAGGTGCTCGACATCGCTGTCGACGAGCACATAGTCCGCCTCGGTTTCGATTAGCACAGCGGTCCGGCATTATCATTATGTGGCGCTGGTGTCTGTTCAGCAGCGGCTGGTTTGGCGGCCTCTTCGTCTTTCTTAATCTCCTCCTTATCCGCCTTTAACACCTCATCGCTCGGCGTTGGCGCAACTTCCTGCTCATCCAATTTTGCTGTTGTTTCGTCCGCTGGTTTTTTGCCAAAAATTGCATCGCGCACACGTGTGAGGAAGCTGGGTTCTTCAGTAGTGGCCTTTGTGTCCTGCTCTTCACTTTCCGCGCTGGACTTGTCGTTGTCACTTTGGTTCTCAACGCTCAACTCGGTGGTGTCATCCGTGGATAAGGCGGTATTGATATCAACATCTTCGGGTTCGGCAATATTTTCCTCTTGCTCGCGTGCCAGTCTTGGTGTGCTCAGCAATAGCAGCTTGGACGACTTTTGTGGTGTGCCTGTGATTTCCACGCTGCTGGCTGGTACGCTCTGTGCAAGATCAGCAGTTTCGTGCGCATTGACTTTGATCGTAGCAGCTTCATCTCTGCTGAGCGCGGTTTCGGTTTGCACTTCCTTATCTGTTTGCGTTTCAGCTGCCTCGTCTTGCTTTGGTTCCTCAGTTTTAGCGTCGACTGTGTCCAACGTGATTTCAATGCCTTCGACCGTGTCCGGTGCTGGATCTAAGGAGGCAATAGCAATCTTCACAGTCGCATCTTCATCTCTGCTGAGCGCTACTTCATCGCCGACAATAATATCGATGGTTGTGCTCTCAGGTTGTACGCTCTCGTTGGCTTGTGCTTCTGTTACTGGCGACTCAACTGCCTTGTCAGCGCGTAGCACACCCGCTTGTACGGTTGCTGTGGTATACAAAAGGATACTGAGGACTGCGTAAACAACACACAGTTTGTGCGACATTTTGTGTTAATTTAGTGCTTATTTGTGTAGACGCTTCAATTTCTAGTTATGAACTAATTTTTAATACCAAATAAACTAGTATTTATATCGAAAATTTACGCAACGATTCTGTTGTTCCCCACCGACTGAGCTGAGCTGGCCAACGCCGCGTAGTGTCACACGCTGTACATCATCCGACGCGAGGCTAACCCTGACAGTGACCAATGGGGATTTTTGTTTTGATTTGTTATGGAGTTCCGTAGAACCTGACGATTGCACGTCAGCCGGACATCAATATTCTCAACATTACTGGAACGTTTCTGTATTTGTTTGTGTGTTTGTTTGCGTAAATTGGCAGCTGAACGCGCTTTGTCACCCGCTTGCCGGAAATTGTAACGCACTTTAGAGTGTGTAAGTGTAGCGCAATTGGCGCTTTTTAGTATATGCTGTTTTGCTAGTAAACTCACCTATATTATTCACTTATTTACAAGTATAGGCAGGAAGGCTTCCACTGGCTCACTTACAATAACTGGGCAGCTATATATACTATGTATGAATATGTGTGGGTTTATTGAGGGATGTACATTGAAATATTAAAAACAACAAAAAGCGTTAACTACGGTTGCACCGAAACTATATACCCTTCACACATATAAAAGCTTACATACAAAAACTTGATTTTGAAAATTGGGTTTGTATGGCAGCTACATATATGCCATAGTGGTCTGATTTGAATAATTTTTGAGGCGAATTTAGCTATTGAAAAAGTTCGAATAGCTTGTTTTTGAGAGTTTACATATCACAATATAAAAAAAAAAAATCGGACGTAATAATTCGTTTCGCAAATATCTCGTCAACTAAAAAAGTTTTCCATGCAAGAAGTTGTTTTTGAAAGTTCGATTTGTATGGCAGTTATACGCTATAGAGCTCCAATATAAAAAAAAATTTCAGAGATTATGTCTTGCTTCAGGTTATAATTCTTGCCAAATTTCGCGTAAATATCTCGTCAACTAAAAAAGTTTTCCTTAAAAAGAAGTTGTTTTTGAAAGTTCGGTTTGTATGGCAGCTATACGCTATACTGCACCGATCTGAACAATTTCTGCTCAGATTATACCGTGCTTTAGATAATTGTTCGCCAAATTTCGTAAAATATCTCGTCAACTAAAAAAGTTTTCCTACAAGAAGTTGTTTTTGAAAGTTCGATTTGTATGGCAGCTATACGCTATAGTGCACCGATCTGAACAATTTCTGCTCAGATTATACCGTTGCTTTAGATAATAGTTTGCACTAAATTTCGTAAAGATATCTCATCAACTAAAAAAGTTTTCCATACAAGAACTTGTTTTTGAAAGTTCGATTTGTATGGCAGCTATAGTATAGTGCCGATCAAATATTTTTTAGACTTTGCTCTGGATAACACTTTGTGCAAATTTCGTGAAATATCTCATCACTAAAAAATTTTCCCTACAAGAATCGTTTTTGAAAGATCGTTTGTATGACAGTATAGCTATAATGCTTTGATTTGAATAATTTTTTGGGACTTTGTATGTGCACTCAAATTTCGTAAGGATATCTCATCAACTAAAAAAGTTTTCCCTACAAGAACTTGTTTTTGAAAGTTCAGGTTGTATGACAGCTATATGCTATAGTGCACTGATCTGAACATTTCTGCGGAGATTTACCGTAGCTTAAGATAATAATTCGTGCCAAATTTCATGAAGATATCTCATCAACTAAAAAAGTTTCCCATACAAAGTTATAATTTCGATCGCTCAGATTGTACGACAGCTATATGGTATAGTGTTCCAATATCGTATAGGGTATATTGAACGCAATTTTTACATACCAAGAATATAATAGAATTTCTGAGACTCACTCGTTCCAAGTCGGCATCGGCAAATGTGTTTGGCTGCTGATGGTCACCTTAACGCGCCGGTCGTTTACACCCAGCGTATGTGCGGCGATGATGAGTAGTTCATTAGCGCTTATTAATTTTCGTCACGTTTCCAATAAAGCTGTGACCGCAAGTATGCGTATCGCAGCTTGCCAAGTGAAACGAAAATTCAGGCATATTAATTACTACAACAAAATTAATTTGTTACAAAAATATTTTGATTAACAAAAAAAAAAAAATTTTTTTAAGGCGTAAAAATTATACAGTATTCTTCTTTTTCTTTTTTTTTGGCATGAACAATTTTTTTATAGTATTAGCATGCCATAAATAAGTAAGCACGTTTAAAATGCATTTCCCATTTGCCGTCCAGCTGCTCGATAACGCAATAAAAAATCCTAAATTATCCAAGTGCTCGTTGCAACTCTGGCATGGCGGCCTGGCGACCCATCCGACCCAAATGCAATTCAAATGCGTTTCCGCGTCACTTCTTTCCATTTCATTTGGGTTTTATGTGTGTCACTGTGGGAGATCAACTCCCAATCGCCGTTACTACGTCCCCCCATCAAACGATGATAGCACGCTTGGGTCCCTTGCACTCCAGCAGCTGCAGCAGCCCGGCGCTGCCAGCACTATTTGACACTAACTTACGTGTATGTGTGATTTTATTTGCACGCTTTGTTTTGATTCCTCTTTTTTGTGCAGTATTTGCAAGCCAACCACCTTCCTACAACACATCCACACCAGCACCTCCACCACAACGCTCACAAACGACTGGATGGAACCTTTTTCGTTAGCTCGCTTTTTGTATTTTTCGGATTGCCCGTCGCATTAATGCCAGTTGACCGATTTGTTGTCATCGCTTCATCGTAATATCAGCTCACTAAGCTCTCGTTATTTGCAACTCCATGCACTTGTGCCGGCCCACAGCACTCCACAAGACCGCCTGCTCATCCGTTCGCCCGCCAACAGCTTGTCGCTGGCAGTATGTGCAGCACTGTGACTCCTCACTTTTCAGCTGTGCAATCAAGTGAATAGAGCCTGCGGAAGTGGACCACTTCAACACCCTCGTAGGTGTGCCGCACGTTAAAACGTCCACAAGCTAAGCGTTCGAAACTCGTTTAAAGTAGACGCTTCATGCTACTTACATGTATATTTACAGCCTTACATACACCACAGTTTTCATTCATGCATTAACTCTTACTTACACACACAGACACACAACGAGTCAATGTTTAGTATATACATATGTATATAAGCACTCAGCGGTAAGTGTCCACCATTTTGCTGTCTGTGGTGGACCTAAACTTGATGCGCTCCTGTGGACTGCCATATGCAATCGTGCGTTAAACTTACGACCTGTTCGCCAAACTCTACTCCATTTTATCGCTAGCTCGTTCCCGGGCTGGGCTGGAGTGCGCTCCTTCCACGCTCCAACTCTAACGAAGTTGGTTATTGCTGTGTGTGCATTCGTCCCTTTGCTTTTTGGCATTGCATTCCTTTATGTGCAGTTTTTCCCATTTCTTCAGCAATATTTCTTCAGCAACTTTCTTCTTGTTCTTCTTGTCCATTTTAGCCTTTTCCACTTTTATAAATTAGAATACTTTGATTTGTTCATTCATTTTGGCGCTGATTTCTTCTTATTGGCGAATTCTTGTATTTTTGCTTTTCGATAGTTTTGCATTTTCCCCATTGACGATTTAATGGATTTTCACTATTTCTTTGTTTTCTGTTTTTGTTGTTTTTTTTTCCTTTTGCTTTTGCGTAGTTTTATCTGCTAACGATTCTACATTTTTTCTCTGTGTTTTCCACAGTTCTAATGTAATAAAAGTTTAATGCATCGATAAAGTGGAAATTCGCAATTTTTCCTTGCCACCGTCAGCCCGCCTCGGCGCCGCTCGTCAAGTTTTCGCCTGGAAACAAAAGAATCTGCAATACTTACGCTTAATGTTCGGGGATAACGAGTAGCATAAAAAATGTCGGATTTCAAGTTGGAGCAGCAAAGATTTATTCATGGACGAGTGATGAAGTACAACGGTTGCGGCTGACTGCGAAATTATCTACGTGCGCAGAGCGGATGGGGCAGACTGCAGTAGTTGCGGTAAATAGTGTGAGTATTAAATTTTAGTTTAAGTAACCGTTTTCATATGAAGAAATAGCAATATCTTTGATTCTATGAGACGACTTTATACTCAATAATATTTTTATGAAAATCTGAGGCCTTAAACATAACTGCGGAAGTTAGAAAAGGCTCAAGGTTTGCGAATTTTTTTAATAAAAAAATTGGACTTTAGGAATTAAATAATGAAAATCATATTGAAAATTAAATACGATACTGAGATGCTTGAGATTAAAATATTTCCATGAAGATTCCATGAATTGAGATTAAAAATTAAAAACAAAAATTAAATATATTAATTTTTGGATTTAGACTTTGGGAAAAATGAAAACTAAATTTTTCATGCAAGAATTATGGTATGGTAAGGTAATGGCCTAAAAAAAGGTGATTTTTGTGAATTTTTATTAAAAAAAAATACTTTATCAATTATTTCAAAATTTTAAGAATATATTTATACATGTTTCAAAAATATACAGTGAAGTTTTTGAAGAAAAAAATTAAATATTTTTTAAGTTATAGTCGATCTCCAAAGGCGCGAAAAAAAGGTCCTTCATTGCTGCAGTGATTCCGGCCTTCTCCGTAGATGGAATCTAAGTAAAAAATTCTCGTTAAACTAGATAATATTGTCTGTATAATGACCTACGATAAAAAAAAAAAATAAATTAAAAATTGACAAAAGGCGGCGTTTTAAAAAAAATAGTCGAATTTTACCCAAAATTTTGGTTGTTTTTGGCCTGCCAAAATTCGATTTTTCGATCAGATCAAAAATCGATAGGTCATTGTACGGAGAACATGTAAAAAAAAGTTCGATAGTCATCGGATCGTTTATTTTTGAGTAATCACTGTAGCAAATTCGGAAAATACTGTTTCGAGAAAAACGCGTTTAAATTTAAAACGATCGTTATCTAACTGCCGAGCGGCTACTCTTTTAAATGACTGTAACTCAAAAACTGTTTCAGATATCGTTTTGAAAATTTAGTATGTTATTTTTAAAGGTCTAACCTATTGAAATATGAAAAAAATAAAAATCGATTTTTTTTTTAAATTTCACACTACATAGGTGTGCCCCTTAACATATTTTTTATTTAATTTCGTAGTAAAAATTGAGCACGAATTAAATTTTTCATTATTTGATTCCGATGTTGGAATTAAAAAATTAAAATCATATTTTTAATTCAAATGTTGTGATGGTTAAAATAAAAATTTCAACTTTCTTATTTTTCTATTCACTATTTGGACTTAAAAATAGTTTTTAATCCGACTTTTGTGATCAAAAGTTTTGTTTTTTAATTTCAAACCGATTTTTTGGGACAAATTTTTTTTTTCTAATACCGTATTGGGATTATTATTATTTTTTTTTCTATAATGTTTGGAATTAAAAATAAAAATTAAAAATAGTTTTTTAACCCATTTTTTGGCACTGATTATTTTATTTTTTAATACGGCATTTGTGATTAAATTAAAAATTAAAAATATATATGTTTTTGAACCGTGTTTTTTTAGACTGACTTTTTTATTTTTCAATACCGTATTTCAGTTTAAAATTTTTTCTGTATTGCTTGGAATTAAAAATAAAAATTAAAAATAGTGTTTTTTTAATAAATTTTAATTTTAAAAGTAAAAGTAGAAATTATTTTTTTTAACCGATTTTTATGACAATTTTTTATATTTTTTTTAATTCCGAATTTGTGATAACATTTTTTTGCAAAGTTTGGACTCTCTCTCTTTTTTTAATTAAAAATATATGTATATATTAGTATGTATTTTTTATTAATATATAGAGGTTCGCCGAATCGAAATAATGGTACAAAAATCAGTTTCAAACATATACATATTATTATACACATATATATATATTAATATAAAATATTTACTACTATATATTTATTTTTTTTTATTAAAATACAATTATTTGAAACCGATTTTTTGGACCATAATTTCAATTCGGCGAACGTCCATTTCTGATAATAGTGTGTCTGTATGTCAAAAATGGGTAGAATCGGATCAATAATTCTCTTAGTCACCATATACCTTATATAAAAACTTTCGAACTTCCAATTAACTTTACATCATATATAATATGTTTGTGCATCGGCTAATGTGGTAGGAATTTAAACTACAAAAAAGTAGCCGGAAATTGTACATAAAACGGAAAATATTTAATTCCTCATCAAAATTTATTATGTCACCTCCAAAGTAATCCTCAACAGATGTAATACCCTTATGCCAACGATTTTTCCAGTCCTCGAAACACTTTTCATAAGCACTTCTTGGAATGACCTTCAGTCTCTTCAGCGAATTTCGTTTTATCTCTTCGATCGACTGAAAACGGTTTATACGGCGCGGCAAATACGGTGGTTGATCGATTGTATTCATTGCGTTTTTGGCTTTAAATTCGGCCACGATCGTGACTCGGTGCGATGATGCATTATCAACTTTAAAATCCATGAATTGTTTTGCCATAATTCCGGTCGTTTTCGACGAATGTTCTCACACAAATCTCAATGCGGTCAAATAGCACTCCTTATTGACCACCTGTCCCTAGGGAAAAAATTTATGATGCACCAAACCACAAATGTCGAAAAAAGACAATGAGCATCACTTTGATTTTTGAGCCACTTTGGCGTGGTTTTTTGGTTTCGGTTCGTTGTTTTCCCTCTATTCCAATGATTGTTGACTTGTTCGCGTGTCAGACTCATAAACCCATGTCATCTCATTTCATCAGCGGTTGTAAAGCTCTCCATGTACCAGTAATGTTGGATTGGAACTCGCACGATAAAGTATGTCAAAAACCTATTTACGGTACTGTTTTTGAAAAAAATCAGCTTTATCGGGGCGAGTCGTGTCAGGAGACGCTTCATACTCAAAATACTTATCTACCAAAATCATTCGAACGGACTCGCGAGGAATGTCAAGCTCTCTTGCCTTTTTAATAATACTTGCCTGACGAGTTTCACTTTTTTAATACTTTCATCAGTTGAAGAGGTCGAAGGTCGCCCAAAACGGGGCTTGTCTTTAAAGATCTCTCGAAGGCTTTGTACCACTCATAGGCTTGTGTTTTTGATAAAACTTAATCACCGTAAGACTTTTTCAACATTCGAAAGGACTCCGTTCTCGGGTTTTCATTAGAAATACAATATTTGAGACAAATTCTCTGTTCGATATTTTTAACCATTGTATTTTTATCCATTTTGTCCACTGTTATAAGCAAACTGTTTGACAGACCGCGCATATTAATTGAGTAGAGTCTTGCCAATACCAATGCCTCATTTGCCAACACCTCTAGATATTTATCCGGCTTTGATTCTCGAAAGTTGCAAGTGTATGAATTATTTGGTTACCACTGAACTTAGCCACTCTCTACTTGTTTAAGGGTGTCATCCCGTATGTCGGCCATTTTTTAAGTTTTTTCGGAATTATTTAAAGTGGAATGAAACAACACAGAGCTTCCAATTGTTATTATATATTTATTAAATATTTAGCCGTAGTTTTGAATATTTTTGAAAATATGTTATTAATTGTGATATGTGTCCCTCCAATGGCTTTAATGAAGAAAAAATGTAAACAAACGGCGTCCATGCTTCCAGCGGAATAGTTAACCTCAAATCGAAAACCAAATAACAAGTTACTCTATAAGCATTAAAATTTTAAAGCAATCGATGGAGACGCTTTCAAGAAAAATACGATTGAAATTTCAGGTTGAAGGCCACGTACTCTGAAGACTTTACTTGCTCACTCCTGTCGCTTTTCAACTAATTTCACTTACGGTAAATCACTCTGTCAGCACATGCTATGAAGGTGCTAGATTGGATTTATTTGATAATATTTGAATTTCTTTTGTATTAAATTTAAGTTTGCTTTTTATTGACAGAGGCATGAGCCACTAAGCCTATCTTACTAACCTAATATCATTAAATGGAAAGCTTAAAGTATGAGAAATTATTGAAGACCTGGATCATATCATAGTTTTTCAATACTGGACAAAGGTGTAACCATAAACCGATCATTGCCCAACGGAATACAACTACATATACATATACATATATTAACTTAGTTATTTGATTGAGTAATGTTATCAAAGATAACATTTTCATAAACATTTATTCCCATTAGCGCCATTAGCGGCTGTCATTACTACGCGTTAGCATCGATAACGTCGTTATTCGGTCTGCTAAGTTTGTCAGTCAGTGGTGTTGTTGCCGTCATCACTCTCACTTTTTTCACAAGTTACTCTAAAACTGTTTTAAGTAGCAGGCTCACAGCAATGCCAAGTAGTGAGAGCGACTAAATGAAAAAGCACAAACAAATGCCAGCGTTTGTCTCAACACAAGACACACAGCATATGTAGAAACTTGGAAGCTTTAACGCAAAACGCCGAAAGCAACAACCAACCTTGTTGTTGTGCACATGTTTTATGACGTTCAGTTCCGTGTGTTGTACTAAAAATTTCGAAATCACACACGAAAACGAAAACCTTATCAGCAATCGTCAAGAGAGTGATTGAAGCGGCAGAGCGGCAAAGAGCCAGTGAATGATGGAGAATAAACAAAAACAAGTGTTTGATAAACTGCTATCAGTATGGGAATATGGACACAAGTGGCGGCACGTACACTCGCAAATATATATACAAGGTTATTCACATACATACGTACACACACGTATGAATATAGAGAAAATGAGCAAATATCAGAGTAATGTTGGAAATATGGAGCAGTCAAAAATTAGTGCAAACAAGTAAGATGGGGCTAAGTTCGGTTGCAACCGAACATTTTATACACTCATAGTTTGAAAAGATCAAAAGCGGAGAAATACTAGACAGTTGTTGAAAAAGTGTATATTAAATAAACAGATCACTCCTTTTGTCCTCCCACTTTGGGAAGCGGACCTCATATGGCCAATATGTGATCCACGAACTTTAAATATTATTAATATATTCGCCGGTGATAGTGTAGCTTTCTAATGGTAAAAGAATTTTTCAAATTCGTCAAGTAGTTTCAGAGCCTATTCATTTCAAACAATCAAAGAAAGAAGAAAAGTAAGACGAGTAAAACAAATTTTGTCGTTGTCTTCAGTAAGGTTTGTCACGTGGTGAAACGCTTGGATATAGTCCAAGAATATTACGCAAATTCACGTTCCCCAAAAAATTCACAATTTGACGATCGAAGAAACATATTCTCAGATGAAGTCCATTTCTGGCTTAATATCTTCGTCAACAAACAAAATGGTCACTATTCGAGTGAGTCAAGTCCTCTTGTGTTTTTTTTTTTATTGTATAAGTAGCATCAAAAGCTGGAGTATGGAACTTTAATCCGCTATACCTAACTTACTTCCAACTCAGTCCCTCCCACGGAACCACCGGATTAGACATCCGGTTATGAGAGAGAAAAAGACATTTAAGTCTCTTCTATTATACGGACTTACTGACTCCTCCTATTGTAAGTTTCTTAGTTTTGTCATAACTAGAGCTGACACCTTTCCATTTATCAGAGGACTGTTACATGAGTGTTGTAAAAATTTTACCGAAAAACTGTCGCCAAGTGAAGTTTTTAACTTTTTCCTCTATACACGTACTACAATACGGACCAACGTCATGATTAATTTGGAAAAGATACTTTCGAAAGAATCCATGGCCACTCAGTTATGGGTTAGTTGAAAAAGCCGGTCCCCATGTCGGCAGTCTATCCACTAATGGATATCTGGGATCAGTCTTTGGGTCCATGGATCTTTGCCACCGCTGTTGCCACATTCTGTAGATGGCTCTGATAGCTGGTATAGTCACGCGAATTCGCCCCCCCTGGTTGTCAATAGGCGGAATGCTGGCTAGTGTTTCAACAGTTTCGCTTGATATCGTTCGGAAAACATTTACTTTTCT
Source organism: Bactrocera correcta (assembly GCA_027475135.1). NCBI lineage: Eukaryota > Metazoa > Arthropoda > Insecta > Diptera > Tephritidae > Bactrocera > Bactrocera correcta. The sequence goes on along the minus strand of CM050325.1, from coordinate 55,674,718 downwards.
AAAAGACTTCCTTTTAGTAAATTTGGCTAAAATTGGTTGAATAGTTTCTAATATATGCCCATTGAACCTCTAAGAAGGCGGAGCATCGCTCACTTATTCAAAAATTTCAGTCTATGGCTTTGTCTTAGAAGCACAATACCTTTTATCAAATAATGGTTTTGTATCTTAATTCGGACCTTAGTTGTTAGCCTTTTACCAAATAGATTTTCGCTTAACGGGTCTTTGTGGGCGTGGCAATAGTCCGATTTCGCAATACCAGTCGCCCTCAAGTGCCGAGGAACACGTATACTAAGTCTCATAAAGACGTCTTCATTTTTACTCAAGATATGGCTTGCACGGAGGGACGTACAGCAAAATAGACAGTCAATTGGAATTCAACACGTCTTGTAATCCAGATCATTTATATACTTATATATATGTATATATTTCCATCTATATCTAACTCGTTTACTTTCAGGTCATACAAACAACCGTTAGGTGCACAAAACTATAATACTCCGTAGCAACATGTTTCCAGAGTATAAAAGTAAAAGACGAACTTACCATACTCAATCTGAATAAATATTAGCCGAAGTACGCTACAAAAGCACACGGCATTATTTGATGAGTTTTATTAATATACAAAGACGCATCAAATTGCCTGCTACCACGGTGCCTCTGCACTCTCACACCTGCTCAACGGAGTTTTCTCTAAGTTGCTGCCAAAATTTCGGCTCGATTTCCCTTGCTTATGCGGCGTCACTCAAGTGACCAGCCGTACGACCTTGTCGCTCGTTTGCATTTCACAAACATATCACATAAAAACGCGCACAAACATATTTGTTGCTTTGTTTTCGCTCTGCCCTCACATCTCACTCACATAATTTCACTTGCGCTCTTCCATTTCGCTCTACCTGCACTCACCTACTAGTGTGTTTGTTTGTGTATGCACATTGACTGGCGACGCGTGCATTGTCTGACCAATGCCAACAGCAACAAGACCAACCATATGCACACACATATTTCCATTATCACTCGCCTTGGCTTTTGAACCGCTACGCGCTGTCGGCATTGTGACGTCGCGTCACTGCTCTTTCGAAAGTTATTTGCAGAGCGCTTTTACTTATACTTGCGGTTCACAGCACACGAGTGCTTTCCATTCGCAGTGCCGCTTGGCCGCTGGCAGTCATTTGCTGTTTGCCTGTTAAATAAAATTTATAATTTAATTTATTTAAAAAATTATTTCGAAAAGTAAACATTTGACGGTGAAGATTCCGCCCGCCTGCAAAAACAGCAGACAGACGCAGACATTGTGGACACATGTTGTTGTTGGCAGTTAGTTGTTGCTGCTGGTTGTCGTATGAGGTGATGCGGCGCTGATGCCAAGTGCTGCATTAATTTTGAAATTTTTGTCTGACACTGTCAGCGGTGTTTACACTCATTTGCAAGTCGCCAAGCCAAGGCAGCGCAGACGGAGTTAGAGTTTCAGTCTGGCTGTAGTATTTGCATTTGTCTTGCTTGCTTGCCGTCTGTCTGCAAAGCCGAAAATTCGTCAAGTAAATTTTATGAGAAGCCAACACAAAATGGCATAGGCTGCGCACGAGTGTGCTGTGTAGCTCTGGTATGAGTTGTGCGTGTGTATATAGTAAATGAAGAAAATGTTATTTTAATTATAAAATGTTTCGAGTTTAAAGTGGAATTGCGACTGACAGTCATGGCATTGCCGTATGCATTGTTATTGCAGCGCTTGTGTGGCTGAGCAGCGAGAAATGTGTGCTTGAGAAGGGAAAACACGTGGTCACACTCACCTTTTGTGCTGCTTAGAAGATACAGATTGTTGCCTAAAAATTCTAACAAATATTCAACATGATTTTGATTTAGTTTTGGCATTTTTTTTATTAATTAAATTTTATAAATTTAATTTTTGCTATTTGAGTTGTAGAAAATTTAATAGAACTAAAATGAAACAAAATTACAAATATTTTTATGCTTTTTTCAGGTAACAGACGAGGCTGGATAATTTCTGAAAGTAACAAAAAGAAATCAAACTGGCATGAAACTCATTGAAAGCAAAGTTCAAACAACAAAAATGGAAGGAAAAATTATTTACGACGAGCTGAAGTTGGGAAGCGGAGTGGAATAGACATTAGGTTGTAGCATATTTAATAGAATTAAAATGAAACATATTTACAAATATTTTTATGATTTTTTCCATTAACAGACTCGAGTAGATAATTTCTGAAAGCCAAGAAAAATCATGTTGAAATGAAACTCATTGGAAACAAAAGTTAAAACAACAAAAATAAAAGGAGAAATTGTTTATGAGCTAACTGAAGTCAGGATGAGAGGCGTTGTCGAACATTTAAATGTTGCGGGCTTTAGCTCGATTTCCAGCAAAACTACGTACCCTATAGAAAAAAGTTATATGTCAACATTGTAGTTAATGAGAAGATCTACAGCTTTGGTATGCACGTCTTTTAAGGATAACATCACAAGTTATGTGGAAAATGCAAATAATCCAGCTTTTGGGTGTTTTCTTTTTTCTGGCGCAAATTTCATTCTTTCAGGTAATTTGTTGCACACTTCTCTTCTTATGCCCCAATGATGCTATATTTTTTTAATAGAACTAATTTATATTTCCATATAATAATACAAATATCATTTCGCTTGAATTTCAGATAGTTGAAAGTGAAGGCAAGGCTGCTGCAGTAGTTCTCCGACGAATGCGGGTCTAAGTAAACCGAACGAACTGGGATTTTTATTCGAGCAAGAACTGTCAACTCGGCAGCATGCTTCGAACTACTTCAGCATGCTTCGAAATACTTCAGCAAAGTTTTCTGATGTTACACAGCAGCAACTATTTCGGCTTATTCAAAGAATACAAATTAGTATATAGCACCGTTCCCACGACAGTCGGCGCTACGTAATCGGTGGGGACCCGGTTTTTATCATTTTTATCCAGCCAATGATTGTCATCTCAGCAGCATGCCTACAAATCACTTCAACGATGTTACTTTTTCTTCAAAGCGCTGCTCTGGTGTACTGCAAACCGAAATACTTACCAAAAGAAACATTTTTAGACTAATATTTCTTACTTTTCCAACATTATTAACATATAATTACAGTAAATTCTTAATAAAAAGAAAAATATATATTTTTGAGAAGACTAAAATGTGCGTTTTATTTATCAGCCCATGAAGTGTAAACCATATTTTTCATGAATTGCATTGCTAAAGCAATAAATTCTAATCTCTAGTATGCTAAAAAGCTAAGTGCTGCTAACACTAATAGTGATGCCAACATTAACATTATCTGTAGAAAAACAGTGGTCGAAAAATGTTGCGATTTTTCAAAAGCGCTGTCCGGATTTTTTGCTGAAAATTACATGTGCGCCATAGGCAGTGCACCAGGCGCCCAGCATGCACCAGTAGGTTGATGTTATGTTAATAACATATTATGTTAATGTAACATTAACATGACATGTTATTAGCATAACATTTACATGAAATGTTAGTGAAATAACATTAACATAACATAACATTAACATGACATGTTATTAACATAACATTAACATGACATGTTATTAACATAACATTTCTCTGTTAATAACATAACAGGTCATGTTAATGTTATGTTATTAACAGAGAAATGTTATGTTAATAACATGTCATGTTAATGTTATGTTATTAACATAGCATCTACCTACTGGTGCATGCTGGGCGCCTGGTGCACTGCCTATGGCGCACATGTAATTTTCAGCACCAAAGCCGACCACAGCGACAGCGCTGTGCAAAATGTAACATTTTTCGCTACAGCGCTGTTGAGTGCACTAAAAGCGCTCATATGTAAAATTAATGCTGAAACAAAAATAATTTAATACAAACCAAATAAAAACCCCAAAATTCCCAAAAAATAAAACAACTTTATTTACTTTTCCAATTTTTTATGCGCATCATAATTGTTTATTGTGTATAATGCTATCATTTCATAGGGAGAGATATATATAATATTGCACAAAATGTCGTTTTTTGTTTCGCTCACGCCTTTCGCTATTTGCTGTTTGGTATAATAATTGTCCGTATTATTAATAGTATTTACTTAATTTTTTCCATTAGTTATGGCTTGTGTGTGTTTTTGCTCATTAGACCAAATTGCTTGCAGCGCACACACATTGTTTGTTGAATTTTTTGAATTTTTCAAATTTCCATAATTACCAACTCCTACTTACATTACATTTTATTACATAATTCTTTATATACTGATACTTGCTGTTGCTGCTGTTTTTGCGGCAAGGTGTTTAATAACTTGCATTATTGTGTCGGTTTTCGTTCTTTGCGGGCGTGGTAACATTTTAAATTATTTATTAACTTTTGAAATTATTTTTAGTTTTTTTTTATTTATTATTTTTTAATTATTTTTTTTTTAATTTTTAATAATTTTTTTTTTTTCATTTTCATTATTTTTTGATTTTTCTTAAACTATGTTGTAATTTTTTTAAATTTTTTTTTTTCAATTATTTTATTTATTTTTTACCTTTTATTATTTTTAAATATAATTTATTTTTTTAAATTATTTTATTTATTATTTATTTTTTTATACTTTGTTATGTTTTAATTTAGGTACTTATTTTACAATTTTTTAAAATATTCTTTGGATTTTTTTATATCATTTTTTTATTTTTTAGTTTTTTTATTTGGTATATATTTTTTAAATTATTATTATATAAAACGGCTTTTATTAATTTTTAACTTTTTTAATTATTTTTTTTTATTTCATTAATTTTTTTTCTTTAGTGGTTTTAATTGTTATTATTATTTTGTAAATTTTGGTTTAATTTTTTTAAATTTGTTACCTTTTTAAATTATTCTTTAAGTTTTAAAGTTATTAATTTTGTTGTTGTTTTTGTTTTTTTTATTAATTTTTAACTTTTTAAATTATTTTTATATAATTTTGTAATTTTATTAACTTTTCTTTAATGTTTTTAATTGTTGTTAATTTTTTTTTAATTTTGCTTTTTTAACTATTTAAGTTTTTAAATTATAAGTTTTTTTTATTTTTATATTTTTATTAATTTGTAACTTTTTAAATTATTTTTATATATTTTGTAATTTTATTAATTTTTCTTTAATGTTTTAAATTGTTGTTATTTTTTTTTTTAATTTTGCTTTAATTTATTAATTTTTTAAACTATTTTTTAGGTTTTTAAATTATTAGTCTGTTTTTTATTTTTATATTTGTTTTTATTTTTATTTTATTATTATTATTTTGATTTTTATTTATTTTTTTATTTCATTAATTTTCTTGAAATTATTTTTTAATCTTGATTATTAATTTTTCTTTAACTTAAAATGTTTATGTAAAATGGTTTTTATTACTTTTTATTAATTTTTAACTTTTTAAATTATTTTTATATAATTTTGTAATTTTATTTTTCTTTAATGTTTTTAATTGTTATTAATTTTTTTTAATTTTGCTTTAATTTTTTTATTTATTTATTTTTTAAATTATTTTTTAGGTTCTTAAATTATTAGTTTTTTTTTTTATTTTTATTTTTTTATTGTTTAATTTTTAATTTATTTTTTTTAAAATTTTAATTAAATTATTTTTTAATTTTTGGTTTTTTTTAATTTTTTTTTTAATTTTTTTAAAAACTTTTTTTTAACATTTTTTCATTTTTTTTGTTTTGATTTATTTTTTTGCATCTTTTCTTTTTTTGTGTTTTTTTTTTTTGAATTTAATGTCTTAAATATTTTGTTGTTTTGATAATTTTTATAAATACTTTTTTTTCAATTTAATTAGTTGCTATTTAAATGGCAAACTTTAAAGTTTTTTTTTGGTTCATCTTTCATACATACATGCACATACATATTAATTAATACGAGTCAAGTGTGTATAGAGAAACTTACAATTAGAGAAAAATGTGTTTCAAATCTGCTACGCCGTCATCCGTCCGCTTAACTGCTGCTCAGCGTTATTTTCATTTGATTTCCGCTTTTTTTGTTAACAATTTTATTAATTTATTTATTTTTGTTTATAAATATTATTAAGTCTCTGTGTATGCAGTTGCTGATTGCAGCTGACCGAGATATGTTACTGGATTTTATCTAACGGTAATTGTAATTGTTGTTGCCTATTTTGTAATATTATTTATAGTTTTCGTAAATTGTATGCAATAGTAAATGTAAATGTGATACTTTTTGTTTATCTGTTAAATTTAATTATTATCCTCGGTTCTTTTGTTCGGCATTTTATTGCAAATATGTACAAACAAACAACAAATAAATAAATATTGCATTGTTAATTTGCATTTGCAAATCTCATACTCTCTGCTTCAACCTATCAACCTATGTATGTATGTATATTGTGTATCTGTATATGTATATTTATATTTTTATACGCATATATATTAAGGTGGGTCAAAAAAACCCGATTTTTAAATTTACCTTTAAAACTTGGAAAATGTGGTGCTCATACACCTCTCAGTAAGTTTGTAGTTTTCGAAATTTTTTACAAGCTTTAATTTTTTTTTCATTGAGTAAAAAAATTCTTAAAAAAAGTAAGTTGGCCTTCAAAGTACTAAGAAAAAAAATATTCGTGGTTTTTGACCCAAATACATAACTAAGAACCTATACTTCAAAGTTGCAAGCATAAAAAAATATTCGAATTTTTTTTTACCCACCCTAATGTACATATGTATATTTTTCTATGTATAAATGTGTTAGAGGTGTCTTAGGACCAATTCTGCAAAGTATCAAACAAAAAAATATTCGGGGTTTTTTCGACCCACCCTAATATACATACATTTTTCTATGCATAAGAGGCGTCTAAGCCCGTATTCTTTAAAGTACCAAGCAGAAAAAATATTATAATTTTTTTGACACACCCTAATATATAGTACATATGTATATCTTTGTTTGTGTATATGTGTTTATAACATGTGCACTCGTTTGGCTTTGGCCTGTTTGTATTTGTTAATTAAATATTAGTCGAATGTGCAATTTAATTATGCAAATTTGAAAAAGGATTATTTTTATACATGCCATTTGAAATTCTTTTTTTACAAACATACAGACAGTTTTTTTCGGCTTACTTTTTACTATTCTAAAACTAAACTTTAAACACTTACACACGAGTTTGTGCGCTTTAATTTCAAATTCCACAATTTTGCTGAACACCAAAAAAATTGCAACCCTGTTTGGGGTGAGTATTACGAATTTCGGTGTCAAAAGCTGCAAATATTCGGAAATATGGTGGTGTAAGTGTGTGTGTATACATTTAAATGTTACACATACATATACATTCGTGTGTATAACTGTACTTATTGTTAAATTTATACATAATGTGTATTCTGAATTACGCGACTGAAGACTAGTTTTGCACCTTATACAAAATAAGGAAGCACACACGCGCTCAAAAGCTGTCCAGCTGACCTTCAACCGTTTAACATATGCTATACAAATCTACTTATGCTTACCACAATTGTATTAAGTATAATTATGTTATAATTACTTTATGTTTAAGTGCTAAGTAAATTTGATATATTGCATTATTATAAATGTTTACTTGTTTTTCTCTTTCAACTGCATTCACTAAACGGCGTTTGGTATGAAATTACAAAAATTTTTACTACGTACTGCTGCTCTCACCCTTTTCCTCCTTTCGCTTCTCAAAGTAATTTTATTTTTGCTGCCTCAGACGCTGGTCATGCTGCCCGCTGCGCGTCAGCTGGCACTGGCTCCTCTTAGGTGATGGAATGTACTTTCGCCGACAGGCAGTTGTGCACAACGAAGACCACCGGCTTGGGACAGCATTCCATATCCAGTTCCTGTAAGAAGTAGTTTCAGAAATGCCAAAAAATTTTAAAAAAGTTGTGCAAAAAATTTAAGAATTTTTATTTAAGGAAAAAATTTTTTCAGAATTTTTCAAAAAATCGGTGTTAATTTTTTTTATAAAATTTCTTTTGAAAGAAAATTTAAAAAATCTTAAAAATTTTTATTCGGGCTGAAAATTTTAATGAAAAATTTTCCAAACCAAATTTTACCATTTCGAGTTATTTAATATTGCTCGGAGTTTATGGACCCTTCGTGAGAAATTCCCGGAGCAGTAATTAAAACCCTTTTTGGGCTAGCTTTCAAAAAATTGAAACAAATATTCAAGAGCTACCATTCTAAAAAAACAACCCCTCGCTTGGTTTCGGGCCCTTTGGAGAAAACTTTTCCGTGTTTTCTTCCCGGTGAGTTACAAAGTCAATCGTGATCATTTTGAGTCATGAAAAATTTTGGGAAACCTGAAATGGAAGCTGTGACGGCAGCGGCACTTTGGGAAAAATCTTCAAAAATTTTAAATTTGCCCAGGAAATGGATTTTGAGATAACAAATTCAGCATTAAATTTCACGTGTCGGGTGGGTCTTTGTTTTGGGGAAAAAAGTAGGAAGTCAAAAGGAAAACCCTTTATTCAGCCTTGACAAAAAAAAGGTATCGTTCGCAGTAGTTAGAATACTATAAGTTCGGTAGTTCGATGTTACTGGACTTAGAACCAGAAACAGTGTCATATGAAGCGTGAAATTTTTTCTCTCTCCCAAACGTCGAGAGTTGTGGTTTTCTTAATGGAGCCCCGCCGACTGTATACTAAAGTGACTCTTAATCAAAAATAGAAAAATGACAAGCTTAACTTGACGGAAGCAAACCATAAAGGAAACCTCTTTCCCGTTAAACGCTATTTCCAACAGTCATGCTGCCAGGGGCTACCTCTTACTCTGGCTCGAACTGATTGCTTGAGGCTCACAGTCCTACTCTAGGGGGATAGATGAGCTCTTTAAAAAACTAATGACTCAACTATGGAAGAAAACATAGTTATTTGCAAGATTAAGGAAAATCCATAAAATATAACGAAACAGTAACAAGGCCAAAACTTCAGAAATAAGCCGCAATCTTCTGAGGCAAGCAAGTGCGGTCACTTGTCACAAAACGTTTGATTTAATTAAGCCGAATTCGGAGGGAAGATTAAGTAAATACAAGAAAACAAATTGAAAGCCAAGCAATAAACACACATTCTACCAAGACATGAGGCATGAAACACAAGGCGTTGCGTTGCCAGAAACAAGCCGCACGAAGGTGCACAAGGCAAGCGAAGGTTAAGCAGTGTAAGGTGTTGGTGAAAAAATTAGTTTAATTACAGTTGACAACGTGCCACAAAATGTGGCAGTAGCTTCACACTTGCCCCCCCCTTATCTTCACACCACGAACAACGCTGACCGAAGAAGGAGAAAAAGTAGTAGCAGCGACAGCAATTGGAGCTGATGTGCGGCGCCACAACGGCCGTTGGGGTGAAACGCCGACACGAAACGAAGTGAAGGCCGATTTAAAATTAATTGCAACGTTAGCAAAGGCGATCAAGTGAAGAGCCCACTGGCTGCTACTTGCCAAGTGACTTAAGTGACGGAAGGCTGCCCGTCTGCGAAGCGCTGCAGAGGTGAAACGGTGTCGAACCAAGAAGCCATTCATTGATTATGACATTGACGAGCACAAAGGTAGGCCAACAGCCAGCTGGCAATGGAGCCAGAGAGCGCACGCAGTCAGGGGCAGCATGCCAAACGCGACAACCAAACGATATGTAGCACGCGCTGTTGTACAGACCCAGCAGACTGGGAGCAATGTGACTGAGGCTGGCTGCCGCTCGTGTTGCTGGCGGTGACAGTTGACAGCGCTGCTCACGGTTGGCTGGCGTCTGGGACCGTTGGGCGCGCCGTGTGAAATTTTAATTGAAAACTTAATGCGTTTCACTTTGTTGCGCAATAAAAGACGGAAGGCGCGAAATGAAAAAAGGAAATATTATTAAGGTGAAGCAGCCGACACGGCTGGTGGCGCCGCATGCGAAATTGAGTAGCAGGAAATCAGATATAAATGAAATGAAAGTTATTTAATTTAATTAACTCGAATCACCGACCAACCAAGCAGCGGCGGCAATTCGCAGCAAAATGCAAAGTAAACGCTAATTTCACTGTGAATATACATAATTGCTTAATTACACAGCCGACGCGCCAAACAAAAGTAGTGTCTTATGAATTTTAAAGTGCTGAAATATAATACGAGTAATACTTACAATTTCGCCGTCATCGCCGAAATCCAAGTACAACATGCGTATGCCGTCGTCCGCTGAGCCCTTCAATTTGTCGAACGGAAATTGCCACAACTGTGTTTTGGCCTGATTGGGCGGCACGACGACACCCGCCGCCGCCGCCGCTGAAAAGCCGCTGCAGTCGTACAGGCAAAAGCCACGATTCAAATGCACAACCAATTGACACTGTCTGCCCTGGTAGAGGCAGCGGAACGAGAACTCACGCTGATAGTTGACGGCGTTGTGTGAGCCCTGCACCAGTGCGCGCGCCCACGCGGCCATGTCGCGATGCGTCTCCGAACGCAGCCAATAGACCAGCACGCCGCGGGTGGTGCCGCAGCGCACGCAAAATACCGTCGTCTGTTGACCCTGAAAAATAATTGAAATTTTTTCGCAAATCAGTGTTGTTGCAAATTGGTGTAAATGCAATGAGCGCTTAAGTCCCTTGACAATGTCAAAGGCTGAATATCGTGTAAATAATTATGTGATCTCAAAATTATTTGAAATGTGCTTAAAAGGCTTCAAAGCAATAATAATTCACAGAAGAGGGTACATTTAGTTTGACATGAAAATCGTAAAATCATAAAACCCACAAGGCAATGTCGAAGACTACATGAAGTATATCGTCACCTAAAATATAAATCAACGTATCATCAAAAAAAAAAAAAAAAAAATCGAAAATCTCTGTTAGATAAAATAACCAATATATAACCAATTTACAACCTTAAATTTTGTTTCAATATGAGTGCATGGTAACCAAATATAACCAAACCCTCTAATTTTTTTCAATATGAGTGTAAGATAACCAATATATAACCAAATTTTCTTAACATGGGGTAATAACCAAAAAAACCAAAAACGTGTTTCAAAAACCAAAACTCAAATTTTGTTTCAATATGAGTGGTTTCGTTTTTCCTTCGCCTGTAAACTTATGAAAAATGATGCTCCGTTATTTTGCATTTTAGGAGACGATATATATGTAGGTAAATGATCAGTGTGACGAGCTCCGTCAATTTGATCTTCTCCGTAGTTCCGTAGTTTTTGAGATATTGCTATGAAATTTCACACACGTATTTTTCCACCAAGAAACTAGTCGTTAGTTGGAATCGGCGATATCGGAGCACTATAGTTAAGCTGCTATACAAACTGAGCGAAAGCAATCAAGTATTTGTATAGAGAACTCTTTTGTTTGTTAAGGTAATTTCACGAAATTTGGCACGGAATCTTGTCTGAAGCAATGGTTTAAACTCTGAAGAAATCTTTTCGGACCACTATATCATATGGCTGCCCCATAAATTGATCGATCAAACTCAAGTCCTTGTATGAAGAACTCTTTTATTTGACAAGGTATCTTTGCGAAATTTGGCACGTATCGTCGCCTGAAGCAACGGGTTCATCTCTAAAGAAATTTTGCAAATCGGATCACTATAGCATATAGCTACCATACAAATTGATCGATCAAACTCAAGTCCTTGTATGAAGAACTCTTTTATTTGACAAGATATCTTCATAAATTCTTTGGGGTGGATTATTATCTTAAACATTGATACAATCTCCGAAGAAATTGCTCAGGGTCAGACTACTATAGCGTATAGCTGTCATACAATTTGATTGATCAGGCTTTAAGTCCTTGTATTTGAGAACTCTATTGTTTGTCAACGTATCTACACGAAATTTGAAACGCATTATTGTCTGAAGCAACGGTTCAATCTCTGAAGAAATTTTTTAGATCGGACCACTATATCATACGGATGACCTAAACACTGAACCATCCCAAATTTAAGTTGTTGCATGGAAAACTTCTTTAAATCCAACTTCAGTCTCATCAAGGTTTTTTTTTCTTGTTTTAAGTTTACTGAAAAAGCGTTTGCATGAGGGATCTAAGTTTCAACCGAAATCCACTTTCTAGATTATCGCGTGAAATACCTTTAATTCCTACAGTTTCAAGAGAAACCCCTTTAAATTACGGCAGTAGCGATTTCTTTTCTACTCTTCGCTGCCATTTTTGTATTTTTGTGGTCTCCGCTTTTAAATCCCTTATACTCTGTTTGCTCACAGCATATGCTGTTTACCAGAATTTATCGCTTTCGAAAGATCTATTTGCGCACTAGCCACCGCTCAGAAAATACAAAAAAAAATCAAAGGCGAAAAAGAAAAACAAACCGGGCAAAGCTCTCAACCAGTACAAGGGCATAAATTGCAACACTTACGTTCAAAGATGAATTATTGCCAGCGCCAGCCAGTCTTGTTGTTGCCAATGCAAAGCTCTCCAACGGACGTCCCCATGCCTCCACTGACCAAGGAGCGGACTCGTAAATCCTGTAAAAATAAACAAAAATCGAGAGAAGAAGCAATTAAAACAATGAAGGAAGACAAACTAATGTGAAATATAGTGTGATTTCAAGGGTGGGTGAGGTAAATTGTGGCAGCCACCACAAAACGCGCTGAAAAAATTCGTTGAAAGAAGCAGAATAATGAGTAAAATAAACAATGAAGCCGGAGTTTAAACAGTCTGTGTGTGAGTGTGTGGACGTTGGTAGTAAGTGTGTGTGTGTTTGTGTGGACATTGGAGTAAGTGTGTGTGAAGCGCACGCTAATGGCTGCTGGTGTGGAAGTTTTGTAACAATTTCAAAAATCTGCGGAAAATTTGTACGAAAAATAGTTTTAATAGAAGATAAATGTGAAAGCTGGCACAAAGGATTGGCCGCCGCACAAAAACCCATAACACTTGCAAGGAAGTGCCAGACCACAACGTGTTCCGGCAAACATACATAAACACACACATACATTAACACAGTTATAAACACAGCAATGCAAACACACGAATGTACCGGATGCACAAAGCCAAGCAGTGCAAATACGCCCACATTGTGTTTTTGCTTGTGTTTGTGCTTGCTTTTGTGTATGTGTATGTGTGAGTGATTATCGGCTACACAACGGCGCTTGTAAAAGTGCTAACAAACAAAGTATAAATAAAATAAATACATTATTTTCCGCCGATTTTTGGTCTATTACAACAAGAACAACTTGCTTAGCCTCCGTTTGAGCTGAAAAAGCAAACCGAAGCACACAAACAATGCTGCAGCCTAATCGTTGCATATCGAAGTGACTTCGGCGTATATGCAGCCCATTGCCTAGGCTATGCCTTGCCATTTTCGTACTAGTTAAAAAATTACAACAAAGAACGTGAACTTCGGTTGCACTGCAGTTATTACACGCTTCACAATTGAAAGATTTCATACAAGAACTTGATTTTGAGCGTTCAGTTTGTATGGCAGCTATATGTTATAGTGGTTCGATCTAGAAGATTTCTTCAGATATTATAGTGTTGTCTTAGACAATAATTCTTGCCAAATTTCGTGAAGATTTATTGTTAAATAAAGAAGTTTTTCATACAAGAACTTCGTTTTGATCGTTCAGTTTGTATGACAGCTATATGTTATAGTGGTCCGATCTAAAAAATTTCTTCAGATATTATAGTGTTGTCTTGGACAATAATTCCTGCCAAATTTTGTGAAGATTTATTGTTAAATAAAGAAGTTTTTCATACAAGAACTTCGTTTTGATCGTTCAGTTTGTATGACAGCTATATGTTATAGTGGTCCGATCCAAATAAATTAGTGCGTGTGTGTGGCATTCCTGTAAACAATATTCCATACCAAATTTCGTTAAGATAATTCGTCAAATGAAAAAGTTTTCAATACAAAAACTTCATTTCGGTAGGTCAGTTTGTATGACAGCTATATGCTATAGTGATCCGATATGAAAAATTTCTTCGCAGATTTTCCTACTGCTTTGAAAAGTAACCTTAACAAAAAATTCGTGAAGATATCTTGTAAAATAGAAAAGTTTTCCATACAAAAACTTCATTTCGGTAGGTCAGTTTGTATGACAGCTACATATATGCTATAGTGATCCGATCACAAAAATTTCTGCGGAGATTGTAGCCTTGCCCTAAAAAATGATACATGTCGAAATTTGTGAAGATATATTGTCAAATGAAAAAGATTTCTCAAAAACTATATAACTTATAGGGTCTCTAGAGTTTCCGCACATTCGTTCAGTTATAAGCTATATGGCTATGTGCGAATATATAAGCTATAGGACTATGTGTTATGTAGTGTAGTGTAAAACTACAACTGCTCGTTGGTATGCGCTTTATTGGCGCACAAATTCGGCCGCCATCGCAGCCGGCCATTACAACGCCAAAGGCAGTGCGCTCTAACTAAAGCTGTGCATTGGAAAACAAATAAAAATGCCACTACAACAACAACTAAACACAGCAAATATTGTTGCGCCGCAATGCAAAACCAAAAGAAAATAAAAACAAAAAAACGAAAAAAAAACTAATTGAAGCATATTTTTTGCATGCCGCGGGTGGCTGGTGTGGAGTTGCGACCGATGTGTGAATTATTGCTCGGGCGTAAAGTGCGAGAGCCGATATTTCAGCTTTGTTTGCTGCAGAATATTTGAAATTGCAAGCAGTGCAGGGGTTAAAGGAAGCAACTAGTAAGAGGAGTAGTAAACACTCCTTATACAAACGAGCAAACCTAGATGCTATAGGATACAGTGGAGAGGTATCGGTAGTGAGGCCACAGGGTCTATTAAAATTCGCGACAAGCATCCTAAAGGATGATTACTTGTCATGGACCTAGTAACTGAACTCGCATCTGATATCGCAGGGAACCAAAACTGGTTCTGTGGTTCATTGGGCTACCAGACTAACCTGACCTAACCCAAGTACCTCTCCCTTGCGCTTTTGAAAGTTAAAAAAAATTGTGCCGCTCTCAGTTGCCCACTTTTAGGCGCGACGCCACTGTACTACGCGCTGCTTTGTTTTTACAAATTGTTTCTATTTTTGGGCTTTGGCCGTTCGCTTGAAAATTTTGTGGCTTTTCGCTATGCACTTTATTTATTTATTTATTTGCAGCTCTGTTGTTTGTTTGTTTTCCTTTTTTTAACTCAATTGATTTGTTTAGTTTGTTTTGCACTTTGATTTATTTATGTAATTGTATTGCGAATTTGTTCCAATCAGTATTTATACGCTTGTTTTTTTGGAACTCTGGCAACATTGGCATGGTGTGCGCGTATTCTTGCATATCCCAGAATATTCCGGCATACATATGCGCTACAAATGCCTGACTGAAATTGGAATTACATCGAAAAAAATTAAAATAATTGAAAAGTTGGCGAATTTTTCAGGACTTTACCGAGCTAATGAGGCGATATCTTAAAAAGTTATAAGGAAAAATTTAGTTCTGTTGGTTCATAAATAAAATTTGATGTAAAATTTATAATTTAGTGCTCACAATTTCTGAAACTGGATCTGCAAAGACAGCTAGATAAACCAAAGATCGATGTGCCTTTCTCTACCATGAGATATCTAACGACGTATCGATAGCGGAAAGTTGCCAACTAGATGCGGTCTCAAGCTATAGAATCAGAAGAGGTGATGGCAGGATAGTAATAGCTATACAGTCCAGCAGCCTTTTATTGCATGTGCCTCGCGTTGTTTACTTCGCTATATGTAAGCATTGGCCTCAGGTTGGGTTGTTGAATGTAAATAGAAGGGTCATTGACTTTTAGGTAGGGTGGTTGACATCACTAAATTCAAAATATGACCTCCCAAACAGTCACTGACATAAGGTTGTGGACCTTGCTAAAGGTAAATGAAGGTAAGCCTAAATTGTAATGGCAGCCGTAAGGACAAAAGCTTGCAATGCCTTCCTCTATAAAAATTTATCAAACGAGATATCGACGGCCAAAAATTACCGATTAAATTGCGCCTTCAACTTAAAGACTCATAAGAAGGTATTGCAAAAGAAATTTTCTAAAAACTCCCTATCGAATTGATGTACCACTGGTCTGTGACCTTTTCTTGTATGAGGCTCGGGTTGTTTACTTCGCTAAATGCTCGGATTAACCTATGGTTGGGTTACTGACTTCGATAAATGTAAACAATAAGGTCATCGACTTTCAGTTAAGGTTGTTGACACGGCTAAATTGTAAAAAAATGCGTCAATGAGCTCACTAAGGGTCATGGATCTCGGGTTGTTGACTTCGCTAAAGTTAAATAAATGTAAGTTTAAATTGTAATGACAGCCGTATGAAGAAAAAATTTTAGTACCTACGAATTGATACTCAGCTGGTCCGCGCTCTTTTCTTGCCTGTACAAATTTCAAATTTATAGAAGCGACCACGTCACCATGCTCATCACTGTCAACATTTTAATTTTCCCATCCGCAACGCACTCATTCCGAACCACACTAAAAAATAGTTCCACAAAACTATGAGTGCGCATCGCGTCACGCACATACACACATACACACAAACGAAAGGAAAAAAACTCATATCTGAAAAATAGCAACCGACAATTTCCGTTTGCAATTTTGCAATTTGCCAAAATATTCTAAATTTCCGTAAGATAAACATACCGAAATACAGGTATGCAAATGCGCATCTGATTGTGTCCGCTCGCTCCCTCTCTCTTTCTCTTTCTTGGCGACTTCATTCATTTCATTTTGGTTTACTAATTTCCTGCAAATGCCAAATGCTCGAATGGCTTCGAATATCCACTGGCGGCTGACAAGCAACAGCTTGCTGACACGGACAGACTGCATGCAGCATTCACGCACACATGCATACATATGTATGCAACGGAACGAGACTCACAGCGCTAGGAGATAGCTTTCTTTGGCTTTGTGAGTTGAACAAATGACAGCTCGCTCATAGCCGGTTTCCATCTGCTTTAATAAGTGTGAGTGTGTGTATTACTTTTTAGTTGCAACTTGAAGCACACACCAGCGAACATACAAATAAAGTCTCATTTGGCCATTATTGGCATGTGTGTAGGTGTACGCAAATATATTGCACGACGCCCTTTGGTGTCAACTATGTTGACAGATGAGAAGAATTCCAATATTTCAATGCACTATGTCATTCAATATCAGTTTACAGTTCATTTCTTTTTTTTTAATTCTTTCGACTTACTTTGAGCTCATCTGACACTAGCTAACTAGCTTTGTACATTTTGCACCTTCAACCGTAAAGCAAAATAAATGAAATGCTTCGGGAATGTGCTTATGTAAGGTGAAAAAATGCTGAATATAAATTTTTCTATGCAAATATATACATCTTAATACCTTATCATCCTAATGCCATACAGTAGCCCAGAAGTGGCTGCTTTTAAAGTTGCAGTAGATTTACTGCTCCAGGGAGATGAGCATTCACTACGACAGAACAGCGCAAACTTTACGCTCAAAACTTCTCTAGTAGAGTCTGTCGACACTAAAAAAAACATCAAGCTACTTCATTATCAAACTCGTTTGGATGCCCAATTATAAAGGAATCGCTGGTAACTGCAAAGTCCTTGAGCCTGACAGAACTAGCACCCTTGGCCCGCTCATATCTGAATAGTAATGTGTTTCACCTCCATTTTCATCTTGAGTTATGGCACGGGATCTATTGACCTTGCGTACGTTAAGCAGGCGTTGGTTGACGACCAGTTCCTCTGCGACTGGGAAATGCTTTTTAGTAGAACGTAGAGAGTCTCTTGAACTATTTTTTTTATTAGCAAAATATTTATTTATTAGCAAAATTCATCTTTCCGAAATCGTGGGAGTCATTAATGGACTTTGTCCAATAAGATCGAAACCAAATTATCAAAGTTGGTTGGAAAAAGGTAAATTGGAAACATTTAGGCACATTCTTCTTCACTCTACAGTCTAAAATTAAAACATATCGGCAGGAATACCTCCGATAAACCAGAAGACACAGCCGAAACTAACATTAGGAAAAGGATCTTACGATTTATTATATTAGGTAATAGAACGGTCTGCCGGTCCGCTGTATTACCGCTAACCTGTCGAATTGAGATCCCCCTTAGGATCGACCACACATACTCTTATCTTTATGTTGTTATTGCGAATACAAAAACGGCTAAAGACTACAACTCTCTAATAATAGTTGAGGATATATTATCGCAACAATTACTGAAGTATTATTTGATAATAATATTAATGTGAATATTTTAATGTTCGTACTGAAGATCACTGGACATTCACAATCACAATTCAAAAACAAACTCGATAACTTTTCGCTAAAGGTAAACAAAATAAATATTGATAGAGAAAAGCAAAGAGGTTTTCCCTTCACTAAATATAAACAAAAGCATTAATAGCATTAAGTGGGTTGTTGACCTCGCTAAAGGTCAACAAAGGTTCATTGATCTCACCAAAGATCACCTCGGAGACCCCGGTTGTGGTTTTTGATAAATGTAAAAAACAGTTCATTGGTAATTCCGTAGGTAGGATTGTTAACATCGCTTAAGTGAATGATATTAAGTAGGGTTTCTGACCAAGCAAAATGTAAAAAAGTTGTTATTATATTCATCAAAAACCACTGATTTCAGTTAGTTGACGTCTTTAAAAGTCATTGCCCTTAAGTAAATTGTTACTCACTACACCAAACGACATTAGCCTCGAACAGTTGACATCGCTAAAGGTCATTGACTTTAGTTATGGTTGTCGACTTCGCTAAATGTGAACACAAGTGTCACTGACCTTGGTTTATTGACGTAGCTAAAGCTAAGCAAAGTTTCATTGATCTCGAGTTGTTGACTTGGTTAAAAGTAATGGCCTTAGGTAAGGTTGTTGATCTCGATAAAAGTAACAAAAGTAACATAGACCTGGGAGGGAACATTTTAATAGATAAATTAATGGCAGGACCGGTTATCTGAGTTAACCAGTAACCCTTAACTAAAAATGATGGCAAAAATACAGATTATCAAATAAAGACTTAGTCAACCAGTCTTCCCTAACTTTATGATAAGTTAAGACTCCATATGAAAATATACATACTTATTTAGATAAGACTGCTTATTTTGAAAATAATTAAGATGTCTGGCTGAAGTATTTGTATATACATTTTGACAAAAAAGCACTCGGAAATTGTAATTTAAATTCCCCGGGTCAATGATGTTTCAAAAAATGTATTTATTGCAGCTAAGTTGGTAGGGCTGTGCTTAATTAATATGTCAAATATGAGCGCGATCTGTCAACCAGTTTGTTTACAGCAGCTGCTTAAGTCGGTATGTCTCAGAAATATGCTGCGGTTTTTATAGTGGATAAAAATATCGAACAGAGAATATGTCCCATACTGTATTTCAAACCAAATTCCGTTTGCGGAATCATTGCAAATATTGAAAAAGTCTTAAGGAGATTTAGTTTTACCAATAACACAAGTATACGAGTGGTATAAAGCCTTTAAAAACGGTCGAAATATCGTTGAAGACACGTCTCACGTCTCGTTCTGAACGACTTTCGAACACTTCTTCAATTCATGAAAGTGTGTGAAAATTTAAGGTTTTGGTGCTTGAAAATAATCAGACAAGTGTTAGAGAGATGGCAAGAGAGCTTGAAATCTCTCACGACTGTGTTCGAAAAAGTTTGGTGAACATTTTGGATATTAAGCGCATTCTACTCGTCCCGATAAAACAGACATAAACGTTTTCTTTAAAAAGCGTAACGTAAAAGGGTCTCTTTGGAGATGCTTGATCGTGTGAATACCGATCCCACATTAATGGTGAACCTTATAACTACCGATGAAAGATAGATTTATGAGTTTGACATGCAAACAAGTCAATAATCATCGAAATGATTTTTACTTCCGAACCAAAACCAAAAAAATTACGTCAAAGCCGCTCAAAAATCAAGGTGATGCCTATTGTTTTTATCAAACTTCGTGATTTGGTGCATCATGTATTTGTTTCGGAAAGGCAGACTGTCAATAAGGAGTTATAATTGGCCATATGGAGGTATTTGCGTAAAAACATCTGTCGAAAACGGCCGGAATTGTGGATGAACAAATCGTTGAGTTTACAGGTTGATGCTACACCATCGTATGGAGTCACGGTTGTGACTGAATCAAACACCGTATTTACAAGATTTGGCTACGTGTGATTTTTTTGTTCACTAATATGAAATTGCTGCTTAGTAGAACCCGTTTTCAGTCGATCGAAGTGATTAAACGAAATTCAGTGAAAGAGCTGAAGGGCATTCCAAAAGTTGTTTATGAAAAATATTTCGAGGACTGGAGAAATCGTTGGCATACATGTGGTGGGGATTACCTTGAAGGCGACAATTGATGAATAATTAAATATTTTGCGTTTTATTTGCAATTTCCGGCTACTTTTTTTGCACAATATTAATCACTAACGTCTAAATTCCAGTGCCTCACTGAAGCCGCCCTGTAGTGCTTCTACAATACAATATTTTCGCATACATATATACACAACTGACTGCATATATTGGTATATATGTCTGTCACATGTCCACATTGCTGTCAAAAGGCAGCAGCTGTCAGCTTTGTATGTATGTATATGTGTTAGGTGACCACAGTTCTGCACAATTTCGGATATAATTTGCGGAAATTGTGTTGCGTGGCACTTGACTTTTGCTCCGTCAGCTAGCATACACCCACCCAACGCGCACTACACATTCTCTACTCTTCTTCTGCTCCTTCTTCTTTTTCTCCTTTCGTTGCTGCGCCGGCTTGGGCAATGCCAACAGACACTACTTCCGTTGCATTGTGCAGCTGCTACAACGTTGTCATGATTGTTGTTATTATTTTTATATCCTTTGCCAGCAATGTTGCTATATTGCAATAATTGCACCCGAGACAAGCAAACAAACAAACAAACGGGCATACAAAAAGCGTAAAGCGAAGGAGCAACAATGGAAATATTTGCAGCAGAGTCACAGAAAATACACAAAGCAAAAATTCGCAGGAAATTGCAATCGTCGCAGCGCCGGGCGTAAGGACAACGTGCGGAAACGGGAAATGAGTGCAGACACATATACACACAGTCGCACACACACACACACACCGCACATGACCGCCTGTTATCCACCTGCACCACGCACTGTTGTCTACACGACGTAAAGGCAAACACTGGCAAGCAACAACATCCGCCTGACGCAGGAAGCGCACCTCCACGTAAACATCAATGGTCACGTTGGAACCCCAGCTTAATTTACTTGCAGCATTGCTTCGAAGACTCAGCTAACTTAAGGACATTTTAGTGCATTCCAAGACTTTAAAGTCCTTCATATTTCAGGATTTGTTGTAGCGCGGATTTCGAGTATTTTACGCCAACGTCGGTCCTTCTAGCATTACAAAACGGTAAGCTCATTGCCATTTTAATCAAAAAATTTTCTTTACTTCCCACGTTCGCTTATAGCTCAATCCAATTAAAACCCGTTGTACCACACAAATCCCATCAGTAATGTTTTGCTGAGTAACCCCACTTATAAATTATATCAGCACGTCGTCTCGCTCTCACACTCGGTTCGTAGCTGCGCGCTGTTTTCATAACCAGTTGACCGTTTGCTGTGCCAGCATATGAACTGTTTCACTCCCAGCTGCCCGCGGTCAGCACAGTTAAGTCAAAACTTGTAAGGAACAAAAGCTGCAAAAAAAGGGTTACCAAGTCGTTTGTCATTGATTGATGATGTAATATTGCGCAATGTTGCCACAAAGTAAAAAATGTGCAAATAAAACATGGAGAAGGTATCGAATAAAAAATGAAACAAATTCAAACAATAATAAATGAGCCCCATGAAAGGCGTGACGTGTGTGCGAAGAGGAGCTTGTAACCGAACAAAAAAGAAAAAAAGCAAAAAAAAAAAGCAACAAAGCATCTTTACACAATAACAACAATGAAAACGAGTGTCCGGCAAATCGCTTGTGATTAACTGTGCACATAATGGCAAAGCTGTGTTGGCGTGGTCAGCGGAGGGTATCGCTACGGATTTACATATTTCGCATAACAAATTGGAGTGTGAGCTTGGAGAGTTATCAGTTTTTTTGCGTGAATAAAAATGAATGTTTTGCTTTTGAAAAAGATATACTGAAGCTAAAAAAACATTGCACAAATAAAAGAGACTTTCAAACAAAAAATTCAAACTTGATCGTGTAGTTTGTGAGACAGCTTTATATATGCTATAGTGGCTCGATTTGAATAGTTTCTGAGAAGGTTATACCATTAGATAATACTCGTATAATAATCCGGGCTAATTTTTGTGATGATATTTTCCGAAAAAAAAAAATATTTTCATACAAGAACTTGTTGTGGAAAGTTGTGTTTGCATGGCAGTTATAGTTGAAGACATACCACGTTCTGGACGAACTTAATATTAACAAAGTGAAAGATATGGTGCTTGAAAAATGTCAGGCAAGTGTTCAAGAAATAGCCAGAAAACTCGATATCTCTCTTGAGTTCGTTCGAATGATTTTGGCGCATATTTTGGGTATGAAACGCGTTTTTGCTGGATTTGTCCCAATAAATCTGATTTTTTTTCAAAAAGAGTACCATAAATGGGTTTCTTTGGTTATGCTTGATCGTGCGGATTCCAACCCTTAAACACTGTAATCACCATATTTGGCTATATTTATCCAATATCGGCGGTTCCGACAAATGAGTAGGTTCTTGAAGAGAAAAGAACTTGTGCAAAAATTCAGAGTGGACTTTTCTTCAAAAATTGTAGGGGACTTATTTTATGGTTTGTATTTGAAAAGGGGGAGATACGAGCGTGAAAAAATTTTATGGGGGCTAGGGGTCTTTTGCCCTTCAGGGAAATTTCCCCCTTGGATCCACTTACCATGGGTTAAAATTTTTCAAAAGGGAAAAGGGTCCCCGTTTTCCTTTAGGACATAGATGGCGATTTCTAGCGATTAAACGAACGATTAAAAAAACCTTAAAAAGTTTAGCCCTAAAGGCTTCCAAAAAAGCCCCCTTTTAAAAAAATTTTTTGACAACCTTTTTCGGTTTTTCCATTTGGGAAAAAGGGGGCTAAAATTTAAATATAAATTTTTAATTTGAACCCCCCAAAACCTTTTGTTTTAATTTTGAAAAATTTTTAAAAAAAAAAAAAATAATAAAAAGGAATTTCGCGTGTTGATAAAATGTGGCTTCTTGAAGTGCAAATTACGGCTGGAGCAAGAACCTCCTTCAGGCTTAGTAAACAGTTACTGAACACGATCCTAGGACTATCAACCATCAAAGATTGCTATGCTAAGTTTAGATGGGGTAAAATGAGCATCGCAGGCAGTGAAAGAAAGGGAACGCCCAAAGAGGTTGTTACCGACCCACGAAAACACCAAAAAAGTCCGTAAACTAATTTTGGATGAGCGTAAAGTAAAGTTGTTCGAGATAGCAGGCACTCCAAATATATCAAATGTAGTATCATTCACGAATAGTTGGGTATGAGAAAGCTCTGTGCAAAGTTTGTGCCACGCGAGCTCAATTTTGATGAAAAACAACGACGAGTTGATGATTCGTAACAATGTTTTGATATGTTCAAGTGCAATAAACCCAAAGTTTTTACAACAATATATGACAATAAATAAAACATGGCTCCATTATTTCACTTCGAAGCCCTAATAAAAATTTTATCCGAGTGTGCTGGACCCGATAAACTCCTTCCAGTGCGTGGAAAAACATAAGTTTTCTGGCAATGGAATAATTTTTATTGACTACTTTGAAAACGGAAGCAATTTCCTATAACTATTACATAACGTTATTGGACCGTTTGAAGGATAAATTTACGAACACACTTTTTAAGAAAGTGAATGTGATGTTTCACCAAGCCAAGGCATCGTCTTACAAGACAATCAAAAAAATTCTCACTGAGGAGATATTTGCATCGAACGATATCGAAAATTGGATTGCAGCTTACTGACATTGTTGGACTATGGGAAAGCTCAGTGAATACCATTTTGAAAAATCATTTGGGCCTAAGAAAAGTGAGAGCAAGATTGGTAACAAAATCGCTCAATATTTACGAAAAACAGCGTCACATTAATGTCTATGAAACAATGCTTTCCGTCTGCCAGGATGTCATGAAAGGTATTATTACTGGCGCTGAGTCTTGGATCCAAAGGTGAGCCAAAACCGAAAAACCACCTCAAAGCATGTCAAAAGTCAAAGTTATGTTGACAGTTTTCTTCAATTAGCGAGGTGTGGTGCACTCCGAATTCCTACCAAATCGGCCAAACTGTCAAAAAGGGAAAATATTAGTTGACTGTTATGCGTCGTTTGCAAAAAGCTATTCGTAAAAAAGAGGCCACATTATGGGCCGATAACTCCTAGTTTCTGCACCTCGTTGCATACTGCCTTGATTCTTCGTGATTTTTTTTGACAAATTTTCGACCAAAGAACCAACGTGTTCGTTTGATTTGTCTTCTGGCTTCTCAGTAAACTCAAACGATCACTCCGGGGAAGCCGTTTTGAGTCAATTGAAGATATTAAACGTGAATCGCTATGCACATTGTAGGCTATTCCGGAGATTGACTTTCAACAACTGTTTCGTGGATTAGAAAAAAGGTTGTATGAGCGTAGTAGGGTCAAAAAGGATAACTTTGAGGGAAATAACATAGACTCTGAAAAATAAATTCAGAATTTCAAAATTAAGAATAAAGTCTTACTATTTTTTGCTCATAGTAATAATCAGTGCTTGACTTTCGAAGGGAATGCTTTTCACTATGGTACGCCGTGGGCTTTACAAATCACCTATTATTATCTCTGACATTTCTATGTAAATTAATTCAATAAAAATGTCTTGGCGTATTTTTTCACAGACGCTGTTAACCACTAGAGCAGCATAAATTCAGTCACAAGACTGCATATGCAGCTTTGATACATAAATATACCGAAATAATTGTGGCTATGCGGCGTTTGAGTAAAGTGATATGACAAGAATAACCAAACATATACGCACATCCATTTACAAAAGCCGAAAAATGCAAATGCACATAAAGAGTCTATTAAATAATAGATATATGCCGTGATTACTATAATCCATCACCGAATGTGGCACTCAACGTGCACCTCCCACAATTCTCAGACACTTAGAGTTACTGTCATATATCTATTTACTGAGAAGGCTGTCTGTATGACAAAGAAACGCAACAGAATTTCCACTCTGAAATTTATTGTTTTGTAGTATTTGAGCGACTCCAAAAAGCATTTACGTGAAAACCTGGGCAGGCGGTAAGAAGCAGTTAAGCAACGCTTGAGAAATTGCTGTGGAACTGTGTGAGTATTTCTTGCCAAATTCCACTGAAAAATCTTAATAATCCATAATGTGAATCTCATTTGCTTTATGAGCTTGAGCCGCACCTTTGACAAACACAGAGCAGCGGCGCGTATTATTAACTTCCATACGCAAATACAGATTTACATATGCACACGCATTACCCAAAGTAAGTTAAGTAAAAAAAAAAGGTAGACAATATTTATATGTCTCTTAGATTTCTGATGATATATGCGCTGCTGTCGACATACTCAATATAAGTGAAGCCGCTGAAGTACCGCACTCGATGCGGCAATCTCACGGATTACTTGCACTACAGTTGAGTAAACAAGAAATATATACATAGCCACACACACACACCTATAAGGATTAAAACCAAATAATACTTGTATATGTATATATGCCACTTTGGCTTGCTGTTTCAGCAGCGCTCCGTCGTTATTGCCAAATCTGCCAATAATCCAGATAAAGTGTGCTATCTCTACAAGTATGTGGCAAGGTGTTGAGCCCACCCGTCTGCTTAAGCAATCACTTACCTGAATTCGCGTTCGGTGACGGCGACAAAAATCGGTTGCCATTTGTCGTTTTCATCAGAACTCTCCGAGCTGGAACGTCCGCTTGGCTGTGGCACAATACACACGTTCAACATTGCATGTTGCATGCCGCATATAAGCACATTTACAAGGTCAGCATACGAATGTTGCGCGAAAAAACGTAGCAGCAGACCGGAAAAGAATTGTAAATAAAATGAATTCATTAAAAATGCAATGTGAAGCGCAGCGAATGCTACGAAAATGGTATAAGAGAAAATCAAGGAAAGCAAGAAAAGCAAGCAAAATAAGAAAGACCTATAGTGCCGGCATTGCAATGACAGTTAAAGTGAAAATCAAATGCTTAAATCTACTTGCGGCATCACTCAGTCCGCCACACTTTCGTTGGCCACTTACCAAATCGCCTGCGCCGCCGCCGCCAATGGCGCTGGCGCTGCTGCCGCCACCACCACCGCCGCTGCCCGAGCTGCCACCGCCAACGCCGCCGCTGGTGCTGCCGCCACTCAAACGCCTGCTAAGCCAGCCAATGTGCTTCAGTTCGCCGATGACATTCATTAGCGCGCGATTGGCATCGGTGAGTGCGCGCTGTGTGCTGCCACACATCGCCGAGTGCAGCGCATTGAACCAGATCAGCGCTTCGGCTGAGTCGGTGGCGCGCAGGATGCACGAGTGCACGCCGTCCGGCGAATGCAGTTCGATACAACGGTTCTCTGCAAATAAACAGAACAGAAAAGCAACAACAACAAATAAGCAATAATTACTTAAGCAATATATATATGCGAGTGGAGAGCAGTAATGGAAGGCATTAATGAATGCATGCGCGTAATCAGCGGCTCAGTAAATACTTTCACGCACATTACGTGCGAACTGTTGATTTCACAAGCTTATATACCATACATACTATGTACATATATGCGATATAATTTTGACTATGGAGGTAATTAAGGCAAATTGATATTGCCCACCATTGAATTGAAGCAATGTCTCCATAATTCGAAAGGTTTTCAAACGAAGTTTGTTCTACAACCAAAACCGGAAGGAAAAGTCGAATACCCTTTAACATACATATACTCTACATAGAAAACTTTTTTTGTTTGCAGCGTTATTTTCTTAAAATTTGGCAAAAATTATATCTAACAGCAACTGTGTAATCTCCAAAGAAATTGTTCAAATCGGACTAATATAGCGTATAGCTGCCATACAAACTGAACCATCAAATTCAAGTCCTTGTATGGAAAACTTTTTGAATTAACGAGATATTTTCTCGAAATTTAATAGGGACTATTATTTATAACAACGGTACCATCTCCAAAGAATTCGTTGAGATTGGACCACTATAACATATAGCTGCCATACAAACCGAACAATCAAACTCAAGTCTTTGTAGGAAAAACTTTTTTATTTGATGAGATTTCTTTACGAAATTTGGCATAAGTTACAAGAGAAGACAACGGTATAATTTCCGAAGAAATTGTTCAAATCGGACCACTACATCAAATAGCTACCATACAAACTGAGCGATCAAATGCGGGTTCTTATATGAAAAACTTTTTTGTTTGGCGAGTTATCTTCACAAAATTTAGCACAGATAATTAATCGAGGCAAAACTTCAATCTCCATAAAAATATCTGAGATCGACGAACTATAGCATTTAGCTGCCATACAAACTGCACAATCCAAATTAAGAAAAATATGTTTTTATTGAATAATATCTTATTCAACTATAAGAAATGTAACTATGTAGGGTATTATGGTTTCAGTGTAGAGAACTTAAATTTTGTTGTTGATTTTTAGCGTTGCTCATTCCTTTTTTCACAACTATTGCTATGTGATTTCCATCTTTCTGCTTTTCATCCAATATTAAAATACAGAAATTATTGCCATCAGAAATTAATATATGCTCTAGTGTTCCCCTTTGCATTGTCGTGATTCTTAGTGTTTGCTAAGCCGAAGAAGACAGGTAAATAATAAAGACATCTACGCCACGAAATAATGAACCCAACGTCATTCATTTCTATGGTTATTTACTAGTTTATTAAACGAAACTTCCTCATTTACTGCCAAAGTACTGAAGACAGTACCTTCCACTTCCAAGCTTTTCGTGTCATGGTCAGTTGTTTTTGTTGCCACAATGGTGCATTGTTTATTCATTTCGAGCAGCATGCATTTTTAATAAAGTAATATTACGCGAAAAAGTGCCAGAATATTTTAATTTGCGGAACAAAGCAGCGCGCCACCCGCATACGCCGTGGCGCACCTACCGCAGTCAGCATTAAAAATCATGTAGAATGAAGCGTTGCAGGAGAAGAGGAGCACTGCTGAAAATATAGCGGGATATAGCGAAGCAAAAGTCTTGATTAAATTCCGTTGCTGAATAGAACGAACGGCTGTCGGTATAAACGGAAATAGACGAAACGCGTTAACAGAGCAAGGAAGAAAGTTGTGCTTTTTTCGCCGTCAGCATTTATCACAAATGCAAATTTTTACGTTGCTTTCTTGTTATTATTTTTGATGAGACGGTGACTAACAAGAAATTTAAAAATTTCCGCGCAGGGAAATCAGCAAAGCGTACACATTTTATTTTTGTTTTTCTTCACACCCGATCAATCTGCCTGCCCAAACAAAATTTGATAACGTTGATGGAGATGGGGCGCAGTAATGAAGTGCATAATGAAGTAGTGAGGCGCGACGCTGCACAGTGGCCGATTTGGCAAGCTAGCTCAAGATTAGACATGTTTTCAACTGTTTAAATTTATCAAAATTTAGTTTCCCGCCTTAAGTCAAGTATTAGTTTATTAAATAAATAATATAAAAACAACATTCAGGCAATAAATTTTTTTAATTTTTTCAGAAAACATAATTAAAAACATTAAACAAATTCAATAAAAATCTAAATAAAATTAAAAACAAATCACAAAAAAAAAAAAAAATAAATAAAAAAAAATAAATTTAAACACAAAACTTTAAATTAATTAAAAATAATAATTAAATTGTTAAAAAACATTCTATAATAAGTTAAAAGAATATTTAATATACAAAATTTAAATGGAATTAAAAAATTTAATTTAATTTCAAAACAAAAATTTTAATAAATTTAAACAAAATATTATATATATTAAAGAACAACTTAAAAAAAACCAAATATAAAAATAATATTTAAATATAATTTAAAAATATAGTTAATAAAAACACTTAATGGAATTAAAAAAAAATGAATTTAATTTTATAAATAGGATTTAAAAAAATTTAAACGAAATATTATAAGTATTAAATAACAAATAAAAAACATAAACTAAATATAAAAAAAATTTAAATAAAATTTAAAAAAAAATAAAATTATATTAGATTAATTAAAATAATATCTTTTAATGAAAATAAAAAAAAAATTATAAAACTTTAAATTAATTTAAACAAGATATTTCAATAAAGTAATTAAAACAAACTAGATTAAAAAAATATTAACTAAATTAAACTAATTAAATAAATACTATGCAAATACCATTAAAAACAAAATTAAATTAAATTAAAAACAAAATAAACTAAAAATACTTAAATAAATTAAAAAAATAATTAAATAATATAAAAAAACTATATGAAATTAAAAAAGGAAAACTTAGAAAAAATTTAAAAAAAAAAAATATATAAATAAAATTAAAAAATAAATACAAACAAATTAAAAAATAAATTAAACTAAATTAAAGAAAATATTAAAATAAAATTAAAGAAAAATTCAAATAAATAAAAAAAAACTTTATATAAAATTTAATTAAATAAATAAAATTTAACAACAAATTAAATAGAATTAAAAAAACTATAAAAAGTCATTAAAAAACTTTAAATTAAATAAAAAAAAAAAACAAATAAAAAAATTAATTTAAAAAAATTTTATTTAATTAAAAAAAAATATTTCAATTAAAAAAATTAAATAAAAAAATTAAATAAAAAAAAACAAAAAACAACATTAATTAAAAAAAATTAAATTTAATTTTAAATAAATATTTCAATAATTAAAAAAAACAAATTAAATTTAGAATAAAAATAATTAAACAAAAAAAATAAAATATATTTAAAAAACAAAATTAAATTAAATTAAAAATAAAATTAAATCAAATAAAATAAAACTATTTCATTAATTTTAAAAAGAATTAAATAAAATAAAAAACTAAATGAAATTTAAAACATATAAAAACTTAAATAATATTAAAAAATAAATGAAACTAAATTAAAAAAAAAATATTTAAATAAAATTACAACAAAAACTCAAATAACAGTAAAAAAAAGGATAAAACTAATTCAAATAAAACTAAAAAAGAAAAAATTAAATATAATGAAGAAAAAATCTGATTAAATAAAATTCAAAAAAAAATTAATTACAATACAATAAAAATTTAATTAAATTAAAAAAAAACTTTAAATAAAATAAAAAAATAATAATAATAAAATAATAAATATCATATTAAATAAAAAAGTATTAAAGATATTAGTGAAATTAAAAAAATATTTAAATTAAATTAGAAAAAATTAAAATAAAATTAAAATTAAAAAATAAAAAAAAAAAAATTTAAATTAAAAAATAACAAAAAAAAAAAATTAAAATTAAAAAACAATTGAATTTTATTCCTCTTTGTGTTAAGATTTCATGAAAGTTACACACTTTGTGAAATTTTCGTTATTTTTGTGAAACTCCTAGCTAGATAAGCCAAATCGGCCACTGTGCGCTGTGGTGATATCCTTTTTCATGTATTTATATGGTAATGAGCGAGTAACGGAGTCGTTGCTTGAAAACGTATAGGGCTGGAAATATTAAGTAGGCGGCGTAGTTGCCACATCTACAATTTCGGCAACATTGCAGGCGTTTGCGGTTACTTTCGGCAGTAAGTTTATTGTTCGCACACTTGCAATGCATACAGACATAAGCAGCAACACGCAAATCCGAAGTTCAAGTTTTTTCTGTTTATTTTTGTTATTGCTTTTGTGTTATCACACCGCCAAAGTCGGTTGTGTAGTAAATTACAAACTTTCCGCACTTTGTATACACTATCTGCCGCACTTGGCAGCGCACACTACTCCTTTTGTGCCCTTAGTTATAGCTTAGGTAAATATCAGTCGTCGTAGTTTTCATTTTATTGTTGTTATTTGTGTTTTTTCTTTTATGCTGGCTTGCTTCATTACTTCGCTCGCTACACACCATTCGCCATTTATTTCTAATTAAACAGTTTTTGTTGCAGCAACTTTGTTGCATAATTTCGCCTTGCACCACCTATCAACTGTACGGCCATTATGTATGTGTGTGTACAGCCAAGTTCACTTACAGATATTTTCAAATATAATTTTTTTGTTGTTGGCAATTAAAGCGCCATCGTTTTTTTTTCAAACACCTCAGCTGAAAGTTAGTGAGAAAGCTAAACGAATATATACCAAAATATACCAGCGTTATGAGCTCTCTAAGTGAAATCCTTTTAGGATCTACCTCTTCACATAGAGGTGATCAGAACTGTTTTTCTATACCCTGTGTTAGTTAAGAAGATATCTTCACAAACTTTGGCAGCGATTATTGTCTAAGGCAGAGAATGACCTTGCCGACTCGGTAATAGACGTCGCTGCTATAAGTGGCAATACTTAGCATCGAGATTAGTTTCTAAAGTAGGTTTTGGTAGTGCGAGCAGGCGACGTCTAGCTAAGACAGATCTAAAGTATGTCCATCCGCATCTTCTTAGTAACTTAGTTTGCATACGACACTGAGCGTCCCCTCCGGATGTGTAACTACTTCACTACGAAACACTAAGGGTTGTTGTTCCCTGAAAGCAAAACTCAACATAGAGGTCAAAAAAAAAGAAAATCGGGCTAGGATATCAGCACCAAATGTCGGTGGGAGGTATGGCTGCATCCACCGGCGGATACGGCGAATTTACTTGCTACTCGTTAAAAAAAACCTTTTTAAAGCGGCAATACCACGAAAGAGGAAGCCTTAATACGCTATCCGGGGGATACCAAAAAGCCTACGTCGGCAATAAAGTCTAGGCCTTGGGCAAAACCCAGAAATGAGGGGTTGAAAGCAAAGACTACTTATAAAACGGCGGTAAAAGTCCACGAAGTCCAGCTTTTCCAACCGGACGAAGCGAAAAGACGAAATATTGGCTTGAACTAAGGTCAAGAAGGAAGGGTGAGGTTATTACGCGTCATGACCACCATTCACATCAACGGACCCGAGATGCGCAAACCGAATCGAAAAAGAAATTGGAGCTAAAAGGCAGAAGTACGAAGGCAGGAAGTGGAACAGCAGGCCGACTAAACGACCATGGAAGTTAAGCCAAACTCGATCCGGAGAAACCGTCTAAGTCCAGGGGGGCAGCAACGACCAGCGAGATAGCCAAGTGACATTTAATCATAGTACTTATTTACCGAAGCAGCCCCCTTGAACAAATTACTAAGAAAAAAAGAAAAGTTGAGTTGAAACTGCTGGATGCGCTTTTCCTAAGGTTGACGTTTATGCAACTTTCGATGCTGCGGGCTGGCTTAATGGGATTAAGATGCTAAAATGTAAGTAAAACCCCCCACTTCTATGTATAAAGGAAGTGGTTGCGAAGCTTCAAAGCCCGTGTCAGGTTCTGGAAATAGTGGGCATTTCCGCCATTCCGAAGGCGGATACCCTCATACCATGCACAGTAAAATCGGAGGATGCACTTCAGTTTCTCATAATAAAGTCTTAATGTACATACGGAAGACTAGATGGTGCAAAACGTCACCAATTCCAGCGAGTAGAGCGGTAACCAAAACTCATTCACCAAATAAACAAAACATTATATGAATGTTCGTAGGTAGTTTGTGCCTCTACATCCAGAAACGCAATCCGACCTATAGCAACGAAAATAGCTACACCAGATACGCTTGTGGTGGAAAGAATTCTACAAGAGATCTCAGAAACCACATTGAAGTTTCAAGACACAGCTAAGACGGAGTCGTAGATAGGTTCGTAGGCTGCGTGTACTGTCACCTCAAGAGTCGCAATCCAACCGATGAGAACGGGAAACCAGAAACCACATTAAAGCTCCAAGACGCAGGTAAGACGGAAATTCAATTCAGCCCGAGCAGAAATCCGAATTTAAGAGTAAATTTTCTGCAAAAAGGAAGTGAATAATGTCGCTTCTGCCGAACTGCTCCCTGGAAAATTTTTATAGTTGAAAGAAATTATGTAAGTCTTTTCTTACTTGAAGAGACTTTCATCCTCCTAGCTGTTGTAGATTGACTTTGAATTCAAATATATTTGAAACACAGTCTGCTGTTTTACCCAGCATAACAGTTAATACTAACCTATCGACAGCTCCATACCATTCGCTCTCATTCTAATGATCGACGATAGGCCGTATGTTTTTTGCCGCAGTCCGAATGACAGATTTCAACTAAGCTTAGTTGAACAACTAAAGCCGAATTTCAACTGAGTGGCAGCATTATTGCTGCTCTGTGCATTAATGTTGCTGCAATGTTGACTATATGTTGTTGCATTTGTATCTGGATTTGCGCAGATTTATTACAGAATTTTGTTTCTCTAGCCACTCACTTCTATTGCCAGCCATTATTTTATTTGCCACAAAGCAAAAGCGAATATAATTTTGAATTTTGATCTCTGCATTGTCTGCCACATATTAGAGTATGTCGGTATGTAGGAGCCTGCATTTGCATGCAAATACAAATGCATGTTCCGGCTAACAATAAATCAGTGCACATTTGTTTGCACCGTTAGTTTGGTTGAATGCTTTGGAGAGTTGGCGGTTTTAGCCGCCAAATGCCGACACCTGATATGACACAATTTCGACAAATACGCGGATTTCCATGTGGCAGCGCAGTAAACAAAGCTATGCACATAACAATAAATACAAAAATGCACCAAGAGAAGCGCCGACAATGCGCGCTGCGGCATTTGACGCGTTGACTTTGCAAAGTTCGCTGCGCTTATAGATAAGAATTTTATAGCAAGAATATAATTTGAATAAACTTATATGCATATATATATATGTATATATCAATATAGCGCACATAAAGCGCCAACATATTGACTCTATAGCTTGCAATTGTGGCAATAAATCGGAGCATTGCGTTGAGAAATTGGGTTTTATTACAAATATTTTAGATTTTTGCACACACAATAGTAGCGAGTTTTTCAAAGGGACTCTAGGAAAGTAGTCAGAGTCTAGTCGAGTAGTCTCTTGACATTTCTCTTCAGTAAGGTTCGCCATTTTATCATGGAAAGCTATGCGATTCAATGGAGCATTCAACAACGTCTCTACGGAATCTATTTTGAATAGTATCCAGTCAATATGTGTTGATCCTGCTACATATACAATGCTAGATCAGAAGCCTGTTGACCTCTGTGCGAATAAGAGCAGAATAGAATGATATTAAAATTCCCAAGAAAGTCTGTGGTGTTACTCCACAAGGTGGAGTGATATCTCCGCTTCTATAGACATTAGTGGTGAATAAATTGTTAAGAAACTTCAAGGGCAAAACTCTTAAGATAGCGGTGTATGCGCACGACATAGCCATCTTAATAGCGGAAAGACGTCTACAGACCATTAGCAGTATTATAACCACACCTCACAACACAGGCCAGAATAGCCAGAAATCGGATCGGCTTTTGTTCACAATAAAGCACAATATTCCTCTATGAAGGTTCCCTCTGATAAATGGAACACAACTTTCACTTCAGGTGTCTAGTACCTTTGGACAGTTTTGAACAGCAAGTTACTTTGGAAGCACAACATGGAAGAGAGAGTGAGTACAGTTAGCAATACTTTACATACGTGTAGGCAGATGCTCGGCATAACCTGGAGGCACTCTCATTCACTGGCGCTACACTGCTTTCGACAGACCAATTCTAGTCTACGTTGCAATAGTATGATGGACAGGCGTACGGAAATTCACCTAACGGAAGCCAATGGAAAGGATTCAGAGGCTCAGTGGCTGCGCTGCGCATAACAGGAGCTTTTAAAACAACTGCAAAGGTGGCTCTTAAACTGCTATTAAACCTGTCACCTATAAACCTCTTCGCTGAAAACTGTACAGCAATATCGGCGACAGGACAACTAACTGCCGATGATATACTCTCCAGAATTAGGCATACTGTCTGCTGATGGCTCGAAAATGGAGTTGGTGCGGGAATAAATTGTGGGAATTAGTCAGAAGAGCTGGCCTCTAATACACCTAGAGTCAACATCGACGTAGACAACCAAGCAGCACTCAAAGCATTATTCTCGTATCGCATTATGGTCAGAAGTGTCTTGGGAAGCAGGACAGCAGTAGAAAGTGTTGCCAGAAGTAAGCAACTTCACTTCTACTGTATGCCAGACCATAAAGGCATCGAGGACAGTCAAATAGTGGACGAGCTTGCCAAGAATGGTGTAAGGTTAACAGCCGCAAACGTGAACAATTTTGGGAAAAACAATACATGCATTGTCTATACGATGACTTCGACAAAAGTATGGTAAAGAAAAACAAAACACGATGGACCGAGCACCTGGGTGCAAGACAACAAAAGACGGTGTTAAAACGGTAGGTCGGAAGTACACAAAATTCCTATTGACACACGATAGTAGAGACTGTAGGAAAATGATCGGAATACTAACTGCAGAAGAAGAATACTTCCGTAGAAGACCGGCTGACAGATCGAGAAGACTGCAGGAAATGTTTAGATCAGGGCATCAAGGAAACAATGGAGCATCATTTGTGCACTTGTCCCGCAAGACTACGCTCTAAGCATCTGGGGTCGCCATGGCAAAGTATCGATAGTCTGATAAAATTTGCAGTTTGGGCAGGCATCCTAAAGGATGACTATTTTACTGAAACCTATGAACTGACTCCATCTGGTACCGCAAAGGACCACCGCTTAACCTAACCTAACCTAGTTCTAGTAGCGCCATGTTTTCAATTGATCTTTTAGTTAGCGCTATTGTCGGTTTCGACAAATAACTAGCTTCTTAGAGAGCACATTCTACAAAGTTTCAGAGCGATATCTGAAACACTTAGGGACTAGTTCATGTATATACAGAGGAACAGAAAGGCGGTTATGGCGATATAGACATTTTATAGAATCTCCGGATTTTTTTTTTTTTTTTTTGGCGGATCCAACCATCATTTCAAACTTCATATACCCAGTTCAGTGTATAATAATATTAATACTGACAGAGAGATTGTATTAAGCGCTTCGCGTACACAGGGTTGCCCTGTAAATGGTTCGATATTGAAAGCATGGTACCGAGCTTGCTAAATATATGTATTAAGAGTAATGAATATTAAATACAAAACGTTCGAAGCGTAGCAAGCTATGGGAGCAGAAAAATGAAAAACACGAAGCTTCGTCCGACCTCCTGTCATTCGCCAGCAGTACAACTGTGCGGCGGTGGGTGGCACAGTGAGAGCAACGCTTTGTTGTTATGTACAATAACGATGGATTAAAGAAAGGAAAATAGCAACAAATAAGACATTACAATTACTGCAACACTTGCAACACACTCATTTGCCACTTGCTGCTATCTCGCAGCCGGGTCGTGGCCATTATTTCTCGTTGCTGCGCATTGCCGCTCTCGCTCTTCCGTCGGATTTGCGGCTATGAGCACAGCAAGTATAACAATAACAATAACAGTGACGCCGTTAGTACTTTTCCTAGTGATTAAACAATAGTTTGACAACAAATACAACAACAACAACAAATGCCACAACGTCATCACAATCATCAGCTTAAACAATTGCAACGGAGGCGTTTGCCGCTGCCGCGCGTCGACGTTGCATTAAATCAACGTGGCGGAAAGATTAACCACAGCAACCCTGAACTCAATGCAACCCGAAAAGAGCGCGGGCGCTCAGTTTTACACAGCATAGAGCAGGCTTGGGCGGGGTAAATGCCGTCAAGTTGGGTTGTGGCGCAAAGACGTTGCCAGTGCCGTCGGTGTGCGTGCGTACTTATGCAGGTGTGTGGGTGTGTGTTGGCATTGTGAAGTGAAACAAAAGTCGCCGGCATAAAAGCGAACACGCAAACGAAGAAGAACAACGTCAGAGCGGCGCATGGTGCGGCCAAGGCGATGGGCCAAAAGATATACACAAGTAGGACCCAAGTGATTACGAGTATGCAAGTTTGTGTGTGTGTTTGTGTAACAATAACTATTACCACAAATGGTGGCAGCCAATAGTGGCAAGCAGTGCAAAGACGACAGCGCCTCCATCACAGC
>CM050325.1:55434015-55637260 GCA_027475135.1 Bactrocera correcta | reverse complement strand
TATTTTAGGCGCTAATAGCTGATAAAATCGCTCGAGTTCATATCCCTGGATGTCAATGGGCGGCATACTCTTTAATATCCAATGCCTATAACCATATTGGTGCTGCATACAATGTTATGGAACTCATTTCCTTGAGTTTCTTACAAGATCTTTTTTGCTGAGAAAGTAACCTGAATTAACAATGAATAGAACTGAACCGAGAAAGAACTGGAAAAACGGTTCCCGTTGGATGCAAACCGTTGGCTGTTAACAATTACAAATTTAGTTGTATAAAAAAATTGAACTCTAAACATTGTCAGCTGCGGTATAGCCAAAGTTAACGGGGTTCTCGTTTAAAGAATCGAAATATAAAAAAATCAGTTCATTGATTTCGAATCACAGATTGCAACAACAATCAACAATACATCTGGAGTATAGCAAACAAAATTATATACACTGTCTGATTTGCGGACCAACAAAAACGTCGGCTTTAAGCTTTACTACTGATGACTTTGGCCAACATTTTCTCAAGTATTCAAAAACTTCTGCCATTTGATCCAGCTTTTTCACAAAGTGTTTCATCAGCCCCATCTTAATGTCCTGGGGCGGATTGGGAATTTATTTCCGTTATGTAATAAAATAGCTTTTAAACTTTTTGTAGAGTCGTCGATGAATAAACGTCATTCGCTAGAAACGCAAGGTATGCGAATTTCTTCGAATATACCTTAGAAAGACAGCCGCGATAGCAGGGATGTGATCCCTGTCCACGTAGATGGATCCAAGGGCCTTGGGCCTGCTTCTACAAATTCCAGAACGATCTGGAATCAGCTGTTCTGAAGCTTTCGGTTCCATGTCGCAAAATGGCCACTTTGCGTAAAAGTCTAACATGTTGGACAAGTCTTTCTTGAGCTTGTAGTGCCCGGTGTAGAGCGTGACAAGGAGACGGAATTTGTCTTGAGAGAGGTTGATCACATCTCGCATTCCAGTTGCCTGCTAGCCAGTGCCACTATGTTCTCCGTGCGGAGCAACTCCTTTGTGGTGTGGGACTCCATCTCAATGCGTGGTTCTGTCCACATTATCCTGGAAGCTTTCGCAGAGCGGGCTGGTTCGTCGTCTAGCTCATTACTTGCTACCCCTTTATGCCCCGGCAAAGTCAGGATATTAGTTTTGTATTTTTACATCTACGCCTTTTACTCGGATTCAGAATGCAAAAGTAGCAGTCGTTAATGTGGTCTTTTGGTTCTCGCCAGGGATCCTTGGTATTGCAAATTTCATAGTCTTTTCCTCAATTGTAATTCGTGTTTAATGCTTGTCTTGATTCCGAACCGGACGGTAAATAATGCGTTGTAGGCCTGAATCGAAGCGAGATTGTCTGCATAGACTTTAGAGTTTACCTATTCCCACGGGAAAAATTCCAATGTTGTGATATCTCACGATCTTTGTGGCCAATCGGCAAACCCAAAACGTAAAATCTCTGCTCACCGAAGTGTTCTTTGAATAACTTTATTGATTGATGGGATGTGTGGGAAGTGGCTCCGTCTTGTTGAAACCAGATGTCGTCGAGATCGCGAGCTTATATTTCAGACATCAAATAGTTATATAGTCGGTTATCATGGCGTTTACGTTCTCACCGGGATTATTTTTGAAGAAATATGGACCGATGTTTCTACCAACCACATCAAAACGTTTTTTTTTCTTCTGCATGAAGTGGAATCTCTTCAGATTAGTCTTCGCCCGAAATGCCGCAATTTTGCTGGTTTAGATACCATTTTAAATAGTGTCCTCAACAGAACAAAATTTTGCTCGAAAACGTCGAATCTTTTTTTGGAACTTTACAAGAGCCTATAGAACGAAGCGATGTTGCTTGGGAAGGGCAAGCGTTTTCAGTTCTTGCATAAGCTATATTTTGTACACTTTCACTTTAAGATAACGATGTAAAATGTGCCAAGTCGATCCATACGTCAGTTCGAGGTGCTGCGAATGGCGCCGACTCGACTCTTCATGGTCTTCGTGAACATTCTCAACTACGGCTGCTTTATTTTCTTCACTGCGTACTAGATATATATTATAACATTTTTTGATCGGTCGATTTTTTTTAAATAATGAATGCAGGGTGTAAAGATGGTATGGTGGTGTTGCTCAGTAGGCCGATTATGTTGACCATAACTTCGGCGAAGCACGTGAATTTTCGTAACAAAGTCGAACGATTTGAAAACGTTGTTCAGGCGTAAGTTTTTCGATGATGAAATACCAAGCAATGCTGAAAAAAAAATAACATGAAAGCTTGACATGACTCACGCGTGATCTGTTAAGAAAAGGCTTTTGAAAAAAAAAATACCTTTATTTGGTTCACACCTTACAAAACATCTCTTTATTATCTCTGAACATTAAAATACAACACTAATCGCGCGGTAGTTTTGAATGTACTTGTATTTAAAATGATTACAATTTAGAAAAAATTTAAAAATTAGCATTTTTACCATAACTATTACAAAAGCAAACTTAACACTTCAAAAAGCTATTTTCTTTCCATTTTTGTTCATAATTAACCAGAAAGTCATAAAATAAACTTTAGGACGGGAATAAGAATTGTTTGATGTGTCGTGTAATTAATTACTCTCATACTAACTGAACAACCTTAATGCGTTGCAAATACCTTCATCTACCTTTACGAATTCTTGCAAATTTGGAAACTGTTGTAAATTGAGTAACAGTTGCAAGTAAGAAAATCATTCACACGGTTTATACCGAAGTAAGTGAGTATGAACCAATGCTTGAAGCCACCAAATCTAGAATTATATATATATATATATATATATATATATACATATCTAATGAATACATAAATACACACTAGTCTACTATAGTATAGGGTAGTCGTTTTGGCTCTGCCAACGAAGTATTCTTGGATCGAGAATGAACATGCATCTTAACGGCAAATGAAAAGGTACATTTTTTTTAGAGGAAAGGACAGTACAGAGTTGTGGCTGTAGAGCAGTAAAACTCGGTTAAGTGTTCTGGAAACAACTATGCTTTGAATTTCGCAAAGTTAAGTTAACATGTAATTGCATTAACGCACGAATAAATTTTTAAAATTATTTCAATATAAACGAAGATTCACATGGGGAGGTCATACGGTTCCCATTATTATCCCGCCTCTGTGCAGCAAACACAAGAAAGGTTCGACGTCGAGAAGCTGCATTCACAACAGACAGCAGAACGATTTTCAATTCGGCTTGCACTCCTGCTCTCTGAAAGCACTCGCAACAACTCGGTATAAGGGAATTGTGAAACGGCTTTTCTAGCTCCTTACGTACAGCTGTAACTGAAACCATTGGTTTTCGGAGAAATCAACGGCCTCAACGCCCGCGCCGTTAGTTTTGTTTTCTTCAGACTGCACAAGGAAGCAAAGCAAGTGGGTCTGACAGTGAACGAGGGATAGACAAAATATCTGCTGTCATCAAACAAACAGTCGACGCACTAGCGACTTGGCTCTCACGTCACTGTTGACAATCAACTTTGAAATCGTAAATAATTTCGTCTACCTTGGAACCAGTATAAACACCACCAACAATGTCAGTCTGGAAATCCAATGCAGGATAACTCCTTCTCCAACAGGTGCTACTTCGGACTGAGTAGGCAATTGAGAAGTAAAGTCCTCTCTCGACGAACAAAAACCAAACTCTATAAGTCACTCATTATTAACGTCCTGCTTTATGGTGCACAGGCTTGGACGATGACAACAACTGATGAGTCGACGTTTCGAGTTTTCGAGAGAAAGGTTCTGCGAAAGATTCATGGTCCTTTGAGCTTTGGCCACAGCGAATATCGCATTTGATATACGACGGCATTGACATAGTTCAGCGAATTAAAAAACAGCAGGTACGCTGGCTAGGTCATATTGCCCGGATGGACGAAAACACTCCAGCTCTGAAAGTATTCGACGTAGTACCCGCCGGGGGAAGCAGACATAGAGGAAGACCTCCAGTCCCTTGGAAGGACCAGCTGCAGAAGGACCTGGCTTTGCTTGGAATATCCAATTGGCGCACGCAGCGAGAAGAAGAAACGACTGGCGCGCTGTTGTTAACTCGGCTACAATCGCGTAAGCGGTGTCTACGCCAATAAAGAAGAAGAAGAATATCCGATTGGTTCAGAATGCGTTATGAGTCATTTCAGGACTAAATGAAGAAGCTCCTAAAAAATCTGCCATAACTATAAATAACTTCATTTCCGTAGCCTTTCTCATTCGTAAACAGAGCAAATCAAATAAGAACGACGAATAAGAGATCAACACTGAAACTAACTTTTTGAGGACGTGGAAATGTGAAAAGAGTTCAAATAAGGAACTATGAAATAAAGCAGAGAACTAAAATGTGAAGTGTTCTACAACGCCTTGACTTATCATCTACGGTTTATATAAGGTTTATGCTTTGCTAATGGTTTCTGAAACACCTGTAACATTCCAACGAATAACTTTGCCAATTCACTATCAAGAACAATGTCAGCCAGTCAGACTTTATTGATGGATTTGCATAACTTTTTACTGTTGTAATAAAAAAGAATATGAGATATACTTACAAAAACAACTTTAGAACTTAGCATCTGTGCTCGATCATGAGCTTTCGAACGGCATCGAATTATCGCCGATGAGTCATTTGCACTTCTTACGCAACTCCATGCAGATTTTATTCGATTCAACCGCCACTACAACTACAACTATCGGAATCCGATTACACTTCCAATGAAAAGCTGACAAATTGTATATGTAACTGTATATGTATTGTTAATAAGAT
Organism: Bactrocera correcta; assembly: GCA_027475135.1. NCBI lineage: Eukaryota > Metazoa > Arthropoda > Insecta > Diptera > Tephritidae > Bactrocera > Bactrocera correcta. Next base: position 55,632,488 of record CM050325.1, on the reverse strand, counting down.
TGGCGTCGGCGAGCATAAACTTCGTGCGAAGTCAAATATGTTTTGGGGTTGGGCTGTGGGGTGTAGTGTGCATGCGAAGGAAGAAAGGCAAAAGTAAATATTTTGTTTACCAGATGAAATGCCGACACAGCAATGGTGGGCCAAGCGAATCATTGGCGACAGTCGCTAAGACAATGGAGTGATTCGGTGTAGCACTGAAGGGTTGAGCTAAGGAAAAGGATTAAATTACCGCTGTGAGCGTAAACGGGACGATACATGAATACACATATTTATAAATATAGTAGAAGGTAATCCGAGTGTTGGGAGCGAAGCGTTTGGATATTGTGTGGGGAATACGTCAAAATGTTCATCACAGAGTACATATGTATGTACATATGTATTTACAAACATGTTTGCATGTGTGTGAAAACGTTGCGTATTATGTTGGGAAATAACAAAAATCAGCATTGAATTCCATAAATATACACAACAAATAAACATTAAGTTAAAATAGAATAAGCTCATCTTACTAACCCAATTCCCATAATTTATTTTTAGCAAAAATAGTAACTCTTTTGTGTTTTGCGTTATTTTTAGACATTTCTCTTTGGTTCTCACGCATTCTCGGATAATATTATTTTAAAGGATTTTCGTTTTTAGGCCTAAAAACATTTTTGGTCAATATTACAATTGCTTTTGATATTATTTACGGTTCAATGGGGTGTTATTATCAGCCTAACATTGGCTTCTTTTCATTGTTCACCTTCAATGAAGTGTCCACCTTTCTCCTCTGGTCTGTCATCAGCAGCAAAATCCCTTATACTGTTAAAACTCATTGATAAAACGCTTACATCCGAGGGTATCAATATCTTGAAAACCTATTCTTTAAAAAAAAAAGTCAAAAAATTTTATATCCAAATTGGCATCCTAAAAACGAGTACGGAAGGCCTAAGTTCGGATATAACCGAACATGTCATACTATTACAACTTGAAAGAATTAATTATGTTAGTCATATAGGGTCTAAGGCGAATTTTCACCCGATTTTATTCATTCTAGGTATAAATATGCACTGTTATAAGAAAAACAGGATCTATAAATTTCATTATTATAGCTCACATATTGGCCGAGAAATCTTTATATTAGGTATATGAGGGCTCAAGAAAATATTGACCCGAATCAACTCATTTTCGACAAGCAAAGAAAGGATTCTCTCCAAATTTCAATTATATGTATGTACATATATCTCACACACTGACCGATATTTTCGGTAAAAAGTCAACTATACGCTCTGGGTTCCACATATTCAGCACGTAGGAGCTTGAACAGTTTTTGGTGACATACTTCAGAGGCAAAGTTTTATCTCGTTACATTAATTGCTTCTTGGCATTCTTAACGTTTTGGCCGGGTGGAACAAATTCTTTGTGGACAATACCCTTGGAATCATAAAAATAAATCCGCATTGTCTTCAATTTTGACTTCTCCATGCGAGATTTTTAACCTCTTTAATGATGTCTTTCGAACTTTGGATTCTGAGCAATTTTGGAACAAACCATGCACACATCTTTCCTAAGCCCAAATGTTCGGTCGAAATGCGCTAAATCAATGTTTTGGAGTTGTTCAATTCCATTTCCATGAAATTCAATCATGATTTCGGCTGGTTTTTGATGAATTCACGCACAGTTTCGATGGAATTTCCGGAGATCACAGATTTTGATTGGCCCACATGTTGATGGTTATTTATGTCCCCACGACCACTTTAAAACGTTGAAAGCACTCGTGTACTCTGTTACGGGATAGGAAATCATCGCCATAGACTTGTTTCATCAATTGAATCGTTTCGGTAAAAGTTTTATCAATTTTAAAATTAATTTAATGTTGGCTCTTTGTTCGCAGCTCATTACGCAATAACTTCACAAAGATAGCAGATTGTAACGCACCAGTCGACATATAGATGACTTTGAAAAGCACCCCGTTTCCCTCGAATTTGGTTTAAATCAGTAGAACAGTCCCCGAGATATGTGATTTTACCCAAAAATGTGTAATGCCACGTCCATTATCTGTATTCTTAAACTGTCTCCTTTAAAACCCTCCCATCTCGTGAGTAATATTTAATGTCTTCGGGGTATTTAGTTATTGATTTATAGCGTTTTTAGTAGTTGTTATTCAATTTCATACATTTTAACACATTCGGTAGGAGTTCTTATAATATTTGTTCAAGGCGAATTCAGTTGTTTCAGCTTTGGTAGTTTAAGAGATACTTATGTACATTAAACCTATTAGAGAGCGATGCTGCGACAAATTTTTTATCCCATAGGTACCCCATGCAACTGGCGTTTTGTAGGCGTGACAGAGGTCGTCTTCGCTTTTTTGCCTAGAAATATTTATACCAAGATTCAGCATGACATCTTAACAAGTTGTCGCTTGCACAAACGGATTGACGGATGACCAGACAGACCGTCACTCGTCTCATCACCCTGATTATTTATGTATATACAAATAAGGTTATATAACCTTATATCAAAATCGATCATTTTGCAGTGATACAAACAACCGTTAGGTGAACAAAACTATTATACTATGTAGCAATATATTGCAAGAGTATAAAAATATATAATATATATGTAATATAATATTTATTACCTTATTTACGAAACATCATCAGTGGGTAAACTACCTAGCCTGGCTGTGCTACACTGTGAAGATGTTGTTGCAGTTGTTTTAAGTCGAATGAGAACTGATCGGAACTCAGATATCTTCTAGAATTTTACTATCGGATAGCTACATAGATCTCCTGAGACATCGGCGGAGGCCGGACAGCCATTGGTACTTGTGCTCTCTCAAGACTGTTTTAGAACAAATTAAATGGCAAGAGGTATAAAGATTCCTTCGTCGTCAGCCTATTCGTAGTTGTGGAGGTTGTGCTCAATGGTCTATCGATGCACCCGATGTAAGATTTCAAATTCTTGCATTTGCAAATTTCACAAGCAATTTGGAAGATATTGTCTAAAAACCTCACAGATTTACCAATGTCTAAATGGGGACTAGGGAAAGTATTGTCCTGATTTCATTAATTTTAGGCAAAAGGATACACTGTTGTAAGAAGGAGATTATTTCTGAATTTCATTAAGCCATATTACATATTCACCAACGGATGCCGTATAAAGTCAACTGGAAATTCGAAGAAATTTTTATTAGATATATTAGCACAAAGACATTACCCCGTCCATTTTCGCAAAATATTATTCAGACAACCTCATTAATTTTTGAGTTGTATACTGGAAAGTGTAAGAATCAGATGAAATCTAAATTTTTGTTATATGTGAAGTAAGGGTTGTCATCCGTTTTCTCCCAATTTCACACTGTATGATAGGAATGTCTGGGTAATCTGAATATTGATAAGTGAATTTTGCCAAGTGATTCCTGAGATATATAATTTCTCCTAAAGGTGGGCGGTGCTAGGCCCCTTACGGCTTGCACGGACAGCCGAACAGACGAACCAGACGAACGAATAGACAACCTCCTGGATTTCATCTTGTACTATCGTTGTGATTGTTTATATATATGTGACCTGGTCTACGAAAAGGGGGCTTAGGTGTCAAAAACAATAAAAAACAAAAAAATGGAAAAAAAATATTAAAAAAAAAATGATTTTTTGACACCTAAGCCCCCTTTTCGTAGACCAGGTCACATATAACTCTGTATCTAATTCGCTTAGTTTTAGGTATTACAAATAACTTAGGTGAACAGAATTTCCATAACAAATAATTTACAATAAAAAATGAAATCAGCGTTAATTTTTTTTGTTTCGATAATTTAACATACGATTATGTGAAATTATGTGTCCCATTTACCGAAGGGAACCTTCATAGAGGAACTCTGTGCTTTCTTGTGAACTCAAGCAGATGCGTTTTCTCCGGGTGTAACCCTAAACTCGCTTGCGATGCCCAATTCTGGACTAAATTGATAGTGGTGGTCATAATACTGCTAATGGTCTGTAGATAACTTCCCACTTTCTTAGGTGGCTTGCCTTCCAAGTTTCTTAGCAATTTATTCTTAAAATAACACTCCACCTTGTGGACTACCTTTACACACTTCCTTTATCATTTTAGCGTCGTTCCATTCTGCTCTTATCCGTTGTACAAAGCGTTTTATAGCAGAATCAACACCTTTTTACTGGATACTATTCAGAATAGATTCCGTAAAGATATTTTTGAATGCTCCAGAAATGTCCAGGAATGCTCCAAGAGCGTATTGCTTATATTCAAGAACCCTTTCGATATTAAATACCAGTGTATGGAGTGTAATCTCTACTTATATGACCTTCATATATGTATATGTGTGCTGCGACTTGGAAAAGCTTCTAGAAACTAATGGCATTTTCAGCAGGAAGGAAGTTAAGGGGGTATTTAAATTTTATTTAAAAAAAAAATATATATATTTTTACTATCCATTTTTTATGGTGTTTTTATTGATATCTTAAGAATACAGAAAAAAAATTTTACAAAAAAATATTAAAAATTAAAATAATTAGAGGGGGAGAGACAGGTGTAAAAAAAAAATGTTGCATCCGGGTGACATATACCCTGACTCTCCTGGTGGTCTCAAAAAAAAATCAAAAGAAATTCTTAATCAGTAAGGATGCTGTTATAGTCCGGGAACACGAAAAAAAAAATCTGAAAAATGGCGACTGCCTGAAAATAAAAATCATTTTAACGTTTTTTTTTTTTTTTGAAATTCCTGATTTTTTTTTAAAATATCAAAAACAAAACCTTCGAAACGATGCTGGTAGGAACGATAAAGGATTATATAAAGAAGGTTCACACAAAATTTCAAGTAAATCGGTTGTATAGAACTTAAGATAATGCCGGTACCGTGTGGAAAAAAGTAGTTTCGAGAAAAACGCGTTTAAAGTTTAAGAGACAATTCTAGTGAACACGGACGCCACCTCACAAAATCGGCTGTATCTCCGAAAATAAGTCGAATTTTGAAAAATTCTTCCAAGGTCATATTTTTGAAAGTCTAAACTTTAAATATATGAAAAAAATCGAAGTTTTCAAAATTCTAGAGTAAAATACCCCCCTTAAGCTTCTAGGCCCGGGTTGTTTCTACCTGTTAAAACTACCTTAGCCTCTCTTCATGAGCGTGGCACATAGCTGAACTTAATGCATTCCCTAAAACTCGCCTTTAAGCATGGCACGGATAGACAAAGCGCATTCTGTAGCAATGCGGATTGCTCATTCTATTTTATTTTCCGCAAAGATGTGTTCGGGAACGTTTACCGCCCTACTCCGTTCGTAGCTAGGACTTGCCGCGTCTTTAGAGCCTGGAAAGTGCACACCGACTAGATCTTCCAAGTCCTGGAAGTTGTTTGTCCACTTTCCGCTACTCTTGCGAATTAGGTATTTTCAAATCCACTAAAAACGTTTTCCAGGAGTTTTGCTATGTCTTGCGCACCAACACCTTGTAGTTAATTAGAATATTACTTTTGTCGGGTCAATTAACGCTGCAGAATAAAGGTTCCCGCTTCGCAAACCTTCCCGATAAGACCTTTGTAAGTTGTGTTTGCAATGAGAACATTTTTCCCATTTTTCCAGCAAGGTCCATTATTTATAAGATTTGCACCTTCTTCCCCGAAGTTGGAACTTTACGGGCTGGGGTTTAGTTCGGAAAGAGCCAGTGTATATATATTGCTCTGGCCTACCTCAAAAAATGAAATGTTTCATTCATAAATTTTAGCCATCTTTAAACAGCGGGAACCAAGAACTTGAACTTCCTGAAACTTTCAAATTCCTTTTCCCACTTAAAATGATCTGTCAAAATACATTCTTATGAAAATATGTTTCCTTAGGAAACACATTTACTAGTTTTTTATTGGTAAGAAAGCATGTAAATTTGTTTGAGCAATGCTGCAAGTCTAAAGAATCAATATTTAATTTGCAATTAACTTTACAGCGTACAACAAACACACATATCAAACAAATCGTCATTGAGACTGCCACAATGATGTAGATATGGACAAATATTATATTGTGTGTTCAACCACCAAAACCTTGACGGCAGCTACAAATTGCTTTAAATAAAAAAAGTTAAATGGCGCAACGCAAGAAAAGTAGCAAATCAGCAGAAGGGCAATCCCCTTGGCCGGCAAAAGTAGCTTCTTCTAAATGTGAGTACGTTTGTACGAAAATAAGCGGACAGACATCAGTGCGCCAGGCGCTTCAAAGCACACAAGCGTCTACGCGCCCGCTCTTGTCATGCGGGGATTTACGAGAGGCTTTAAACATTCACCACTATGGGCAATTAACAGCGGCATATGCAAACACAACGTTGATCCTTTACACAATCAAAACCAACGGCAACGACAGCGGCAAACTTGAGCGCGCAGAAGCCACCAAAAGGCCCAAACGAAGCAACTGCTAAACGCTCACTCGTATGTATACAAATGTATATATGTATGTACATACATATTGAAGTGTTTATGAAAATAGAAAGAATAAAGAACTGAAGTCTCAATCTATGGAAACCCAGTGAACTCCACTTTCAAAGGTGACCTCAGAGGCGTGTACAACAAATTTGCCAACAAGTCAAGAAAATGAATTACGAGGAGCACACTTGCCCTCACATCTAACCAGTAGTATTCAGCATTAAATATTGACAGATCTGCTGTCAACGCCATTCTGTCAACTAGTGTTGGCACTGAGACTGCATAAGCTAATAGTACATCAGCACCGTCTTTGTTTGGCTAACAATTTTCGACGCTTTTAGCACGAAACACCTTCACCACGAACGAAAATAAGATTGTTGCAGGAGAAGACAATCGGCGAATTGCTGCGCCTGGCTGTTTCAAGGAGCGGTAAAGCTTATTGTTTGCTCGTGTCTGGAAGCAGAGGTGTTTTTTAAGTTGCTTCTTCACTTGCCAACTTCAATATTTACCCATCGTAGTGACTGCTAGCAGCTTTTATGGTAATGGCCATGTAAAGTTTTCTTTTTATTTAGCCATTTTGTTAAGCAAGTAAAGTAGCAAAGATGGAAGCTGGACTAAGTGTGGCAGGCGAATTTGTCAGAAAGTCAAAATCGTTTTTTCGAAATATCAAAGTATAAAAAATACATACATACATACATATATCTACGTACATTCTTTCACCTTTTCGCGTGATTAAGGCATCAACGACTTTTCAAGAAACCATTTCAATTTTACAACACTTCCTCCGGCAACAGAAGTAGGCGATCATAAAAATCTACAGAACAAACAAGAAATTTGTAAATTCAACAAATCAACTCAAATAAAATGCAATCACTCAAAAATTCTGTGGAAAGAGCATAAAACCCCAAAATGGTTTGTGTACACAAATTTTTATGTAATTAAACAATTTGACTGAATGTGATCTCTAATTTCTACTTACAGCAAAATACATGCACACACACACGTAACTCTTTAAAGTGTGCGTGTGGGTGTTGCACAACGAAGTCAGCAAATAAAAAAATGGGATTGCTTGAAAAAATAACGGAACTGAGCGCCATGCATTTGGCTTAGAAAAACAAAACGATGTACATATGTATGTATGTATTTGAGTTGGCAGACTCTTTGAATGTGTGATCATCAGCGAAGCAACCAGCCAGCCGGCCAGACAAGTAGAAGACACGTGAGCAGACAGAGAGACAGACGCTGCAAATGGTCGATGAATAAATGCACCTCGGCTGAAGAATATAGCGCAATTTAATAGTTCTTAGAAAAAATTGTCGACATAACGTCTACAACGTCTATCTGTGTACGAGAGGCGGTGGCAAATAGAGAAATAGAGCGATGTGTTGCGTACGAATGAAGCTACAAATTAATCAAACTTATTGCAGATATGGGCATATACTTACAGTTGCGGTAAAAATAAATGCATAACATAACCGTCTGGCAAGTTTTCTTTGAGCCAAGTTTAGGTGCCTCGAAAACAGCTGGACTAATCTAATCGCATCCTAGCAGAAAGAGAGTTTTTCTGGCACAGATCACATATAAAATTAAAAGAATATTTAGAAGATAATGTTAGATGATCACTTCGTAGGTTTTTTGGGACTTTTGTGAAATAAATAAGGCCTTGAAGAATTATGAGAGGTGAGTATCTACGATTATATATTTACATATGTACATATATAAATATAGTATATATATTTATACTACATATACACGTATCTATATATGGACTATATTATAGCGTCCCGATGTTTCCTGCTTAATTATTATGTTCAAGGAATATAAATGTCGATGAAGACTTTGGGATCATCGTAACTTAATTTTAAAATTCTTAAGGGGTATTCTAGTCTAGAAGCATAAATTTCAGGTAATTTTTGAAGTGTCGTAAAACAAAGGCCATTAATATTTTTACCATTCATTTTTTTTATTAGTTATTTGTTACATTTAGAAGAGTAGAGAAAAAATTAAAAACTAAAAAAAGTAAAAAATTTCAAAAATTTCAAAAATTATGAGCTGACGAAGGAGGGGAGGGTCTCTAAAAATTTCCACGTGACCATACCCATGATTTCAACCCTCCTAATTATCTGAAACCAAAAAGAAAAAAATATTATTAATCTAGAATAATGTCGCAATGGCCGGAACTACGGAAAAGTGGGAAAAAAAATTTTCACAAAATGGCGACTGCCTAAAAAAAAAGTTTTTTTGAATCACTTTTTCTGACTATTTCGAATTTTTTAAAAATAATAAAAATAAAAATTTGGGGATGATTCTAGTTCCAAACATAGACAAGCCTATAAAGAAAACTCTATAAAAATATTTCAAGTAAATCGGTCCAGTAGAGCCTGAGAAATCGTGGGTATCGTTCCGAAAAGTCAGTTTTGAGAAAAACGCGTTTAAAGTTTCTATATCTCCGAAAATAATTCGAAATTTGAAAAATCCTCTTGTACACATATTCTTGAATAGTTAAACTTTGAAATATAAAAAAAAAATCGATTTTTTTAAATTTCTAGACTAAAATACCCTCTTAAATAATTTAAACAATATTTTTATTTTTCAAGTAAGTATGATTATTTCAGAGGTTAGTTCCAAATACGATTGGGGAAAGATTCTGCCTGGCAACCACCCACGCCTTACGCTGCAGTTATTTTCACCAACACTTTACATTTCAGAATGCAAAAGAATGACTGGAGCAAAAGGAATATCATTGGTACTATAAAAATCATTCATGCAAATGCAAACGATCATCAAATGCACACTTTATGGTCAAATATCAACAATGCCATTAACATTTTATATATCCAACAATAACAAGTACAATACGACAGAGCGAACGGTACTCCGCGAACATCGTTAATTTCCTGGGAAAAATAAGTTTCTGCCAAGTTTTGAGCAACTTATCAGACACCATTTGTTGGTCGCAGCCGCCAGGAACGTGTCAAAGACACAAAATGAGAAAAACGTCTACGGAAGGAGCATCGGTGGATCGCGTAGTTACGGCAGCCATAAAATGATCATCGCGCACACACACGCTCCAACGCATTTCATTTCACTTTACACTTGATTTGATAATTTACTTCATCACAGTCCGCGTCGTAAGGTAATAAGCGCGCCGAGATTGCATCAACGTCGTTAGCGTCTTCATCAGCGACGCTTCCTGTTTACGCGCTTGATTTATGAGTTATCAGCGCATTGATGAGTCGAACGTTTGCGGCAACACTTGTGCGTATGCGTGTTGCGTTTGTGACGCTTCAAAATGGTCGAAAGAATAAAAAAAAGTAGAAAATTAAGAAAAAGAAAACACCACTTGAGGTTCCACTACAACTCCAACTCTGCTGCTGTCTAAACCAACTACATTGTTGTTATTGTACTGCCGTGTTGAACTGCTTGGGAACTTCTGCACGTACACGCCTGCTGTTGCTTGGTACAAAAGGACGGACTTCCATTAATACACACATACTTATACATCGATGCAAAGCATGACATATACTGGCACATATCCGTTGCACTCGTTGGATAAATAAACAATTAATTAATTAATTGGAATATGACAGCTGGTGATTGGTGTGTTGATGGCTCTTCTTAATTTTCTCCTGCATTACATTTTCGTATATGAAGATCTTTGCTGTGGCATAATGCATTTAATGTGCATACAAATATATGTATGTGTATGTGTAAACTTTTATTTGTATGTATGCGTTCAATATATTAGCGGTATTTATTTCTATTTGTTCGCTACTGAAGCTGAGTTCCCGAATATTAAATATTTATTAATATTCAAATAAATCGAGAAAAATCTGGAACAAAAATTAGTATGTACATTAGGGTGTCTGTTATTTCCCAAATGTATTTTTGAGTCTGCAGCGCCCGCAAAATTTTTAGTAAATACCCTAAAAAAAATTATGAAACCCATATGAGCTCTTAATATTGATAATAACGTGCCGCAACGACGATTTATTTCCCATTTAAATTACATGGGGTTTTCGTACTTTTTGCAATTAATTTTTTCTTTGCGAAACCAATTGATACATTGCTGCGGCACCGAATTATTTTCGTAGGAAATTGATATAATAATATAATAATAATAATTTTAGATTAAAAAATTTTTTGTTAAAAAAAAAATGCATTTTTAGCTCAACTTTGACCTTAAATAACATCAAGTGACAATCAACAGGTCAATAAAATAACAAAATTGGTGCTGAGAAGCGACGATCAGTCAGAGATCTTACTGGCATCGTTGGAATTTTGGAAGGATTAGTGAAAACCATTTTGAAAGATCATTTGGGTCTAATAAAGTTGAAATCACGATTGGTTCCAATATCCGTAAATTTTTTAAAAAAACCGCAACGCGTTAACTTCTGTGAAACAATGCTTTCCACTACCACGTCGTCATGAAATGTATTATTATTGTCGATGAGTCTTACATCTTGGCTTACGATCTGAAAGCAGAGATCAATCGATGGAAAAAGGTGAGACGAGGCCGGAAAAACCACGTCAGGTTAAAAATCAAGGTTATGTGGACAGTTTTCTTCGAGTATCGAGGTGTGGCATACTCCGAATTCTTTCTGATGGGGCAACTGTCAACAAGGAATACTATTTGATTATTTTGCGTCGTTTGCGCGAAGCCGACAATTCTAGGTTTTGAACGATGAGGCACCGTCGCATACTGAATTAATTCTTCCTGATTTTATCGGCAAATATTCAATATCGTGCCGCAACCACCGTATTTGCCTGATTTAACTCCTTGGTTACTTCTGCTATTCAGCAAACTGAAACGACCGCTCCGGAGAAACCTTTTGGAATCAATTGAAGACATTAAATTGGATCGCTAAGCGCGTTGAAGGCTATTCCGGTAATGAGTTTAACAACTGTTTCGAGGACTGGAAAAGCATTTGCTCAAGATAATGGGGGCATGGGGGATTACTTTAAGGAGGACGACATAGATTTTGAAGTATAAATGAAGAATTTTAAAATTATGAACGTCAAAAGAGAATAATTCATGTGTATGAAGGCAGGCAGACGGACATGACTAGATCGAAATAATTGATAATTTATCCCTCTAATCCAAGAGTCTTGGCTGAGCAGTAACCTCAGGGTTGGAGACGAGAAGCTTCAAATTGCTTGCGGCCAAAAGTACAATTGCAATTTAATCTTGTTCACCGGCCCGAACTGCAGTGAGAGAGGTCAGAGAGGAAGTTCCAGAGTACCAGAGTTTTTCATTAAAAGATTTCTAAGAAAGGGAGACCGGTTGGGTTGACATTTATTCAGAAGCATAAATTACCTCTGCGAACAAGTCCATTCAATGTGTATTTGAGTTTCCTATCAATTACAACAAACTACTTTGTGATTAAACGAGGTTAGCAGTTTGTCAAAAATTGCAAATCCACGGAGCTTATGAGAAAGGAGACTCTTGTTTTAACACCTTCAGGTCCATATGCATGTTATATTACTTAATTTTAGCAATGATATTCTCGCCTCAACTCTTCAAGGTTTCCTTACTTTAATATGCGTACGTAAACGTTTCAGAAGAATTTCAACTTCAAATAATTTTTGAGAAAGGTTGCTACTTGTTGAAAATTCTTTATGCCATTAAATTAATGAAACGATTGAAATATTGCAATATTTTAAAAAAATCATTTATTGAGTCAAAAAAAATATTTGGTTTTGCTTGGTAGATAAGTTCTTAAACACCGCTCAAAAAACCTTTCCAAGGATGAGCAATTTTATGTAACGAGAAGCTTCTTCGGCTCAAAGTTTTCTATTTTTTATATTTTCGGTTAGAAAGATTCACATCTTTCTTCTAACTATCCTGTTTCATAGAATTTGTAGGAAAATGGTCTCTTATAATTTATAGGAAATACCGTTTTCGGATGACTATGGGATATAGCTGCGAAATGAACAGAACGATCGGAATCCAAATATTCATTTTACAAGATATCTTCACGAAATTTGACATGGGTGTTTGCCCAAAAAATCGAAGCAATCTCCGGTCAAATTTTTAAGATCAGATCACTATAGCACATACCTTCCGATTAAATTTGACTTTGACAGATGAGTGTCAAGATGTCATGTTTTTTTTCAGTATTGTTAGGCATTTCATCATCGTTTACAAATCGTTCAACTTTATTACGAAAACTCCAGTTCTGTAAAGATTGTGTTTCGCACGGTTCACTCAACTTATGATACACTTATGGTCAACATAACACTGTGGAACATTTTTGGGATTATTGTCTGGGGGTGAGAAATTCCAAGTCAGGGTGATGGTACTAGGTCAGTATAGTAAAACCCTCAAAGGGTGTGGCGTTCGTATGTGTCAGTTTTTTTATGACCTTTTAAATTTTTTTACAATTTCTATTTGTTTTTATTCAAAAAAGTTTCATTTATCGCCTTTTTTATAAAGTTTTCCCAATAACTCCAGACTTCTGGCCATAAACTACTAAAAAAAAATAAAGTAAACATTTTTTTTTAATACTTAAATTTTTAGGAAAAAATACTTTTTTCCCTTCATACATTCATTTTTAACTTCGAAAGTGTTGCACATATAGGAAAACGGAATAGAAACAGATTAGAGAAACTGTAATTCTTAATTTTTCTAAATTTGTTTCATCAAAATCGGACAAGTGGTTCGCGAATTATGTTAAACTACGTTTTTGTCAAAATGTTACAACTAAGCGAAAAAACATCAAGATCAGGAAAAAATTTAAAAGGTCATAAAAAAAACTGACACATACGAACGCCAAACCCTTTGAGGGTTTTACTATACTGACCTAGTACCATCACCCTGACTTGGAATTTCTCACCCCCCAGATTAGCTGTTGTACTGTATAATCGGCCAACTGAGCGTACTATTCGCAACACCATCATCCATCTTAAGGCCCAGTATTCATTATTAGATAATATTCGACCAAATAGACCACGTCCACGCAGTGAGTAAATAAAGAAACCGTAGCTGAGAGTGTACACGAAAGCCGTGGAGAGTCGCTTCGGCGCCGTTCGCAACAACTCAAACTGACATATCGAAAAACTTAGCGCATTTTACGTCCAGATCTTAAATTGAAAGCGTACAAAATACCGCTTGTACTCGTACAAGAACTTGACATGACTTTCAAAAAAAAAATTTTTATTTGCTTTTTCGATAGCTTATATTTCCATAAATATCTTGTGAAATCGGGAAGGTTGTATCTTGAATAGCTTTTGGATGGCAGCGTTCTAAAGGGCGACCGCTCGGAGGTGCAAACATACAAATATAAGTTAAATGTTTAAAAGCGTTTTTCTCGAAACGACATTTTTCAAAGTTGTCGACATTATAATTAAACGAGAAATTGACCGATCGACTTCAAATTATAACTGAGCATTTTTGAATACATTTGCTATACAATGAACTACGATCTTTTTGATTGGTTGAAAATTGTCAATTTGGCATTAAAAATATCGACCAATTTTTTCGTAAAAAAAAGTTTTTTTTTCAGCTACTCATTCGAACGGAATCATGCCAGAAGTTGAGGCACTTTTTTTGGCCCCTTCGAAGGCAACCCATAACTCCGTTATTTTTCAACATTTTTTTTTTTTAAATCTTAAAATATAGCTGAAAATATATTTTATTGCGTTCAAAGAAGTTCGAAATGTTCAATTGCGTACTTTATCTTAAAAAAAATCACGAAAATCGCCTAATTTTTCATGCGTCACACTGGGATAGCCCTTAAGGCGCTCGATCTTCCCAAGCGACATCTCTTCGCTCTATGGGCTTTTAAAAAGTTCCAAGAAGATCTGACGTTTTCGCGCCAAATTTTGAGTTTCTGACTCAATAGGTATGTAAACAAGCAAAATTGTACATTTGGGACGAAAAGCAACCTGAAGAACCATAGTAACCGATTATTTTCTGCCTGAAATTGAAGGTCTTGATCTCGGTAACATTTGGTTTCAACAAGACGACACCACTTCCTACACATGTCATCAATCAATGGATTTATTGAAAGAACACTTCAGTAAGCTGATAATTTCACGTTTTGGGATGATCGATTGGGCACCAAGACGGTATGATATCACACCGTTTGAAATTTTCCTGTGGAGGTACGTAAAGGCTAAAGTTTATGCATACAATCTTACCTCGAGTCAGGCCTTGGAACAAAACATCACGCGTGTCATTCGTCAGTTATCAGTCGAAATGCTCTAATGAGCCGTCGAAAATTGGACTCAATGGATGTACCATCTAAGACGTAGCCGCGGTCAATATTTGAGAGAGAAAATCTTCAAAAAATAAATGCTAAATAATGTTCTTTCGAATGATAATAAACACTCCCCATTAAACTTGAAGTCTCTGTGTTTTTCTTTCAAAAAAGTAGAGAAAGTGAATCACACTAAAGATATACATACATGTTTTGTGAAAATATATAAAAAATATATAATTTTTTCGAAAGTACCAAATCCACCAAAAGAAGTTGCTCCAATAAATGACAAAAATAAAATGTAAGTAAATAAATATTTAAAACTATAAAAACAAGTCCCTACGTTGAATGGCTATGTAATGAGTTGATATCTACCAAAAGCAATAAACCAATGATTGAGTGACAGAGGCTCCCACAATACGTCAACAACAAACAACTCCAATAACAGCAAAGCACATGTGCACCATAATCGATAAAACTAAAGTAAATTGAGAAAGTGCAACCAAAACGGCTTCCGGAATTAGATATTATCCATGACAGGCGCAACAACACGACGCCCAACCCAACCATTGGCGTAATTAGTGCAGCGCGTCCGTCCGACAAATCAATCAAACAACCAAAAATCGAATGAAATGCTACAAATTCCGTATTGTCAAAACAACGGCCAACAATTAGTTTACCAAATTACATGCAACAACAAGCAAAAGTATTCAAATAACCAGAGTATCGAACAACAATCAAACGATCAACAACAACAACAGAAACAGCAACAGCTAAACAGCGCACATGTGCATGGTGTTAGTTAGTACTCGCGTCTATTTGTTTTCCATTAACATATGATTACGCTTACGCTTTGTGGCATGAAAAAAGCGGCGAGTGAGTTCCGCATACAACAATTCACCTCTGTCCCACAGCCGTAATTGATCCGTAGCCGCGTACATGAGGTTACAATAACATGACATCGCATTCCATAACACGCATAACGGTTTAGTGGCCGCATAGTGGGGGCGTTGGGGCAAATCTAAACATGCGCCTGCTGTTCGCCAGCACTCGTGTATTAATGGGCCAAATGGATCATCATCTTTGGGATAAAAATCGCGCATTAAATAGCTGCATCATGTCAGCGAAGCCACAGACACACGCGTGCGTTTAAATGATTTTCAGGAAAACTAAACGTCAGTTGCGCTGTCACTTTCGGAAAATTGCTGCGCGGAGTCCATCTGTGGTGTTTTATTTTATGCTTATTTGGCAGAACTAACTCAAACCTGGCAACAAGCACAACACACACATGGAAAAATATGTATGTATATTCATACACACCCACCCCAAATGTGTAACGGCATCTGCATTCCAACTCCAACTAGCCGTGCTGTTATTGCCGTTGTTATTGTTGTATGCTCTGGGAACCGTGTGTTTTATTTCAATTCGGTTGAACTGTTAAATCAACACACCATGGGGAGTACATCTTGTAAATTGTCAGTGATTGCCACTTTCGTGCGATTGCCACCGCTCTCGGCTCCCAGTTACGAGTTCCCAACAGTGTAACCAATCTGCGCATTCCAAAGCTTCGGGATCCGTGAAATTTCTCAATGTCATTTCAGAAATGCACAGCAAAGCAGTTCGCAACCATTTGTCAGTCAAGTATTTTAGAACTCGAACTGGAGCATTTTTCAGTGTCACTCAAGTTGTTAGAAACGGTATTGTGGTCTAGCTTTCTATATATGTACATAAATACATACATATACAGGGTAGGCCATTTAAAGTTGACCCATCTGGCAACGCTGTAACTTTTAACAGCGCTGACAAATCGGCTAATGTCATACCGCGTTAGAAGCGTCATTCGAAGACAATTTATACCATGGAACAGTACACTCCAAAAGAACGCGCTGAAATTGTTCAGCTTTATATTCAAAATAACTTTTCAATTGTGTTAACTCAACGTGCGTTTCGCAAAAAAAATAAAGTGAAAGGTGCTCCAGTTAAGAACACAATTAAGTCTTTATACGCAAAAATTTGTGAACACCGGTAATCTCAGTAATGCCAGTCAAGCATCCAGACAACGCACAAGACGTTCTGATGAAAATATCGAAGCTGTACGAGCCAGTATTGAGGAGACTCCAATGACATCGAGTTATCGCCGCTCTCAGGAATTAGACATCTCTCGCACCACTCTCCGACGCATAATTCATAAAGATTTGAAGATGTTTCCATATAAAATTCAAATGGCACAAAAACTAAACCCAGCTGATTATCCGCGACGCCTTAATTTTGGCAAACAAACAAATGGGTCAACTTTAAATGGCCTACCCTGTACTTACAAATATCTGAATCAAATGAGTATATACAAGGTTCCAAAGTAAACTTAAGAACTTAAAAAAAAAAAAACAGAACAAATGGTTTTTTCGGCAAAATCAATTTATTTTATTCAAAAAATTCTGCTTCAATACAGTTTTTTGCACGAGTGTTTTAGCTCGTAGGCCGGTACAAGCCTTTTGAATGGCCTCTACGTCTGCATAATGCTTTCCTTTCATGGGCAAATGCATTTTTCCGAAAAGGAAGAAGTCGCACGGTGCCATATCAGATAAATACGGGGAGTATTTAATGGTTAAATGTGATTTTTAATCAAATAATCGGTCACAAGCGTCGATCGACGAGAGCAATTTTTGGTCGTCAGTCAATTTGTGCGGAAAAAACAGTGCATACACCTTCCTTAAGCCCAAATGTTCGGTCAAAATGTGATAAATCGATGTTTTGGAGATGTTCAATTCTATTTCCATGAACTTCGATGATGATTTAGGCTGATTTTTGATGAATTCACGTACAGTTTCGATGTAATTTTCGGAGATCACGGATTTTGATTGATCCACATGTTGATCGTCATTCATGTCCTCACGACCTCTTTGAAAACACTGAAACCACTCGTACACTCTGCTACGGGATAGACAATCGTCGCCGTTTCATCAATTGAAACGTTTCGCTAAAAGTTTTGCCGATCTTAAAACAAAATTTAATGTTGGTTTTTTGTTCGTAGCTCATTTTGGTACCGATAACACAAACATACTGACTCTTAAAACTCAATAACTTAACTTCCAATAGATGAAATGTCATGAAGTACTCACTGGACAATCGATAAAGATAGCATATTCTAACGCACTAGTCGACATATAGATGTCGCCTCCAGGGCGCGCTAGATCCTGTTTACTTTGGAACGCACCTTGTAAGCTATGCTACTTCTGTATTGAGATCATAATCACTTTATAAGTTCTAAAGAGAAAACATCTATAGACTGGGGTTCCTAAGTAGACCTGATTGTCGTGGAAACGGACCAAGTTAATCATCATTTGTGGCACCATAAAAAATGGTACGAACACTTGGAAAAGTTATAACTGTGGAAATTCAAACAAGTACATTGCGAGTGCAATTTGGAACGAAACCAACAAATCTTGAAAATGGAAGTCATTCGGCAGTCCGATGGTTGGTTGTTACCCGCTGAAAGTCATCCCAAGCTTTCTAAAACGCAACCGTAGGTCGGTAAAAGTTGTGTGTTGATTTTACGAAGCTAAAGCCACACTCGCTAAACAGCTAGACCGTGCACTACGTATAGCACCAACCACGACATTTAATGTTATTCAACATATAGCATACATGGACATAGAGCGAAGGTTTCTATCGGACTATGGAAATTGAACATATTAAGGGTCCCGGAGAGGGACAAGATTAAGTTTAACATGGATACCTTCTGATCAAATCAATGCGTTGATCAGCGCCCTGAAAATGCCAGTCATTTCAGTCACTAACCACGTTGGTAGACGTTGGTAGGGTTCGAGGCTCATCTAAAACCTCCGCCGTACTTTGAGTCCAGTACCCGGTTGCAATGCAACATCGCATTCATTTGAGAAAGTGTTAGTTTTTCCGCACTCAGGTCTTAACACAACCATCACGATACTCCCCGAGGGGTCAGTCCGCATGGTACCATGGTTCCTGTTCTCCGTGGTACCAGAATAAAGTAGCCGAAGCTACTACCAGTTGAGCTTCCATACTGCTCTGCGACACACCATTCACAAAAGAAGCTAACTGTCGTGATCCTATCATCTAGAAGCCCCCTGTTAACTAGATATTTCTCGCTCTTCAAATCGTCATCGGATATCTAGTCATTCCGCAGCAATAACACACCTTCCGAAATTCTTTCTCACTTCGAAGGTTGCAGAGCCCGTTTTCTTTCTAGAGCTCTCAATCAAGTATTGTTTCAGATTCCATAACACTGAAGTGTCTTCCAAGCAGAAGTGACAGCAATTAAGATAGCAGTAGATGCACTTCATCGAAGTGTGGCTTCTTTTAAGGAGGCATGTATCTCTTCTAATAGCAGATAATAAACACTGTCCCATTAGCACTTAAGCGGTGAAGCTAAAAATTTTGAGACGCAACTTGTCAAGGTTGCAATAAGGAAGATGAGGGAAAACATGTAAAGACTTACTTCTCCACTGTGTAGTTTTCGTCAGACTAAGATTGTCGCATCTCAGTTACCACACTTTCGACGAACTCGGCGAATTTGCTGGAATTGAGGTAAGCCGCCTTAATAAATTTGTAGCGGGCTTTAGGTGTTTTTTCGATATGAGAAGGTCTTTTTGATCTATACCTAGTAGTTATGGTCATCACCACAGACCGGTGTCTCTAGCTGACCAAGTGGGATTATTCGTGGCCTCGTAAATATTACGCTGTTTACCGAAACTAACATAACATCAGACATGGTAGAAGACTCAATAACGAATATTAATTGTGCGTTGGACCTTTCAGCCTATGCAGTATCTACCAAGCGAGAAATTAAAAAAAAATATCCGACGTAATAAATCATAAAAATCGGAAATATTATGAAACAACCCATCAACTTCCATGTGGTTCATCTTGTTGAACTGAATTCGAGCCGAGCCGAAGAGACGGAACTGATAATGGTTTTACAAATCAAGGGCGGGAGTGAATATACCTACATACATACATATGTACTATATATAACTGCAGAAAGCTTTAGAAATAAAGATTCGGCCGAAATTTAATATACAACACCGAATATTTTTGAAAATAACACTTCATATATATTTGTTCAGTGGCGGATTAAGTATTTTGCCGCCCTAGGCCCTGTTTGATTAACCGCCCTTTTTAATGGATGAAATTTTATTTCTTTGAGTCCGTTCATATTATTAAGATATAATATTTATTTTATAAAAGTATAATTGTTAAACAATACAAATAAATATTAACAACATAAATAACAGTCAGTTATCTTAAACTATAATGTATAACTTAATTTTTAAATATCTTCTTTCTGGCTTTCGTGTGAGCAAAATCATCAATTATGTCGTTGTAATCAACTTCTTGAACTAGTTGGGCTTCAATTGACAGTAGTGCTAAAGCATTGAGTCTCTCTTGGCCCATACTTGCGCGTAAATACGTTTTGACTCTTTTCAAGGTGGAAAAAGATCTTTCTCCTGAACAGTTCGCAGCCGGAATACTCAAAACAATACATGGAGCAATGTCTACATTTGGATAAACATCTTGAAAATTTTGAGAATGCAAAAAATTGTATATTCCTTGCGCGGAACGAATATCTTTTGTTGGCAGTTAAGTTGACAGTGCAAATGAATGCATTCATTCACGAAAGTATCTTCCAAATCATCAGAATACTTAGTAACTAATTCATCTGCGCGAATTTTTAATTCATTGGCATCTATTTCATATAAAATGTCAAAAATATTAAATTTTTTGTAAATATTATGATAAGCACTTTTACGTCCTGTCAATTGTACACTTAGAAAATTTTCTTCTCCTTCTGTTTTTTCATTTGGGTTCGGTTCGACGGGTGTCATAGAGGTAATAATTTTGAACTCCAGATAGTGCTTTGGCTTTTTTTTTCAAAATCCGAAAATTGTCTATCTCTCATATCTTGGAGAAATAATGCCAAAGAACTATATATTCTTATTGCAGATGATAAATCAGCTTGAGAATCCTGAAGCTTCTTAGTCGCAGCATTAAAGCGATCCAAAATTGCATTCTAAACAATGATTAGAATTGCTGTTTCTAGATGTTGTAATTTTTGCTGCAGTCCCTTAGCTTCAGCTCGCATAGTAGGTTTCTCATCTTTGTTTTCACCAATAAAGTTTAGTGCAATAATTATTTCAGGCCACTCTTTTTCTAATGTGTAGCATGCATCATGTCGAGCCGACCAACGAGTTTAAGAAAGGCTTTTAAGTCTTAAACTTGTATGCTGTCTTAAAATTTTCCAACGATGTGTCGAAACGGTAAAAAAATTATATAATTCTTGCAAAGTAGAAAAAAGTCAACTGCTTCGGTAACAAATTCAGCTGCACAAGTTCCCACTAAATTCAAAGAGTGACTAGTACAAGGAACATATTCAGCTAATGGATTAGTTGTTTTGATTCGTGCTTGCTCTGCTGAATATAAACCTGACATGTTGCTTGCATTATCTTAAGATTGACCACGACAATTCATTATATTTAAACCATTATCCTCAAGAGATTTTAACAAAGCATCTTCAATATCTTTAGCCTTATGGCCAGTATTTGGAATGAATTCCAGAAATCTTTCGACAACTTTACCATTGTTACATACATACATATCTAATAATTATAATGAGTTGATCAACATGAGCAATATCAGGCGTGGAGTCCACAATTTCACCAAAATACTTAGCACATTGCACTCCTTTAGAAATATATTGCAATACTTTATTTTGAATTAATAATATAATTTCTTCGTAGATTGTCTTAGATAAATACGAAGTATTTCCACGGCCAGGGTGCGCATATAATTTTAAATGTTATAAAAAAATTTAAATGTTGATAAAAACGGATAAAATTTAGCAAGAAGCTCGACTGAACCTAAAAAATGTTCATTATGGGGATCTCCAATTCGTTCTGAATGTCCTCTAAATGACAGCTCTCTTATTGTGGGAGATTTAATTATCACAATTACTCGATGCAAAATTTTTTCCAGGATAAAATTCCTTCATCTAGCTGCTCCATTAAACGTTGATCAACATGGCCTTGAATGACAGCTCGAGCTTTGAAGTGACTAATGTTAGTTTTGTGAAAATCCAGTTAGTTTTTGAGTTTTTCCAATCGCTATACCCTTCACCAGTAAAAGCGTTTACTTCGCCACTCCTATCAAATAGTAAACATAGAGCACAAAACACTGATCCTTTACTTTCTGAATAAATTAACCACTCACGATGTTGAATTTCTCCGTTCTTAAAATTACGTTGGAAAATGTATTGTCGTTACATTATTTCAGATTTAAAATTTTGACATTCTGAAAAATTTGCCGCCCCCCAAATTGTGACGCCCTAGGCCCGGGCCTCGCGGGTCTAGGCGGTAATCCATCACTGCATATCTATATACATATGTAGGTGCTTATATTCTGCATGATTCAATATCCGCTAATATTATTCATTGTTTTTATTTGATAGCACCTGTTAATGATCTCTTAATAAAAAATAGCAAAGGAACAGGTTCATATTCGCAACATAGCAGTCAATCTAAAATTGGCTAAAAATTGCTACGAATTTTTTTCCAAGAATTTTGAAAGCTGATTGCTCATTTGGGGTGCAATTATAGCATGGTTTTGCGAATTTTGTAGAAATCTTGACATATGTACATACATATGTATATACGATTGCTTTTGGCTCAAACGATTTGCTATGAGAATTTGAACTGCAATAAGAGATCATTGGATTTTTATTTCTTTCATACGAAAATCATTTCAGGCTCTCATACAAATTCGATGATTTAAGATACTTACTTGGGTACATGTGAAGAATGAAATGTTTTAATGTCAAAATATCTGGGCGAAGGCGCATAGGGAATCCTGAAGAGCATTATAACTGTTACTCTGTGCTGAATACAATTGAAATACTCACAATTAGGCAATTTCGGCAATTGTTGCATTTCTAGGTGAATGCGCTTTTATTTTATGGGAAGAATAAAGATGAACCTACAACCTCGGTGAGGGATTATTGCCTCGCTGCCAAAACAAATCCCCGTTTTGGCTGCAGCACACAAAGCGCTCTCTGGCTTGTGAACTACTTAATCGTGTGCGAGAGTAGCGTTTCTTTTTTTCTTTTTCTTCGGCAATTTGTGCTGGTGGTTGCCTTAGCGCAGTTGTGCTCAGTTGCTTCGTTCCATTACAATGGACACATTTTATACCATGGCAGATGAGCGTAAAGCACCGTCTGTGATTCACTCGAGCGCATGCAATACTTTTTATATAACTGGAATATGCTTATGTAACCTTTGGATAAAATTTGCGAATCTTCTTTATATAGTCGCTATTAAGATTATTTCGATATTTTAACGCATTTTAATTCACAGGTGGCGATCTACCGCAGTCTGAGTTGGGTGGTCTGCAATTTACCACCAGAAAATTGTCTTGTCGAACTTATGCATTGTGAATGCTCAGTTGCCGTGCATAATTTGAGGTTATATTTGATGGAACACACCACTATCATAAATTTACACGTACACCAATTCACATTATTGCTTATCGTTGTATGGACAATTGCGCTTACCTTCTGTGTCAACATTGTCAACATTTGGACAGGATTTATGCACAGACATATGTATATGTATATATGTCTATATATAAATCTATATACATATACAGCTGTTGACAACTACTTAGAAACACTCTTTTTATTGTAGGTGGCTGATTAGTATAATGATTAAATGTTGTCATATACCGTTATTTATATTTATTAATAACTAATTTCGCTGAGTTTTATAGTTGTGCAGTTGAAGTTCCTTTAATTTTTTTCCAAATAGTAAATGCGTTATGACATTGAAGGTGAATTAAGTGCGTTGTTTAAAGAATTAAAATTCCTTTTGATGCTAATTTTTATTAATAATATTATCGACTTTGGTAAGGATGTGTTTCAAAGTTGCGGTTTAAAATGTATTAAAATGTATAATTCAAGTTTTTTAATGAGAAAAGGCTGCAGCTGTACATCTACCCTTCGTAGCTACATTTTTAAAATTCGTTAGTCTGGAAAGACGTACAAAGAAATTTTGAATCAGGCCAAAAAAATCGTTTTCAATGCTCTTTAGCATATACAGAATTTTGAAACTATTTCCAATGTTACACGCAAAGAATAACCTTAAAAACTTCAACAGAAATAGACCGCTGAATTACTACCATCGCCCGAAGAGGCCCAAAAAAGAGTTCCACTGACATTCTACACAAAACTCTAGACGAATATAATGGCCAAATGTACAAGAAAAAAATTTTCCGGCATTTGGTCGAATTTGGACTTCACGGTAGGACAGCACGCATGAAACCACTTCTGACTAGAATTCAAAGTAAACATCGCGTAGACTTTTCAAACTCTTATTAATCTTGAACAACAAATCAATGACAGTATGTTATTTGGAGCGATGTAACTAAAATTATTCGCATAGATTCTGATGGTCAAAGGTATGTTCACCGACCAATCTATTGAGAATTTGATATTCGGGGGATCAATCATGGTGTGTTTTTCCCTGGAATGGTGTAGGTCCGTTCCATACGTTTGATGTAATTTTAAAAAAGGAGAAATACGTCAACATACTAAAAATGTCATTCTGCCATGAACTAAAGATGAATTTGCCTGTTATATGGAAATTCCAACAAAATAACAATCCAAAGCATACAGGAAAGTGGACACAAAGGCTTTTTGTTGAAAATTCCATGAATGTTTTGTAGTGTCCTAAACAGAACACATCTCTTTTGATGTCGAAAAAGCTGCAGGTACCAAAAATATTATAAATTTGGACGTCTTTTTTGACGAAACTAGGACGGCATGGCCAGCACACACTAGTGCTGCTCTGTCAGAGTCTTATAACGTCAATTCGCAGTCAATTAGAGGCAATATTAGAGTAAAAGGGTCAAGTAACAAAATATTAACAAAATATTAAGAAACTTTTTTAATAACAATATCTTTTGCTTATGAAATATTATCGTTTCTAATTAGCTGTCGCACTCAAATCGCTGATTCTACACATTTTTATTAAAATCTTCAAAAAACAAAAAAAAAATGATTTTTAATTAAAGTTTTTAATATTAGAGTTTAAGTTTAACGCAAATTTCAATAAATTGAGTGAAAAATCAGAAAAAATAAGTGATTTATTGGAAAATAACATCATTTACTTCAAACTAAGTAGCGTTTCTAATTATCTGTCAACAGCTGTATATGTATATACTTCAATTTTGACTAACTGCATTCGCACAAGTGTTTGATCACTCTCCTTCGGTAATGTTCTTGACTCAGGCTTTATCTATGAATATGTACGTATACGAGGATGGTCCGATTATAACTTAGCCTCACCTCCCGATAGCTCTATGATCGCAAGAGAAATTTATTGTGGCGTAGTAGATTCTAAAGTCCTCTCTCCACGAACAAACTCTATAAGTCACTCACCATCCCCGTCCATCATCCGTCGTGGTGCAGAGGCTTTGAAGATGACAACATCTGATGAGTTGAAGTTACGAGTTTTCGAGAGAAAGGTTCTGTGGATGATTTACGCATTGGCAAAGGCATATACCGCAGTCGAATGAACGATGAGCTGTACGAGATATTCGACGACATAGACATGGTTTAGCGAATTAAGAGACAGCAACTGTGCTTGCTAGATCATGTCGTCCGAATGGATGAAAACACTCAGTAGCCGCCGGGGGAAGTAGAGGAAGAGGAAGATCTCCACTCCATTGGAAATACCTGGTGAAGAAGGACCTGACTGCACATGGAATCTCCAATTACCGCCAAACAGCGAAAAGTAACAACGACTGGCGCGCTGTTATAAACTCGGCTATGCGGTGTCTGCACCAATAAAGAAGAATAAGTACATTCTCGTAGGCGATTACTGTTAACATTTCAATTAATTCAGACTCGTAGCTTGGTTTTAGCACCTGTGCAGGCTAAAATATTATTCGGTCGATGATTTCTTGTTTTTCGTGACCATCAAGAAAACTATGTAATTGCGATGGGTGCCGTGGAGCGAGCACCGGACACCAAACACAACCGAGAGGCAACGCTACAGCAGCGTTTGTCGCTGTTGAAGTGTAATCTGATGGGTCCCGGTATCGTTTTCTTCGACCTCCGATAAACCATATATTCGTTTTTACACGTCAAAGGCAAAGAAATAGTCGAAACATATGATTTCAAGCGACGAACTTTAATCCAAATAAAGCCAAGACTCTTCTGTCAGCCGACAAGATGATGGCCAACGTTTTCTGGGATTCACGAGATGTGATCCACCACGTGAAAAGGCCAAATCGTTTACAGCGCTCTACAGTGTCGAATTATTGAGCCGATTCCACGTTGAGTAGCAGAAAAAATTGTCTTATTTAGTGACGTAATGGCCAAATTGGATGGACTAGGCTACAAACCGTGCTTCCGTGTTCTCTAGATTTCGGCGGGAAGAAATCTTAGTTGGATGAGAACTTCAAGAAAACGTATTTTTTGAATGCTTTAAAGAAGCTGTAGAGATCATCGTTGAGCAGCACTTATCACTGAACATTTTTCCAAAACTTTTGCTTTTCTTTTAAAAACTAAATATCAATAGAACCGACCTCGTACTTGTATGCATGTGTAAGGCCAACGTGTGGGTGCAGTTCAAAGGGGCGAATCCAATTTTGTATTAGCATAACAATTGTTAACAACAAACCGCAAACAACCGCATACAAGCAAACACGCACACACACAGTCAAATGCAATCTTATACTGTTGCGAATACACACATAGAATGAGACGCACACAGCAGTGAGATATAAAGTCTTATGGTAATCAGTTGCAACCCTATCCAATAACGCTCTGGTAAGCCAAGTACCAACAAAACCGCTAGTGTTGCCTCTTCTTTTGTTCCATATGCTATTGTTATGCAGAGTTTTTGTTGTTGTTGTTTTGTAAATCCTGCCTGCGGCCTGCATTTACATCGATATGCCAGGAACTACTTAATTTTGTAAAAGTACCAATGCCGAAGTGCGTCAATGCGCCAGCCGAACCTTATGTCAGTGCATGTGTTTCTATGTGTGTGTGTGTGTGAATAAGTTCGACGTGCGGTGAAAATTACTTCATTTATATGCGTGAAATTTTTGCTTCAAAGGTATTAAAATGTTATCAGCCCAGAGCAAGCGTATTTTTTCGGATATTTGCTTCATTGTTGCGAACTTTAAAGTCAGTCTTGGTAAACAAAGATTTACCTTTTTCAACTCGACGTTTACAAAAAAATTGAACAGCAAGCAGCTGGTTAAGGTTTTGGAAGTTTCAAATTATTTAATCTTGGGAAGTACGTGTATACTCAACACATAAATATTCAATTTAATTAGGTTATGGCTAATTTTCCGTGCAACTTTAAGATTATTCCATTTATACTTTAAAACGTTTTATTCATTATTATCATGAGCATATTCCAAGAATTATATAATTGCTGTTCGTTAACAAATCAAATCGACAAAATAGAAACTAAAATTTTTCAAAAAATATTATCAAGAATATCTTGCACAGAAATCTTTTTTAATCCTGTTTAGTGTAATGCCCATACTGAAATACGACTGTGCCCAAGAAATAAGGTAACATTATATTTATATTGAAAATTCTTTATTTATTCTTCCAAATCAATTTCATCCCCTTCAAAGTAATCCCCTCCCGATGCAATGCACTCATGCCAACGGATTTTCCAATCTACAAAACTCTGGTTGTAGTCACTTTCCGGGATGGCCTTCAGTTCCGTCTTCGCTGCGGCTTAAATCTCCTCAATCGTATAAAAACGGTGTCCCCGGAGCGGTCTTTTGAGCTTGGCGAACAGCCAGAAGTCGCACGGCGACAGGTCAGGTGAATACGGTGGTTGCGGAACGATATGGGCTGATTTTTTGGCGAAATGATCACGAATTACGAGGGCAGTATGGGATAGTGCATTATCGTGGTGTAAAAACCAAGAATTTTCTTTCCACAATTCCGGCCTTTTTAGGCGGATAGCATTACGAAAACGACGCATAACGTACAAATAATATTTCTTGTTGACTGTTTGACCGGTTGGAAGGAATTCATGATGCACAACACCACGATAATCGAAGAAAACAGTCAACATGACCTTGATTTTTGAGCGACTTTGGCGCAATTTTTTTGGTCTCGGCCCTTTTTTAGCACGATATTCGGCTGATTGATCGGTTGTTTCTGGGTCGTAAGCATAGATCAAAGTCTCATTGCCAGTTATAATGCATTATAAGCATCGTTTCACCCACTTCAACGCGACGCCTTTTTTCCAAAAAAATCAATGTTTTCGGTACCAGTCGAGATTTGACGCGCTTGAGGCCCAAAACATCCTTCCAAGTGGTATTGGCTGAGCCTTTCGATATGCCAACTTCATCAGCAAGGTCTCTAATTGTTAATCGACGGTTTTTCAACACCAAATCTTTGATTTGTTAAACGTGAGCTTCGTCGGTTGAGGTTGATGGTCGCCCTGGACGCTCTTCGTCTTCGACACGTTCACGGCCGGCTTGGAACACACTATACCACTTGTAAACATTTTTTTTGACATAGCATCATCACCACAG
Source organism: Bactrocera correcta (assembly GCA_027475135.1). NCBI lineage: Eukaryota > Metazoa > Arthropoda > Insecta > Diptera > Tephritidae > Bactrocera > Bactrocera correcta. Next base: position 55,604,287 of record CM050325.1, on the reverse strand, counting down.
GCTTTCCGCACCATCCTCAACGTATCCGCAGCAGAAAATTGATTTCGAAAACAAAATTCAATGCAAATTCTTTGCTCAACAAATTTCGACAACGCAAAAAACGAAAAACTCACTTTTAGCAGCTCGCAAAACGACACATATCTCAAACACTAAAGAATATTTTGACATGAAATTTGAGATATGTAAATATGACTGACAGTACTACGAACGTAAAAAAAAAAATAAATAATTCTCCAAATCCTTCGACGCGCGCAGTTTAAATTCAAATGTCACAGTAGTAATTAAAAATATTTACTAAATCGAATTCAAACATTTGACAACACTGGTTTTTACCTTTACGACTTCTTAAACATTCGATTTTGATGCCAGTATGGTATATGTAATAACTTTTGTTGAATCTTCAAAAAGTATCCCGTCATTTCCTAGTGCCAAATTTGAGTTCTTTATCTCAACTTACTCTTGCGTCCTCGCCACACACCCTGGAAACGTGAGCCAATCCGTATGGAGCCTGAGGTTACGACTAAAAGCGAGGAAGCTTCAACGGAGTCAGTTCGACGTATTCGGTTTAAGCGTTCGCTAAAGTCTAAGTGCAGTGTCTATCTGTAAACAAGCGGATCGCTACATAAATGTGTATAAAACTCTATACTACTCGCCTACCGAGGTTTTGCGCTAGGTTTGGGACCCGCCACGTAGAAAACACTCCAATTGAAACAGAAACAACGACCTCGGATGAAAGACGTAAACGAACATCCGGTCCCTAGTGCCTATGCCCAGCTGATTTTTTAACTGTATATTTTTATACCGGTATGCCAATCACTTTTCTTCAAATGAGTGACAACTCATCTCAATAGTTTATATTTCTATAAGAGGTCTATACACTGAGAACATCGCTGAATCTTATTGCACAACTAAGATTAATTGCAATTGTAAAACTTTACCATTATCATGTTATGGATTTCTCACTACTTATTTTGGAAAAATATTGCTAAGAAAGAACCACCACTGACGCAAAATTTTCTAATTTCTCTGAGCCCTTTTAATAAAAAAGCTTATAAATTTGGATGAAGCTACCAACAGATTTGTTTGCGATAATATATTCCGACAGCTAAAAAAATTAATATCTCCCATCTCTATGGATTTCTTCTAGCGAACATCATTTACACGTTTTACTACTTACCAATACTACTACTTTTCATAATTACCAGAGATATACATAATCATTATATATACTATATACAAACCCAACTCATCGGTTTTCACACAATTCCATTAATAAATTGAGGTGAATTTAGCTGTTACCAAGTGTTTAAATACTAATCGAATTTGAGCACTTAAGTCCACATTTCAGATTCACAAATACCGAAACGATCATGTGGTCATAACATAAATCCAACGGCCAATTAGAAGTGACAAGCGATGTCAAAGCGTATTAATTAGAATACAAATGCCTGAGCACAATTTTCAAATTCCCCCATTTCACTAAATCTACAGGAACTACATAAATACATAAGTGTACGCTACAGAGAGCATAGTGTTATACGCGAGTATATGGTAAAATATATCAATTTAAAGTCGGAACCTACTTATTCATTTGGCTTAGTGAACGAACTTGACAAGAGACAAGACGTGTTGACAGCGTAACGAGACACGAAGGCACCCGCGTAAGACTAATGGCAGGCGTTTAAGAAGGTAAAGAACTGTTAATGCGGAGGTTTTAAGTAAAATGGAGATTAATTGGAAAATAAGCGAGAGAAGGGGAGAAGTTCACGTGCCATTGTGTATCTGTTGGGAGCAGCGGGGATTGAGTTGGCTATTGAGTTACGCACAAACATTGATAAGTTCAAATCCACAGAAATCTGTGGATTTTCAATGAGTGTGTATTAATATATACATACATATACATAAATATATTAACATATACCTATTATAATTATTTTATTGTTTAAAGAATTCAAGTTTTCAAACAGCTTTAAAGTTTTCAAAGTCCATAAAAAACGGTGATTCGGCTTCGAACCCTCATCTTTCGTTAGCCGATAATAGTACTCTGGCGCATTTGTGTCGAAAATCATAACTTATAATATTTACTGCAATTTCTCCTAACCAAATACCACGCGTTTGGTACTTTTGGTTGGTCCAACGCGAAATCCCTCATATTAAGGGGTCATCCCATGGCCTGCTTTTAAGGTTGTTTTTTCAACGACCGGTAAGTAAATAGAGCTTCATGTTTATTATCATTTATTAACATACTTATGTATATTTCGAAAGAATAAACATAAATTTTAGGCTAAAAATATTGTGTCAAACATGAATACAGCGTTCTGATCAATCCCGCCTGGAAAAACTGGGCTCGCATTTCCTCCACGATTCCGAATGATTGGCTTATCCAAAATCAAATCAAAATATTAGCGCCGTTTTAATCTGTGAGCCTAAATGCGAAGAAAAAAAAAAATATTTTTTGGAGATCTGTAAAGAAGGCAATGGTCAGGAACGAAATGAAATAACTTCAGGTTCCGCTTTAATGGCGTCAGATACTTTCTATGTCCAATATCTAAACCACTTTTTTCTATTGAAGAGTCGGTATGTACTCATATAGCATCTAAAGCTTTTTTAAATCCATTGAGTGGTTTTCGCTCCTAAAGGAAGTATCAAAGCAATGTATCAGTATCAGTCTACGATCCACGTGTAGTACACGATGTGAAATTTAATTTTTTATGTTTTAATTGACGTCTGTTTTACAAGCGATTCAGATCTTTTGGAACAGGTCTAGCATTGGCACGAGTCCATCTATAAGAGCTGTTAAGGTTATTATGAGAGCTGGGAATAACCGAACCTAGGAAAATTCTTATATTTACTATATGGAGGAAAGCAAAAGTACCGTCCGATTGAATCCATTTTAAAGGATACATTGTTATCAGAAAGAGAGGCTATCTGAATTTAATTAATTATTTGTAGCAACGTATGCAGATTAAATTCTTAATAAATCCAGTCAGATCCGTAGCAGAAAGTGCTTAATTTGAATGTGATACAATCGATTGATACATTCTCCGCGGTTTACCCTCCAAGTTTTCCAACATAGAAAAATTAATAAAATAAAAGTGAGGAAATAGCGGGAAAAGCAACGACAGCATGATTCTTCGGAAGGAATCGATCGATCTGACAAATGCATCAAATATAATGAATACGCTACTAGTAACATTCCAAAATCGAAGACAGAAAGCTAGGGCTGCGTGAGAACTTGCGAAGTGCACTACAGGGTCTTAGTGTTCATCCCTCTGTTAGATACAATCGGCGGAGATTTGAAGATGCGCGTTTCTAGAGAAGTATTGGATGGATTTCAACTGAGTTTGCTGCTTCTAGAAAAAAAGTGCTTTGAAAATTAAAATAAAAGAAAAATCTTATTGACTGCTTGATAGATAGATTCAAAAGCCTTTTGGATACCCATATTTTCGTGCGACGTTTGAAACTCAAGGGTGAACTCGATCACCGGCAGTGCCATTGGAGGCAGAAGCAAAAGTCAAAAGACAAACAATTTACCGACTACTGGATTAGAAACTTTGAAGAACTCCAATGTAGACCTATATCCCATAATTCATAGTTTTTTTCACATATTCTGCACACTTATTCTTATTAATCTTCCTTTAATTATATTATTTTGCATGCTCGTGAAACCAATTAATGTTGATAACAAATCTTACGATGTTCAGGTAAAACCTACGAGTCTCTCATAGTCTATATATTTATATCCACACCGACTATCATATCTAAAAGTACGCACATACATACATATATCTATAACCAAGTCATATCCTTCTGAACACCTTCCACCGAATATTATTTAATTTTCCATAATATTTTTATTGCTTGTTCGCATATTTTCCGCCAATGCATCAACTCCCGTCTGCTTAAGCCCACGGCGATGAGCTGAGCGTCGCTTCAAAGCGGTAAAGCGCGAAATTGTTCAATCAAACGCATAAGTGGCGACAAGTACACCAGGGGAACTCACCCACGCATACATACATACATATGTATACCGGCATGTCACACACGCAATAGCGGGAACTGGTGTTATATGTACCATATGTACTCTTGCATACATACCATACTTGTATTTATGCACCCGATTGAACGCGTCGTCAAAGTGCCATAAATGTCCGCCGGGTATTTGAATGGAAATTTAATTAAGCACTCATGCTGCAAAATATATCCGTGTCATGTATTCCCCACTGACCAATGGAGCTTGGCATGTGTTTGTCACAACGTGTGTACCCACGAAATGTGAAAATCCTCCAAGAGAATACGTGATTGGTTTGGAAGAATTTTATTCGGAAAAATCTGGTATAAACAGAAAAAATCATAACAGAGAAGATATTAAATCCCATTTACTTGTATCTCATTCCATATATGGTACAATGCAAATGTGTGTACATATTTCTATTTTTATTAAAAGTATGTGTGTGTATTTCTATTTTCTGTGAGAAAATTTGCAAATTTCCATAACCGCAAGCTAAATATGAAGCGTAGCTGCATAAATGGCACGTTTTGTGGGCAAATAAAGACCGTTTACGCTACCTTTTTGATGGGAAATTTATATTTCAAAGAAACCGACATACATAAGTTGAAATTAGAAAAAATATTCAATTCGTATTTTTGCCAGTAATCTAGGCGATATCTTCTACGAAAAGATGTGGCGACTAACAGAAAGTTTAACACCCTGATGTGATCTAGGGTGATGCCCAGGGCACACTAAAGCGGTGAGGGCCGGTGGATTGCCGTGTGAACTGTTCAAATATGGCTTCGAAAAGAGAATAAAGCATCAGCTTCTTTGTAGAATGTGGTCGAACAAAAGAATGACCGACGATTAAAATTTATGTATGCTCTGCCCAATCTCCAAAGCGGGAGACCCCAAAATCTGCGCCAACCACCGTGGGAAAGTCTTCTCAACATCGCATATAAGGTAATTTATATTGTGTGAAAGACTAAAGCCCACCATCAACAATCTGATTAGACCTTATTAGTATAGCTTTAAGCCTGGAAAATCTACAATCGACCAGATTGCGCCAAATCTTGGAAAATATCCGTAAAAGGAAGAGCGACACACACCACCTCTTCGTCGGTTTTAAAGCCACCTCCACCAGCATAAAAAGGAATTGCCTCTTTGCCGCTATGTCTGAACTCAGTTGAGCAACACCAAAATATCCGTTAAAATCGAGAAGGACTTCTCCGAGCCGTTCGATATCAAACGAAGTCTTAGACAAAGACTTCTTCAACCTATTGCTGAAGGAAATAGGATAAGCTGCAGAGCTAAATAGGAAGGTATAATATTCTACAAGAGCCGATATACGCCGATGATATGGATGAATAAGGAAGCGAAGCGTATGGGCTTCGAAATCCAACGTATAATAACTCTTGCCAACAGGCGCTACTTCAGACTAAGTAGACAATTGAGAGGTACGGGACTTTACTTCTCGACTCTTTAACTCACTCATTATTTCCATGTTGCGACATGGTGCAGAGTTATAGACGATGGCAACATCTAATAAGTCGACGTTATGAGTTTTGGAAAAAGGTTCTGTGGAAGATTTATAGTCCCTTGTACATTGGCAACGGCGAATACCGCAGTCGATGAAACGATGAGCTGTATGAGATAAACGACGACATTGACACATTTCAGGGAATTAAGAGACAGCGGCTAGGCTGGTTATTTCATGTCGTCCGAATGAATGAAAACACTCCAGCTCTGAGCGTATTCGACGCATTACCCACCGGGGGAAGCGGAGGAGGAGAAAGACCACCACTTCGTTGGAAAGACCAGTTGGGGAAGGATCTGGCTACACTTGGAATCTCCAATTGCGACAAACAGCGAACGGAAAGAACTACTCATTTTTGTTTACGCTCTCAGACTTTCGTTTGCACTCGGAGTTACTTTAAACCTGCCGGTATTTATGTCTTTATTTATGTAGGCCGCATTAGACTTAAAATATTAAAAAAAATTAATTTCTCAATCAAAACGGAAATAATTTAAAACATTCGTAAAATCTTCAGCCGCGTCATTTCGATGCATTAGTTATCTTTCCAATGGTATACTCGTAAAATAGCATTATCTTCCTAGAGGCGTCAATCATGGCTTTGCGATCATTTGTTGAGCTTTATCACGCTTGGACCATGAACTTTTTCGCACATTATTGTCGTATTTAATTCACTTTTCGTCTCCTGTTATAATTGTTTCAGAAATGTTTCGATTTCATTTCGTTTCAGTAAAGAATCGTAAATGTTAATTCGGTCCATTAAATTTTTCACAGATTCATGTGGTACCCAAACAGCGAGCTTCCTTTTGTAGCCCGCCTCTTTTAAATAGTTCAAAATCGTTTGGTGATGAATGCTTCGTTACTTAGCGATATTTTGGCTGCTTATGTGATGGTCCTGGTCAATCTTTTCCGTAATTTTTCAACGAAACGTCGACCAGAGCAAGGTGCATCTTTCACATCGAAATTTTAAAAACGGAAGCGAGAGAAGTATTTTTGTGCTACACGAACTGCTACAGCATCGTCTCCGTAAACTTCACAAATTTGATTGGTGGCTTGCGTAGCATTCTTCCTTTTTTTATACAAAAGTTTCAAAATATAGCGAAATTCTTCATTATTTTCACGCATTTTTGAACAGCTAAAACTTTTTTCAACTTCGCTGTTAAATTTCGAAAATTATAAAAACAATATTACGAGAACCATTATGTACACATCTATGGTTCTGAGATAAACTTATTTGAACTCAAAATAATCTATTCCTCGTCACCTTTACCAAGCAAGAGCTGTCCGAAGACTCTTGGTTGCCCAACAATGTTGCTTTCTCTATTAAAGTAATTAATATTATAGCAGATCCAAAGCATTAACAACTATGATTTATTCAGCTATAAATATTCGTACGATAACTTGTATTTGAATCTCTGACACATGTCATCCACCGTAATCTCAAGTGTATACTCAAATATCAACACTTTACACTATTTAAGAAAAAATTTGTTGAAATAATGGAATCCTTGCTTGGTCGTTTGTGGCAGACTTCGTGGCGACTGTTGCTTTTTATACCCGAGTGCAACATTTTATTAAAGGGAATTTTAATTTTTAATGTAAAATATACAGAAGCGGTGGAAAAATATTATAAGTTAAGAAAGGCATAAATTCCAATCGTGATAGGCTTCGAGAAAATAAATATAACATTGACGAAAACATCATATGAAATCACAAATCCAATGCAAATGTTTTTCCATGAGAATAACTATTGTAATGTCAGTCTCAGTTGTCAGTCTCAAATTGGCTCGAAAAATCAAATTATAAAATGCTGTAAAAATTGAATGACAACCCTCGGACTACATGGTCATACTGTCAGTGAATTTGAAGTACAGTAGTAACTCGATTCTTGCACGTAATAAAAACCGAGCTCGGTGCAAGAATAGAACGGTTGCAAGTATCGAGATGTGCGATAAACGAAGTACCACTGTAATACAGACTACACAATTGATAATTCTGTCTAGAATGAAGAGCATTTTTCACCGAAATATTTATGCAAAATATGCTTTATAATGCCCCAAACGCGCGCTGGGTATATTTAGTTCGGTTGCACTCACACTTAGGGTTCCTTACAACTCTATTTCTACCTCTCTCAAACAGTAGGAGCCTTTTCTTATACATGCTCTTGTCTTATCTGCATCCATACTTGGTCCTATGTATACACACTGCTTCTTTATGACGTCATTGTATACTCTATTTAGTTCAACAACTTACCGTCTACAAATTCGTCGCTTATACAATATTGCATTGTAGTAAAGTAACTGCGCTCGATTTTCAATCACCTTGGGACAAATGATCACCATCTACAGCCAAACCCTCGTAGCATTTGCCTACCAAGAATTTTTACATAAATTCATATGAAATTGGAATTCCCTCTCCGCGTAGCGGGGGTAGGTGTGTCCAAGTGTATTTCGAAACCGCCTTGCCGCATGTCAACTCAATGGCACAGTCTCAAGTGGTTACTCAAATGTCACCAATACATAAGTGCACTATTTTTAAGCAATTCCTTAAAGAACTCTAAAAAATTTCAAAATTGTAGAAGCCATGTCCGGTCCGCAAAGTATCGATCGCGCCAGACAGCGCGGCGACAATTTTTCCATCCCTCACTTCCTTCGAGCGACAAGTGGCATGCTCTACTTGCATATTATAAATTTGTGTACGCCCTAATGCTTCTTCTTCATGTGCTTGTTTGTATGTAATTTGTTTTTTCCAATTATTTATGGTTTTCTTAATGAGTTTCTGAGCCAGTTAATCGTTTTTTGGTTGCATGGGTATACATTTGTATGAGGTCAGGCGTGTGTTACTGCGCAAGCGCATCGAATTTTTCAATGTTGCAGCAAAATGTCAAGAGAATTTTTTGAAAGTACCATTGAATATCAATAAATTTAAAACGGATCGACAATTAAGGGGCATAAATGTGAATTTTGTTAAGTTCTGAAATATGAGGCTTATTAGAAATTTGTTTACAGAATTTTATAATTTTTAATATATCTGAGGATATACAAGTACAAGTATGTATACGAGGGCTGCTATATATATTTCTGGCCTAATAATGAAAATAGGCATATTTATCAACGAAAATGTTTTTTTTTTGTTTTTGGTGGATTTGGCTCGTCTCTTGGAAGACCCACACGGTCGATTTCTGTTTTGTTTCGGGCTCATACCCATGGATCCATGATTCGTCACCTGTGACGATCTTATAAACGTCTTTTGAAGCACCGCGATCGTATTTTTTCAGCATTTCTTTACACTAATCCACACGAGCCTTTTTTTGAGCGATTGTCAAATTGTGCGGGATCCAAGGAGAACAAACCTCTTTTACGGCCAGATGTTCATGCAATATCGAATGTATGCTGGTGGGAGAAATGCATAGGCATGCCTCTATCTGAAAGTATGTTACATGACGGTCTTGTATTATCAGTTCACGTACGGCATCGATGTTTTCTGGCACAACGGCTGTTTTTGGACGACCTTCACGGAATTCGTCTTTGAGCGAGCGTCGGCCACGATTGAATTCGTTGTACCAGTTTTTCACAGTGCTATAGGATTGTGCTTCATAGCCATACAAAGATTTTAGTTCATCGATGCACTCTTGTCGTGATAATTCACGTCGAAAGTTGTGAAAAATGATCGCACGAGTTAATTCCATTTTTTGGCCGAGATGAATTTTTTAATTCCCTGTAAATAAAACAATTCACGATTAAATGACAAAACGTTCTGAGCGATGTTATGCTAAAAAATGTCAAACATTCCAATGGAAATGTCATATTGCACCTGGCATCACTTAGTGTTGCCTAGTCCAGAAATATATATAGCAACCTACGTATTAGGGTGTCCGTTATTTACCAAATTGATTAGTTTTGACGAGACGCCCCCTAAACTTTTAGTATTCCATCTAAAAAAAATATCAGACCATAAAAGGCCTTTAATTTTCTAATAAACCTTGCCCAAACACGATTTATTTCCCATTTAAATAACATTGGAGTTTACCACTTTTTACGAATATTTTTTTTTCTCTGGAACTTTGTTTGTAAGAATAAAAAAGTCATATTCTTGTACAGAATTAAATGTTCTACAAAAAAGTCTTGACAATTTTCGATATACTCACTCCTTTAAAAGTTATTCAAGGTTAAAGTTAACTTCTGTGTAATTTCTGAAATTTTCGAACTTTTACGAAAAATTGAAAATTTTTTTTTGTAAAATTCAATTGTTTATTCTAGAAAATATAAATCATATCGGCCCATATCTGAGTTATCCAAATGAAAATAAGAGAGCATATTTTACTCATAACAGTGTATATAATGTGCCTAAAGTTTATAAATTTGAGCAAGAATTTGGTCTAGTTCCTATATAACTGATATCAGGATTTTCGAAAATCCAGCTAGCTTTACTCTACATGATTCGTTTTACACCCAGAAATATTTCCCTGGCTTTGGCCCTTGCAAATTGCAAATTGGAAGAGTATAAAATGTTCGGTTGTACTCGAACTTAGTCCAACCTTAGATGTTGAGGTATCAATTTGAAATGTTGCGTACGATCTCTCCTCCTTAAGAAGCTACAAATTCGGAACAGCCGGAACTCTTTTATTTTATGAGAAATCTTCACGTCATTTGGAAATATTTATTGTCCAAGGCAACTGTGCAATATCCTTAGAATTTCTTCAGATCGGACCGCGATATCATGTAGCTACTATACAAACTGTACGATCAAACTCATATCCTTGCATGAACAACTTTTTATTTGACGAGATATCTTCACAAATCAGTTGTTGCACAAAGTAAATGTGTACGCCCTAAAGTCGTAGATAATTTCGTCTATCTTGGAATCAGCATTAACATGAACAACAATGTTAGCCTCGAAACCCAAGGCATTGAGAAGTAAAGTCATCTCTCGAGGAACAAAGACAAAACTCTACAAGTCACTCATTATTCCCATCCTGCCATATGGTCCTTTACGCATTGGCAATGGTGAATACCGCAGTCGATGGAACGATGAGCTGTGCGAGATATACGACGACACTGACTTATTTCAGCCAATGGATGGATTCAGGATGAAAACACTCTAGCTCTGAAAGTATTTGTCGCAGTGCCCGCGAGGTGAAAGCAGAGGAAGAGGAATACCTTCACTCCCTTGGAAAGACCAGGTGGAGAAGAACCTCACTACATTTGGAAACTCCAATTGGCGCCAAACAGCGAAAAGGAAGAACGACAGCCGCGCTGTTGTAAACTCTAACCCCGTAAACGGTGCCTACGCGAATAAAGAAGAAGAAATTTGTAATCTTCGAAGAAATTTTTCAAATCGGACCACTATAGTATATGGCTGCCTGACCGATCAAAATCAAGTTCTTGAAAAATTATTTGCATTTGTGCGGGGTATTCCGGAGAAACCGGAGTTAACAAAATAAATTGCATCTCTAAATACACTCTTTTCGAACATATGTAGGGCCTTATAAAACCTTTACTCACAATTTGAAATACATATATACGAGTCACGCACCAACCAATCTCAATAGGACACCATCTTACCGCTGAGAATGTTTTAATAGTCGTAATTATGAATATACTTTGAATCTGTGTCACTATTATTTTAGCTGTCTATTATATTTTTAGAACGCGTGCTTACCGCACAATAGAAAATACTTGCATTATATTAAAAAACAGCATTTTCGTTTTTTCACACAACAGAAATTTTGAACAATAATTATTGCTGCCCGCATGCTCCATTCGAACAATGGGAATTTCGGGCAATTTAATCCAAAACAAAGTTACGAAACAATATCGGAGCAGCTAAAAAAATAATGTGGATCATTAAAGATCATCACACGATCTGCCACCGAACGATTAATATGATTGTATATATGTGTGTGTATTTTTCTTTGGGGATGATGTTTCAATTTGTTGGTGGCATTTCACTTAGAGCGCGGGCATTTCCCGGCTGTTGACGCTAATCCGCGCCTGTGGCTTTAAAGGACTTTGTCTCGCGCAGACACAACGGCTTCTTCTAATGCCATCACATCAGTTGAGAGGATCAATGAGGACATTGCAATTGTTGCGAATTTTCCACAACACCGCACTGTACAAATATTTTTCCGGATCATGTGTGTGTATTGTTGAAGTGTAGACCAAAATTACGTGAAGCGTTTTAATATCCATTGTTGCACATTTCTTTATCGTTTTTTAATAGGTTGTTCATTTTTATTCTGATTGATTGCAGCTGGAACATTTTAAATGTTTTTGACTGTCTCAGAAGGTTTTATGTATATATATGTGTGAAAGTATATATGTATACATTTTTAAAAACCTATTTTGAAAGCAATTACATATTTATTAAGTTCTTTGTTGTGATATTCATTCCGATTGTTCATATTCAATAAAAATTGGAGTTTCAGACTACCGAACCCTCACCAATTATTCAGTAAACCTCCTCTACATATAATAGTTTTCGTAATTTATTAGCACTGCATGTAAATATGCCGGTAAGGACATTGCCCCATTAAAACGCCTACAATTGCGGCATGGACTACTCTGGACTCTACTCTACTACTCATTGAGAGGAATTTTGGATATCGAATATATAGAAACGGGAATGCGTTTAGCATCTCAAAATATTTTACTCATGTTCTATAACAAAAATGTAAGCTAAGTTAGGTTAGGTTAAAAGGTCGATTCTAAGAAGGATCTCACTTGGACAGCTTAGAACGTCGGTACTGGATCATAAAAAAGGATCGACACACACTATCTCTTCGTCGATTTCAAAGCTGCTTTTAACAGTACGAAGAGGAGCTGCCTGATGTGTGAATTTAGTATCCCCGCAAGACTATACACAGCCGTATTGACGTTGAGCAAAAAGAAATGGTTCGTCAGGATCGGGAAGGTCCTCACTGAGCCCTTGGATACCAAACGCGTTTCCTTATCGTACAACTTCTTCAACATACCCATGGAGAAAATGATTCGAGCTGCAGAGCTGAAGAGAGAAGGTACGTTTTATAAGAGTGCAGCTGCTGGGGATATTCATATCACTGGCCTCAACGCAGTTAGTTCTGCTTTCTCCTGGATGGATAAGGAAGCGAACCAAATTGGTCTGGTAGTGAACGAGGGAATCAAACAAACAGTCGTCACATTCGCGAATTGGCTTCCATAGATAATTTCTTCTATCTTGGAAGCATTTTTAACAGCAACAACAACGTAAGCCTCGAAATACAGCTGAGAATAACTCTTGCCAACAGGACAGATTGGCAACGGCGAACACCGCAGTCGATGAAACGATGAGCATTATGAGATGTACGACGATATTGACAGCGGCAGCGGCTACGCTGGTTAGATCATGTCGTCCGAATGGATGAAAACATTCCAGCTCTGAAAATTTCGATGCAGTACAGGCCAGAGGAAGTTGAGGAAGAAAAATACCTTCACTCTCTTGGAAAGACCAGAAGCAGCTCACGACTTCCGGTCTTTGACCAAGTATCCTCTGCATAGGGTTGTGCGCTGGGTTTGGGACCCGCCACGTAAAAAAAACACTTCAATGAAAAAACAACAACAGCCTCGGATGAGCACAATTCCCGTCCTGCTTATGGTGCAGAGGCATGGACGATGTCAACAACGGATGAGTCGACGGTGCGAGTTTTCGAGAGAAAAGTTCTGCGTAAGATTTATGGTCCTTTGCGCGTTGGCCACGGCGAATATCACATTCGATGGAACGATGAGCTGTACGAGATATACGACGACATTGACATAGTTCAGCGAATTAAAAAACAGCGGCTACGCTGGCTAGATCATGTTGTCCGGATGGACGAAAACACTCCAGCTCTGAAAGTATTCGACGCAGTACCCACTGGGGGAATCAGGGGAAGAGGAAGATCTCCACTCCGTTGGAAGGACCAAGTGGAGAAGGCTCTGCCTTCGCTTAGAATATACAATTTTCGCCACGTAGTGAAAAAAAGAAACGACTGGCGCGCGTTTGTTAACTCGGCTATAATCACGTAAGCGGTGTCTACGCCAATTAAGAAGAAGAAGAAGAATATCATCTTCAGCTATGTCTTCTGGTTCTTCAGGCTATGTCTTCATCTTTCAAAGGCCGGACAATGGAGGGGAAGGTGTCTGGATGTTTCCGCCTCACCCTCCTCTATACAACTAGCGTCCGACAAGATTTTATTACTTACGGTATGAATACCTATTGGACAGTGTCTTAAAATTTTAGCTAATTTTGAATAATTTCATTAAGGGGCATCGAAATATGAGTAAAGATTCTTCATATAGTACATACTTCCAACACTGCTCATATCATTTGGCAACAATTTAACCACAACCTGCCTGAATTAAAATCCATATCTCAATCATTGGCATTGATGTGGTTACAAAGTGCCGACATTGCAAATTACACCTCTCTTCTTCCTTAGAATTTTCGCACTTTTTCACAAATGTTTGCAAAAAAACAACAACTGTATATTTATAAAGCTAAAGGGGTGTTTTGAAAAGCCGCATAATGAAGCATTTGACGCCTTCCTTTAGTCTAAATAATTTATCTCAAAGTCTATTTTAATCCAATGGCAGAAACGAATGTTCCAATTAACCCGGCAAACAGCTCTGGATTTGCTGAAGTATTGAGACTAGTTTATAGTGTAGTAGTTGTGTTACTGTTCGGCTGCAGTGACTGCAAAGGCAAAATATGTTGGCTTCCATTTTTTCTTTCGTCTAAAGGGTGATCCATTTCGAGGTTCCCTTTTTTTAAATAAAAAATACAGACACTTCAAATTTAATGGGGATTGTTTATTATCATTTGAAAAAAACATTCTTTGGCATTTATTTTGTGAAGCTACCTCTTTCAGATGTTGGTCTCAGATGGTCCATCCGTTGAGTCTAATTGGCCGATGACTGATTTGAACATTTCGACTCGCAACTGGCGAATGACACGTGTCATGTTTTGCTCCAAGGCTTGAATCGTAGCGGGATTGTCCACATAGACACAGACACATAGATTAGACTTTAAATATCCCCTTTGAAAAAATTCTAATGGTGTGGTACCACACGATCTTGGTGGCCAATTGACTGGCCCAAAACTTGAAATTATCTCCTCAACGAAGTGTTGTCTCAAGTAATTCATTGTTTGATTCGATTCGCCGATAACACGAGTCAGTTTTCATGGCGCGATAACGGTCGCCATTGCCGGTTACGTTCTCACCGGCATCATTTTTGAAGAAATTTGGACCGATGACTCCACCGGCTCACAAAACACACAAAATCGTTGTTTTTTATGATGAAATGACAGCTCTTGAATGTCTTCAGGTTATCCTTCGTCCCAAATGCGACAATTCCGGCCACATTTGCATTAGTTCAACGTGATACCGGGTACAAATTCATACCTATTTGTGGTAGAATTGAGACTTTTATTACAAGTCGCACGATCGCTCGCGTCATTTATCCAAACACAGCCATTCAACGACTTTGACTCACTCGAGCGTTAAATAGCCAGCGATTGTGATTGAGGGCGATAGGTCGAGAGTGTTTGTAATTATGTACATCAACAGCTTGCCTGCAGCAAGCAGCGATCGCTGAAGATCAAAGCAGACTGCGTTAAGGCAACCCCTTCGTAAAATCAGAAAAAGGAGAAAAAGTCGAATTAACACAGTGGCAGTAAATGGCACGCGTGTGCCACCCGCTATAAGCACTCGTCCATATAATCCAATGTATGTATTTTTTTCGCGAAAAATTACATACTCAATTTGCTTAACGGTATAATGCAATCATGCAGCAAGATCAGATCGCGACAATCCATATATGAAGTTTATGTGTGCTCCGAACTCCCGTCTGTTTAAGGGGAGAACTCTATATCCATAAATATACGTTTGCATGTGTGTATGCAGCACAATAGAAGCGCCGACGCATAAACGTTTATAAATATAAATAAGTCTATAAATTTACAACTTCATAGCAAAGCGTGTGGCAGCCAGCAGTAGAATTTATGATTGCCTGGCGTCAATGTGGCAGCAGTGGATCGTACAGATTCATCAGTAGATCAACGATCGAAGACAACCATTACGCGGCAAATTGCTAACACACACACACACACACTACTTTCTAGTTTGAGTTTTGAGCACTGCCTCAACGCTCCGCCGCCACCTTTCGAGAATTCTGCGAATTCATACTTTTTGCTATTTTTCTATCGGCTCCTTTCCGCCTCTTCGTAAATTTTCGTATTTATTCATTGAAAGATTTGCTTTTTTTAAGCAGAAGTGTTCTGTTTTGTTATACAGTTTTTAGTTTTTATTTATCGATTTGAAGTGTGCCACACGATTTTCACCTTGAAAACGCTTTGAAGCTTAGAAGCGTGCTGGTCCGCAACACCCACTTCGCGCGCCTGCCTTTTGACTTTATGCCGCTAAAGAAGTAAAGTGAATTAATCAAAGGGAAAATCAATAAAAATCATTTTTGTTTTGAAGAAAAATTCGAAAGATCCATAAAAAATTCCACTTAAATTGTGCGTTGTCTTTAAGAGCACAAACACACACGCGTCTACAAATAAAATCACAGATAGTCACAATCTATGGTACATACATATGTACATATACTTGTATGTATGTACATACTACTTGAAATGAAATTCTGCATTTCTTCTTATTTTATTGCCGAAAAAGCGGCCACTAACCACCAGCTCATTCATGGAAGTGTTTTCAAGCAGGTGCCACCAACAACCACACCGCCATTCAGTTCTGTCTGTATATACGAGTATGTATTTCGAAAATATACTTTTCAGAGTACCGATAAATATTGAAAAGTATACATTGATACACATGTACTATATGTAAGTGTGTATGTGCATGTGAGGCGACCGGCCCTTTTTAATGCACCTGCAAACATTTCACACACATTGATTGACAGATTGGCGTTTTCCCATAGCCCACCTTTTCGATTTACGGTAAATTCTCTTGAATGAACGAATTTTTTAAATCAATGAATTCTCTTCGTTGGCGAGTTGAAATTGTTTTGATTGTGCCAAAACGCTATAAACCGGATGTTATTTTTTGTATGTAATATTTATTGGGTAAGAAGATTTTTGAAAATCTTCGACAGAGCTTTTGTTGTCAGTGAAAGGGATATACTATTATATACACACATACATGAACAGTAAGTTAAAAATGTCAAACGAAATAGTTTGTATTCTAAGTTAGGTTAAGACAGTTGGTAACGTGGAGACCAATTAAAGAGAAAATGGTAAGAAATAACTACCAGAGTAAGCCATAATACAAGGTGCGTTCCAAAGCTGTTTGCTTAAAATGAAAAACAGAACAAATGGGGTTTTCGGCAAAATCAATTTATTTTATTCAAAATAGTCTCCTCCTGCTTCAATACAGCTTTTTGCACGGTCCAAAAGCATGTCGAACGAGTGTTTTAGCTCGTTGGCCGGTATTTCCGCCAGTATGCCGGTGCAAGTCTTTTGAATGCCCTCTAAGTCTTCCTTTCATGAACAAATGTATTTTTCCGAAAAGGAAGAAGTCGCACAGTGCCATATCAGGTGAATACGGGGAGTGGTTAATGGTAAAAATGCGATCTTGGTCAAATAATCGTCCTTCGAATGTTGGATTCAGAGCAATTTTCGGTCGTCAGTCAATTTGTGCAGAACAGACCGTGCACACACCTTTCGTAAGCCCAATTGTGCGGTAAAAACTCGATAAATCGATGTTTCGGGGATGTTCAATATCGGCTGATTTTTGATGAATTCTCGCACAGTTTCGGGATATACAATCATCGCCGTTCCATCAATTGAAACGTTTCGGTAAAAGTTTTACCAAGTTTAAAACAAAATTTAATGTGGGCTCCTTGTTCGAAGCTCATTTTCACACCGATAACACAAACATACTGACACTTAAAAGGCAATATCTTCACTTCCAATAGATAAAATGTCATGAAACTCTCCCTGGACAATCGAAAAAAATTCAGAGCAGATTCTAACACACTATTCGACATATAGATGGCGCCACCAGGGGGCGCTTGATTCAAGAAGTCCTGTTTACTTTGGAACGTACCTTGTACAAGTATTATGGACGACCACATATGTAAGTTTGTGCGGTCTTCGAACGATGGAGCGACTTCATTAAAACATCATCAAGCTTTTAAGAGCTTAAGGAAAACTACGCCCTTAATTAACATTTTTTAATGTTGAATATGTCCATATTTCAACCCCATGGAAATTGATATATAATCACAACATTCATTTGGAACTTTTATCCATTCGTAGAGTTTTACCTTTCTGTTTTCGGAAGATCCGCTCGCGAGAAAACTAACGGTTTCGCAAATATCTTAACGAGAACATCGGTACTCTTAAATCTTGTTTATAAGACTTAACCTCAAACTAATGGTCCTGTAGACAACAATTGTTGTGCTTCACGTAAGTACCTGCCGACGACGGCCTTACCTCACGATGCTTTCTTTGAAACACATAGATCAATACAATGCGTTGATCAGCACCCCAAGGTATAAATGCATTTTGCACATATTTTTGGTATCAATTGGTTTAGGTGGATACCATCTAAATTAGGATTTACCCACCTTAGTCGGGTTCGAGGGCGATCTAAACCCTCTGCCGTACTTTGGTTCCGGCACCCAGACGCAGTGCAACTACACACTGAGCTGAATTTTCAACCCTACCTGCCTTTTGGTTTCAACCGCAGCCACCACGAATCTCCACAAAGGGCCAAACCCAACGATTAGAGTAAAAAGCAGGTTAAAGTCTATGGTAAGTCACTGTAGTTTTTACTGCTTTCAGTTGAGCGCCCACATCTCAATGACTGGTGACATTTGTTGAAATTTCATATAAAGTCTATAACATCATTTCAAGCTGAGTATTATAGCACTGCCTCTGACATCAGCATAGTCTGACATTTCAAGGAAAGCTCTGAAAGTACGATATAGTGCATATGGAATTTAGTCGCCTTTTACAGACATACCTTACCACGGCTGTCGAGTGTTGATCTTCTTTTCATGGGTCTTTTCCAAGATTTGGCGCATGGTGAATATCTGGTCAGTTATTTATTTTCCAGACTTAAAGCCACACTGCAAGTAAACAATTGAGGAGTAAAGTCCTCTCATGATGAACAAAGACCAAACTCTACTCATCATCATGCAGAAGCGTGGACGATGACAACATCTGATGAGTCGACGTTACGAGTTTTTGAGAGTAAGATTCTGCGGAAGATTTATGGTCCTTTGCGCATTGACAACGGCGAATATCACAGTCGATAGAACGAAGAGCTGTATGAAATATACGACGACATTGACATAGTTCAGCGAATTAAGAGACAGCGATTACACTGGCTAGGTCATGTTGTCCAAATGGATGCAAACATTCCAGTTCTTAGAGTATTCGACCCTTAGTCGTTGAGAGAAACTGAGGAAGAGGAAGACCTCCACTTCGTTGGGAAGACCTGGTAGAGAAGGACCTGACTACACGTAGAGTCTCCAATTGGCGCCAAAAACCGAAAAGAAAGAACGACTGGTAGGCTGTTGTAAACTCGGCTATAACCGCGTAAACGGTGTCTACGCCAATAAAGAAGAAAGAACCACACTGATAAGGTTAAATCAGTTTGTTGACGGTGGGCCTAAATCTTTCCCACAACACGATCGACAGAACCTTATATTTGCTCCTGGCACATGTTGCGGGTTTTCCTTTTTTTGTATTGGGCAAAGCACACTTAAATTCCAATCGTCGGTCTTGCTTTCGTTCGACCATATTCTACAAAGAAGCTGATGCATTCTTCATATCAGTTTTTTGCCCCAGTATTTTAATAGCTCGGCCGGCAATTAATCATCCCCGCCGCTTTCTTGTCCTTCAGACGTATAATTGCTATACGAACTTCTTCATGTTCGTTCAATGGAAAGTCCGCACCTTCGTCATCGATTGGGGAATCGTGTTCACATTCTCCAGGTGTTATGCTTTCATAGCCATTCAACAGTGTGTATAAAATGTCCGGTTACACACGACTTCCTTCCTTACTTTTTACTTTGAAAATTACCTACATATATTATATCCAATAAATCCATACATATACATGTATGTATTATACTATCGCTTATGCCATCCCGTCCTAGCGGTTTTCATGAAATAACTGATGAGGATATGAAATTACCGATCATAATCTCTAAAACGGAAATTTCCAAAATACCAAAAAGTTGGAAAGTTGAAAGTCAATCCAAGCTAAGCTTAGAAAATCCAAAACACTGCCAATTCAGATAAATTAAAATGCGGAAAATTCCCACTTATTGGAAAGTCAAAACATATGTTTATGTTCGGACAAAGCGTTTGGCATTTCGCAGCCGATTCTAATAGACACGCAAATGGCATTAAAATATGCACACACAGATCTAAGTCTACGTACATACATACATATGTATGTATGCATCAGACAATGAAAATTTGACAGTCAAATCCTTAAGCTATGAAAATAGAAAAACAGGAGATTTGTTTGCACAAAATGACTTTACAAATAAGATTCCCGCTAAGAATTGAAGTGTTGACCACGCAGACTGGCACACACATACTTTCATATACATATGTATGTGTATATACTTGCATAATCCACAGTTTTGCAAATGTGAAAACGATATTAATCCTTGTCGCCGTGTAGACAGGATGCTCGTCAGCGAAGAAAGATGCCTGCGGCGTTAATATTGTTTATCTAAGCGTCGCTGATCGACCGCATGGATCTTCCTTTTAAGGTGTCAATTCATATTTTAATATCGCATAAATATTTAAGCAAAAACATATGTACACATACATGTATGAATATCTCTGGCCGCATATGAATTTCATTTAACCGACATAATGTGTGTATATCCACGACCCGGACACAACGTGACCACTGCTACTGTAGGTGGCTTTATGACCGTCTAATATGTGTCGCCTTGTCCCGCTTAAAGGGATTAACGAATGCCACCAGTACGAAGAGGTAAATAAGTACTTACATATGTGTATACAGGCATGCATGTGCATGTGTTCGCAAATAATGATTTTTGCAAAAGAAAATCTTCAGAAGAAAGGGATCAATCATTTTTGCCATCAATGTGATGAACTCACGCCTACAGAAACCTGCTAGTCTACTTGGCCGATTTCTTAGTGATAAATAATTATAATTAATATGTAACTGTCGTGCCGTTAAATAAATCTTGAATGTTTAAACGAAACGTTCATAAAAGTACTTTTTGCGACGAAATATTTACCTACAGTCTGTCAAATAAGAGCGTGGTCGACTTTACCGACAATTAATGAAAGATTTCGCTTTAATTCCTTCGCGAGCCGATAGAGGGAAGCTTTGGCCTTGATGCATTGCCAACAAAGGTTCAGTTGTCCTTGATCTTTTGAAAGAGAATCACGTTAAATGCCATGAGTGCTAAGTACGCGTCACGCTACGAGATTGTGTTCCTTTGCTTCCACCCGAAAGGTCCCAAAATGTGACAATCAGCGGCTGCTAAATATATAAGAATGTCGAAGGCATTTGTACAGAAGTGGATACAGCGATATACAGTGGCTAAAAATGTCGATGATTTACCAGAACGTGGTGCGATAGGAAAAGTGAACAAAAGGGATGAAAAAAGAATAGTGAATCTGTTTTCGTGGAATCCTGCTTTAACACTGCGGCAAGGACAAGCAAAATTAATCGCAAAAGGTTTAGATATATCCTACGAAACTATCTGAACCCTTCTTCATACTCATGATCTGAAATGGCGTAACACAATGAAGAAGCTTCCGTTGACTGAAAAACTTGTGACAAAGCAACTCGCTTGGGCGCGCGAGAATATTGATAGAGATTTGATGTCACTTTTGCTGATGAATGTTCTATATGGGCACGTTTTGTCCTCACATGAGCCTGTTCAACTACCATCAATAGGTTTGTACAGCGGACCGTAAAACATGGAATAAAGTTGCATCTTTGAAGCTGCTTCTCAAAGCAGATATTCGGCACTTTGTACCTCTTTACTGACAACCTAAATGCCGAGCAAATGATAAAAATCTACAAAAAGGCTTTACTACTATCTGCCAAACGATGGTTCATCAGAAAAAATTAATATTGTATTCTGCAGGAGACACTGTACTCAGGGGAAAACTCAATCTGGCATTGTTACATTGGATTGGCCGTCGCAGTCGCCGGATGCAAAGCCAATTGAAAATGTGTGGAAGACGCACATAGACTTTGAAGCAGTTGTCTTACGAAATTCGTCGGATCTGGAGATCCTTCCCAATAGAATACGCCGTCAAATTAGTAGAAAACATGCCTCGGAGAAGCCAGGCAATTATCGACGTCGGTGGTGACTGCACACATAATTGACCAAATTGCATCATTGTTTTATAATGTGTTCAATGTATATGTAAATATGAAAGTTTCATAAAATATTCTTTTTTATATAAATTATCCCGACCACGTTCTTACTTGACAGCAACTATTCGACCGTGTCTCTGACAAAGTGCGGTGCCCTTCATTATTTGGTGCTGGATTGTCCGTGATCAAAAACTCTTAACTATTTCGATAATAGTTCTCACCGAAAAGACTTTTGGAAACTTCGACTTTTTAAACACTTTGAAATGCAAATGCGATTGTTGAACAATGAGTATGTAAACAAGAAAAATGTAAGCTTTTGGGACAAAGAGCTGTCATTTTATAAAGAAAAATCAACGGTTTGGTGTGGTCCATGGGTCGGTGGAATCATCCATCCATATTTCTTCATAAATGATGTCGGTGAGAACGTAACCGTAATGATGACCATGCCATGATAACCGACTATTCTATGACTGAAATTTAAGGGGCCATACCAGTGTGACGCATGAAACATTAGGCGATTTTCGTGAATTTTTTTAAGAGAAAGTACGCGATTGAATATTTCGAACTTCTTTGAACGTAATAAGGTATACTTTCAGCTATATTTGAAGTTTTTTTTTTTACAAAAATGCTGAAAAATAACGGAGTTATGGGTTGTCTTCGGAGGTGCCAAAAAAAAAGTGTCCCAACTGCTGGCATGATTCCGGCCGAACGAGTAGCTGAAACAAAAAAATTTTGAAAGTTTATTAAACTTAAAGATTTTTCCTATACAAGGAACTACGATCTTTGAAAAATATCAAAAATTAACAAAATGGCGTAACTTTGAAAAAAAAAATCGTTTTTTTAGGAAAAAAATGGTCGTTTTTTTATTGACAATTTTCAATCAATCAAATCGTAGTCCATTGTATAGTAAATGTATTCAAAAATACTCAGTTTTAATTTGAAGTCCATCGGTCAATTTCTCGTTTAGTTATGATGTCAACAATATTGAAAAATGTCGTTTCGAGAAAAACGCGTTTAAAGTTTCACTTATATGTGTTTAAACCTCCGAGCGGTCGCTCTTTAGAACGCTGCCATCCGAAAACTATTCAAGATACGACCTTCCTTTCACAGGATACATATTTACGGAAATATATTCTATCGATAAAGCAAATAAAAAAAAATTTTGTTTGAAAGTATGACACTGGTATAGGCTTTTAAGGCAACATTGAATTTTAACAAAACGGCGCCACTTCCAACACAACGTATCAATCAATGGATTTATTGAAAGAGCATTTTGGTGAGCACATAATTTCAGGTTTTGGGCCGGTCGATTGGCCACAAAGATCGTGTAATACCACAGCGTTAGACTTTTTCCTGTGTGTATATGTAAAGTCTAAGCCTATGCGGACAATTGCGTGCCAATCGCCAATTACCAGTCATAATGCTCGAACGAGCTATCGAAAATAGGGCTCAACGGAACTTTGCCAGAAAATTTGTAACATGCAGAAGAAAACGTCAGATACCTATAAAAAGATCAATATAAAGAACTGAGTTCATTCAGGCATGCCCGTCTGTCTTGTTTGCTGTCAGGTCACTATAGCATATAGCAGCCATACAAACTGACCATCAAAATCAAGTTCATGCATGAATTGTTTTGTGAAGGATATTATAGCTTTGGCGTAACCCAAGTTAACGTGTTTTCTTGATTTTTTAAAAATTCGTTCGTGAATTATACCAGTATGTCCAATAGTTTTATCTTACTCACTCAATTTATTATACGGTCACTCTTCAAAATTTCACGAACGTTCGCTATGCTTTCTGGCGTTACTGTTCTTTGTGGCCATCCTGAACGGGATTCTAAAATATAATACCCAGGGCCGATTTGTCGTAACAGTTATCAATTCATTGACTTACGTCAATAGTTTTCTCCATCAAGAAACTACACATGTTTTATCTCAGTATGAAATTTACTTTTTCTATTTCAAAAGTAAACAAAAGTAGCCAAGCCGACCACGAACTTGAGAACGATTGGATGAAATGTCACGAAGCTTGGTGATTGGACTAGTTTGCGAGGGCAGTGATTGTGTCTACACCTCCGCGTTTATTGGCTCATATTCCAGTCACTGCAAACTCTAATGTTCTGGAAAAAACTTTTTCTTTTTCCATAATACCTAACATACCTGGAAAATCATCCCGTGAAAAGAGAATCGACACACACCACCACGAAAAGGAGCTGCCTTTATGACTCAAGGTCCGAATTTGGTACCCCCGCAAAACTAATACGGCTGTGTAAACTGGTGATGAGCATTACCAAAAGCTCCGTCAGGATCGGAAAGAACCTATCCGAGCCGTTCGATACCAAATGAGCTTTCAGGCAAGGCGATTCGCTATCGTGTGACTTCTTCAATCTATTCTTGAAGGAAATAATTAGAGTAACAGAACTAAATATAGAAGGTACCCTCTTTGATAAGTATACAGCTGCTGGCCTTCGCCAGATTAACTGTCGTCTCACTCCCACGTCACTGTTGACAGTCATAACTTCGAAGTCTGATTCTGATTGTTTATTTGCAATCAGTCACAAATTAAGTTTCGCGAGACCACTGCCGATATCGATCGACAGCATATCCGAAAGGCATCGAAAGAAACCGAAATAGCAAAAGAGACTAGTGACATTGGCCTGCAGGAAGCTGTCCATAAAAATTAATCGGAAGATGTGTAACTGTAACAAGGCGACCTCGGAGTTTGTAAAATAACTTTACCACTTGTCTCCTAATTACTGCATTTATTCTAATTTATCCAATGATTAAAACAATGCAAAGTAATTAGCAACACTTTTGGAGTAGACTGTAACTGAATCACCGTTGAAGACTGTCAAAATAGGGGCCAAAGAAAAACACTTGAGCAATTTTCATTTTATAGATTTTATTATAACCTTCGAGAGTTGAGCACATTCAAATGCTTTATTGGTTCATATAATAATAGAGCAGCGGATGACGCTATAAAAGTGGCAGCAGAATTTCATTCAATATCTTCTTGGCAGCCAACAATTTAACGCCTTTTCGTTTAATGCCACACACAAGATCGATCTGCGCGAACAATGGCACGATCGTTGGAGGTGAATGATGACGCGGCGAAAATTTATGAACTACCCTATTATCTGTTAAGAACGAAATAAAAACCAAATAAAAATAAACAAATATCTAAGTAATGCCAGTACAGATCAACACACTTGGATCTCCATGTTTTTGTAAATACGTGCGGGTGTCCCCAAATGGGACTGAACCATTGGGTCGATGAAGTGCAGCACATTCAATCCACTTCATGCCGAACAAGTGCATTTAAGTCCACAAATGACTGCAAACGAGTGTCGTCGCGATCACCAGCCACGCCAACAAGCTGCACCGCGGCTTAGTCATCGTCAACGACACTGATGATAGTGATATGCAAACCGTTGTAAGAGCCTAAAGCCCTCGGCAGTTGCTAAGGCACTTGTGCGGATGGATTGCATGAATGAATGAAGAACGCTGAACGCTTGACTGCCTTTAGGCCGCTGAAGTGGGGGATGTGCTGCTGGCACACAGTACAGGGGCAGGGACGCAGTTACGCTGACACGTTGATGACTTGTCCCACTGACAATTAACGCATTCGTGCTATCAATGCGCATGAATTGGCACAAATTTACCAAATTATTCAATGCTGTCATTATGCGCAACAACAACAACAATAACTACATCAAGCGTTAAAGAGCACGATCACCAAATGAAGTCGGATAATTTTGGGATATGTTTCTGAAAGGGTACAACTTTTCCATACACACATACTCGTAGCGAGACCCGTCGCTTTGTTGAACGAAACGTGATTCGGCTTAAATTTTCAGTTAAATAAGTTGCCAACCGAATAGCCCGTAATAATATGGAGTAATATGGCACTCGTTCGGGCTAAGTGCAAGTGATCCCGTGCGCACACTTCAGAGTGATCAAGCAAATAGGCTCTCACTTGCCACACCGAAGAGACGCAATGGCTGGGTTGACTTGTTAACCAACTTATACACATATACAAATGTTCAAATATATTGCTCGTTTAAATGCATTTCGACCAATGAAGTGTGGCTATCAACGGGTGGATCCAGTCGCGATCAAGTCTGGGTGTTTTACATAATCTCAATTCCAAATCTGGCAGCTTGGCTTAAGGCAACGCTCTTGTGTATTCATTCATTTTTATTTTCCCCCCATATTCAAGTGCAGCGGAAGAAGGGTGTTCGCCACTTTGGTCAAGTGTGGCATTATCCGGATTGAGTGATGAGGCAGAAATGAATTCAGGCATTCCAAAGGTGCCAGAAACGTATATTGGCCTCCACAAATATGATGTTATGCAGGTATTTGCTGTCGCGATGACCTGTGTGTTCACCACCAATGATTGATGGATTCTCGATGTGTCAATGTGTTTGTTAGTGTTCTTAAATAACGTGATAAAAAGATAATTGCTACTGTCGCAAAGGCTTTGTTCAAGTCTATGCTGTCAAAGAACGTAGTTATTAAAAAAAAAAATTGTAGAAAATAACAAACTTCTTAGACCACCGGCATTAATTGGAATTCTACTTCGAGAAGGCGTGCATTTTATTTGCAATGTAAGGTAATATGAGTGTATAAAATAGCGGATTTTGTCAGGCGCAATCACAAATCTGTTTTTTAGGTTTTCGGTTCGATGGGCTTCCTTCTTCGTTATTAAAAATATAATTATGGTAGCATGCATTAAGAGACATCAAATGTACGTAGATCTATTTGAAATCAGTCTCGAAGTATTTGAATCTTTGAATCGAGCCCTCGGATAGCCCGGTTTAATTTTTGTGTATTTTTGAGTTTGATCTTGAGAAACTACTAATGACTCACATGCCACCTTTTTAACGCTGATGAATACGGTTTAGTTCTATACTTTCAAGTAGTACTTCATATTTTACCTTTTAAAATATTTTCTTTTTTAAGAAAAGCCGTGCACAAGATGAATTTTGGAAAAGGTCGCCAGTTTTCTAGCCGTTTATGGTTTTAAATGGCATGGTAGTACTCAACATCTTACAGAAGTCCTGTTAAGGATTAGGTAGGATATAATGGTAATAGCAGTCAAAAATAATTGTCACGACTAAAGAAGATAGACTTCGAGTGATTTGACTTTTATTCATGTTTATTCAGGATTCTGTAATGGAACCGCAATTCCGATAAAAAATTACAGTACCATTATTCTAAAAGCTGTTAGTAGCAAGTTGATCAACTAAATACAATAGAAATAAATTGATGCTTGCAGTGCAACCTCTATTGTACCGTCTACTCTTTCACACGCACTCACAAACCCCAGCACTGAAGGAACCTGCTGGGTGCTCTTCAGGCAATGTGATCCCTATTCTGATAGATACATCCAAGCCCTTAAACATGATCTAAAGATTGCTGTGCAGACTAAAACCAGATTTCCAGGAGACTTCGGCTCCATTTAAAAAAACCAGCAGTTGGCATACCCATGATAAACAGGTGCTTTTTGAGTCTGTAATGTCAAGTGTAAAATGCCACATTGTAGCCCGAATTTGCCTCTGGGGGGTTTGTGATACACATCTTTCTCTGTTCATTCTCTCCTCCTTGCTAAGCAGCTCCTTTATGGTAATGGAGACCAACCGCAATGCAGAGTTTCGGTCCTACCATTTTAGAACACAGCACAGCAGCGATGTTTCAAGCAATGGCTGAAAATCTCAACGATTGTGTACTCGTTGGATCAACTATGTGGTTACAGTATAAATACAAATAAGGCCTCCAATATTTTCTATCCATATATTTTTATGAAAAATTTTAAACTTTTTACTTTAATTAAAAGCCGTTGTTTATGTATATTTTGAATATTTTATGATAACCTTTGATAATGAAGTCAATACCAAAGCATTAGTGGTCTGATAATCGGATTTACAAAATCACTTCTTTACATTAATGAGATCTTAAAGTTTGATAAAGAAAATGTTCATCCATGGGAGCTTCTTAACTAGGTTATAAATGTTATTCAGCAGTCCGATTTCGTACTAAACCAATGGTAGTACCTCTTATACCAAGAGATTTTAGACCGTCGAATGTTCATTTTATGAAGCGAAACTCTGTCTGATCTAAATAAGTAGCAAGTCAACAATGGAAAGAATTTCGACAGGAAATTAGCGTCAAAACTTCTTATGAAAGTATGAATTCCTATAGAGTGAACTATCATTTACATCAATGATAACTTGGGTATTGATAAGTTTTCGGTAGGTCCAGAAATCGTACTGTTTCGACGTGGTCGGACCATAAAGGGAAGGGTGTCAAATGTTAGGTGGGTTAGCAAGGTATCCAAAGAGGTGGCTATTGTTATGTGGAGACTCATTACACGTTGGATATATTTTTATATGTCAGAATCTATCCATGTTAAGTAGGAGTTTAATCACGATGCAGAAGTATGTTCAAACGAAGCACTTTGTCTCGCGCATCTGAGCTCTTTATATGAAATGGGTGGTGGTTTGACTCCAAGTACGCTTGCTCATTCACTGAGACAGGGTCGGTGAAGGTGTCAATGGAGACACTGTGACGGTCACTGATGTCTGAAGTTTGTTGCGTCTGAAGTCCGGTCGTCGTATTATTTTATTTCTGCGAAAGCACCCCAGCAAAAACTGCTTGGAGAGGCCCATTATGCTTCTCACTGGGAGCATACGGACCTTACTATGCAGGTGTTCTATGGAAGACATTAAGAGCCATTTTGTCGTAGTCCGGAGTGCAGTGTTTTGACATGTTTGCAACTTCCTCGTCTGGGTTTCACTGCATCCAGGCGACCATGGCGTACTTGAGAACCGACCGGCTGATTGCCTAGTATGTTTCCAACAACGTTTCTTTGCATTTTCCTCATGTGCTGCCGGCTAGCGACTGGAGGATTTTTTTGCGGAGGAGTGAAAGAGCACAAGCTGTCGAAAGTCATACCTAAAATATTAGGGTTATTGACAGGGTTAACGCCATCGACTGGAATATTAAGGTCAATTCGCTGTGGATTTATTGGTGGAGAGTTTTAAGGGGTGTATAGGTTAAACTATCGAAAAAGCAAAAAACAAAAAAATATTTTTTTTTTAAGTTCTGTACAACGAGGAATCGAGAAAGGTCGGAAAGATAGCCGCTTACGTTTGAGCACATGCCATCGATTCCATTTCTCGACGTCAATATCGTGCAATTATCAGCATTCGAGATGTGACAGTTAAACAGTAAAACACATGATTGACGACCGCTCAGGAGCGTAGATTTTTCCGTGTCCTCAAGTAGCGTTGTGTGATCGACTGCGTCTAGCAGGGTGGTTTTTGTTAAGGCCATGAACTATCAGAGCGTTTATGACGAGATTTTTCGGAAATCATGGTGATGGTTTGTTAGGCTCAGGTGGTGTATGAAGGTCGGGAGTAGCAAGGCCTCAAGTGTCTTCACAACTGGGGAGGGGAGAGTTATCGGACGATAGGACTCCCCTTTGTTGGCAGGTTTCCCAAGTTTCAGTAGTGGGATCACTTTTCCGATTTTCCAAATATCGAGTATTTGAAGAGTGGTCAGCGACAGGTTAAGGACCTTAGTGAGTAGCTTACTCCCGTCGAGCTTAGATGCTTTAGTAGCATGTTAATTCCATCAGGGCCAATGGATTTAGACGTTTTTGTATTGTTGATGACAGTCTGAACCTCCTCAACACATTGTTTGGCTTTGTATACCGAAAGGTTAGTGCAAATCGCCGGCTAAAATAGCTCGCATATTTCTTCGGATCCGAACAGGCATAGCCATTGAATTGAATTTCAACTCGGTCGTCATGTCTTTTCTGATTACACAAGGCCTTGACAGTAGTCCAAAGCTTACTCACACCGGTGGAGAGGTTGCAGGACTTCAGTAGCTCTATCCATTTTGTTTATTTCGGATATCTCACCTCGTTTAGATCGGTAAGTCTATCCGGTTAATAGAGGTGTCCGACTAACTGAATTACCTTAATAAACATCAAAACATTTTCTTCTTCTTCTTCTTAATTTGCGTAGACACCGCTTACGCGATTATAGCCGAGTTAACAACAGCGCGCCAGTCGTTTTTCTTTTCGCTAGGCCAATTGGATATCCAAGCGTAGCCAGGTCCTTCTCCACCTAGTCCTTCCAACGCAGTGGAGGTCTTCCTCTGCTTCCCCCGGTTACAACGTCGAATACTTTCAGAGCTGGAGTGTTTTCGTCCATTCGAACAACATGTCTTAGCCAGCGTACCTGCTGTCTTTTAATTCGCTGAACCATGTCAATGTCGTCATATATCTCATACAGCTCATCTTCCATCGAATGCGATATTCGCCGTGGCCAACGCCCAAAAGACCGTAAATCTTTTGCAGAACTTTTTTCTCAAACACTTGCAACATCAACTCATCAGTTGTTGTCATCGTCCAAATCTCTGCACCATATAGCCGGACGGGAATTAAGAGTGACTTATAGAGTTTGGTTTTTGTTCGTCGAGAGAGGACTTTACTTTTCAATTGCTCAGTCCGAAGTAGCACCTGTTGGCAAGAGTTATCCTGCGTTGGATTTCCAGGCTGACATTGTTGGTGGTGTTTACGCTGGTTCCCAAATATACGAAACTATCAATAACTTCAAAGTTATCACTGTCAACAGTGACGTGAGTGCCAAGTTGCGAGTGCGACGACTGTTTATTTGATGACAGGAGATATTTCGTCTTGCCCTCGTTAACTACCAAACCCATTTGCTTTGCTTCCTTGTCCAGTCTGGAGTAAGCAGAACTAACGGCGCTGGTGTACACTCTTATAAAAGATTGTACTCGATTAAGTTCTGCTGCTCGAATTATTTTTTCCAGCGGCAGCTTGAAGAAGTCGCACGATAAGAAGTCGGGATCCGGACGACATAGTAATCATAGCAAAAGGCATATATGAAGACACTCTCTGCGACTTGGTCCAAAGAGGTCTCAATCTAGCGAAGGGGTGGTGTAGAGAGGTTGAACTGAACATCAACCCCTTCAAGACGTCAGTAATTCCGTTTACGAGACGCAGGACCCTACCCGGCCTTAGGACTCTCTCACTGGGGGGCAGTGAGTTAGAAATGACCAACAGTGTCAAATACTTAGGGTTGACGCTAGACTCCACCTTGAGGTGGAAACAGCACGTAAACCTGACCTTGGTCAAGGCGACAAAGGCATTAATGGTGTGCAATCGACTGGCGGGTAGGTCCTGGGGCTGTAAGCCAAGGATAGTCAGGTGGTTGTACACCATGATAGTGATACCGATAATCACGTATGGGGCGGTAGCCTGGGCCTCGGTTGCCTAAGCTATTAAAGCTACAGCGGCTGGCCTGTGTCTGCATGACGGGCGCAATGCGTACCTGTCCAACGGCAGCATTGGAGGCTCTTCTGGAGCTTACACTGCTTCACTTGGTCATCGGTCAGGTAGCCAAACACACCCTTCTGCAAATAACAGCAGAGGGGTGGGGAAAGGCAAGGTAGTCTCATCCCAGAGGATGAAAAGGATAAGCGGCAGCCTACCTTTGGCCCTCCTCCCGAGGGATAGCGCTGCTAAAAAGGTTAACCTCAGGAAAAAGTTCAAGGTTACCCTCAGCAACAAAGACGATTGGAATGACTCCAACCTCGAGATGGTGTTGAGGGAAAGTACTATGAGGTGGTACACCGATGGCTTGAAAATGGCGGAAGGAATCGGCGCAGGGATTGTGGGCCCACGCACTAGGCTCTCCATACCCATGGGGGAGTTCCCGAGCATTTTCCAGGCAGAGGTTTATGCCATAAGCCGGTGTATAGAAATAAACCTCCATCGCAGCTATCGCAGTGACCGGATAGCTATTCTCAGCGATAGTCCAGCGGCGCTAAAGGCGATCTCCTCTTACTAGATCAAATCGCTTCTAGTGCAGGAGTGTAGGGATAGGCTGAATAGCCTTGCGGATAGAAACCGGGTACACCTGGTCTGGGTGCCTGGTCATAAAGGTATAGCCGGTAATGAACTGGCGGACGAGCTCGCCCGCTCCGCGGCCTCCAGCAAAATGGTAGCACCCGAACCCTTTACGGGAGTGGGTCCCCACACCATAAAGGAGCTGCTCCGTAAAGAGGAAAGAGTAGGCAGAGAGGAGTATTGGCTACAGGCTCATGGCATGAGACACGCCAAACTGCTAATTGAAGGTTACAACCTGAAGAGGTTAAAAATTATAATAAACCTCCCAAGGAACAAACTCAGGCTGCTGGTCGCATGGTACACTGGTCACTGCAGGCTGAACAGGCATCTGCATAGCATGGGCCTATCAGCTTGCGCCAGCTGCCGTTTCTGCGGCATGGAGCCTGAAACCCCGGTGCATCTACTGTTTGACTGCCCAACAGTCTGTAGACGCAGATCAAAGGCCCTTGAAGTGCTGTCTCCGGATAGGGATCGCATTGCCTCGCTACCGCCTGGAAGTCTGCTGGACTTTATCAATGGGCTGGGTCTAAGCGAGTCAATGTGAGTAAGGAGAGGGCACAATAGACCAAAGGTCGCACATCATCTGCATTCATTCATTCATTCATTCAACCACCTCTTTGCTTACCACCTTCAACATACATACCTAATATACCATTCCCCAGCCCTAGCATATACACTTGATTACTTTAATGATAATACATAAATAAACATATCATAATTTCCTACCAGAACCAATCAGATGTTTCTGGTAATATCTTATTCAGGACATTAAAAAAATATGCCAAGCCCTTACCCAAATAAATTAAAAAGAAAAGGAAAATTTAATTTTTTTTTTTTTTTTGTTTTTATTTGTGTCCACATTATTTCTTTTAGTTGGTTCGTATGTATTTACTGTCTTTTATCTCTTGTATTAATTCATATATTTCGATTTCCCAACTAAATAAAAATAACTGCTTTCGCTTTCATTGCAATAGCAAGCAATAATTCACTTTTTTTAAGTCTGAACCAAATGTAAACAAATCGAATGAAGCAACAAAAGACATAATGATGAACTAATTGATGAAACTAATTTTGTGTAAATTTGAGAAAACAAGAACTGTGTACGCATACTGAGTGCAGATTAATATAAAAGCGTTCGGCATTTAGCACAAAGCGTGTTTTAGCTGCTAACAATTGCACAATACAATTCCATATTCATAAAGATACGAACGTATTTGACGTTCATACAAATTTAAGTGCCTTATATATGTATGCTATATGAGTTAATAAATATTTATATAATTTTTTGCATAAAAGTATAAATTTATATATTAAGGTTAAATAATACAATATAATAATATATATATAAATATCGACCGCCACAAAATAGTTTTTTATGAGAATGTACATTTTATATAAATATTTTTTTTTTTTTTTAATTTTTGGTCTCGTTTTCGAAATTGTTCTCTTTTGTTGTTTAAAGTGGCAAATTAAGTGATGCAACAAATTTCAAACTGGAAAACATACATATACTATACATATTTTGTACAAATTGGCGAACTGACAATGGATGCGCCTTTTCATCACTTATGATTTCTTCTTCATCTACTTTAATAAGTTATCGTCGTTTATTATTAATATATTTAGACTTCCAAGGAAAGTGCTTGCTTTCAAATATCACCTGAACTGTTAAATATATGTATGTATGTTTAAGTTCGAAACAAACTTTAATTGCAACTTTGCAGCAGCTTATGGTAGAATGCAAAAACAAAAACATAGTGCCAGCAAAAAATACTTTCTTTCTTTCATTCACATTTGCAATTATTTTTTAAACTCGAATACAAGTATCATAATAATGATGAAAAGTACTACAGAGAGAATGCCGATCAATATGAGCTTCTTCTTGCGCAGTTTATTCTGAAATTAATAGAGAAAGTTGATTGTACAAATTGATTAGAAAAAATCTTTATTGCAACTAACAAACTTACTTTATACGAACTGGCTTTACGCAGGTTATCGGCACCCTGTGACACAAATACACTAGTCTGCTCCACGGACGACTCAATTGAATCAACGGTTAGACCCTGTTCGTATACCATAGCACCGAGCTTCTTGTAAATCTCATTTACACCAACAATATTTTCCTAATAAAAAATAAGTTTACATTAATTATAAGTTTAAAATTTTACTTTTATAGAAATTTTGTTTACCTCCAGTTCGCGTATTTGTCGTTCTTGTTCTTCCAGTGCTTGCAAATCGATTTCTTCCTGCATTTGTGTTTGTTGTTGTGATTGATTCGATTTACGATTGAAAAAATTATCCTCGAAGAATGAGCCGCTATTGTTGCTGCCACTGGTACCGCCACCGCCGCTGCCACTGCTGCTATTCGTGCCCGGTGGTTTACTAATATTATAGCTATGCGCACGCGCTTGTCGAACAGCATTTTTTTCGATATCGACGGTCTTACGTTGTACCCCCTTTAAAATATATTTATTAATTAATTAATGTCAATTAAAATACAACAAATGAAACTTAATACAATTTTTACAAAAAAAAAAAACAAAAGGTTATCGTGTAAAATTACTTGTATAAACCGATTGGCTGTTCCGACAAACGAGCAGTTTCTTTAGCAGCGAAGCACGTGTTCAAAATATCAGAACGAAATTTAAAATGTAAAGGACCAGTGCGCGTTATAATACAGACGTGCTTCTGGGTGTTACAAACTTTGTGGCAAACTTAAAAAAATTTTCAGTGTAAAAAAATGTTACTTGACAATATAAACAATTTAAGAACCGGCTGTCGTGGGAATCGGGAATGTATAACCCTCTATCTATTAAGTTTTAGGTGATAAGTACAACCGTTAGGTGAACAAAAGCAACATATTGCAAAAGTATAAAAATATAAACATCAAATAGCAATTGGAAATATTTTCTAATTAGACAAAGTTTTCTGCTAGAAGGTACTTTAGACGGCTACACGGTCTAATGAAATTATTTATTTCTTTATTAGTAGAATAGTTATTGCCAATATTTAAAACACACAATAAAGATAACCGCAGATTAACTCAAAACAGATAGTGAATGAGTAATACTATGTACATGTAAAAATAATATGCACAAAACCGAACTGTGAAATAGAAACCATATTTGCTTTATCTAATAAGTATATGCAATGTGTGTGACAGTTTCATAAAGATTTTGCGAGCATATGTACATTGATTTTACCTGAAATGCTGTTAAAGCAGCAGTGAATTCGTCCACCAAACGATCACGTTGTATTTTTAAATGGCGTTCTTTGCACTTATCCACCTCTTTTAAGTGATTATTTGTATCCGAAACCAGCTGATGGGTGTAGGTCATTATTTGATGTCTAAATTGAATTAAATAAAAACATAAAATTGCCAATTTTTATTGTTAAATTCATTTAGTAAACTCACAGCTGTTTCTTCAAATCGGGGGAATCCTGTGGGGTATTAAATTGGTTGACCATACGTTGCATGGTGGACACTGCAATTTGTTTACTTATTTTAATTTAAAATATATGGTATTTAAGCAAGTTAACTATATTTACCATTTTGCAATATTTTTTGTATGCTTGTTGCAATGGTTTGGGCAAGTCGTTGAAAGTCCGTTTCACTGAAGCCAGCAGTTTGGCCAGCAACAGCACCGTGGCCACCGCCACTGATGCCATTCTCCATATGCTGCAAATCCATGCTCTCGTAGGTAGACACTGTGGTTTAGTGTTAGTTCACCAGCAATGCAACGAATTTTAAATATAAGAGCGCACGAAACAAAAAGGGCTTGTAAAAAGTTGTTAGATTACAAGCCTTATTTTTATTTCTTTATTGCTGTTATTTTCTTGTCCAAAAGATAAGCTATTTAAAGGAAATATGTTTTTTTAATATTACACCTCGCAATATTACGTCGCACCACATACTTGTCTTTGTTGTACGAAATTCAATTATGGTGGGGGTATTTCCTTCAAGACTACTTACGTCGCCCACTTTCTATATGTTTTTACTTTTTGGTATCATACGACCACTGGTACTATGCTACTGCCGTTTATTAAGCTCTAAATTTTAGCAATCAATGTCAAATATTGATTAAGCTACTGTTTTACAATCCATATACAAATTATTGCGTTTACAAGTTCAATTAACTTTATAAAATTGCGTTAAATTTAATATGAATGTGTAGCACTGTCTATTATTTGCACTTTTCAATTTTTTACAGATGATAAAACTTTTTATTTTTTTTTTTGCAAAAACTTCGTCAACTGCGTACTGTCAATTTGGGGTAGAGATGCCATTCTTCTAGTCAATTAATTCGTAAGAAGTAATAACCATTGATAACTGCATAATTGCGATAAATAATTAATCTGAATTAATTTTTACCTTTTGTCAAAAAAAAAAAAATATTTAAAAAAATTAATATTGTAACGCTTCAATGGATGATTATTTAACATAACAACCCACATTTGACACAAAACAATATTTTCGTCTCTAGTTCAAACACTACTGGCAATGCCTTCAAACTGTTATATTTGTTTTTTCTTATTGTTTGTCAACTGTCATTGTGACGCATATAATTGACAGAATCATTAAATGTCAGCGTTTTTTTTCGTTTCTCGATAAAAGAAGGAAAAGTGCGTTGAACAAGAAATAAGGTGTGGTTGAAAAACATAAATTTTACTATTAGATTAATGCGTTAGCTTATAAAAAACTGTTAAAGTTATTTGTGAAAGTGTAAAAGTTAAAGATTAAAGTAACAGCATAATGGCAGGACGTTTACCGGCTTGTGTGATCGATGTTGGCACAGGGTGAGTGAGCGAACATTTGCTGCAAAAAAGGAGGTCGCTGGTTCATTGATCACTGTATGTGTACGTATTGGTGTACAAGCGGCCCCCACCAAAGCAATATAAAAAAAGGAGAAAAATGCATGCAAAAGGAGTATTTTTTTTGAAAATTTCTCATAAAACAAAAAATATCTATTTCATAGTTATACAAAGTTGGGTTATGCGGGTAACAAAGAGCCGCAATTTATTATTCCCTCGGCTATTGCAATTAAGGAGACCGCGCGAGTTGGTGACACTAACACCAGGAGAATAACGAAGGGTGTTGAGGATTTAGATTTCTTTATTGGCGACGAGGCATTCGATGCTACTGGTTACTCAGTTAAGGCAAGTAAAAAAAAATATAATAACGCCATGACTAATGATGACTAATAGCATAATTTGAGATAACACTTCAGAAAGTTTATTAATTTAACAATGTTAACTTCGCTTACAGTATCCAGTCCGTCATGGATTGGTGGAAGATTGGGACTTAATGGAACGTTTTCTGGAGCAGTGCATTTTTAAATATCTGCGCGCTGAACCCGAAGATCATCATTTTTTGCTCACTGAACCGCCGCTTAACACGCCAGAGAATCGCGAATATACCGCTGAGATTATGTTTGAAACATTTAATGTTCCTGGTCTCTATATCGCCGTGCAGGTATGTGTGTGTATATTTTGAAAGAAAAGCAAATCTGATCACATATATACGTATTTTTTTCTATAGGCTGTACTTGCCTTGGCCGCGAGTTGGGCCGCCAGGCCTGTAGAAGGACGTACACTAACAGGCATCGTTGTCGATAGCGGTGACGGTGTAACACACGTTATACCAGTGGTATGTATTCAAACCATATATATTTATAAAAATGGTATTTCAATTGTTGACGGCGACTTATTGTATTAGAAACTTTATCTTATCTCAGCAAAATAGCAATCGATATGAATGCTCAATATGTCAATATTTATTTTACCGCTAATAGAAAAGTTGCTGTACAAAATTCAAGCAGATATGTGTAATTTTTAATGTACTAAACTCTTTTCAGGCTGAGGGCTACGTAATTGGTTCTTGTATCAAACATATTCCCATTGCTGGTCGCAATATTACCTCGTTCATACAGAGTTTATTGCGCGAACGTGAAGTAGGCATACCGCCAGAGCAAAGTTTAGAAACTGCCAAAGCGATTAAGGAGAAGCACTGTTATATTTGTCCAGACATTGCCAAAGAATTTGCCAAATATGATACGGAGCCGGGCAAATGGATACGCAACTATACGGGTACAAATGCGGTGACTAAGAATCCATTCAGCGTCGATGTAGGTTACGAACGTTTCTTAGGTATGTAATATATGTTATGCATATAAGTTTTCTATCCATGTTAATAATATTTACCTACGTTTTAGGACCTGAGATTTTCTTCCATCCCGAATTTTCGAACCCCGATTTCACAACTCCACTATCGGAAATCGTAGATAATGTCATACAAAATTGCCCGATTGATGTACGACGACCCCTATACAATAATATAGTATTGAGCGGCGGTTCCACGATGTTCAAAGATTTCGGACGCCGTTTACAGCGTGATATCAAACGATCTGTTGACACACGCCTCCGAATCAGCGAAAACTTATCTGAAGGCCGCATTAAGGTAAGCATAAATTAACATGTCTAAAAGAATAATACGTCCATACCTACATTGTATGTTTTTAGCCAAAACCAATCGATGTACAAGTCATAACACATCATATGCAGCGATATGCTGTGTGGTTTGGAGGCAGCATGTTGGCATCCACGGTAATTTCCTTTATTGCTCAAAGTATGTAAGGCTTGTATATGCTTAAACGCTTCTTTTTTACCTTGCAGCCTGAGTTTTATCAAGTGTGCCACACAAAGGCTGCTTATGAGGAATATGGTCCAGGAATCTGTCGTCATAATCCTGTATTTGGCACCATGACATAATCATATATGTATCAGACTGTGCTCGCAGAATTGTTTTCCTCCTCTACCTATTATGCAATTTATAAAATTCCACTTATTTTAAAATTCTGTTTTAAGTACGTCGATTGTGCAATTTGGCATCGTTTACGAAAACTCACAACGGTTAGCCAGATATAATTGAGGTTAACGCACACATCAACTTTTTTTACATATGCAGTGTTAAATCTTCGTAATACAATGAAATGTATCTGTGTAATGTTGCTAAGTTGTAATGTAACTCGTCGTATGTAATACTTAAAGTCAATAACTAATGATCAAGCTGCATTTTTTCGTATTATTAAAATTAGAAGAGTCTTATTATGCTTATTATAATAAAAGATAATTATTTCAATCGTGCCGACGCATTTATTGTAATGTTGGCACTTTTATACCATACATACATATGTATTTGCGCTCTTCCAGTTGCTGAACACAAGTGTAAGTAATGCAATTGAGTTGAATATTTATTTTGTTCTGCGAAGCTAATATGCTATTCTATTTAATTGCTTTATTTGCATTACTTATGCAAGCGTTGCAAATGTATGTTATTCTATTATTAACGTAAATTTCCATGTTTATGTTCAGCTATTAAAAAGTGAAACAATATAGTATGAGAAAGTATATAACTAAATATTTAACATTTTGGCCAATTACAATTAAATTGAATAAAAACTACGAAAAAAAACTATTAATGAATAGAAATGTGCGAATACACTGAAAATAAATTGTGTGAAGAATGTGATTCTTTATGAGAATTAAATAAAATCAATGTGAAATAAAAAAACAACTTTCATTTATTCACTTCTGATTTAATTCCATTATATAAATGCTTGGGTAGAGTTATTCGAGTGTATTCCGTAGCTTACTGTAAAGCGAAGTCAACTGTAAACGTCAAATTCAACTACTGTAACTGTCGGTGGCTATCGTGTACGGACTTGTTGAAAATGTGAGAAAAGTTACGGCAAATAAATAGCCATAACTTTAAAACTGCCATTTTAACATTGAAATCGACACGTAATTATTTAATTACAAAATTAATTCAAATTATTAATTTAATAAATATCTTAACACTTGTTAAATACGAATGTAAATGACGAAGGAGTCGAAATAAAAGCCAAACTATTTAAAAGTTGGTGCAATAAATTCTTAAGTCTTGTTGAGGTTTTGTTTTGAGAATACCAAAACATTGTGTCTTTGATTATATAATTTACACAATCACCTTATTGGCAACAATTATGTTGCGGCAAAGATTTTTTAATAATATTGATTTCTTCATAAACGATGTTTAAGACCTTTAGGGTCTTGGTGGTCGAAACAGGCATCAACATTCTCCTAATTGTTTATAGGGCACCTTTTACCGCCGCTAATAGAATTTTGAAAATACTGGTACAAGTTTTAAAAGCTCTTGTGCTTTACTTAAGATGCAATAAGATAAATAGGTGAGGATTGCACCGCGATCTATGGTCTATTGTGCCCTCTCTTAAGTCATAACGACAGGCTTAGTCCCTGCATATTGATAAGTTCCAATATACTGCTAGTGCTAATGAGACGATGTGATCTCCATTTGGAAACATGAATCAAAGCCTTTATTGGTCGCATCGCAGTCATAAGGTGTTCTGCAGTTACAGGCCCATGTTATGTAAATGCTTCTTAAGCTTACAATGCCAGTGTAAAATGCCTCAGGTAGCCTTAGTTTGATTCCATATTAAGCCTGTTGAGGTTGTAACTACCCATTAGCAACTTGGCATGGCGTATTCTTGGAATTGTAGGCCAATACACTACTCCCTCTTACGGAGCAGCTCTTTTGTGATTGCTATAAAGGGAGTCCGGCCCTACTATGTTGGTAGATGCTGCGGAGCGGGCGGGCTCGTCAGCCAGTTCATTATTGATTTTACCTTTGAGACCGGACACTCAGTTATGTGCACTCTGATTACGTTCTGATAAGACTGTTCAGCCGTTCTATACACTCCTGTAGCAATAACGATTTGACCGTAGGCAGAGATCGTTTAAGTGCCGCTTGACTGTTGCTGAGTATGGCTATACGCTCGTTGCGATAGTTGCGTTGGAGGTTTATATCTGCGCACCGACTTGTAGCAAAGACCTCTGCTTGGAATATGTTCGGAGAACTTCCCATAGGTATAGAGAGTTTGATACGTAGTCCTGCGACTCCTGCTCCAATTCCCTCCGACGTTTTCGAGCCGTCGGTGTACCAATTGATTGTACTACCCGAAGCAGTAGCTCGAGAATGGAATCATCCTATTCAGCAATACTGTTATAGTGTAACTTTGAACTTCTTAGTGAAGTTTACTCTTTTAGTAATGCTCCCCGTGGGAGAAGAGCTAATGGTATTATTTCACCGCTTTAGAGCTTCATATGCTGGGAAGAGATTTACGTACCTCTGCGAAACCCTTCTGCTATAATTTGAAGCATTGTTTGTTTGGCTACCTGATCGATTACTAGGTCAAGTAGTGTGAGTTCAAGCATAACTTCAAGTGCTGCTGTTAGTCATCTCTACCGCTCTGCCAACAAAAGTTAGGTTCCTGAGGCCAGGCAGGGACCTATGTACAACGATGGTCGTCTTCGAGGTGTTGATATTTGTACCAAATCGCAGAGGGTATCCGTCGAATCTCTATCTATAATAACAATGTCATCTACATATTCTTGACACCGGAGCTTGTGGGTCGTCCACTGCACTCCACCCTGTGAAAGTCAACAAGACTATTCGATTGTTATTCACATATGTACATATGTCGGAGCTAAGCCATTTATAAAAGAAATTTTAAATGAAGGATCAGGTACCACATTACGATAAGAAATCAAAACAGTAATTCAAGTTGATTGTCCCAAAATTATACGAGAATACAACTGTCAAAAGGAAAAAACCAGAGATGCGACAATACGGTTATTTCGCCATTTTTTTGATATGACCCAGCGCGCATTAAGAAACAAATGGCGGAAAGTTGATTCAGTTACTGGAATTTCAGGAAGACATCGCTGCAGGTCAGGTACCCTTACAAAGCAAAGCAGTTAGTTCACCGGCCCAGTGGAACACCCACAGCAAGTTCCCTACGACCAAGAACGTCAACAATTGTCTACTAAGCTGTTATCATCTTGCCGATATCCGATGTGATGTCATTAGTTGTTACCCTGTCTGGCAAGAGAGGGATGGTGGAAAAATGGTGCAAGCAAAAAAAATTGTTTTTTAGATTATCAATTGTTTCAGAATTCTGATATTAACTTGTAATTAAACTGAACTGAATAAAACTCAACAATCTGTAATGTCCAAAAATTATTATTAGAGTTTTTGTCATAATACTAGAAGCCAGCATTAGAGGGCTAAATAATATTTTTTTCCATTAAATTATTTTATTTTAGAAAAGTTAAAATATAGCATAATTAAGTAAGGTTTTGAAACTAGGTTATTTTGGAAAAAAAAACTTTAAAAGTATTGGCTGTTTGTGTTGATCCAGTTCCAACCGATGCTCTTGGCGGTGACTATAACTGATCTGTGGAATCGATTTAAAAAACAAGAAAGAACGTTCGGCTGCACCGAAGCTAATATACCCTTCACAGGTGCATTTCTTTTAGTAACTATGTGTTCAGTTTTATAGAAGCTAAGTATACATATATAGTATATGCTATAGTAATCCGGTCTGAACAATTTCTTCGGATATTACACTGTAGCCTTAGAAAATAACCTGTGCCAACTTTTGTGAATATATCTTGTAAATTGTGAAAGTTTTCCATACAAGAACTTAATTCCGATCGTTCAGTTTGTATGGCAGCTATATGTTATAGTAGTCCGATATCGGCAGTTCCGACAAATGAGCAGCTTCTTGAAGAGAAAATGACGTTTGCAAAATTTCAAAACTATATCTTAAAAACTGAGGGAATAGTGATCATTTATATATACTTTATGGGGTCTCCGACGCTTTCTTCTGGGTGTTATAAACTTCGTGACAAACTTAATATACCCTGTTCAGGGTATAAAAATGTCCACTTTTTTAGGAAAAAATATCAGTTAATTGTTTTCAAAAATCGAAATTAAATAATCTTAAGTCAGGCACTAGTCTTTCACGTTTTCAAAGAGTTGTAATCCCGTAAGCCGTAACCCCTTAAAACAATTCAATTTCAAATCAACTACACCAAACGTTTCATTGTTGGTGCGAATCTAGAAGCTGAGCATTTGGCAAAAAATCAAAGAGCTGAAAGTTTTTAAACGAAAAATCAAAACAATTAAATTTAGTTAATACTCACGAAAAGGCAGATAATCATTAAATTGGACATTAGGTTTAATGTATACTCATTACGATTGCCAAAATGTTGGGGGCAAAACTGATGTGCTGCGCAGAAGAAAAAGCCTTTGTGATTACTCAAATCCATTCAGGCGCGGATCCAAAGTGGGGTTTTGAGGGTGGGAACTATATAATTTTATACTTGTAATTCAAAGTCCTTTTCTTCGCGGAGTGTCACTGAAGATGGAAGTAATGT
The DNA here is from genome assembly GCA_027475135.1 of Bactrocera correcta. NCBI lineage: Eukaryota > Metazoa > Arthropoda > Insecta > Diptera > Tephritidae > Bactrocera > Bactrocera correcta. The sequence continues at coordinate 55,561,201 of CM050325.1, read as the reverse complement.
AACTTTTAAATTTTGGAGCGGGAACTCTCCGCATTTAACCACACACACTGGCACAGAGTTGAAAAGCTGAAGTTTAGCAACACTACAGCTCTTTATAACGGATTGAGTTGATAATAGGGAATTTAAAAACTTCAACCAATACACGGGTTGAAAACAGTAATAGGGGTTTTCTTCAAACACTTCTGCCACAATTCAGTAACTAAATATCCCTTTTGAAGAAATTATACACCTATAAGAAATTTTAAGCAATTAGATGTACATACACTGCGCGTCCCCATATTAACACAACTTCATCAACTTAAAGCTATTGCTTCGGATTCTTTATACTCTGGTTACTACAGAATATAATAGTTTTATTCACCTAATGGTTGTACGTATCACCTAAAACTAATCGAGATAGATATAGGGTTATATATATAATAATCAGGAAGGCGAAACGATTTAAAAACAAGTACGGGTTCGTAGATGGTCGTAATCGGACCACTGCCATGCCCACAAAACGTCATTAACTGTTATTTGGCGCGAGGGATCGCAGTAACAAGAAGCAGCTGTGGACATAAATATTTCAAAGGTCCCCGCCCTCTAATAAATTTTTATTTTCAAATATCTCCCTTCCACCTTTTTGCCTTTTGAATTTTGCGGCTATGTATAAAGCGCTACAGAGCTCGTATCTGACAATACTATACATCTTTGAAAGGTCTTGACATAACCTACAAAACGACGCTATACATTAGTTTGGATATTGCGTTCAACAGTTATAAACGTATAAAAATGGAGTTCACTAACGCAGAAATTCGCGCTATTTTAAAGTTTTCTTTCGTTAAAGGCAAATCCGCTAGAAAAATATTCCGTGAGATTAATGCGGAGGAATGGTTTCGACGATTCAGAGCGGGTGAAAACGACACCATGGATAAACCAGCCGGTGGAAGATCAGTGACGACGAATACCGATCAAATCATGGAAAGCATCGAGTTAGAGCGGCAGGTGGCATTTCGTGACTTCGCCCAGAGGATGAGAGTTAGTCACCAAACCATTTTAAGCCATCTGCAGAAGGCTGGATACACAAAAAAGCTTAATGTTTGGATGCCGCATGATTTGACGCAAAGAAACCTCCTGGCCCGAATCAACGCCTGCGATATACTGCTGAAACGGAACGAACTCGACCCATTTTTGAAGCGGATGGCGACTGGCGACGAAAAATGGATCACATACGACAATATCAAGCGAAAACGATCGTGGTCGAAGGCCGGTGAATCGTTCCAAACAGTGGCCAAGCCGGAATTGACGTCCATTAAGGTTTTGCTGTGAGTTTGGTTGGATTGGAAGGGAATCATCCACTATGACTTGCTCCCATATGGCCAGACACTTAATTCTACTGTCTACTGCGAACAACTGGACCGCTTGAAGCAGGCGATCGACCAGAAGCGTCCAGAATTGGCCAACAGAAAGGGTGTAGTGTTCCACCAGGACAACGCCAGATGGGAGGTTTTATCGCATCCACCACACAGCCCGGACATAGCGCCAAGTAATTACTACCTGTTCCTGTTCATGGCGAATGCTCTTGTTAGTGTAAAGTTTAACTCAAAAGAGGCTTGTGGAAAGTGGCTGTCGAAGTTCTTCGCAAACAGGGAAGGATATTTTGAAGTTGAATATCGAACGAAACGGCGCATATTTGAACTAAATCCGATCAGTGTAACACTTTTTTATAAAGCATTGAAAAAAGAGCAAAAAAGCGGAAAGGAGATATTTGACAACCTTATATATCTCTGAAACTACTTAAGTTATAACAGCCAAATTCACTTGGCATTAATATTATAAGAACTCTTACCGACAGTGTGGAAATGGATTAAAGGGGGTCCTTTAATGGAGCCGGTGTCAAAATTGGACGATAGGCATGGCACCACCCACTTTTAAGTGAGAACACATATCTCAAGACCCGCTCGACCGTTTTGAACCAAATTTGGTATGTAACATTCCTATACATTTACATGTTACAATGTGAAAGAAACCGGACTAAAGCCACGTCCACTTCCCATATACTCGTAATACATGAACAATGCCTTTATATTATACCACTTTACGACCAAAAAATGTCCAAATTCAACAAAAGCCCCTTGGTACCTCAGTACGTTTAGTTGACTTTTTACTGAAAATATTGATCAATGTGTCAGATTTATAATTGAAATTCAGATAAAATCCTTTCCTTATAATGGGTTGAATACGTCCTTTATATCTAATATAAAGATTTTCGAACTTCCGATTGATTTTATTCCGCATATATCGGCCAATATGTGAGTTGCTAAGACTTGCGCAACTACGTTCTGGATACGGTAGCAGGTTAAACTCCTACTTATCCAGACTACACCCCGACATATCTAATATATGTCAGGCATGCAGTGAGTCTCCACATGACACTGGCCACCTCTTTGCATGCCCCACCAACTAAACTCATCTGACACCCTTCTCTCTTTGGTCCGACCCCGCCGAAACAGCACGTTTCTTGGGCCTTCCGTTAGATGACAACTGGTCTAACCCTAACCAACCTAACGGGGACTAATGTGAGTTATCTTAATAATTTTGAGAGATCGTGCTTATCTAATAACGATGTATTTATGCTTAGAATGAAAAAAATGTGGTGAAAACTCTAGACCCCATAGAAGTAAAAAGCCTTATGTATCTAAATGTACTTCCCTTGCTTTAATCCTTTCAAGTTGCAAGAGTTTGAAATGTTCGTTTATACCCGAACTTAGCCCTTCTTGTTTTTTGTTGATTTCGAAAAAAAAAATATTAAAAAATGTTAAACAATAACTGTTGTTTTATTTAGTAGAAAAATTATTCGTTAATGATCGATAATCATTTTAGAATTGTAGCTTCTTAGAACCACATGGCGATATGAGTGAGGGTACAATAGACCAGGTCGCAGTACAGTGGCATTTTCTATCTATCTATCTAATTAGTTTCGATATAAATTAACCACAACTATTTAAACCTGATGTGTGCTACCCTGATGAAGCGCAGTGTATATTTGCAACTTCTCAATTCCAATTAATATCAACATTTAAGGGGGTATTCTAGTCTAGAAATTAAAAAAATCGAATATTCAAGAATATGTATACAAGAGTATTTTTCAAAATTCAAATTATTTTCGGAGATATAGGCATTTTTCTGACCCGGCATCCAAACTAGTTCGGTCGGAACGCGAAACTTTAAACGCGTTTTTCTCAAAACTGACTTTTTCGGAACGATATCCACGATTTCTCAGGTTCTACAGGACCGATTTACTTGAAATTTTTATAGTGTCTTTTATAGGCTTGTCTATGGTTGGAACTAGCTCCATCCCCAAATTTGTATTTTTATTATTTTTAAAAAATTCGAAATAGTCAGAAAAAGTGATCCAAAAAAACTTTTTTTTAGGCAGTCGCCATTATCTGAAAAAATTTGTCCCCCACTTTTCCGCAGTTCCGGCCATTGCGACATTATTCTCGATTAGTAATCTTTTTTTGTTTTTTTGTTTCAGATAACTAGGAGGGTTGAAATCATGGTTATGGTGACGTGGAAATTTTTAGAGATCCCCCACTTTACTTTTTTTAGTTTTTAATTTTTTGCTCTACTCTTCTAAAATTAACAAATAAAAAAATGTATAATAAAAATATTAATTGCCTTTTTTACGGCACTTTAAAAATTACCTGAAATTCATGCTTCTGGACTAGAATACCCCCTTAACCACCGAACAGGAAATATTTAATTGAAACAGTTTTTATTTTTTATTAAATATATTTTTATTTATAAGAATAATTGCATCTGCTTAAATAGCTTTTTATGGCATGTCTATGGAAAATATAGTTTATGTACGCATGTATATGTATGTATATGATTTAATGTTTATATATATGTATACGTATGTATGTATTATGTATATTTTATTGCATTTATTTGCTGATTATGCAATACTAGTTGTATCATCTTAATTGGTTCTTGTTTGATCCATAACGTTCTTTCTAATATTCAAAAGGAGTCGGTGCTTATAAAAACATCAAGACTGTTACAGTAATTGTTAAATGTACACAATAATTACAAAGTAAAATACGACGCGAATTATGCTGGTAATCGACTTAGTTGTGGTATGTTTGCTGACATATTTGTTTTAGCACAAATTTTCACTAATCTTAAATTTGCTCTTTGACTTGATTTGATCGAGATTATGAATTCATGTTTGCATGACATGCCATATATGTATGTACATATGTAATTGTAAAATATTTTTCCGAGGTTGATCTAAGCTTTAGAATATATTTAAAATTATGTGTATTACCTTTGATTGACAAAATGTGTTAATGCTCCTTTTCTGATATTTCTAAAACTATTTTTTATTGCTTTGTTTATAAATTTTAAACAATCTGTTTTGGCAACAGCGCCCAATGCAGGTGGATTTCAAGTAATCATTCAACACAAAATTTATTTTATTTACTATTTTCGATTATTTGAAGTTGACAGAAATTTACCATTAGTAAAAAAGTATATATTGTATATATTTATTTTTTCATTGCCATAACATCAGAGATATAATTTTGTAATAGTATTATTTACTGCATACTTGCTGCCGTCTTCTAGAACTTTATTAATTTCGAATTCATTGATTTCGATTATTCCTATGTACTATGAACAGTTTTTTATTTAATTTTATCTTCTTTAGTTTTTGTATTTGTATTGTATTAATATACATTTAAACAAAGCTAGGCAAATTACATTTCGATTGCGATTGCGTTTACTTTAATTGTGATCACTGATGACTCGAGTCGTCTTATAATTATACTGGAATCTAAAATATTACAATTTTTAAATCTTCCATTTTTTAATTTTCAATTGCTGCAACTGCAACCATAAAAGTATGGTTATGTTTAATGCAGCTAAAACCAGTAAAAAATGTTGCAATTAAAGTATTCGCAATCGCACAAGTGATTAGATTCTAATAGTAATTATAAATGCCCAGCTCTGGTTGTGTTACACTGGTGTGTACGTACAATAAAGTAATAATCGTCTTCGTAAAATACGCGTGTACGGAACTCTCCTCCCGATGAAATGATTTATCAACGTTTTTAAAAATATAAATGTGAATGTATGTATATGAAATGCACTGTGCACGCATCCCAGGCAAGCTGAACAAACTACCAGAAAAATCCAAAAAAGACATTTGTAGACCAAATTTTTAACTGAAAAATAAGTGCTTTATGATTTTGGTCAATATTAAGTATTCCACTATAAAACAGTGCTTCTTGAAAAGCAAACAGCTGGCGCGATTAACATAAGTATTCAAATTGTATAAAAAAAGTCTAGTAGTAACATAAAGATAAGGTCAAACATCGTATTTGATTCAGTAAAGAACCCGAGCTCGTGCAGAATTGTGAATTGAGATTTTTTTGTTTTTAACTCGAAACATTACTCTCGTATGATCTCTATGTGGGCCCCCGGGCCTTCATTACGTGTAATGAAAAACCCTTTCGAGTGCATGAAATTTAAAAGAATTTGAAAATCCATTAACCGTTAGCATAGGTTTTTTGATTTGTAGACAGTCACAAATCGTATCCTACAAACAAGTGGTGACGTCTAGCACCGTCTGGTAACAACCAACTTTATACTTCAGTATATGTATAGAGAAAAATAGGACGCATTCGTTAATACAATCAATTTATTAACTATATTATATTTCAATGTTTCATGTTTCAAGTGATTCAGAGAATTGCCAGTTCGAAACTCCTGTTCACCTATTTTTGAAAAAGGAATCAAAACGACAATGGTAATGTTAGTATTGTTGCGGCAGAATTCTGCCGAGTTCACAGTCCTTGACTGGATAAAAAATACGGATCCGTTCCGGTTTACAATAAATAAAATAAAATACAATATTGCCTGCTTCTTCGGCATGCAGAATTTGCATTATACCTTCTGTGGATTATGAAAGGTTCGAATGACGTACATACACATACATATGTACAAACATTCATTAAAAAGCATGTATTGGCCATGTCCACTATGTAACCATGGAATGGAAAGATATATGGCAAAATATCTTACAGATTTGGTTCAGTTATAAGCTGCAATATGGTGATTAGTGGAACATTTTCAGCAAATCTTCTTTTCGATAATTTTTGTAAAAACTGACTGGTCTCTCCTGAGCTCCGTTCAAAGCAATATAATCACTGCAACCGAGCACGGTATTTAGATGCCATTTTAAATTAACTGTTCAACCACAATATTCTAGAGTATTGGCCCGAAAAACTTACACATTCAAACGATTTATATTTTCTAATTCTGATTTTAGACATGAAAATGAATTTTTTAATTTTTACTATTTAATTAAAATATAAAATTTAGATATTTTAATTCCGAACAGCCAAAATTTTACTTTTAATCCCAAAATTAAGGATTGAAAATTAATAATTTGGTGCACAAATTACAATGAGACAGCGTTTCTTGAACAGTTATCCACAATAGTGAATGTGGAAGCTAATTCCATACGGGGCAGCTAGAACCAGTGAAATGAGCACCATGTTGCCAAAACCAAATGTTACCCATATTATTTCTTCCATAATAATTTTCATGCGTTCATGGAGAAAGTTATCCTTATCAAGTTATCTTTCACACTACTTTTTACGATATTACATTGTAATTTAAAAAGTAATGATGTGAAGAGATCTCGAATTTTGAAAAAAAAAAAAACTTTCTCAAATATAGTAAGTTGTTCCATCTACTTTTCTAATCACTCTCTTTGCATGATAAACCCACCGTACAAAGGCTAACAGAATTACTATAGTAACTTTCCAATTTGGTGACTGGTTAGATAAATGAATTGCTGCAAATATACTTTAATAGGTAACAAGTAAGTTGTAATTTTGATTTGGTCCGAATAGCTTTTATAAAATAACCACCATGTTACTAGATTGGAGGATTAGGTCCTGATTGGTTTGTGGATTTTATATGAATTACCATTTTATGATTTTGTGTTATTATCAAATCTTTCACTAACGTTCGAAGAAGAGTGACACAAAATTCTTGTTTGCAGTTTGACATTTCAATATTTTCTACTGACAATACTATTAACGAAACATTTCGTTAATATTTTTCCGAACCAGAGAACATAAAAATGGCTCTATTCTGTACATTTCTATACTACGCAACATATTGCAGTAGTATTGCTGTTTTGTTTCAGTAGAATTAGCTTTGTCATAACAAACCACAAAATCTCCAAAAAAAAGTGAATCTCAAACGGAAATTTGTTCAACATCCCTAAGCATTGCACTTTTTCAATGAATTCGATTTGAAATATGTTAAAACACACTTATTTAATAAAGTTTCTCCCGTGATAGTATAGTTAATTAAGGACACCCCTAATTATTAAAAAGAAAAGAAATCAAATTGGGAGTTATCAATTGGTTTCTTCTGTTTTCGTTGTTGATATTGGAGTATAGAAAATTTGTTTTCGTATTTACTTTATGTGTATAAGCAGTTTTTTAGAGTACATAATGTCATAGTTGAGTTGTTCCTGTAAATATTATTGCAATAAATATGTATATGTAGTATATAAGTGTGTGTATACTGGTTCGAGTTCATATATGTATGCTATATTAATAAGAATCTTAACACTAAAATCGTTATGGATTGTTTAGTACTGGTTTTTTAAGCTTCAAGTCAATTTTAGATAAATTGAAGCTTGCTGTCTACCTTTTCGATCATTTTCTTACATTTTGAGTAATAAGGATTGATTATTTGTTCATTCTGCCACTACTTGCTAATTACTGCCTTTGTATTAATGAATATAAGCTGCAGATCATACATACTATGTGTATGTATGTGAGTATACGATCTCGGACATACGGTAAAATTATACACATTCCTTTAAATTTAAATCAATAGGCATACAAATTTTTAAGTATTTTTATATTTAAAATATGTCCTTTTCAAGGGGAATTCAATTTATTTCTTATACTCGTATAAACTATTTCAAACAATTTACTTAAATCGAGGGTGTTTAAATAAAAATGTATGCATTATTAATTGATGTAAGACTTTTCAGAAGTTGGAATTCAGTTTTTACTTTTACTTATGTCGAATTTAACTTGCCAAACGCTTCTCGAAAGGGCAAACATGAAATTTTTTTTTTTAGACTAACCTGATATATGTAACTATGTATGTAATATTGCATTCAATGCTTACTAGATTTGATAATATCTCAGGTATCATACTTGCCGGCCGCTCATCTCAAACAGTACTCTTCGACACGAACTCGCGCAAAATGTCGCATGCCATCTCAATATTGTTGCGAGAAATGCCCAGCGCTGTAATAGCGTTTTCTTTGGTATAGCCCTCCTTCACAAGCCGTGCAATGTATTCAAGATTGATATTTTCATATGGTACATTGCAGTCTTTTTGATTGATCGCCACATTCTCGTATAGAAGCGGCTGTTGTTGTAGTTGCTGTAGTGATTGTGTGGCTTGCTGTTGACTTCGCTGCGATGCCACCGTTGTCGCAGTTACTACTGAGCCTCCCGTGGTTGCGGCTGGTGCCATTGCCAGTGGTTGCGTTGATGAAGTCGCATTGCATATTTGTGTGTAATGCGGAGTGCACGCCATTGGGTTAATAGCAGTTACTGGTGGCAGCTTTACGGTTGTTGGTTCCAAAATGCGAGCGGATACTGCCAATCGTGCTTCCAAGGGCCGAGTGTCAATTACACCCATAATAGTTTCGGCCGGTCCGACTATGTCATCGTCGAGTATTGAGCGTGTAGGCGTAGAAGCAGGTCCAGAACCCGCTGTTGACTGTGTTGTCAGTGAATGAGGAGTGGAAGTCGTCGATGTGGTCACGCTAATCTGTTGTGCTCGCAAATCTTCAACAATACTGTCTACCAACATCAAGTTGCCATGTGGAGGTATCGGTGGAGCTGTTGTTTGCGGTGGCGCAGCAGCTCCTTCTGTATTCGTCGCTAAACTATCTGAAGGAGTTCCTCCACCCATTGCAGTTTGCCCTTTGTGTTTGACTGTTGCTGTCTCACACGATTTCGCTACAACTGGAGTTACAGTACAACTTGCACCTATAATTGTTGTGGCACTATTCTCAACACCAGGCGATGCCTTTCGCGGTGGCAACGGAGGAGCAACATGACGTTGTGTAGTTGTGTGCTGCTGTTGTGTATTTGCTTGCAAAGGATCTTGTAGGCCTTGCAGTATGGCATACGAGGAATTGTCGTTATGTTCGGATTTGCTTGTCGCCATTCTCGTCACATAATTACTGTTGGGATTACTGCCGTTCGAGGCTGAGGTAGCTCCCATAAGAGGCGCGCTCATCCGATGTGTCGATTTTTGCGCAGCACTCGCGACATTTGTACTACTACTTCCGCCATTGGGGGCATGTATAGGCGGTGCAGTGGGCGTGGGCTGTGGTGAAAGTACTGCGTTAGCTATAGCCGATGCGTTAGCAGCCACGATGTAGTTGCTGCCGCCAGAATTCACCAATGTAAGATTCGGTATGTGGCCTGCATATAAGTCGTTCTGTACTGCAAGTAAGCTAGGAGTAGTGCTTCGGCGAGCGAAACGTGGCGACGTATGCGGGCTCTGCTTGTCCGTGGCAGGTGTGGTTGTGGTCATACTGTTGCTTAATGCATGAAGCGATGAAGTGGCAATGTTGAAATCAGCGCCATCCTATGATGTATTACGAAAAAAGTGGACAGACACCAACGAAGAGAGGTAATCAAATTGGGGAGAGAAAAAATTGGGTGATGCATTCAAAATATTCAATATTTAAGTTGTGTTTTTTGCGTAACCGCGCTTTATAATGTTTTTGACTTTGGAGTTTAAGGGTAGGCGTTGCGACGCATGCTGGGGAATATGGTTGAAATTTAACAAATATAACATAAGTAATCAACGATTAAACAAGAATAGAATTAGCAAGGCACGAGCAAGCGAAAGAAATTCAAAAATTAACGAAATCCTATTTTAAAAATGTGACAGTAAATAAACCGAAGAACTCTAAGCAGCATGCCACAATAACACAAAGAATATATTACAAAAATATTTTCGTATTTATGGAGCCCGGCATGCTGGATTAGAAGGCGGCGGCAAATACTTCTAAGAGCATAAGAAATGCTTGGCAATTCAGCTGAGTGTTATTTTTATTTTCCTGTTTTGTTGAGAACCATATGTTGAAGTGTTGAGCAGTAGCAATGATTACTTGCAAAAATGCAAACCTACTGCAATTATTAAATACATTTTACAGATCTGTCTGCAATATATGAAACACCTGTTTGCATATTTGAATTTAGGAAAGAGAAAATAGGTTAAGAACAACTCGTCTGATTAATGATAAAAGATAGGCTTACGTATTTTACGTATGCTAAATTTGTATCGATTTTATCGACAATAAATTCGTTGCCAATGCGAATTGCTTCTCATTGACCGAAGTTATTAATATTGTTTTTTGAAAACTTTAGGTCTACCACTGCCCCAAATACCTGGCGGTTTGACTTTTTATTGAAAAAGACGAATAAAAAATTAAATAGGAGTGTAAATAATAACAGATAATAATCTATGTAAACACGGGTTTTACTGACATTTATGTACAAAAACTCTAAAATATCTAAACCAATACATATATACATGCAGAGAACCAAGCGAAAATCACGAAAAAATCACAATAACAAAAGGTTGAAAAAACTTTGAACGTCATTTAAATTTATTTGCATTATATTTTGTGTATGTTTTACTAGAACAAAGTCCTTAAAAAATAATTATTATCGCTTCAATACAGTTAAATAAAATAATTCTAATAAATTTGCCTTTATTATTTTTTTACTTTGACAAAATATACATTTACTGCACTTTTCTCTATATAAATATATTTAATTGTCGTATATAAGGAAATTTTAGCCTTACTTAAGTAAATAATAATTACTAATTATTTTTTGATCGATTATGTGCAAATTATTGCAATTAAAAGTTCAAAAGTCATAAAAATACAAATATTTTTATAACAAATGTAATATGTAGTAATTAATTAGCCTTTGGTTTAGGCAAATTAACACAATTAAAAATATTTATACACATATATGTACATACACCCACTGACACTGCCTCCACAGCTGAAAGCTTTTTGCGAAACTTTGTGATATGGTTCAAGCAAGAAAACATGGTAATTATTTGAATATATTCATTATAATTTATATCTGATGGTTTGAATAAAATTTAAAAGAATTCTCATTTATGCAAAGACATCGCCAAATTTTAATTTGTGCAAAATAAGCAAAATACATTAAATGAATTGCAAGTATGTACATATTGAAAGACATTTATTTTAAGTTAAATATAACGGGTGATTTTTTAAGAGCTTGATAACTTTTTAAAAAAAAAAAAAACGCATAAAATTTGCAAAAAATGTTTAAATTCGGTTCATTTTTTTTTTTGGGAAACGTTAGTTGGTTTCAGAAAATTTACTTGAAAATGAAACATAATTTCTTTTTAAATTTTGTTTAAAAACCCTGTTGCGTTTAGGAAGGTATTAAGGAAAGCTCCTGATTTTGGGCAACTTTTTCGAGAAAATTTGTATGGGTTTTATCGCAATTTCTTCCGGAAAATTGTTTCTTCCGAAGCTGTTTAAAGTTTGTTTTTTAAAAAGACTTTAGGTCTTGAAACGTTGACTCCATTAAAAATAGTCAAAAAAAAAGGCTTTAAAATTTCGAAAATGATTTTGGGTGGAACACGGGTTTTAGATGAATTTTGTCCTCTAAGATATCTAACCTCAAAAAGGGCCATAGAACCGAGCGAAATCATGTACGCAAATCAAAGGGTTAAAAACCACATGTGAACCAAATTTATTTCTTATATTTTTTGGAAAAAACCAAAAAAGTTTGTTAGCTTCAAACGAAATAAAAAAATTCGCCATTTTTTTTTTACTTTGCAATATCAATTAGCATCTTTAAAAAATTTTTAATTGTCGTAATAAAAAATTTTACCACTTAAGAAACCAACCAAACAAGTTATTTTTCGATGATGCAGGGTGCAAATTCTTGAACGGTTCAAAGTTGCTCTTTTATACCCAAATGAAAGGTAATTTTCCCTTTGTTTAGGAAAAACCCAAAATTAAAAAAAACAGAAATGAGCCCCATCGCTCCTCGGACACGGAAAGCGAAACAGATTTTCAAGCAAAAACACTGAATTTTTGAATAAAATTCAATTTATTTGAAGGTTTGTTAAAAATTTTAAAAATTCTGATGAAATGAAACAGCATCGAGAAAATTTTAATTTTGAAAACCATGCTGACATCCCACGTGATCTTAAAAGTACTATGAAATGAAAATCCTTTATTTTAAATAAATATTATGAGTTAAGTTTATTTTGTATTAGTGCAACATTGGTTGGCGATGGCACACACCACGAAAAACACGACAAAGGTTGTCAGACATAAAAAAATACTTCATAAAATCACTAGCAGAAGGAAAATTAATTTGTGTTGTTTTTAACATTAGAAACGTTAGCTCCATAATATCAAAACTAGGACCTAAACTGCGTGGAGCGTACCTGATGTATGTATATATAAAATCGTGTATTAATATTTCTTAACACCCTTAATATTACCACATATCATTAAATTAGAGTGGCAACGCATATATCAATAGAAAAGGAACTCATAACATAAAAACTATTTATTTTTTTCACAAAAGAAATGGAGTGGGAAAATTAATTTATTTTATTTTTGTTAAATGACTTTTTAGACATATTGTATTGTTATTTGCGTAGTAAATTTAATTGTTTTTATTTTTCTAAACATTTTCGCATGCGAAAAGAATTTTACTATTGTACTTGACTGCGATCCACTCTAACCTATTCTGTGACAACTTTTATTCATCATAAAAATAAATCTATATAAAATGAATTAACAGTCTTATTAGTTTTTTTTTAATGTTATAATGCTTGTATAACAGCATTCACCAAATATCCACCAAGTTGTGCACGCCCAGCAAACACAGTCTCAAACGCCATGGGTTTTTGATTATTATATTAGATAACTGTAGTTTTCAAACTATATTCTAGCCGAAAAGAACGGTAAGGAACCACATTAGAAGTAGTTTTTAGTTAAGAAAATACTGTTAAAAAATTGTAATTTTGAAAAATATATATCTGATTTTAATTGGATCTGGATAAAATGTATGCATATAAATTAGAAACGCTATAGAATTATATCAGCGTCCGATTGGAAAACTCAAATTGGAGCAGTTTATCTGGTGTTTCTCAAGTGGTTATACATTAGTATTTTTAGAAAGATAATAGTTATCTAATAATTCACTAGTGGATAGCTATATTTTGTGTTTGCTGGGTTGTTTATTTGCTTAATACTGCCAAAAGCATATATGAATATGTAGATACGCGATATTCATGCAAATAAAAATATGTATATAAACATAATTATATACATATATACTTGTGCATGAATATCAGTTCTACTATTCCACATGAAATAATAGATTTTCTAAACAATGTCTATTAGAACTGATAACTTTAGTTAAAGTGTGTGCAAAAATCATAGATTTTTTTATAAACATAGTTGATCAAAGGCAGCAATGTTCCATATTATGCAACAAGTATATAAAACAACAATATTGTAAAAAATATGCAGGTAAAGAGACATTAGACATAAAGTTATAATAAATAAAAAAATAAAATATGTCATTGCAAAAAATGGTAAATGAATAAGCAGGAAGGAAGCAACCTTTCATGCAACTTTGCGTGGAATAAGTATTTACATAACATATTTACGGTTCCTATGTTCAAAAGTTTGTATGAATGCAGATTTGTATACAATATTTGTCCAATTCTAATTTATTGTGTAACGTAAATTTATTACTACTTATTTATCTTTGGAGTTTTTTTCGTAAAAAAATACAACTACATACATAAAACTAAATACAAAGCAAATTACACGTTTTTCGTTTTTGTTATAATGTAAAACAATATAATTTTTTATAGTGAGCAACAGCTGTGTTTTTATACTTTGAGACAGTTATGCAAAGTATAAATAATTAAGTAAACAAACTCAAGACGAATTTTGCATTGTAAAGGCTGAAATGCTGTATTTATAAACTTTTTTTATGAAATTTGATAAAAAAACTTCAAAATTACAAATTATTTGCTGATCTTGATGACTTCTTCAAGTAAAGCAGGCCATCCACAGACGAATTTGTTCGACGATTGTATTCGTTTCGACGAAATTTTCGTGCTTGGTGCGTACACATTTTTTAGTGTACACATTTGTCAAGATGTCTAAGCCATTTCTGCTGGAATTTATAAGTGATTTTTTTTTCTAATAATAAAATAAAAAATACAAATGTTGTTCGCAAGCTATGTTGGAACTAGTTGGTGGACAAATGTATGAACATATTCGCGAACAAATCCGTCTGTAGATGGTCTACTTAAGGTATTATTAGCTCTAAATATTAGAGGTCCAATTCATAAATATCTTCCCAAAACTTCATCAAAGTTGCAAAGTGTCCATACAATGTGTTATAAAAGGGTTGGTCCAAGTATCGATTCGGTATTGAAATTGTATTGATACAAAACACACCTACGTATGTACACTGGCGTAAGATTTCATTGTATCTTTGCTAAATCTCGATGCTCAAATATTCGAGAAACGGAATTTTGGAAGGCTTTGGGAATTATATTCATATATTTCATAATTTTCTTTATCGAGACGTAGAAAAGTATAAAACTGTAGGCAAAGGCTTATCAAAATTACACCTTTGAACCACAACGGTTGTTTCAAATATTACTTTTTTATGTTGTTGGCTGCGTTTTTATACAATCCAGCTGGATTATGAATGTATGTGTATGAACTAGCCACATATGTATGTATGTATAAATAAAAATGATTATATGTAAATAAAAATTATATATTAAAAGTAAAATTAACACATAAACATAATTAATGTACTATCGAAACAATAATAAATATAATATGGGAAGTTTTATAGGCAATAGGCCTACATTATAAATATGCATAATAAATAGATAATACAGCAACTATTTACAGAAAGGTTTGTGAAAACGTCTGCGTATTTCATAGCATCAATCAAAACTATGCTCCCACTCAGGGCAGCTATTAACAAGAATACTAAACAACCAATCAACATTACTAGTATTTCAAGAATATTTGTTCAACAAGCAATTTTTTACCATTTTCTAATTTTAAATCTTTTGAATACATTTTTATTTTTTCGATCACATTCAAAACTTGTTAACAATAATAGCTATTACCAACGACACACAAAACAAAAAATTATGGAAATAAAAATATATTTCCTGAACAATATACTATCATTAATGTGCCATAACTGGGGACTACTGCCGTGCGAACGATATGGAAAGCCGGAATTAGTGTGTGGAAGAAATCACCAAAGCATAACTCGCTTACAGCGTACAAGTGTTTGGCAGTGGTATATAATTTGGGTATTGATTGATTGCTTAATATTATGCTTGGCTTTTGTTTTACGATTTTATTGGGTTATTTGCAAAGCGCAGCGCTTCTAAAAAAAGTCTAAAATATCCTACTTATTATTTATACCTCTGTATCGTCGTCGTCGGTGTTCTGATGGCGGCCATTTGTCGAGTTCCGATTATGCTGCTTACGCGGATCAAAAGCGTCAACCACAATTTGTTCAGTGCCTTTAATTTCGGCTCTGCAAAATGGACAGCCCTGCAACACAGTAAAATTGTACATTATGTTTCAGATTTTATAAAATTTTTCATAAAATTATATAAATGCCATCCGAAGTAGGTAACTAATTTTTTACGTAGTTTTTCTTTTCGGCGAATAATGCCATATATTGAACAGGAAATTCATTTATCAAAATCAAGTTCTTCTATAGAAACTTCTTTATTTGTGAAGGTAGTTGTTATCCCTTTTTTGTTTTAATTTAATTTTATATGCATGACATAGTTATTAGACTGATTCTGAAGTATGACGTACATTCTATCAGCTCTGTAATAAGCTTAAGCTATATATGTTAAAAATGACCTCCAATGCTGTTGAAATCTAATTAAAAATCTACTCCTTATTCTTAAGGAGAAAGCTTGAGAATTAATGTGAAAGTATGGGCTGTCATATTTTGGGACCACGTTGATTTGAGTTGAGAGTATTTTGCCAAGTGCTAATTTTATTTCTGACGCGAGTGCAAAAAACTGTAGGCTAGTTCGTTTTGCTTACATGCTGTCTTAGAAAGTATAACATTTAAAAAATTTATGGAAAGTTGCTTACCTGTCCTTCTGAATCGACTTGCCAAGATGTGAGGCAGGGTGTGCACAAAAGATGTCCGCATGGCTCAATGCGTATATCTTTATCATTTTCAGCGCAAATTTTACACAGTTGAAATGTGCTACCTATAACATATTAGAAAGGTTATAATTATTATTAATTTTTTTTTATTAGTTTTTCTATCCACATACCCATTTCACAGTATAGTTCATATTGTTCTTGGGTAACTGTAATGTGATCCTCCGTAGGACTCTGCACAGCTGAGGATAAGTCAGGATTGCAGGCTTGACCATCAGGATACAAGTAAAAGCCCTCCCTATAAATAATGTTATTTATTACAAACTTAAAGTTTTTAACTATAAACATTTTCAAATTCAAGTTTCTTTTTTTATTAAATTTTCTATTATTGGAAGACGTGGCAAGAGAACCATTTCTCCATTAATACTATTCCTCTAATCTTTTAGAGTACGAAAAGTGACCTGTTGTATAATTGAGTTGAATTTCGGATATATCTAAATAATTTACGTTTTCATTTTAACCAAAAAATATTTCCGAATATTTAGCAATTGCGGAAGAAATCATCTTATTCAGTAACAACTATCAGCATAATCCATATACAGTGTGCGACAAAACATATGCACGAACTCATGGATAATTCAATATTTGGTTAATTACAAAGCAAACTCATTTGGATTTAAATCATTTTAATTTATTTATAAAATTAATTATCTAAATTTATTCAACAAAACAAAAACAATCGAAATTATTAGTAAAAAATTAATAAAATTCATTTTTTATGATAAATAAAACTTTTTGTATGCGACAAAACAAATGCACATCATCAGTTAACTTAATAAAAACATTTTAATTACTAATATTTTGTGGCGTAGCCCTTATTTTTTAAAACTTCTTCACATCTGCGTGGCATGGACTCGATTAGGTTCAATAAAATATCTCCGGATATTCCATTCCATGCTATTTCCACTTGTCGAAAAAGTTCGTCTGTATTTCTGCAGTTTTCGCGATTAACCTTACGATCTACAATATCCCATAGATTTTCTATGGGATTGAGATCTGGTGATTGCGCTGGCCACTTTAAAACGTTAATCTTGTTGTGCACAAACCATTCTTTCACACATTTAGCTGTGTGTTTTGGATCGTTATCATGTTGATACCTCCATTTAAGAGGCATTTCTTCCACTGCGTGTGGCAACATTATATTTTCCAAGATATCTTTATACATGAAACGATCCATTATACCATTAATTTTCTGAAGTGGCCCTATCCCAAACCCCGAAAAGCAGCCCCAAACCAAAAAGTTTCCTCCTCCGTGTTTTATCGTTCCTTTAGTATAGCGGGGATTAAGGCGTTCACCTTTAGGTCTGCGTACTAGTCTGAATCCATCAGAACTTCTTAGATTGAATTTCGATTCATCTGAAAAGAGAACGGTTCTCCATTGGGTTGTACTCCAGTTAAGGTGCTCCTTCGCGAACTCGATCCTAGCTCGCCTATTTTTAACAGAAATAAAAGGTTTTTTTGCACTTCGGTATGTTTTTAATCCACCTTCTACAGCTCGTCTTTGAATGGATCTTACGGAAAGATTTAGCTGGAGTTGGTTTCGTACAGATCTTGCCGATGTGAAAGGATCCTTTTTTATTAACCGGATTATTGAATTATCGTCCCGTTTACTTGTTTTCCGTGGCCGACCACCTTTATTTATGGGAGCTAACGAACCTGAAGAACGAAAACGGCTTATAATACGCGAAATAACACTGTGATTTATTCCAAATTTCTTTGCGATTGATGTGACTGATTCACCATTATTGTAATCACTTACAATTTTTTGTTTTAATTGCACCGAGTACTTATTGTTACCCATTTTTCGTGAAATAACGACGAGAAATGACCGATGTCGCAAATAAAGAAGCTACTACTAAAAACACGTGCAAAGTTTTCAATAATTATTTATATGTTGTTCAGAAGATTGTTTTTGTTGTCTAACGGTACCAATTGTTCGTGGTATATAAAAATTTTCGAAGAATTTAAATACCAATTACTTCGTGCATTTGTTTTGTCGCGGCCAAACAACTACGCTGTTAAGTAACAAAAATTTTTTCCTGAATAATGTTTATTATTTTTTCGATTTATGTCTTGTATTAACATAAGAGGACTATTATTATTTTAAATTAATTACAATATTTTAAAATTTTATAAATTTTTCTGAGTTACTGAGCTTTATTATAGTAAGTACAAGTTCGTGCATATGTTTTGTCGCACACTGTATGTCTACGAAAATTATTGCACTCTTGAAGTAGCTATGCGATGTTATTTTGTCTTCTGACAAAAAAATATAGGAAGTATATATGCCCATCCCTCCCCACCAATTTTTAGCGTAATTGATACAGCCATTCTTAAGTTATAAATAGTGCAACTAACACGACTTATAGATTTAATAATAATAAACGATTTTTTACTTCAGATTATCCAGCAGCGAGTTATAGGGGCTCCATATTTTTTTCTTTTTTGGAAGACTACTGCCTTTACCGTATTTTTTATTATTTCTCTGCGTTCTAATTTTTTTGCTATAAATAATACTTTCATTATAAGGATAGAATTTTATTTATTCAAATGGCGGTGAAGCTTTGAGTAATTTGTTGGTCATAAATCTTTTTGCGTGAATATTTTCATTTTATGTTTGGAAAAATAGTTGTTCATTTTTAATTCAAATTTTTTTACCTGTGCCCGTCCAATAGCGCTTGACAGAGAGATTTGTTTTGTGGTATAGTTTGCAAAATTTCGCCATCAGCGGTCACATAACCGATCGCCCATTGGCCAAGCCTCGTACATGATAATCTAATGTATATTTAATTATATATGTAAATAATTGGGGCTGAGCAAAGTGTTAAATGTTGAAAACATACCTGAAAACATAGCTTCCTGCTTTATGGATGTAACGCTGCAAGCGAGCTTTAACTTCATCGTATGTTAAAAAGGCAACATATCCGGGGTGTGTGACTGCTAGTATTTGCCAGTTACGTAAGAGTGTCACCCACGGTTGAAACAGACGTGTAAAAACATCAAATTCAAAATTTGAAATGTAATCGTTACATGTTAAATCTATGGTTGTTTTTAACGCCATTGCTTCTAGACCAGATGAAATTGGATGCACTTTATTTAATTCCATACGAAATATTTTCCAAGGAACCAGCGTACTGTAAGTATTAAACAGATTTAATTAACGTATGAAAATATATTTCATATTTACTTAGTTCAAATAACCGACAATTAATTATATATTCCATTAAGTTTTCGGCAATAGTTAAATATATATGTATGTTATTATTTGTGATCAACTTCATTTTGCAGAATACTATTTAATTTATAAATAAAAATTAGGAATATGGTAAACTGATTAAACTTTCATCTACTAGTAAGAAATTATAGAGGTATTTTAAAAAACTTCATCATAACTTTCAGTATCATAATATAGAAACAATATTTGTCAGCAAAGTTTTTTAATCGAATAGCATTATATCGAATCAAAAAGAACGTTAACTTCGATTACTGTATAATACACACTTCACAAATACAAAAGGTTCCAAAATAGAACATAATTCTGATCGGTCAGTTTGTAGGGCAGCATTATGCCATGGTGATCCGATCGAGACAATTTTTCTGGAGATGCACCATTGGCAGACAATAATCCGTATCAAATTGAAATTGAATATATCTCTTCAGATGTAAAATCTCACATGCAAGCATTTTATTCTGATATGCAGTTATATGCTTTAATGACCCGATACCGACAGTGCACATAAAGCAAAAATTCGCCTATAGTCACAGTTGGATGGATATGGGTAAATCGCCCATCATCACGCTGATAAGTTATATAAATTATTTATAGTATCAGACGTTACCTTCTAAGGGTACTTCGTGACAAATTGAATTTACTCTGTTCAAGTTGTAAAAACAAGAAAAAGCGTTCAAACCAAGCCTCACTCAAAAAAAAGTAATTATTATACCCAAAATAATTTCAATTTAATTATTTACCTATTGCCAAAGTTAAGTTTCCAAAACTCTGCAGCGTCTGCTTTCGTAATTCTAAATTGATCGCCGGCAAACACTCCATTAGGAAAAATGGCCTTTAATTCGCTTAACATATGAGAGAATACTAAACTAAGTTTGGTTAAATTTCTCCTATAGTGTGAATTTTCGTCAAACATTTTCTCCTTTCCTTCTTTAAACAATTTAATGGCTTGTTTGCATTTGCGCATCAAATTATTAATGAACACATTGAAGTGTTCATTGGCATGTAAAACATGCATTTGATCTTCATTCTTAGAGTATATAAGACGCAATCGCTGATACGTGTCTGGCAATATGTCCAGTATAAATGGTGGACTATTTTTTAAATTCATTTTCGGTTGCTGACACAACTTTACAACTTTATCCATTAACTTCCAAGTTTTCTCCAACGTTTTCTTATCAGTCGATAGACGCTGTTGTGTACATGCTTCAGAAAATGCTCCTTGAATTTTGGAAAAGAATGAATTAATATTCTTATTTTGTTGTATGCGACTGGTGCGACTGGTCGCCATCTTTTCAGATCTAATTTTTCGGGGTCGGGGATAGGATGTTGAACTGCCTCAGCAGCGACGCTGACGCTGCTTGCAATAACTGCAGACGGGTGTTTCTTCTTCTTCCGCTGCCTCTGCCACTACGATTCTGCTTCCTTCTATATAATTGATCTCAAAAAATTCACTTCACGTTTATTTAACAATTACACAAATAAGGTCACTATGAATTTTCCTCCTTCCTCCCAATGTTGGGCGGAATTGGTTGCCCGATTTTTCTACTTTTTCACGTTCTTTTTTAAATATTACAGACGTCGTCGTTTGCTCTTTGCAAAGAATATGAACCTGAATTTTCAATGAAAAACAATTACCACTACTTCATATCCGCTTTATCCATCTTTGCTACTCTTCCCCATTACATTTTATAAAAAGTTCATATAGATAGACTGAGACAGAAATATACATACACAGAGTTGCATCCAAACACAAGGGTTGCTCATTTCACTAAAACAGTACGTTATCACTTATGGGAAATTTTCTGCCTACGTTGCCGCTTCGGTATAAAATTACTGAAAATATAAGTAACGTGTATGGTAGATTATATTTCATTAAGGTTTTTTTTAAAGAATTTTGGATATTATTCCATCAGAATGTCTGCAGTATTTCGTTTAAGATTTAAGAAGCCAGTTCGTGCTTAAATTGAAACGCCTTCTTATGTGTCTGATAGTCGCTCTGCTATGCGTTTTATAGTAACATATGGGAGAATAATGGATCAACTCCATACTGTGCTACTTTCGTAAGGTAAGACGAGCAAAATTAAAACGCATTAAGCAACGCTAATGGGCGTTGAAATTTTATGGTGCCAGACCGCAGACTTGACATTTAGACAGCTGATTGTGAAATTTGTTTATTTATTTAAAAAAAAGTGAAATAAAAATGAATCAGAGAAATTATAAGTTGAAATTTTGGTATTTTTGGAAAATTAATGAATAAATTTAACGAAAAATTAACTACGTTCAAAGGTAATAGAGTGAAATCAAAAGTAATAACTGATTGTAATACGAAAAAATTGTGATTGCGTGCGAATATTGGAAAAATGGATAGCAAACTGTGCGTTGTTTATTTTCTGCCATTTAAAAATTTTTAAATTTGTTTTTGTTAATATACCTGCACATAATTTAATTAGCAATATAAAACTGCTTACCTTTGATGCTGTAAACGCAAAGGAAGCGGCAGACTTCAAGCGACATCTGTCAAAAAATAGCAAAAATCGACCATTTTGAACAGTGTTGCCTGCTCAAGATTGTAAATTCAGCTAAATACACGAAATTCTTGTGCATTACAAATTTGCATTAACATGGGTCAAATGCGCAAGTAAGTGTAAATTAAGCCCGCTAATGCAAATTAGCGTTGTCGTCAGTCAGGGCTATAAGATTGTCATTTACGCACAAGCGACACTACTTCATAGACGCATATAGAGAAGTAATAAAAGAGGTTTTGGTTTATTTTTACTGCAAGCAGCATAGGACCATAGTGCCATACAGTCATCATTTTATATTCGATTCAAACAAACATAGTTTTGTTCAAAACTCCCTAAATCCTTCCAGACTCCACGCCGCCACGTAGCAAATAGCATTTCCTTTATGGGGCAGAGAGATACACCGCCGGAAGACAGGGTAGTTAGTAAAGAGAGGTTATATATTCATTTCACTTCCCAAGTAGATACCGAAATTCTAATTGTAATGGATGGGAATTTCTACCAATTCCTCATTCTTTACGTTACGACATAACTTTTTTTTTTGCCAATACCACCTAGCAGTCAGACCGACACGTAGGCAAGAGAATTTCCTCAATGGGGTAAAAGGATATACAGTGGTCTATACGACCTTGACAAATTATGGTCTGATTTTGACGTGTTTAACATGATGGGTGATGTCCCGTTCAGACGATACTAACCTTGAACTCATCAACAGTGCATAGAAGGTTGATAAAGGAGTGTCTATCCTCGCTATCAATAGCATCTGGTGTATTTATTATAAGACTGGTTGGGTCCCGCGGAATTGCAAGAAATTGGAAAGATGAGCTAGCAAGGAAAAGCACCCTAGAACTGTTATAGGTAGAATGGGAGCGGGTCGGTGCTCCCATATTCTCTCGTGTTATACTATTAAATAGCTGGGCTTCGCGAAAGCTTGGTAGGCTTCCATCGGTACATGCGCTGTTGCAAAAGACCAAGATCGATTGCAAGAGATCTAGTGATCTCTTTGCCCTCAATTAGGCTAGCTTCTCCCTAGTTGTGGAGCTTTTAACAGGCTATTGCCCTATTGGGCGTTTGCTAATTTATAAGTTCGAACACTGGAGTTCTTCTTTTCTTCTTCACAAAGGACTACATATAGCGATCGTGCGATCTCTCTAGATCAGCCATCTAACCTAACTAAACCACTCAGGCACTATTTGTGTAAAGTTTTATTTGTAGCAGAAGACATAACGAGAGTGGTGGCAGCTAGAAATCGACTGATTCACGGTGTTAAAAATAAATGAAAATGTGGTATAAATTAGGCTTTAAATTGCTTACAGTCCATCGCATTTCGCAGAAGCACTGTAGTGATCACTAGAAATAAATCGCAGAGACTGACAACATATGGTACTCAAGTAAAACCCCTATAGACTACAAACTTCGTATCAAAAAGAGTATCCAAAATTTTCCAAAAATTGTCTTTCCAATACGAATATTTCAACCTAAGTCATGTTTACAGGCAAATATTTATGTAGATAAAGCCAAATGAAAAGTCGTTATTGCAAATCACAATGCAAGAGAGAGAGAGAGAGAGAGAGAGAGAGATCTTTCCGCTTGAGTTTCAAACAAGAAAACTATAAAATGAATTTAAAAGCCAAACGAAACTGAAATTTTCTAAAAAACCAATTGTGGTAGCTTAAATACCGCAATAAAAACATCTGCACAAACAGTAAGACGGTAGGCGAAAACTGATAGCAGCCAGCATGACGGAGTGAGGAGAATTAATGTCAGTAGTGGCCACTAGATGCAGCTGCCGCCATAGCCAACGTCAGTGATTCGGACAACGACTCTTGGGTGCTGCTTTGTTACCTGGCGAGCGGCCAGATGGAAACGCATTGTTGACCTGTTTCCATTGAATTATGTGTGACAAGTGACGACAAATGGTATGTGGCGTGCCATTCGTGGCAAGATGCAAGTGTTTCAAACAACTAACTTTTAACAGTGGCTATAGTGGCAGCGCCGACAACATTAGAAACTACAACAAAAACCATCTCTTGCCAACTTGTCTACGGAAAGCGGGCTCGACAAATACAACACCATAAGCTTTCCACATGATCACCATGACATGAGCAATAAAAATCGCACAGGCATGATGATTTTCTAGCCGGAATGTGTGAAGTGATTTAACACCAGTTATCCGTACTATGCCTATCATCGCATACTTGCCATTACTCGGACTCATAAGACATTTCTGTGACAAAAATGTGTATAAAAATTTCACTCTAAGCAAGTGAGCGACGGACTTGGCACCTTTGCACATTCGTGTGTAAAATAGAAATAGATAAAAATAAGAGTAGGGTGTGTATTTTTTACTTTTCCAATTGGCTTTCATGTTTCCGTTATTAGGTTATTCATATGGCTGTATTGGTTATTATGTCAAGAGGTAATAGGTTCGTTAATGAGTTAATTTTTCCATATCTATATTATACTACATATTTATATATTATATTATTTTTATACCACCAGAAAGTAGATATTTAAACAAACATAAAAGTCGAAAACAGGATTCCTGCTTAATATTTTAAATAAATAAAATTCAATGTGTGTTTGCGTTAGCAGAATTTCGTGAAAAAAAAAACATTTTTTATACAACATAAAAATAAAACTCAAAAATTTAGATATTTGAATTTTTCACATAAATTTTGAGGTTATATAAAAAAGGTGTAAATACTATATAAAAGTTACGGTATATAAAGATCTTTTTAGTGCCTAAAACTTCGCTCGTAGTTTCGCCAGAAATCGGAATAAACCATTTAAAACTTTAAAATATCAACAACGCCCCTACCCTTGCCCTTTCCAACCACAGATCGCCCATAGATCATTTTGTCCGCCTGGGTCTATAATTGTTTCTTAAGACACTTTAATCCAAACCAAGTTTCACTTTGTTACGGGTGATCCAAGTAGAGGTACTTTTCTTGTTTGGCATTTCATCATGAAAAGACTTACGCCTAAAAAACGTTTACAAATCGCTCAACTTTATTACGAAAATTCTCGTTGTGTAAAGAATGTGTTTCGCGCGCTTCGCTCAACTTATGGTCAACATAATCGGCCTATTAAGCGTATTATTCGCAACACCATCATCATCTATTGTGAGACCCAGGATTCATTATTGGATAATATTCGCTCGAATAGACCACTTCCAGCACGCAGTGAAGAAAATATAACTAGCAGCCGTAGCTGAGAGTGTACACGAAAACCGTGAAGAGTCGATTCGGCGCCGGTCGCAGCAACTTGGATTGACTTATGGAACCCCTTGACGTATTTTACGTCGACATCTTAAATTGCTTGCTCCGCTTGGTCTTCGTTTAGCTCTATGAGCTCTTGAAAAGTTTCAAGAAAATCCTACATTTTCGAACCAAATTTCGTTCGTCAAGGTGGCATATTTCCGACTCAACGGATATGTTAGCAAGCAAAATTGCCACATTTGAAGAGATTCAAGAACTGCCATTTCATCTAGAAAAAACAACGGTTTGGTGTAATTTGTGTGGAATCGTAGGTCCATATTTCTTCAAAAATGATGCCGGTGGGAACGAACTTCGGTGAGCAGATATTTTCACGTTTTGGGCCGGTCTGGTGGCCAGATCGAGTGATATCACATCTTTAGACCTTTTCTTTTGGGGATATGTGAAGTCTAAAGGTTAAGCGAACAATCCGGCTTCGATTCAGCTCTTGCAGAAATACATCTTGGAGAAATACATCGAGCGTGTCATTCGCCAGTTACCAGTCAAAATGCTTCGATAATTGGACTAAACGGTTGAATCATCTGCGACATAGCCACGCCCAACATTTGGAAGAGTTAATCTTGTGGCCTGCTTGTGTGGTAGGGGTCAGGTTGATTATTATCGAAGTCCAGGAAACGTACTGTTTCAACGCGGACGAATCTTAGGCAAAGATGTGTGAGATAACTGGGTTTTTAAACATGATAAAGGTGGTCAGACTCATGCGGGAAAGCACTAAAAATAGGAGAACATATTTTTCTTAACATATTAGAAGTTGGTACTAAAAAATTATATTGCAATTATTTCAATGGTATCAATCGAAAGTGTGTAGTTATTTTTATTTGTTTTTTTAGTTTTTAAATAGGGCAGTAATAGTTGCTCCGATTAATGGACACTTTGGAAACTAAAGATACAATAGCAATGGCCACTTCGGGTATTAAAAGCTCAATGTCAGCTACAAAAACAAAAGCTTAACGAAAGTGCGAGGAGAGAAACACAAACTCACAAAGAATCGAAAACATACTTTTATACACTTGAGGGTAAGTATGTTAGCCATATGCAGATAAGTTTTGCTATAATATATGCACATTTGTACATACATATATGAAAAAGAAAACGGAAAATCTCGCGTCATAATAGATACTTTACACAAAAAGGGGAAACTTCATATAATGCCGCTGCGAAAGTAATAAAAAGCAAGTAAGGAAAGACTAAGTTCGGATGTAACCGAATATTTTTTATTCTTGCAACTAAAGCCCTGGAAATTCCTTCAGGTGCTGAATTAAAAAATGTTGCGAAAGAACTCAACATTCATTATTCGAAAGAATTGTGAGTAAATTACAACAAAATTTGGTATATTATTTATTGCTATATTTTAGTTCGAGTCAGCTAAAATATAAAAAATATCTTCAATTGAGATTGTGATATTGACTCGGCCGATGAGGCTAAATTTAATATACTATACATAAATATTGAGCGTACTTTGTGATAGATTAAAGCCCACCGTCCACAAACTGATTGGTGGATTCAGTGCGGTTTTAAGCCTAGGAAATCAACAACTGACCAGATATTTACCATGCGCCAAATCTTGGAAAATACACGTGTAAGAGGACCGACACACTCCACCTCTTCGTCGATTCCAAAACTGCTTTTGATAGCACGAAAAGGGGCTACTTTTTCCGCTATGTCTGAATTTGGTATCATCGCAAACCTAACACGGGTGTGTAAACTAACGCTGATCAATACTAAAAGCTTCGACAGGATCGGGAAGGACCTCTCCGAGCCGTTCGATACCAAACTAGATTTCAGACAAGGCGACGTCCTGTCGTGCGACTTTTTTAATATACTTCTGGAGAAAATAATTCAAGCTGCAGAGCTGAATAGAGAAGGTACAATATTCTATAAGAGTGTACAGCAGCTGGCGTATGCCGGTGATATTGATATCATTGGCCTCAACAACAGCGCCGTTAGTTCTACTTTCTCCAACTGGATAATCAAATGGGTCTGATAGTAAACGAAGGCAAAACGAAATATCTCCTGTCAAAAAACCACACAGTCGTCGCACTCGACATTCGAAGTCGTAGATAATTTCGTCTAACTTGGAACCAACATTAACACCAACAACAACGTAAGCCTAGAAATCCAACGCAGAATAACTCTTGCCAACAGGTGCTACTTCGGTGTGAGTAAGCAATTGAGAAGTAAAATCTGAACTCGACGAACAAAGACCAAATTTTACAAATCACTCATCATGTATGGAGACATCGTGCTATATGGTGCAAAGACATGGACGATGACAACATCTGATGAGTCGGTGTTACGAGTTTTCAAGAGAGGGATTTTGTGGAAGATTTATGGTCCTTTGAGAATTCGAAAGGGCGAATACCGCATTCGATGGAACGATGAGCTGTACGAGTTCTACGACGGCATTGACATAGTTCAGCGAATTAAAAGACAGCGGCTAAGCTGGCTAGGCCAGCTCTGAAAGTATTCGAGGCAGTGCCCACCGGGGGAACACAGAAAGACCTCCACTCTCTTGGGAAAGACCAGATGGAGGAGAACCTGGCTATATTTGGAATCTCCAATTGGCGTCAAACAGCGAAAAGGAGGAACGACTGGTGCTTTGTTGTAAACTCGGCTTTAACATCATAAGCGGTGTCTACGTCAATAAAGAATAATTAATAAAAAAAGATTGTCCACTTTTTTTCATTAAAATTTCAAACATTTTGACCAACGTGAACATTTGATTAATTTTGGCATTGCTCTGGTATACATGATAATGTCCTTTGAAGCAGTTCTATATATAAATAATACTCACTAACCGATATATTCGGCATTAAAGTTGCTGAAATAATGAAAATCATTATAAGTAGTATATAGGAGTTGGAGTCAATACTATTCACTCGATTTTATCTATTTTTGCCAATACTACATATTATTAACATGCCACACACTAATAAAATGTTTCGATGGTTTCATTAAGGTGTCTCACCTACAATAGCGAATCATATGGAGTTAAGTTAGTTAGATTTTCAAAAATCCTGATATTAGTTATAAAGAACGCTCTTCCATTTCCATTAAGATAGCTCACATATTGGCTATATGTATATGCGGTGACTTTATACTGGAAGTTCTATAATCTTTATATTAGGTACATGGAGGCCATATTATCAGTAAAGGATTCTGTCTGCTTTTAAATTATATACCTCACGAATTCACGTTCAAAAGTCAACCATAAGTACTGGGTTCAACATATTCGGTACCTAGAGGCTTAAAAGTACCCAAAAGGGGCGGTGTCTCGCTTATCGACCGGTTCCTTTAAAGCGCTCTCATCATAAAATTTAATGTCTCAGAGGTATTTAGTTAGTGACTTATCGCACTTTTAGTAGTTTTCAACGGCACCGTTGGCGAGTGGGCGGAGTTTTCATTTGATTTCATTCATTTTTACACTGTCGGTAAGAGTGCTTACAAGAATTGTCTCAAGCGAATTTGGCTAATGTAGCTTTAGTAATGTAATGTATTTACATTAAACCTAATAAAGGGCAGGGCCACGCCCACTTTTTAAAAAAATTTGGCCACGGGTGTCCTTAGCTGCTGCGATCTCCAATGCAAAATTACAGTTCTATATCTTAAATTTATTCTTAGTTATGGCAATTTATAATTTTTCGTATAATGACGTTTTGTGGGCGTGACAGTGGTGCGATTATGCCCATTTATGAGCTCGTCCCTACTTTTTCGCCAATGTAGTTACATCAAGATATCTTAATTTTCACTCAAGTTACAGATTGCACGGACTGACAGACAGTAACCGGAATTTCAACTCGTCTCGTCATCCTGATCATTTATACGTATATAACCCTATATCTGTCTCGCTTAGTTTAAGGCGACCGTTAGGTTAAGGTGTTGCAAGAGTATAACAAGTAAGCAAAGGCTAAATTCGGGAACAATCGAACTCTCTTACTCCGGATAATCTGACACCATAGTTTTGTTAAAGTGTCGGAAAGTTATAGTTTTACTTGTTTTTGTAAAAAAAAATTTAAAAGATTTTGGTTTAATCAGTTTGTTATTAAATTTAGAATATAGAATCTCGGCCCCTTAGACCCTTTAAAAGGGAAATATTGTTTAAAATTTTCAAAGAAGAAAAAACATACCCTGTAAGAGCTCCAATTTTTGGACCATACATACAAAGAGTATTACTACAAACATACCCATTCGGCCGTCAAAAATGCTGCCACAACGGTGGCACAAACGGTGATGAAGAAGCAATGTTATAGGGGTATGCAGCCCTAGCTAGTAATTGTGCGGAGTGAATGGAATTCTGTACACTCCACAATAGACAAATATGCATAAATAAATTTGAAACATAGAGCGAAAGTAATGGATGTTCGAAGTGATTACTATTTTCTACAGGTTAACGACTAGAAGCCACTGACGCATTAAGTTATCACACGTTTAATAGTTCCAACATAACGGTTATTATAAAGGTGGGGCAAATAAAATTTTAAATTTAAGAAGTCAATAAAAAAAACGGCTTGACATTTTTCAAAGGTCTAACATTAATTTAAAAGGTTGTTTTATGAAATTTATTTGTGGAGAACAATTTCGAACAAATGACCACCACTGCAGAGTTTACAGTAGCTTATCCGATCCACCCAATTTTGAAGTACTTTCTCGATGGTTTCAGGCCTTATGGCAGCTACAGCAGCTTTAATCTCGTACTTTAGATCTTGAATTGTTTCTGGATGGTTGGGATAACATTTATCTTTAACAGCTCCCCACAGAAAATAGTCCAACGGAGTTAAATCGCAGCTTCTGGGAGGCCAATTTACATCACCTTTTTTGCTGATTATGCGTTTTTCGAAGATAGGGCGTAAAAGATTGAGTGTAGCGTTTGCTGTATGGCACGTAACGCCGTCCCGTTGCCCAAATTTCTGTTTGTTAACGTAACCATCGAGGTGGAGCCTCGTCCAAAAAGATGATTTTTCGGTAAAATTTACCATCTTCGGTTTTTTTTTCAATATTTCCCAGTTTTATTCTAGTGAATAGCGACCCATTTTGTAAATTTTAGACTTTTTACTGAATATCTGTCATTTTCCGAATGGTATGTGACATTTCCAATGTCGAAATATGGATAATTCAAATTTAAAACGTTAGATGGCCCACCCGTTATTTGAGAGGGGTGGTGGTTATCCTCTGTTTTCACATATTTTCACACTGCGCCTAAAAGACTTCTTCTCAGCGAGTTTGGTGGAAATAGACTAATTTATTAAATCTAATATTTAAAAGGGTTTTGAACCACAGAAATAAATTTATACTCCGAAGCCCTGTACAAAGATACAGCTTTCTATCTTAATTTGTGGATTATGCCATGTTCAGACCGAAAATTTAAAAGATTAGATTACATTTAAGCATTTCATAACCCGACAGTGTTCTCACTGCCGTTAGAAAGATCAAAAAACAGCTGTTATTATCATTCAAGAATTCACATCGCTTAATATTTATTAAAAGAAAAAATTGTCATATAGTATTTTGAAATGAATGCCGTCTTTTTCCATATAAAAGAAATAATGGATGCGTTTTTTCATTTGTTAAGTCGATTTTCAGGTGAAATTAAATACATTGCTTTAAAAAAAATTTATTTGTTTACATTTTTTTCACTTTGTAGTGTCTGAATCAGCTGTGATAATGTAACAGATTTCTATTGCTGACAAGTAGATTGCGCAAAATCAGAGTCGCACAGAGAGATTTAGCGTGGATCAGTTTCAAATCATTTCAATGAAGTGATTTGGAACTGTCATTTTTGTATGGGGAAATCTTGATAAATTTATAAGATTAGTGGGGTAATCCATTCAACATTCGAAATCGTGTGATTAAGTATCGGTCTGAACATGGTATTAGTTATAGAATTTTATAGGTTTTCGATTAACCGAATTTTGATTTTGAGTGATACAAACAACCGTTAGGTGAACAAAGCTATTGTACTTTGTAGCAACATGTTGCCAGAGTAAAACAACACATTTACAAAAACAATATCTGAATATATTTGTGTTTGCTGTGACTCCTCATAATACTCATATCGATGCCCCAGACTGGAAATTTTATTTTCATCTCGGACATGCGTTTCGAAGAGTGAAAAATTCACACCGTTCATAGAACAGAAACGTTGGTGGCACGTTTGTTGCACTACAATTGCATTTGAAGCCGAAGTTTCATTTTCTACTGCTACTCTCATTCACGTCGGCTGGAGCTGACCGCAGCCACTTTTCTTTGCTGAAAGTATGTACTTACTTAGGCACTCATAGGTGCACATTTATGTTCGTGAATATATAGGACAATTTCCATCTGTTTGAAACTATATTAAATAAAGCTTCACATTTAAAGCTAATTTGAACACACACGTGGGCAATATTGGTAGTTTGGCATTGGCAATTTGTGTTATACTCAAATGAAAATATGAATATGATAATCTCAAAGCACCAGGTTCAGTTTTTATGAGTATATTTCACTTATTTCATCGACTCCACACGAGTGATATGTTTTTCCTCTAACGCAACACCCTCTATGAAATTGTATGAAAGTTGCAGAATGTATTTATTTCGACTTTTTAACCGAGCTGCGATTTTTTGCAGAGAAAACAGTTGCTAACCTAAAAGGAAATATTCGAAACGCGCGCTGGTCCCTTAGAACATTCATCACCAGCAGCTCCACAACCCGGTGCGGTATGCCCCTGCTGCAATTTAATTCTGCAATTATTTCTGTCACTTGCTTGAGTTCGCCAGCATCGTAGTTCCAGCGCTTCAGCGCCCTAGTCCACATATCGTAACATTTGGGTCCTATTTGGGCTCAAGTTGTTTTGAGTGGCAAATCTGTCACATCGATTTTGGCAAGTATGTTCTGACTTAGAACTTAAAATGAGTTTAAGGAGTGGATGTTTGATCTCAGCCATTTAACCTATGCGCCAGACTCTTGCTCTACTTATTGGATACCATTATAGTACTGTTTAATAAGGGAGATTTCCCTACAGGGCATTTGCACATCTTTACCCACTTAAAAGTACGTTATGTTGCAGCTGCCAGAGCATAAGCAACTGTTGCTGAAAATACGGCGCTTCAACGGCGTTAACGTCGGCGCTCACAACTCGCGACACGAGGCAGCATTTCACTCTATAAAATCGTATGCGCAACAAGTAGCGAAGCCATTCTGCCTTTGCATTTCGAACCTTTCTTTTCGGTAGCAGTGATAAAGTCAAACGCGCGCGCGCACATCATACTTTATATTAGGCAAATTTCCACATATAATCGTACAGTGAGTCCAACTGCACAGCTCTTTATTGTGAGTGTAATAGCAAATATATTGCGCTTAATGCAGTGTTTTTCAGTGAGACCTCAATTAAGCACACATTCCGTCTGCGTTTAACGGTGCAAGAATATACTAAAACCAGTGCATTTCTTGCTCTTTAAGATTTTTGATTTCTGTGAAGTCTCTTTATTATCGTGAAACTAAGATTGTGAATAACGGTATATGAATTAACTTTATTCAAGTGAAAATTTTATTTTCTTCGGTATTAAAAGACAAATGCAACCGCTACATAACTGAATGTCTCAACGTACGTTATGTGTCCATGCAATTTATACACACACACAGATGTAGATTTATGCTTTCATGTCTGAATTACGATTTCTCAAAGCATAAGCAAATAGTGCAAATCAAAAGGTGTTAAATTAAAAAAAAAAGAAAAACATAAGTGCTATATATCTGATCGTCACTCCCTACAACAACTATGCACAAGAAGAAAAAATGTGAAAGATCAAGTTGCTGAAAGGCAGTGTCAATTGAAGTGCCTAGTGTGTGGCATGTCTGCTATTGAAGTAATTATTTAAACATTCAGTGCGTTGAAATGACAAAAAAGAACTGGAACAGTCCGGCAAATAATCCAGTGTTGTTTGGATTTCAATTCAATGAGTGCGAGACGTCAATTCAACTCACTGCTCCAGGCACAACAACATTAACTTTCATGAATTAGAATACAAATATATTAAAAATGGACAATTATACACACCTTTGTATACATAAGAAGTGTTTGTAATCTGTAACCAATAGTTAATTTGGGTAATCCAAAATTATCGGAAACGATTTTCCTAAATAGGTCGCCTCTCGAATGCAAGTTGTCATTTTTTTTTTCATATTTTCAAGTGTTTCAGCTGAGCATAAGTGCCAAAAACTCATAGAACTGTATTAGAGTACTCAAAGTATTTGAACAGATTAGCCTAAAAAGTAAACGGAAATAACGGTAACGTTTCACTTTTCTCATAAAACAACAATGCTATGATTATACACACATACTACTAGAGGCAAAAATAGTAAAACCTTTTAATTTCAATTTAGCGCTAAAAAATATTCGTCGAAATATATCATTATAGGTGTTGTCCAAAAACCAGAGATTCGCTGCATTAGATACAAATTGGAGTTGGACACTCGTTCAGCACTCCTTCAATAAGAGGCCTTTGGTTTCCTGACAGCTATTTGAAGAAAATATCTTACACTTGCAATTTATTATTGTTTATAATTTGCTTCAATACGATATCTTGCAACTTTTAAGGGATTACAAGGATTTGACACCTATAAAGAAAAATTATTGTTTTAATGAATTTATAAAATCTTTAGAATATTGCCATAAGTTCTCATATTGATCCGAGTAATAGTTCGGAGCTACAGCCTTGAAAAGTTGGGCGCTTTGAGTTCAGCTATATAATATGTACTATATATGTACATATGTATATCACACGAAGGCACATAAGAATTTAAATGCGTTTTTCTCGAAACTGTGTTTTCAAAGTCGGTTGTCAAGATTTCTCGCAATCAACCCAACCGATCTTAATGAAATTTTACACAGGTCTTCGAGAGATTTTTTCCAAAAATCGCATTTTTTCCGTTTTTTGCTCGTCGAAGCCCTTGTAACCCCCTAAGTTTAGCTAATTACCAAAATCTTTTTATTTTAATTATAAATGGGTGAAGACCTCGAAGATCCCTGATTTCTAGTTCATACCCGATTAAATTAGATTATATAAATAAGTGAGCATTGCACCACGACCTAGGGTCTATTGTGCCCTCTCCCAAGTCACAACGTCTCAACTAGCCCCAGCAAATTGATAAATTCATATATACTGCCAGGTGATGTTGAGGCCATGTGATCCCTATTTGAAAACATGGATCCAAGAGCCTTTATGCTGCGCCTACAGACTGCTGTACAGTCAATTAGCAAATGTTTTGGAGTTTTAGACTCCAAGTCGCAGAACCGACTATTCGCAGAAGAAGCTAGGCCCTTGTGATAATAGTGCTTCTTGAGCTTACAATGGCCAGTGTAGAAGGCGACAAGTAGCCTGAGGGTTTTCCTTTGGAGATTTACTACATATTTAAACCTTGTAAAGTTGTAACCACCCAATAGCAACTTGGCATGATGCATGTCTAGGAGTTGTTACCAATACTTCTCCCCACCCGCTGCTTCATACATGCGGAGCAGCTCCCTAATGGTATGGGGACCAACCGCAATGAAAGGCTCATCAGTCAGTTCATTCTCGACTATAGCTTTGTGACCCACCCAACTTTTGCGACCAGGCACCCAAATAAGGTGCACTTGGTTACCATCTGAGAGACTGTTGCTCTCATGCACCAGATCGCTTTGAGTGCCGCTTAGTATGTATTAGGTTGTCAAAAAAGTCTTGCGATATATCGCTAGTTGGCGCTGAAAGCGCGTAGTTCTAGTTTTAATCGTCGCATCGGGTCATGCTATACCTTTTTGAAAAGCTCATTTCGCGCGCTAACACGTGTTTGATTGATTGTCGTTTCTTTTAAGTCGTTCGTGAGTTATAGCTTCGCAAACATGGAGCAAAATAAAGAGAAAATACGGAGACCGGCATAGTAGTCATCAAACCGTTATAAATCATTTGAAGAAGCTTGGAGTTACTAAGAAGCTCGATGTATGGGTGCCACACGAATTGATTCAATAAAAATACCGCGAGACTTTTTTGACAATCCATTATGTGTACATAACTATACGTTCATTGCTAGAGTTGCGTTGGATGTTTATCTCTACGCATCGGCTTTTGGTAAAGACCTGTGCTTGGAATATGCTCGAACTACCGATAGGTATGGAGAGTTTGGAGCGTGGTCCTGCGACCCCTGCGCCAATTCCCTCCGATGTTTTCGAGCCGTTGTTGTACCACTAGATTGTACAGTTCCTAAGCAGTACCTCATACCCGACTTTATATCAGAAATTTTACAAGAAAGGGAATATCAACTTTTTCACCAATATCACTTCTTTTGGATACAATGTGTCCGCTATATACATATGTATTTATTTACAGTTCTTTATTGACATATGTAAGTTGATAAATTATTTATTTCGTAATTTAACACAAATAGTATCAGCTTTTATTTGTTTATTGCGCAAGATTCGGCGAGTATACCACGATGTGCTTTGATATTCTATCTTACTCATCATGCTCATCCTCACGAAATAAATGGTGAAAACTTCACTTAAAAAGCAGAATGTTTTTGAATCTCTCTATTATATTACATACGGCATATAGCTTATGCATCGGTTGTGTATATATGTACATACCTACATGCATATGTAAGTATGTAGCAGTAAGCTTTTCTGCTCTTGTTGAGGGTACTTATTCTCTAATTGTGTCGCTTGTGCCGCAAACTCAAGCCAGAGGAACATTATGCGCCGACTTAAAGAGTCGCCGTTCTTCATTCATTCTTTTGCACTTTTAAGAGCAAACAATGGCAAATGAATCATTCAACACAAATTATGTGCAGTAACGATTTTCCGTTCGAAGGTAACAAAATTACGGTAACCAACAAGCGATTATTGTCCACATGCAACATAAATGTATGCACATTCCTCTATATACATATATAAATACTAGGGTGATTCAAAAAAAAAAAAATTTTTCGATTGTTACTCGGAAAAATAGGTTTCTAGACACCTCTAAGACAGCCTCTCTAAAAACCTATGAGTTTCATCATTCATAATGATTTTTTTTATTGAGTTATAAAATTAATAAGAAATAAAAAATTTTCCCAAAAATAATCAAACTTTAACTATTAATATCTTTTAAACGGTTGGGTTTACGAAAAAATCATAGGAGACCTTTTTTTATGGCATTCAATTTCCTACAAAATGTAAGGAACAAGATATTTTTTCAAGTAGTTGGAAGCGAGATATAAATTTTTCTATCTGATAAAATCTGAAAAAATAGAAAGCTGTATGTAGGAGGACCTTCCCGTTACAATTAAAAACTCATATTTGGGGAGGCTTTCTTAGAGGTGTCTAGGAACCTATTTTTCCGAGTACCAATCGAAAAAAAAAAAAATTATTTTTTTGGATCACCCTAACACATACATACTATATATGTGTAGAGTTGAATTAGCGCACAATACATTGTTTGTGTTTAAATAAAAGGAAAAGTACAGCAAAATCTAATGCGAAGATTCTTGATACAAATCGTGACAATATTCAAAATCACATTCACATAATATTATATATATTTGAACATATATAAATGGCAACACTGTACAAAAAAATCTCTGGGTATTGAACCAAACTAATTTTTGCGAGAATTAAAGTAAAAGAGTAATTTCTATTTTTTTCGATATAGAAATATTTGCCTTCGAAGATCGTAAATAAGCCTTAATAATTATAGTATGGTAGTTAAAAAAATTTGTCAAATATAGATATCTTCCTTGTTTCTTAATTCAAATGTTGCGTAATAATCTTCTGTCAGGTTTTCATAAAATTTTTACCTTCTTCGAAGATCCGACTTTGGTCGCTTTTAGCATCTGTCTCATACATAGGTAAGGAGTTAGGTTAGGTTTTACGGCTGATATCCAGAGATCGCACTGTGAATACTGTGTGGTGTGTTCAAAAAGTATCGCGATCGTAACTGACAGTTTTCTTCGATTGCAGGGCGTGGTGCATCATGAGTTCTTGCACAGGGAAGAACGGTCAATAAGGAATATTACCTGCAAGTTATGCGCAATTTGCGCGAAGAAATCTGCTAGAAACGTCCGGATTTGTGGAAGAACAAAAATTGGCTTTTGAACCACGATAACGCCCCTGCTTACACACATCGTTGCTTGTGCGCGACTTTTTGGCCAAAAACAACACACTAATGATGCCGCAGCCACCGTATTCCCCAGATCTGCCCCCCTGTGACTTTTTCTTGTTCCCTAAAAAGAAGAGGCCCATGAAAGGACGACGTTACGCTTCTCTTGACGAGATAAAGACGGCATCGAAGGAGGAGCTGAAGAAGATAAAAAAATGATTTTTTGAAGTGCTTCGAAGATTGGAAAAACCGTTGGCACAAGTGTATAATATCTCATGGTGATTACTTTGAAGGCGACAAAATAGATATTCATGAATAAATAAATAATTTTTGAAAAAACATAAAATTCGCGATATTTTTTGAACACACCTCGTACAGTAATTTGTGAAGCCATAAAAATAGAACTCCTCTAATTCGAAATTATAAGTTTGCAAGCGCCTTGGTGGCAATAAAAATCTGATCAGGTGTTTAATTCCTTTCCCACGGTCGGTGAGGTGTCTGAAAGTCTCGCAAACGCGGGACAATGAAGAAGAAAGTGCTGAGATGTCTCCATCTCATCTTCTTCCATACAACTTCTGGCGACCGGTAATACCTCAACCTTTCAATATAGACGCCATTAGGGCAATGGCGTGTTAGAATACGTACAACTAAGGAAAGGCTAGCCTTACTGCGGGAAAAGAGGATCTCTTGCGATCAATCTTGGGCCAAAAGCATCTTGAGACAGCTCATGGCGACTGTAGCCCAGCGCTGGCCAAGTTCCTGCAAAGGCCAGCTATCCAATAGTAGGACACACTATTCTACTTGCCAGCTCATCAGCTTTACAGTTGTTTGCGATTCCGCTTGGCTTGGCATCCATACTAGTCTCATCACAAAGTGACTCGATGCTACTCATAACGAGGTTAGACATTTCTTAACCAGCTCTAAATGCATGGTTAGTGAGCTCAAGGCTAGTAACGCCGCCCTGTCATAGTCACTTCTCTGGGGGAGGTTGAACTCCAAAGCAGTAAATCTACTGTTAGCTTAGTAACAGCAATGCCATACATACAAATCTAAAGAGAAACTATTATACAAACTTGCAATCCTTGAAAAAGAAAGAAAGAAATCTTTTTAAATTTTTGCCACACCGTGTCATTACAAGTATAACGGAAAACAAAAAAAAAAAACATTTCAAAATCTCATTTTACCGCACATGTGTGTGTACACGCCCATTATTGGTAATACAATCAAAATACTGCCACTGTAAATGCTTCTAGCTTACTTGACTTGTGAAGGTACGATTAAAGCAAAAGTTTTTGTTGTCGCCGAAACTTCTGCTGCTCTTTGATTGTTGCAAACGAGCGAAAGCGTTACGAACAAAAGAAAGGTAAAAATTGTAAATCAAAGGTTAAGCAAACTGCCCATAATCACACAAAGCGCTAACACAACCACATACACATTAGAGATTCAAACTGAAAGTATAAAGCAAATAGTGAATTGTAGTGAAAATGCTGCGCAAGCAAGCCATTAAACGGCAACAAGCCAGAAACACGCAGCCGCCGCCCCCTACAATAACCGCTCCGGTCCGCTATCAACGCCGCCGACAACAACAGATGTTCCACGCGACTGCAGCAACATCGCCTATGCTGCAACGGTTACTGTTATCTATGCTGCTGCTTTTGCTGACGCTTAGCCAGAGCGAAAACACAGTTGGTAAGTGAAGTCGAGTTATTAATTGCCTTATATGTTCATATATTTGAGAGAGTTTATTTATCGGTTTCCTTTGCGAGCTCTTAAAAGTACTAGCTAAAGACATTTTCCAGTGGAATATGTACTTTTAACGTACATACATACATATGTATGTATATGTACGTGCATATTGTATGTATGTATATGCAGCTAGATAAGTAGCTAAATGAGTTAGCAGTCTGTTTACCCGTAGTAACTATACCCGTTAAGTGTTTATAAATAACATAAATAAAGAAAAGTTCGATCCGTGAGAGACCTCTTATTACAGAAATCGATGCCTCTATTTGAAAATGTCTCTTCTATTTTCTAAATACCTTCATTTCTGTAGGTCGCAGATTTTATGTATCAATATTTGTAGGTAATGAAATTGAAGTATCTGTTTGTAATATTACTTTTTACTAAGTGCATATTGATAAACCCAACTAACCAAACTAAAATTTTTACTATTTTTGTATGTTTGTTTGTTCCGGCTAATCTCTAAGGTGGCTGGACCGATTTTGACACAGCTTTCACTAGCAGAAATTTGTATACTCTTGCAACATGTTGCTACAGAGTATGATAGTTTTGTTCACCTAACGGGTGTACGTATCACCTGAAGCCAATAGAAATATGGGGACAAAAAATTTTGAAAAAATTCTCAAAAATGCTTTTCAAAGGGTAGAAAAGGATGGATAAGTTTCAGCAAAATCTAAAGAGGTCGGGTTCAAAAGTGGTCGATTTGGTATGGAATACCCCATATATAAATTATCAGGATGACGAGAAAGTTGAAATCCGAGTGACTGTCTGTCTGTCCGTCCGTGCAAGCTGTAACTTGAGTAAAAACAAGAGATATCTTACTATATGAAATTAGGTGCACATGTTCCTTGGCAAAAAAGTAAGGCGGAGTTTGAAAATGGGCGTAATCGGTCCACTGCCACATACTTCAACGTGGAAAGCCAATCAATAGTAAAGTCAACCGGATGTTCAAAAATTCTGATATTAGTTATATAGAGGCTGCAAAAAGTTTTCGCTCAAATTTGTCTATTTTAGGCACAAAGATATACTGATATGAGTAAAACATGCTCTCTTATTTTTATTGGGATAACTCACATACATATTGACCGATATATGTATATGGCACAAAGTCGAAAATGTTTATGTTAAGTATACGGGGCTTAGGGAGGTAATGGTCTGATTCAACCTATTTTTAACATACAGATAATGCATTATATGAGAAGAATTATCCCGTAATTTCAGTTATATATATCACACATTGACACACATTTTCGATCAAAAGTCATACACTTACCGACATATTCAAGCATAGAAAAAGCCTGCGAAGTTCTATTAGAAAACCACGGGAATATACATAAAGCAACTATATTTACGGATAGCCAGGCGGCCCTTCTGGCATTGTCTTCATCCATGACAAATTCCAGTATAGTTCACAACTGCAAGAGAGCACTAAGCTCAATAAAAGACAAGCTCCAACTAAACTTGATCTGGGTTCCCGGCCACAGGAACATTTTCGGTAACGAAAAAGCAGACGAGTTGGCAAAGGCAGGAGCTTTCCTCAATGAATCCGAGGCGGAGCTAATACCAAGCCCGCTAGGATCGATCAAAGGAGAGATCAATAGACAATTTCAACAAATTGCAAACAACAGGTGGAAAAACATTACAAAATGCGTCATAACTAAACAATTATGGCCAACATATGACAGGAAAAGAACCAACGACTTATTAAATAGGTCAAGAAAAAGTATTTACAGAATAACAGCTACCACAACAGGGCACTTTGGGGAACATGCGTCCAAAATTGGTGTGCCCTACAACGACATCTGCCGTGGCTGCGGAGTAGCAGAGAACAAGGAAAGAATCTTCCACTTTCTCTGCGAATGCCCAGCTCTAGCACAGATCCGATACAAAACACTCGGAATCCACCAAGCACCCAACCTTGAATGGATTTCCACCAAAAGCATGTCGGACATAAATAGTTTCATCGAAACCTCACCTTCTCTCGGTGAAACGTAATAGCATATACAGGAGGTTCTACAAATAGTGTATCCAAATGGCACATCAAGTGCTAATTAAGCCCGATAGTGCTGCATTCCTACCTACCTACCTACCTTTTTTTTATTTTTTAATTTAATTTCATTTGCACTACAATGAAATCAATGTTTTATTTTTTTTTTTATTGAAACACGAAGTTTAGTCGCGTTATTACTTTGGTTTGTATTTTACTTGTTAAACGTAATAAATTAAAAAATATAATTATAATTAGACAATATAATTTAGTTTATTTATGCTTACCAAAAACATAAAAAAACTAGACTGAATAAAATCCCGAAGGAACGAACAAGTACGAAAAAAATTTAAGAAAGTATAATGGTAAGCTTTGCGTGGCTACGAATGTATGTATGTATATATACACACTTAAAATTCCATACCTAAAACTCTTGAACTGGCAACAGAAGTAAAATTTTCTTCCATAACTCAAAGACTCTCTAACTCGAAGTTTTTTTGTGGATTATGGTGATTTGTAGTTGGGGAAGTTCAACTTTATATGTTATAGCTTCGACTTTGATCTTCTGGTTGACGGTTTGCACCTAGGGTATTTCTCTGGCTTTGGTTCTTGTGTGTTGCGAGCATGTAAAATGTCACGTTGTCTCCGAACTCAGCCCTTCCTTACTTGTTGTAATTATTTTTTGATAACGATAATTGAGCTATTTTGTTTGAAAGAGTTAATAATGTAATAAAAGGGCGCGATCGTAGTTAATTTTTCACTACTAAGCACGTAAGCAATCTTCTGACTTTCCGATATTGTTGTTTCAAACTAAAAATAACTTAAAAAGCAACAAACAGATGTAACTGACTACTTAGCTGTGAAGATTAGTGGTAAAATTGGTGATTAAGCCGTATATTTTAGCTATAATTAATACTATCTTAGCTTTGTAAACTATTGTAATTAACTTTGCTGAGGAAAACTATATTTAATGTGATTCGAGTGCATCTCTATGTTTTGTTTTGTTGAATCTGACATGTAATGTGTATTTTTCTCATACAATCAAATCAATCGAAACCAAACTAGACATACGAAAAAGAATTCTGAGTATATATTGTGGCAAAAAAGTACCCGGAAATTGTAAATAAAGCGCAAAAGATCAACGATCTCTCGACCATTTTTGAAGGCTTTATGCCACTCGTAAGATTGTGTTTTAGTCTGTCCAACATTCGCAATGATTCCGCATAACAAATTTGGTTAGAAATACGAAATTTTAGACAAATTCTTTGTTCGATATTTTTATCCATTGTAAAAATCGCAACGCACTACTGGGGCAGAGATAAAAATATGTCCAACTCCTCTCTCACTGGAAGTGAGAGAACAATTGCTAAACGTCAGAACCTCCTCAAGATTGTCAGTTGATCAAGTTCAGGAAGTTTTGACGTTTAGCAATTGGAAACGAGCGACGGCCAGATTGAAATCTTACCAAAAAATATGAAAACGGAGGGATTTGTTGCATCGTTCAAGACCAATTATAAAAAATGTTAAACAATGAAAATTAAATAAATTTGTGATATTTAAACGCATTTGCTGAAACGTTTTGTAACTTGAAGCATCATAGTATTATTTTCAATGGAAAATGATTAAAAAAATTTAATAATTGACAGCCAACAAGCTTAAATCCTTTTATTGGGTATTGAAAGATCAAAAGTAAGTTTTTCTAATATACTTTAAAAATTTTTAAATAGTTTCTCCATATAATAAATAACCACTATATAATAATTTTTATTTGTGCTCAAGGTTGGGTGTTGGGTTGATAAATGCCCAAAAATTATTATTTTGTTCAATCTGGCCATAATGGAAAATGTTATAAAAACGCAAATTTTGAAGCGCTCTCACACTGGAATAAGTTGAACATCCCCTTATTCCTGACTGAGGTGTGTAAACAAATTGGTTGACAGATCGCTCTCATATTTGGCATCCAAACAAATTTTCAATATTTTTTAATATTTATTTTATTCAAACTTTTTATTATCCCAAATAAAAATATTTTCCAAAATTTTTTTGAAATTCTAAAAGGAAATTATTCAAACCTCGGCTATTACGACGTTATTACCTGCAGCCCTTCGGATAAAATGTATCTCCGCGTTGACAACGAAACTTCACTTCTTACAGGATCATCAATATAAAAAATAAGTGCTGCAACTAAGACCATAAACTAGGTATTGAACGCAGGAATTTTCGCCTTTTTTAAATACCTCCATTCCATTTGTAAATTGTGTCTCTTGTCTAAAATTTCATTAAAATCGGTTGAGTAGTTCACGGAAATCTAGACAACCGACTTCGATTATATAGCTGACCCACCAGACGGCAACTTTTCAATAGGATAGGATTAGTCCGAGGCACGAAAAAATGACAGTTTTCAGTATTTTTTTTTGCTACTAAATCATGTTATTTTACAAAAGCAGTAATATGGCATTAGTATGTGTTGACTTGAAGCCACGAAAATTTCAAAGAAAAAGTTTAATTTCCGAAGTTATAGTTGTTTGTGTTGACCCTGTTCCAAAAAAAGGTACTTGGGGTGACAAGCATAAGTCCTTGGAGATTCATCTAAAAACAATCGGACAAAAAAATTAATTTTATAAATAGATAATACCGGGCCTGATTGAAGGATTTTATTTTGTTTCCAAAATTAGCAAAATGGTGGCCTCAGAAAATTTTTTTTTAAATTTTTGCGAAAAAATCAACTCAAAAATCGAAATTTTCGAAAAAAAAATCCTTCGATCAGGCCCGAGTTTATTGTGTATTCTAAAAGCTATATAAATTTCATTACAATCTACTGAACGGTTTTCGAGTTACAGTTGTCACCGATTCAAAAAACATAGTTTTGAGAAAAACGCGTTTAAAGTTTCACACGGGCGCTTTGAAGTGCCCGAGCTATCTTTCTTATTTCTCGAATAACTCAAAAACTAATTGTTGGATCAACTTGAAATTTTCAGAGAATATTTTTAAGATATTACAT
This sequence comes from Bactrocera correcta, assembly GCA_027475135.1. Classification (NCBI taxonomy): domain Eukaryota; kingdom Metazoa; phylum Arthropoda; class Insecta; order Diptera; family Tephritidae; genus Bactrocera; species Bactrocera correcta. The sequence continues at coordinate 55,516,983 of CM050325.1, read as the reverse complement.
TTAACGAAAAAGCAAAAAAAAAAATATTTTTTTAAAATTGTAACTACCCCTAACCCATTAAACGAGCAACATTTCACGCCCTCATAACAAAATAAAAAGTAGTAGTATTTTCTTTCTGAGAAAAACTGCCTAAAAGCGCAATTATTAGTTACAATTTTCAAACATAAGCCCTTGTAGTAGTTTAAAATTGAAAATTTAATTAACAAAGAGTGTTAATTAAAATCACAATCATAAAGGAAGTTACGACTTTCTCTTTGCTTAGTCTAGTGTTTCATATAATTTGCAAGTTCAGTAGTTTGTAACTATTTGGTACTTGTAGAAAGCCGGAGCAAGTGCACTTTCCTGCAAGGCATTTTTGTACATACATACATACTTATGTGTCCAGATTTGCATATGTAGCAGTATTTTCAATTGCAACGGCCACTCACTGAAAAGTGAAAACGAGATTATAGTCTTGCGTCTTGCTGTAATATCCGTAGCGTTTATTCATTTGCATATTTGTAGAAACCTGACCTCTATTCAGAAAGTGTTTGTTTATGTCTTCTAGGCCTTATTAACACGTCACAGTCAGAGTTTCTCTCGACAAATTGTATTTTTATAGTAAATGTGGAAATTATGAAAATTGCTCTTTACATACATACATTAGGATGATTAACATAGAAATCTTACACAGTACGATTTGATTCTAAATAAAATAGGTTGTTTCACAACGCTCGAAGGCGTAAGGAGGCCTCTTGTAAAACCACCAGATCCATTGTCTTCTCTCTGTACTCCCGTGCTACTGATGAAGTCCCTCAATAAAAAAAGTTTTGCTGTGCAACCTCAAAAACATCGTCAAGAAACCCTCTAGCGATATTTGCGATTCTTTACAAAGCTTTGGCATTCGCATAGAAGATGCCCTTACAGCTTCTACAATAGTCATTACGTGGTGTTCATGGCACGCCTGCCAATTGGACAGTGACCTTTTAGCACTCCTACTAGAGTTCTTATGTCATTCCTTTCGAATTTTAATAGTCGGCATGTGCGGCCACGTTTGTCTTCCTGCGTAGCAAGTTACATTCTAGTTAAAACTATTTAAAATTGATTTATAGCTTTTAAGTGAATTGTTTATATCGAATTTGAAATATCACATATGAAAGTTGGCTGTAGTCTATCATTGGAAATGTGGAAACATCATTGCTAATTTTTGTTGAAATATTTGAGCAGTACCTATTCAGAAAATAAGAGATCTTGAAAGTGAACCAACATACCGGTTTTCATAAAGAAATTCGCTTACGTTTACATGCTGCTCAAATGCCAAGTTGTCCCTGTTTTCGATGTAAAAATAATCTACTTGATTCTCATTCGATGTATCTTCGTATATTTTAATAAGTCCGTCTGTAGACTGAGAATACTATACAACGGTTATTGTAGATTATTGTAGAAACTGCCAAAAGGTAGAAGACTATAGATCATAATGAAGGTTTTGTATAGATAGAGAAAGGCTTTCTTGGAAATCTCTCAGGTGTTGCACATATACAACTTTTTGAATTGATGAACTCCTTCAAGAGCACAAGGTGGTTCAGAGAGGCCATAATAGAGGGGATTTTAGTCCTGGTAGTTTCACAATCGTTTCCTAAAGGCCTACCTTTTAAAAATGGGCGAAACCGAATTATAACAACGGCTACTTTCCAGATAACACCATCAGCTGCTGGAGAAAATAGTTCGGGCTGCAGAACTTAATCGAGAGGTACAATCTTTTATAAGAGTGTACAGCTGCTAGCGTATGCCGATGATATTGATATCATCAGCCTGGACAAGGAAGCACAGCAAATGAGTTTGGTGGTGAAAGTGACCTGAACGAAATATCTGTCATCAAACAAATTCGTCTATCTTGGAACCAGTATTATATTAACATTGTTAGTGGTGTTTAACAATGTCAACCTGGAAATTCAACGCAGAATAACTCTTGCCAACAGGTGCTACTTCGGACTGAGTAGGTAATTGAGAAGTAAAGTCCTCTCTCGACGAACAAAAACTAAACTCTATAAGTCACTCATTATTCCCATACTGCTATATAGTGCAGAGGCTTGGACGATAACAACAACTGATGAGTCGACGTTGCGAGTTTTCAAGAGAAAAGTTCTGTGAAAGATGTGTGGTTCTTTGCGCGTTGGCCAAGGAGAATATCGCATTCGATGGAACGATGAGCTGTATGAGACATACGATGACATTGACATAGTTCAGCGAATTAAAAGACAGCGGCTTCACTGGCTAGGTCATGTTGTCCGAATGGACGAAAACACTCCAGCTCTGAAAGTATTCGACACAATAACCGTCGGGGGTAGCAGAGGAAGAGGAAGAGCTCCACTCCGCTGGACGGACCAAGTGGAGAAGGACCTTGCTTCGCTTGGAATATCCAATTGGCGTCACGTAGCGAAAAGAAGAAACGACTGGCACGCTGTTGTTAACTCGGCTATAATCGCGTTAGCGGTGTCTACGCCAATGAAGAAGAAGATTCTTGTAATTAGATATTTTTTTTGTGGTAACTGAAAATGTAAAGCTTATTATTGATAAACTCTCCCACCAGTGATATGGATATTAGAAATATTTTATTCAAATGTGCCTAAAGAGAACCTGTTTTAAAAGAAGGTCCTTCAAACATAACTCAGAATGTTTCTTAAGAGAATTCATGAGGATTCCGTTATTTCAGAACATATCTGCATATACATATACACGCAAGGATTACCATAAACTATTTTTTGCTTACAAAGCGTCAATTGCATAACCGGTGAATGACTCATTAGCGGAACTGAAGAGATCGTAAGGTAGCTACAATTATAGCATATAATTCAAAGATTAGTTCTAACGGTACGTGTGGATGCACATACGCGTGCGCATATATAACAACTAAGCAAGGGCTAAGTTCGGGTGCTACCGAATATTTTATACTCTCGCAATTTGCAGGAATCAACGCCAGGGAAATACCTTACGATGTAAAATGTCCACCAGCAAAAGATGGGAATCTAAGCAATTTTATATATTGGATTGTCAAAAAAGTCTTGCGGCATTTTTATTGAATCAATTCTTGTGGCACCCATACATCCAGCTTCTTAGTGACTCCAAGCTTCTTCAAATGGTTTATAACGGTTTGATGACTAATATGCCGGTCTCTTTCGACCAATTCAGCGATTTTATCGCAATTTTTGACGACAGGCCTTCCGGAGCGTGACGCATCTTCGATCACCTCTACACCAGAACGAAAACGTTGAAACTATCGTTGTGCGGTGGAAATGGAAACTGTATCGGGTCCATAAACTGCACAAATTTTATTGGCGGCTTGAGATGCATTTTTGCCTTTATCGTAGTAGTACTGTAAAATATGCTGTATTTTCTCTTTATTTTGCTCCATGTTTGCGACGCTATAACTCACGAACGACTTTTGACAACCTATTATATACACATATGCTGGGCTCGAGGAAGTATTGAGCCGATTCAATTTTTAATACAGTTTTGTATTTGGACAATTTTTGGTCAAAGGGTGGCATACTTTAAGGAAATTATTAGTGTAAAATTTTATTCCGTTGTATTAATTACATTTTGATTTGTAGACTGGGAAGTGAAAGAATCAAATGGAATTTTAAATTACGTTGTATGGGAAGTATGCGTGGTTCTAGTCCGAAGTCGCCCATTTTCATACTGTAACATAGGAATGATCAGAAAAATGCTAGTTGAAATCGGCTCTCATAAAGCCTTCTCATCCCATTTTGGAAATAAAATTTAATGTCTCTGGCGTAATTAGTTATTGAAATTTATTAGTTTTAAACAGTACTTTTATATAGGGAGTAAACGGAGATATCTTCCGATTTCATCTAATATCACACCGTCGGTAGGAGTTCTTACAATATTCGAGCTTAGCTTTTGGTTGTTGTAGCTTGAGTGGTTTGCGAGATATGCACATGAAACATATTATAGAGCGAGGCCACAGCCACTTTTTTAAACTTTTTTATCCACAGATACCCCTTGCTATTACGATCCCCTGTGCCAAATTAAAGGCGGACGGTTGGGGGTCTATTTCTCTTTCAAAAGGAAGAAAATTGTAATCTGGCGGCAGTATGAAAACTTTAATTGACATCTATGTATATTAATGTTTGTAATTTCGCAAGAGAAAACAAGATTAAACTTTAACTTCGGTTCTACCAAAGCTAAAAAACCTTTCACAAATAAAGAAGTTTCCTTAAAAGAACTTAGTTTAGTTGGTTTAGTTTGTATAACACAATGGACCGATCTGAAAAATTTCTCGGATCCATGTGAAAGTCTATGATGATATCTTGTTAAATGAAAGAGTTTTCCATACAAGACCATGGCTTCAATTGATCAGTTTGTATGTCCGAATGATCTTTCAAAATTCGATATTTCAAAGATGCCAGTAAGATCTTCGACTGTTAATCGTCGATTGTCAAGCACCAATTTCTTTCTTCTATCTAGTGTTAATAAGCAGTTTATGTTGATGGCCGTCCTGGACGTGGATCGTCGTCAACGCGTTCTCCACCCTCTCTGAATAATTTTTACCAATCCGAAACACTTTCTCGCGACAAATATTTATCACCGAATGCCTTTTCCAACATTTTGAATGTTCGACACCAGAAATTTGATTCCGCACGCAAAATTTAATGGAACTTCTTTGTTGAATAATTTTATTTTTTCCCACAGTATATTTAAGAGAATTTACAATTATTGCACCAGGATGCATGGATTGAATTTTTGACAGGGCATAAGATGCATGTAAGACCTTGCCAACGACATTATATTTTATGTGTTATCTCTGTCACTTATTCTCGGAATGCACCTCAAATGAAACTTCATTCTCCATCTTTTTCTTTATTACTCAAAATAATTATTTTTTCTACTGCTAACATATCGAATTGTAATGCATTGTGAGAGGTCTTCTAAAGCTCATACTTACTCTGATTGAAATTTTCATGCAGCGTGTATATGAATATCATCGCAATCAACTCATTCTTCTTTTCAATTAAATAAATTATAAAGAAAGCCATGGCCAATAGATGTACGCTTCATGTACTGTTAATGAATTATTGATTTGTGAATTTGAGAATCTTAAATTGACTTTTAATTGTTTAGAATTGCTTTATATTCAAAGTTGTCCAAAAAAATATCGCACATTGTGTTCGAAGGCGATGACACGCTGTTGGTCCATATAAGCTAATGGCAGCCGGTTTTCTTTATTCAAAGTCACGGTGTCTTCTAGTATCTTTGTATGTATGTGTATTTCATTTTACGCCACTTTGCTCTGCTCCAATTCAACTGCACAGCAATTACACGGAGAAATTTTATTAACGTGCTGCATGATCATATCGTAAAAATATGAATATAAATATGTATATAAACACAAATGTGTGTATGTACATATATTTGGGACACATAGGAATGTACAACACATACATGTCTACACAAGTGGTATAGCGGTACGTTAGATCCACTAGTAAGAAAGGGTATACATATTACCGACTTTTGAACTTCATTTTGATGTTGATATTAATTCTTTTTTGCTTCCTATTCTCTTTTTTGGAATTCGACGCACAAATGTGGATATCATATCCACATTATTTACACTTATTTCTCAAAAGCCTCAGATATGCTGGAACATACACCTGCATATTACTGCATAATCTTGAATGGTTACATTTCCACTCTACTCTTTCCTTCTGCTTTACATCGTAGTTCTCCAAAGGCATCTCCATAGTCACTTAAAAATTACCTTTCACTTTTTTATATCAAAGTTCCTACAATAAAACCTAATTTAGGTCGTAACGTTAACGAAATACAATATTATAAGTGCCCCATAAGATTTTTTCTACATTCTGGAAGAAACTTTAACGATCTATATGCCATAAGACTAATTCTAAGACATAAGTGGTATCTATACTTGGAAGTGCATCTTCACTAGTAACCGATTTGCGCTTCTTATTTACTTATACAACGAATGATCCAAGTGGATTTTCAATAGTCTTTTATGACAGATTAAACGTGAGTCGTGTCAAGCTGTCACGTTATTTTTTTTTTTTTTTTAGTATAGTTTGGCATTTCATCATGGAAAGACTTACGTTTGAATCGTTCAACGATTTCACGAGAATTCAAGTTCTCTAAAGAATGTGTTTTGTGCGCTTTGCTCCACTTATGGTCAATATAATCGGCCTACTGAGCGTACTTCTCGTAACACCGTCACCCATTCTGAGACCCAGCATTCATTATTAGATAATATAATATATAGCAGCCATAGCTGAGAGTGTACGTTTACTTGTGGGGATATCTAAAGTTCATGCAGGCCATCCCACTTCGATTCAGGTCTAAAGCAAAACATCACGCTTGTCATTTGTCAGTTACCAGTCGAAATGCTCGAACGAGTCATCGAAAATTGGACTCAACGGATGGACAATATGAGACGTGGCCGCCGCCAACATTTGAAAAGAGACAATCTTCAAAAAATAAATGTTTTTCGAATGATAATAAATATTTCCCAGCAAATTGCAGTTTTTGTGTTATTTCTTTATAAAAGTAAAGTGTCCCGAAATGGATCACCCTATAATTAATGAAAAACACCGAAGGGTTATATTCTTTTAAACTTGTTAATCATTTTTATATTTTCAACTAGCTGACCCCGTAGGCGCTGTTTTGCGTGAAATTATGTGTTTTGAAATAAAAAGAAAGATGAATTTACGTTGTTTCGATTTTTCTAAATTTTTTTCAATGTAACGCAGCTTGATAAGCAACATCTTTTTGTTTCTGTTCCGGTGCGTATATGTACAGAGAAGATGGTTTTCTAACTCGTGAACACGCCACGTATAACTGGCCGTAAAAAAAACATGGCATTCCCAGCTTTATGCCACACATTTCTAGCGACTATCCTTGTGTCTTGTTGATTGTCATCGCAAATCCAATTTTCACTGGAAACTGAATACGTTCGAACTGATATGGCAAATCGTTGGAACTCAAAGGAATTCGTAGAATCAAGCATTCTGTCCCTTGTATTTGATAGCTGCGTCACAATCAGGAGGGTTCCATTACAAAATTTCCTCGCCTGAGGATTGCGAAACATAATAATGGCAGGTCACTCACAAACGAATCCCTGACGCAAGTCAAGAAAAGACTCGTTAATGTCAATTTTGTTGTTGGCGGTGTTTCCGTTGGCTGTACAGTATTCTCTGGGTTGAAATACATTCTTTGGCCTTCTCCAAATGAACTGCGAGATGCATAACAGTTGGGAAAGGTTCATGAATTGCAAAGGTAAATATCCGAAAAAGCGCTTCATTGCAGTTCATGTATCGACCTGTTTCATACTTGCTGATCTCATCTCGTTCAAGGCCAATAACCGCCATGTTGCTTTCTTTGATGACGTACTTGCAAACGTATTTGATCGATTTCACCAAACAGCAATACTCAGCATTGATATGAGTTTTAAATGTGAATTAGACAATAGTGGCGAATAAGGTCCGTCAAGGTGTTGTCGACTTCGATATTCACTCCTCTAAGTTGAATGCCAAATGTTCTGCCATTGTCGTCTGGTGAGTTACGCCGATAGAGTGGGTACTCATCATTTCTAGTTTGCGTTTCCGAAAGAAAAGCACGTGGATACTGTTTCGTGCATTTATTGTCAGACATACAAACCGAAGTGGGATTGTGGTGTCGCAAGGTCCATGAGTCATATTGATTTTCATCACTTTGTATAATACTGGATCTTTCTCTGAATCAGGAATTTCCGCAGAAATGATTTCATCATTTTGATCTGGTGTAACCACCAACCACCATTCAAAGAAGAATTTTTTGCAACTCAACAGTCCATCAAACATCGCAGCTGTTGTTTGAAAAGTCGTGCTATGACATCGTAACGATCGCTTGCTGATCGAACGCGATCCATATTCCCACACGCATCCTGGAAGTACTTGTTCATGTGTCTTGGGCTGCCATACGTTGATGGCAAAAAGAACGCCGAGCAATATTAGCGCGACCTCTTCGTGGCTTCGTAACAAATTTCAATCCGTAATTGATCACTTTGTCACATACAAAGTTTTCGCTGAACCTTCCCCGATTCACAACCAAAAACCTCTGAAAATTTCATCAATATTGGTGCAGCAGTTCTCTAGCCTTAACGTTACTAACAAACAAACATTCAAAAAAGGTCTGTTTTTCCGGTTTTTCCGTCAATTTAATTTATTATAAAGGGTGGGCCATATAAAATTATACATTTAAAAAGTCAATAAAAAAACGGCTTGATATTTTTCAAAGGTCTAACATTTATTTAAAAGGTTGTTTTATGAAATTTATTTTTGGAAAACCATTTCGGAAAAGAGACCACCACGGCTGAGTTTACAGTAGCTTATCCGATCCACCCAATTTTGGAGTACTTTCTCGATGGTTTCAGGCCTTATGGCAGCTACAGCAGCTGGAATCTCGTTCTTTAAATCTTGAATTGTTTCGGGATGGTTGGCGTAAATTTTTTCTTTAACAGCTCTCCACAGAAAATAGTCCAACGGAGTTAAATCGCAGCTTCTGGGAGGCCAATTCACATCTTTTGCTGATTATGCGCCTTTCGAAGATAGAGCGTAAAAGATTGAATGTAGCGTTTGCTGTATGGCACGTAGCGCCGTCTTGTGCCCCAAATGCGACAATTCTGCTTGTTAACGTAACCATCGAGGTGGAAATGAGCCTCGTCCGAAAAGATGATTTTTCGGTAAAATTGACCATCCTCGTTTTTTTCAATATTTCCCAGTTTTCTTCTAGTAAATAGCGACCCATTTCGTAAATTTTAGACTTTTTACTGAATATCTGTCACTTTCCGAATGGTATTTGATGTTTCCAATGTCGAAATATAGATAATTCAAATTTAAAATGTTAGATGGCCCACCCGTTAGAATAACGAACTAGCCGTTTTTTCGTAAAATTGCGCTTTCGCTTCAAGTTGTTCCAAAAGAGTGAAAATTAAAATTAAAAACTTCCTCTCCACGTTACTGGGAAAAACTACTATCTAACGAATTGACCTTGAGTTTTCGATGTCGGATAATACAGAAGCAACTTAAGAAACGTCCCACAATTCTTATTTTTCGAAACGCGTTGGAGAATTGCTGACAAGGACGTTTTTTTTTAAACATTTCTTCGTAAAAATTTTGCGTAACAAAATTTACAAACATTTGAAGCAGTTTTACTTTAATATAATACTAGTCTAAGCCCGCGGCTTCGCTCTCTCCTTTTTGCCAAGGATATCATTTATCGTGATAACAATATAATGGAATAGTTAAATTGGCAATCTACATTTTTATTGATATCGTAAATCACTTATAGTCCAGTCAATTAAGCTTAAATTAGGTAAGAATCTCGGAATTTGATATATCCATTTATATGTCTGTAAATACTTGTATATTGACACCTATGCTATTTGCTATAGCGAATAACAGTGCAGAAGTATAGCAGAAGAGGGTCTCAAGCCCTATATCTAATCATATGTAATGTTTTGTTCAACATTCATCGAGTGTAATTGCAAATTGATGGCGTAAGAAAACACAGACTTCATCGTTCCTTTTAAATAATGCATTGTTCTGTTCAAGGCTTCGGAACTATTTGTCAACTAACAATCATCTCAAATTATGATTCAACCTTTTGTTGTTCAGTTACAACTATCACTGTAATTCATATGCATATACTTATGTACATATGTACATAGTATGTATGGCTACATAAACAAAAACCACTGCCAGTAGCCGTGGGATGTTATTTTGTTTTTTGAAGTAAAAAAATGTTCAAATGATTCTTATATTACTTGAATGTTGAAGACATTCTTATGTTTTGAAATATATAAATATTTTATTTATGAATTGTTGTGAGTTTTAACAGAGAACGCTAGAAAGTAGCCTATGCCCATCCCGAGTTTCCAAGCTACCTCATCACCAATTTTCAGCCAAATCGGTTCAGCGTTCTTGAGTTATAAATATAAACATAAATTGCGAAATCGAAGGTGATTTTGCAAAAAAGGCCGCCGTTAGCAACTTCACCAGGGTTAAAGGAATACCCGTGCAAATGTTTACGTCTTTCCGTGCTATGGTTCGGACGTAATGAAGGACATACAAAAGATACGTTTCATTTTTTTATACATACTTACATATATAAGATTTTTTGAAATAAAGAGATTTTAACTTTTTGTCATGAAAATTCTCAAAAACATACATACATATCTGTTTTTGCATGAATCATTCATACTCTCCTCTTAAACCAAATTTTGTTTCATTTCTTGTTGTTTTAAATTGACATCTTCTAGCGACAAGAAGAAACGCCTGGCACGCTATTATGGACACGGTTATAATCATTTAAAAAGTTATTCTTTTAGAGAAAATTAGCGAGTTTCAAAATTGCTCTCTTATAAATAATTCGTTTGGTATCAGATGTTGTATCTTAAAAACGAGATATATGTTATTATTAGTAAATTAGCCTTAAGTCTGGTGGGTGAAACTGAAAAATAATATTTATACGAGTACTTCTATTGTAGTCATTGTATATTAATTTTTCTGTTAATTTTAAACATCAATAAAGACAATAAGAAAAGCTATTTACAGCTGTACTGCCCGCGCGGTTTATAGCTGTAATCTTTATGTTGAGTTAATGGAAAACTTTTGTTGTATTTTTGATATTTATTATACAATAGAAATTTTTCGAAAATTCACTTCGCATTCAATGCACAAAGTCATTATCTGCAACGCCAACTCGTTCTGTTTATCTCCCAAACAACCGCTACTTTTGCACACATGCATAAGAAATAATTAAAAACCTGGTAACACTTTGAGCATACCGAAGAAGAGAGCTATGGTGCAAGCAGCTCGCTTGACTAGCAAATTATACGTTTTATTAGTTAGCCGGTTCATTGCTCGCAGCAATGATAGTGAAATTTCCACCAAAGTTTCGCAGTAAAATAAGTAGTAAAATTGCATACTTTTACTTTTAGATGTGTCGTAAGTTTTATATGGCTAATTCGTTTATGATATTTCAAAAATTAACAAATACTAAACAATTTTCCAAATACTGGCAGGGTACCTCATACATTATATGAACATATTTATGTATGTACATAAATTCGAATATTATTACTCACTACTTTCTAAATTTTTTTAAATCCAAAACTATAACAATAAATTTAAGCTAAGATGCCGAAACATAATAATGGACATTTAATTCGTTGATTTCAATTAAAATGCTATTATGATTTGAAAATATATTTCTCTTTATACCCTGAATCGAATATATTATGTTTGCCACGAAATTTGTATCGATCCCCGAAGGAAAGATTTATATGTACATATATGAATGATCAGCGTGACAAGCTGAGGCTATTTAGCCATTTCCAGCTATTTGTCTATAAAGGGTGATCAATTTCGAGGTTCCCCACTTTTTACAAGAAAAAACACAGAAACTTCAAATGTAATGGGGAATGTTTATTATCATTCAAACTAAGATTCTTTGGCATGTACTTTTTGAAGATTATCTCTTTCAAATATAGGCTGCTGCCAGATGGTCTATCCGTTGAGTCCAATTTTTGATGACTAGATTGGGTATTTCGACTGACGTGCTGTTTTGCTCAAAAGCCTGAATCTAAGTGAGATTGTCTGCATAGACTTTAGGCTTTACATATCTCCACATGAAAAAATCTAAAGGTGTGATATTATATGATCTTAGTGGCCAATGCACCGTCCAAAAACGTAAAATTATCTGCTTACCAAAGTGTTTTCTCAATAAATCCATTGATTGATGCGATAAGTGGGAAGTGGCGCCGTCTTGCTGAAATGTCGCCGTGATCACGAGCTTCAATTTCGTGCACCAAATAGTCGGTTATCATGGCGTGATAACGGTTACCATTGACGGTTACGTTCTCACCAGCATCATTTTTGAAGAAATATGTACCAACGATTCCATCGGCCCACAAACCACACCCAACCGTGGCTTTTTCTAGATGAAATGGCAGCTCTTAATATTTTTTTTCCGTCCCAAATGCGGCAATTTTACTTGTTTACATACCCACTGAGTCAGAAAAATTTGGCTCGAAAACGTCGAAATTTCTTGGAACTTTTCAAAAGCACTTAGAACGAAGCGATGTCGCTTGGGGAGTCGAGCGGCTTCAGTTCTTGCGTAAGCTGTATTTTGCATGCTTTCAATTTAAGATCTCGTTGCATACGTCAGAGAACGTGAATTTCCGTAATAAAGTTGAACGATTCACGAGTGATCTGTCAAAAATAGGCTATTTAATATAATAGCTCTACTTGAATCACCCTTTATATGGTATACGCGAAACAGTTATTCAGTTTTTGTGGTATCAATTTGATATTTTCTTTTATTTTAGAATATATAGAATGAATATTGTCAAAACGGAGAATTCGCGTGAGCGAAAAATGTTCTACGGATCAGTTTGAATGGTTTCGCCCTCAGCGATTTTTAAGACAAAGTTTAGTTTTTAGGGATTATAAAAATTTGTTTTTTCGGTTTCGAGATAACAGAATGAAATTTAATACAGAGTTGCATTTTGATACTATATTGATCATTTTCGGAATCGGACTACCGTACATATAACCGAAGTATTCAAAGTGAAGGCTTTTTCGTGCTTTTTGATTTGTTTACATATAATTTGTTCTAGTTTCGCTTAAGTATAAAAGTAATGTATATACTTCTCTTATATCTCTATAATTATAACAATTTGGTGCACATTTCTTCTTTCAGATGCAGCCACAGACTCACCGATTAAGTTCATTAAATTGCCAGCTCAAGCACCAGTAATTCACTATACCCAGAGCAAAGATGATTCGCCGATAATCAGCTATCGTAATAGTAAGGACCATACTCCATCTGATATCATTGACAACGAAACATCGACGCCGATTCTTAGCCGTGCTGCTTTGCTTTATTCCGAGTACATGAACGCAGCTATGAATACAATGAGTTTGGACGAGGATGCAGTGCAAAGACAGCAACGAGGCAATGCCAACTCCTGCCCTAGATCGTGCCCGCCAAGCACAACTGTGGGCGCTGTACCGGTTTGCGCCTCTGATGGTTTAATTTATGCGAATCTTTGCGAAATGAAGAAAAAGACTTGCTCCCGAAATGGGTCAAATACAGTGAAGGTAAGCCAACACATGTACATACATATGTATGTGTATGTAGAGCGAAAATAAATCCATGTTTAGCTTCTTTTTTATTTAGTAAAGTGGTAATTTCAGTGTATTAGTACACACAAACAACAAAGCCGATAGTGAGATCAAGGGCAGATATGAACACATAACGTTCTTTTTCACTTCTCCTCCAACCTTTGCATGTAAATATTTACTGAATTGTAGGTTTTATACACATTTACAGGCCGTTAAAGACAGCTGTGAACGCGCGCGGGGATCCGAATGCAAGCACCGGTGTCCTACAGAGAAAGACCCAGTTTGCGGCACTGATGGCCATACTTACTTGAATCGCTGTATGTTGCGCGTGCAAGCGTGTCGTGTTGGTTTGGCTGCGGTTAGCATGTCGCATGTGGGCGCCTGCAGTAACATCAGTGCCATACGTGAATCTTGTCCAGTGGATTGCAAAAGTGCTCCCAAAGACGGTCCTATCTGCGCCTCCGATGGCAATGTATACAATTCGACATGCGAGATGAAATTGCTGACGTGCAGCCAGGGTGTAGTAAAGACCAGTCGAAAGCATTGCCAATCGACGCGCATGTGCCGTGAGTCTTGCTGGCGTGTTGCGCGGCCCACCTGCGGTTCTGATGGGCGTTTGTACGCCAGCCCCTGCAAGATGCGAGCATACAACTGTGGCAAGCATATTTTCGAAGTACCGCTAGCATTTTGCATGTCTCAAGAGCGAAATACAAATGGCAGCAAATCAGCGGATAACTGTCCCACCGAATGTCCTCCTACCTCGGACGCGCCATCACAATATGTCTGCGGAAGCGATGGCAATATTTATTCATCGCTTTGCGAATTGAAAATGTTAAACTGTGGGTAAGTAGGCGGTAATTGGTTCATTGTGCTGTACATAAGAGAAGCAACAAAAATAATGTTGATAATATGTCTTGTGTCTTTATTTTTCTTATTTCTTATAGTCCTCAACGAAAATCTATACAGAAAATGAGCATGGACAAGTGTAAAACCCGTTTGAATCGATGCAAACAGCTGCCGCCTTGCAAAGATTTCAATAATTTATTCGGGTCCATATTTTCCTCAAATCGCAATGACAAACTCTGTGGCAGCGATGCAAAAACCTACAACAATGAATGTGAGCTTGCGCATGCAACGTGCTTGTAAGTCTAAATGACATAAATTTGTATCTACATACTAATAGCCTACATACATATATGTTGGCATATACAAATGAATATTCCATAATTTATAAAAATCACTTAAGTGGCCAATTTTCTCTTAGAAACCGCAACTAATTTTGTAGTCAATGTAGGCCAAAAATAACTTCATGAACCACCTCCTTTTACCCGCATCCTTAAGAAATACATACGTAATACGATATGTATGGGTCGACCCGAAAAAAGTTTTACCGCTCTTTACTATTGTCGTTTCTATGGCAACCAAGTTCAGATAGGAAGAAAAATTTTAACTAATTTTGGTGCTGCAAAGTTTTAACAACAACTTAACTTCTTCGTTCCCCTCAGGAGAAGTTAAATCACATTATAAATATATTCATAAAAAGCTTCAACCGATATATTCTGATTAGTGAAAAGAATTAATTTTAACATTTCTTGACATCCTCAAAATTTAAAGTAAAATTCGTGGGTCTTGTCACTCGAGGTGAATAGTACAAGGTGGCTCAAAAATAAATATCCGATGATTCTTGGCTGTAATTTTTTTAAAAAATTAGAAACTTTCATTCTGCTGTTGGATTATTTTTATTTTGCCTTTTAAATTTGTTTACATCAAGTCGAGAATATGATATCTTGTAAATGGCCGCCGACACAGTTGATTGTCATTTGAGCCCTTTTTATGGCATTTTCCATCACTTTGGTCAGAACTTCTGGCGATAGGTCCTGTATGTAGTATGTTTTTGATAATTCAGTTTGAAAAGAAATCTGGAACCCCAGCCAAAGAGCTTAGACTAAAAATAACCACTGCAGCTTAAGGGGTTAGGGGTAGTCAGAGGTGCGAAAAAATGAGAGTTTTTTTTTTTTTGCTACCAAATCATGTTATTTTACAAAAGCAGTAATATGGCATTATTTTAGGATGTGTTCATTGGAAGTCACGAAAATTTCAAAAAAAAAGTTAAATTTCCGAAGTTATAGATGTTTGTGTTGACCCTGTTCCAAAAAAAGGTACTTGCGGTGACAAGCATACTTAAGTCCTTGGAGATTCATTTAAAAACAATCGCACAAAAAAAAAAATGGTTTTATAAATAAATAATCCCGGGTCTGATCAAAGGATTTTATTTTGTTTTCAAAATTAAAAATATGGTGGCCTCAGGAATTTTTTTTTTTAATTTTTGCAAAAAAATTAACAGATAATTAGTCTTAAAAAAATGAAATTTTCGAAAAAATAAAAATCCTCCGATCAGAGCCGAGTTTATTATGTATTCTAAAAGCTGTATAAATTGCATTAAAATCTACTGAACGGTTTTCGAGTTGCAGTTGTCACTGATTCAAAAAACATAGTTTTGAGAAAATAGCGTTTAAAGTTTCACACCAGCGCTTTGAAGTGCCTGAGCTCTCTTTCTTATTTCTCGAATAACTCAAAAACTAATTGTCGGATTAACGTAAAATTTTCATGGAATATTTTGATGATATTACACTTAGCGAAAATGCAAAAAAAAAAAAAACATTTTTTGAGAACTACCCCTAACTCCTTAAAGTATCTACAGGTTACTGTAGGACATGCAGAAATATTTAAATTTTCGCATGATTCAGAGAGTTAACGATAAGACGACTTTTATAGGAGTCTAGCCTAATGCATAAGAACCAGGACGTGTAATAAACAATTTAAAATAGCGTTGTTATGGAAATTATTCGAAAATACCAACATTACTAGAATAAAATTTTTGAAGTCTCAAATCTGAGGTCAAAATGGTAAAATCTAATGGAAAAACATATACATATTGGGCGTCCATCATATAAGATTTACGTTTGACATGCTGGTTCTTTAGATCAAAATATTCATAAAAAAGTGAATCACATGTAATACATATGTATGTATGTATATAAGCTATTGGAAGTGTACGTATTTACATGTATATTCTTGAGCGAATTATAATATGTAGTTCGGTGGTGAAATAAGCAAATCAATCTACGAATTAGTTCCTTACGTAAGGCTTCGTCATTCTAGGATGTGTGTACATACATACATATATGTATACTACTTTAGGCAATGTGAGGGACGTGTTATTGACACTACCCAACTGATGTTATACTATTAATAAATATATGTAAAACACATGTTTTCTTTATATAAGGCACATTAATAAAATTATGTATTATTTGCTTTTTGATCTTCTCAGGCGTGGAGTAAATCTGGCCCATATAGGTCCATGCACGGACCTGAAAGCTCAAAGCAAGGATTGTGGTGAGCGTTGTACGCGCAGCGATATCGAAAGTGGACCGGTGTGTGGTTCAGATGGCAATACATTCTCTTCAATGTGTGACTTTAAACGCCGAACTTGCCACATGCGAGTGGTCCCCGTGTCTTTGAAGAACTGTTTACTCACTGCCGACTGTGAGTCGGACTGTGATGCACAGCCACCGAATTTCGTATGTGGATCCGACAATAAATTTTATAAATCCGAATGTCACATGCGAAAAGAAAACTGCGGTAAACATGTGTTCGTAGTGCCGTTAAAGCGTTGCCTCAGTAACATTCAGTTTAAAGGCTGCTCTCGTATTTGCCCACGAGAATTTGAACCGATCTGTGGAACAGATGATATGACATATCTGAATGAATGCTTCCTGGAAATCGAAAATTGTCGAACGAATAATACCGTAAAAGTTAGTCACTATGGAGCCTGCGGAAGGCCAGAGGCGCCTTCGTCGAACTACCTTTACTAACAAGGGACGCGTGTTCGCAGAGCTTCGCTTCGGCTTCGGCTTTGTTTACTATTTAATTTTGTTTTTGCATTTATATTTATGTATTTCATTTTATTTATTTATGTTACACAAACAGTTATGCGTAATATTTATGATTTTTGTAGTTCTAAAATTTAGTTGAAAATATAATAACTAGAAACTGTGTTTATATTTATTAAATTTTTATATGCATACATATTTTTAAATAAAAATAATAAAAGAAAATATTAAAAAGGACAAAGTTAACTAAACAATCATTGTAATACTTATAGTAAGCTACTTCAAGCAGAATCATCAAAAAGTTTGCTTAGCATTTGATTGATTTCATGAGGACGATATTTTACGTATTTATCAGGATTTTTGCTGAACTGCACGGACGCATACCTAAAACAGAGATATGTTGATATTAGAGTACAGTTACGTTCATTTAAAATTCTTACATTTCGTAAAACTTATTATATTTTGGAAGTATGTGCTCTACATTATCGCGCTTTATACCCTCTCGCAAAATTACATCTGGAATTGAAATTCCTCGTTGCACTTTGCAAGCTTCCTCAAAATCTTTGTTGAACGTCTATAATTAAATAACCATTAAGAAACCATTTTAATGAAAATGAGAACCTGCTTGTCTCACCGAAAATCGCTCCTTTAGTATGCTGCGGTCTTTATCCTTCACCTTACCATGAGAGGGTCGCGGCAATTCCTCTACACCTATACTTATTAGCATTTTCGACCAAGTCTTTTGGTAAGAAAATTTTAGTTCGCGGATCATGTCTAAATAGCTTTGTTCGCATTCGGGCTCCGCTAATGTAACAATATCAATTAGGTTTGATTGCTGCAGAGATTTAAGAATGTAATGAATGTTGTTAAGACGAAACAGATGTTTCGTGGCTTGGTCATTATACTGCTCGCATTTATTCATTATGGAAAGGTTCAATTCCGCTAAAGCCTTTTCTATTTAAAAAAGTTCGGATTTATTATATTAGATAGTATATTTTTTATTATATCTAGATTTGCTTACTGATATAAACCGCCAACAATGCTTTATTGCGCTCTTCGCCTGGCAAAGCTTTTTTCATTAGAATTGTATCCAATTGAGTACTGTAAAGAACATCCTGTTGTAGAATAGCTCCAATTACATCGTAATGCTCATAAAGATGTTCTATAAACCAAATAGTATTCGAAGTGAGCTCGTGTACTGTTGCATCCTTAGGCACATTTACGTAACCATAGCCAAGTGTACTTGAACTCATGCCAACTATATTCGTGCCAGATTCACCTTTAACCACATCAAGAAAATGTTCCAAAGCTTTCGCCCCCTTAAATAATCTGTGTTATGAATATGTTATTTATAGATTAATGCTCTCTCATACCGTAACTTGAAGTTTATTCAGAACCTTAGTAAGTTGTTCGCGTTGTTGTGGATCATAGGTACGTTCAATGTCTGGTTGAAGCAAAATAACCCTTTTAAGTGCGGAAAATATGCCTAAAGCCGATGTCCACTCTTTTCGTGAAATGCAACGCATTATGCGATTTGTAATTGCCTCTGCATCTTTAACCACGAGTTCTATGGAATTGTAAGCCAATTTGGAGAAAACTTCTCCATGTTTGGAGGAAGGCACAATTTCAGTCATTAGGGCGCGTTCCCAATTCAGAAGGCGTTGCAGTCCCAATAGCATTACAAGATATTTGTCTAGTTCTTGATCTCCATCCATAAACTCTTCGGCGGACAAGTGTTCAGAGTGCGATGATGCCTTTTTTATCGATATTCCTGTTGATTGTTCAAGTGTCTGAGTCGCACGCAGATACAATTTATTAGCTTTTCGCTCGAAACTAAAAATAAAAGTTTTATCAATAGATAAAAAATTACGTTTTTTATGGTGATTTCCTTACATTTGTTGCAGTCGTGCCGACGTATTTTTCTTCACATCTGGTCGTCCACTATGTCGAGGTTTCTGTAGAATATATATATTTTACCCGTAAATTTAATAAGAATGTCATAAACACACCAAAGCTTCGTGACCCCAACTGCTACTTTTCTGGTGATCTTTTAAGTTTTGGAGTGAACGTAAAACCACTTCACCTCTTTCTGCCGCATAAATTATTGTATACTCTCGCCGCAAATTTTGCTCCAACCAATGGGCAATCGTAGCCAGTTCTTCTCTAGTGTTTTGTGATAACTGTCGGAACGATGTGTACTCATCACTGGAATCATCCTCTATGTAAATGAGATCTAATAGGTCAACTGGCTTTAGCGGGACACTATGTTTCTTTAACAATAATCGGAAATGTTGATTTAGACCTTCACAGCCCGTATTAAAGAGGCTTGTGACATTTTCTAGCTCCACACTTTGAGAGTTATGGTGCAAAAAGTAATCCATAGCAGCACGTAATTTTCCCAAGGCTTCAAGAAAGCTACTCACATTACCTTCTATTGGTCCTTGATGGATAAGGTTGCACACTTCCTGAGAAACATCATAGTGCGCGAGCACCGTTTCAAGGCAACCTAAAGTAGCGTCCAAATCTAAAATAAATTAAAAATAATACTAAATTATGTTATTCTAAAGCTTAAAATGGTACACTCCTACTCTGTTGGCGCTTTTGGAGTTGTTCCGTTTCCTTGTATACCGGTAGAATAGTTTCTTCCAATTTTCCTAGGCGTTGTTCAAAAACCGTCAGAATGCTTGACATTTGCGTTGACAAATCATGATACTTTTCTACACGGTCTTTTAACAAAGACAAATTGGAAGTTTCTTTTTCCAATTTGTGGAAAGCCTGACCGCAGCTATCCAAATTATTCATTATTGGGCGTAATTCTGGTCGAGATTTCACACTTTGTTTTCTGTTGACTAATTGTCTCTTGCCACTCACATTCTTTATTGTTTTTGTTATGTTCAATTTCAGAAAAATTTCTTAGTCGGGGGTTACACACGGAAACGGTTGTTGCTCGTAATCGGGGAAATTTTCTTTCGGTGTTGCCCATTGTATTCACAAGTTTTTCATTCTTGATCTGCAATTTACGTATTTTTAAGAAAAAAAGGAATTTAAATTTAGGATAAAGTAATTTAATTACTTTGAGGATATTCATCAAATGTTATAATCGCTATTTCTGTTACTGTGGTTTCAAAAATGTGCATGTACATGTAGACAATATCATTGCACGAAAATAAACACGGGTTTCGGTCTGACATATTTTACAGCCATTGCAAATAATTTTCTGCTTGTGTTTGTTGTTGTGCCGTTGTACCAAGGGGAAAATTCTGCAATTCGTGCACTGTGCAAGGGTTTTGTAAGAGAAAAAATACATTATTTTACCTAATATTTCAAGTATCTTTTTTAATCTTCTCTGCAATGCCACTGCAAAGTTAATCGTGAAAATCAAATCCGAATTACATTGAAACTGTATGCAATAAGTTAAATTTTTCATAAAAAAACATATATCTTCAAATGGTCTAGTAGGTTCAACATTATCATGATTGGAAAATTATAGAAATATGTAAAGTTGTCAGGGCGTAAAAAGACGAGAGTCACTCAACAATTTGCCTCGCTTTGCATTACTACGCTTTGATATGAAAGTACTCTGTAACATATTTTTCAGTTAAAAAAATTAATATTCAAAGTAAAGAAAACCCCAGAATAACTCTAAAAATATAAGTCTAAAATTCTTGAGCTGCTTAACCTCACGTTAGGGCGCAAAAGTTGGTCTGTAGTTCCTTTTGGCTCTTACTTTTGCGTGCTCTGGCAGTAATTATATATATGTCGTAATATCAATAACAGATAAAATCAAAACAATGTTGCTTCTAAGCCTACATACCTAACACAAGAAGATGAAAGCACGGCCGATCAGATATACACATGAGTTTCGGCTATAAATGTCAACAGGGCCTTAACAAGCTTTAAAATAAATCTCTAGAAGCCCTGTTGATTTAACGTTATCGTCATATTGGTGAAACTACTACTGAAAGTCTGGTTATTTACTCACCCATTAAGGGACGTTTTCTCAATTTACGGTTAAGCGCTTAACTCGCATAATATTAGGTTGGGAATCATCTGTCAGTTAAGTTCTGTTAAACTTCACCGAAAGAAGGAGTCTTGGTTGGTTTCTAACCTCAACATAAAATGACAGCTGTCAGCGGCATTCAGGCGGGTAATTTTGTGCCGCTCATAATCATTTCAGATTTTACATATTCTAGAAAAATCGGTTCGGACAACAAAAAAGGCTTGCACATACATGTTTACTGAACATGCTGATAATGTTTACACAGACTTGGGTGTTCACAATGCAATTCTGGTGAACTGTTTTCCCACGCATTCACAATAACCAAACTAATAATAACGCTATCTCAACTTGGCAAAAAAAAAGTGTTAGTAAAGTTAAAAATAATTTATTGCTTCAAATCTGTACCAAATTGTGTTGTACCAAAAAGTGTCATTACCTATGAATAATATATTCAAGGCATACGACAAGAAACTGTAATTTTGGTTTAGCAACCAAGTCTTCATACCCGCAAAAAATATGAGTTAAATTTATAAATATGCATCTACAGATGAAGAGATTTAGAAATTAATATATACACTTTAAGGATAATCATAAAGGTTTGTTTGTTTGGTATACATGTTTTTGTGTGCTTATGTAAATAATTAGCGTGTAAAATGTGAATGTATTGACTTTTACGGATTATTCCTGGAACGTGTGAACGACCACTAAGATTCAGGAGATAAGTATTATTAACAGTGTAGACAGTTGAGCTTTTATAAGAGATGGAAAATATAAATTGATTACCGATTATTTCCTTATAGTTACGACTGCAAACACGAAAATATTTAATCAGCATATATATTCTCCGTGAGAGGAACAAGAAAATTTTTCGCAGGAGAATTTCAAAGTAAATTATAGTTATTTTTGCTGAAAACAACATCAAAACTTTTTAAAAATGTAAGTATTTACGCATTTGTTATTTTCTATCCTTAAAGTGCTAAATATTTTGTTAAAATGAAGTTATAGACGAATTTTATTATTTTTTTTTATTAAAAATCAATAAGTTACGTATAAATTGGCTGTGGTCGTGTATCTATTCGGAATTGCGAATAAATGGTCTACTCGGCGAATTATGAAGGCTGTGAAGAACTGACTTTTAAGTCTGATATTAATATCTTAATATACCATAGAAATGAAAAATTATGTCCTTTTTAATATTTTTATTGGGACCATATGAGCGGAAATATAATTATAAAGGTTATGTACAACTTTATTAATTATGCCACGTAGTTTTATATTAATCAAGTTTTGTTTTACGTGAATGTGATTTTATTTATTAGTATTTAAAAAAAAGAAAATTCAAGTATGTATATGTTTGAATGACTCACCATATATGTACATATAAGTTCATGTACAATATTGTAATCCGCATATTGGCTAAAAAAAACTTCGAAAATGGGTATCGATCGATTTTTTAGTCAAAAATGGCACAAATACAGAAAATGGCGCATTAGGTTTGAAAAGGGTAAAAGTGGGCGTGGTTGTGGAATTTTTATATGGAATACAAAATCAATCGTTGGCTATTAGAATATAAATTTAATTTTATCAAATTAACTATCAGAAAGAAAATTTGTTCAACTTTTTTATTTTCTTCAATTTGCCCTTTTATTATTTTGACGAAATCAATTTTTTAAATTTGTACATATGTATATAGTTTCCGTTGATTTATGGTTTTTGAGATATTGTCATTAAGGTTAGAAATTTTTATAATGAATATTATAAAATCCATATATCACAAATTAGTGAAGTGTTAGTGGATATTAAAGTTAAAAATATAAGTGTAAAATTTGTTATAAATCGGAGAAACACGCATTTTAAATAGTTGAATTTCTGAACTTTAAATGCAAATATCTCAAAAAACATAAGTCAGCGGCAACTATCTTATATATTGTGTAGAGCAAAAGTCTTGATACCCAACCACTTCGAAGACCTTTTATTAAATATATTTTTTAATAAAAATTAAATAAATGCATTTTTTGCTCATCTGAAAAATATAAAAAATTAGATCTAAAAAGTATTTTCATTATTTAAAAAAAAAAAAGAACCAAGGATATTCTAAAATTCGCACAGCAATTGATACTCCTGCAAAATAGGAGGAAATGTATAAACATACCTTTGATATCTAGAGGAGTAGCCTCGTAGTTGAATAACTTCTTTTAATCGGTCAGGAATGAAGTGAATAAATTATTTTCTGTAATCTGAACTGATATTTTGCCATTCCAGGAGTAAGCTTTTAAGTTGATTTTTTGAAGTAATATGGTGTTTCCTTAGAGGTTTTTGTAAATGATCCCATAAATGCTCGATGGGATTGAGATCAGGACTGGTGGAGGTGTTAATAACAAATGGGGAATTTTGTGTATTAATCACATCTTCACTATGTGTGACGATGTTTGGGATCGTTGTCTTGCCAAATAGTCCCATTTTTTCCGCGCGTTGTAACAAATTTTCTTGAAAAATTTTCAAATACACGTTTGTCATAATTTCCTCGATAAAAACAAGGTTGCCTACACCCGATGTGGGCATGCAGCCCCTTACCATGACACCTCCACCTCCATGCTTGACCGTTTTTATTGGGTTTAACTCTTCAAACTAAGTCGTCCATCATATCCAAAAATATTGCATTTTAATTCGTCGGGAAAAATAATTATGCCACAGAAGTCAAATTCTTTGACTTTATACGTTTTTGCAAAATCCAGCCGTTTATTTGTATTGACGTCACTGACAACGGGCTTTTTTCTAGCAATGCACTAAGGGCCAGCGCACCATTATTTTTGGCATAAAATCAGAGAAAAGTCCTAGATCGCTAAAACTTCGCTCAAATGGTTTTCATATACATATGTACATATTTCATAGACTTTTGTAAAAATGAGGGTAGTCGGAGTACTCGGACTCGAACTCCTACCCCTCGTAGATATAAAATATTAAAAATTCTGTAATATGCAAACGTTTCAATAGTTTATAAAAATTAATTTATTTTATGCAAAAATGGAGAGTATAAAGTAAAAAAGTTTATGTTTTTAAATGTTTACGTTTATTAGTGAGTGCATTTCGGGCAAACACAACCGGATTTCCCGACAGCTACAAATTTGTCTAAGGAAGAACATTAATAACAGGCATGTGAGATAATTTTTTAAATGCATTACAATATAACCATACATTATTCCAAATCCTGTTCAATATCAACTTCTAACTCAAAATAATATTCAGAGAGCATCTCTATGTCGTCATCCGAACTACAATTTTCATCATCATCTTCATGACGGGACGTAGAAGCATCATCTAAATTGTCTGGAACAGCAGGCAACTAAAAGTTCAGTAACTTCATGTGGGATTCTTCGGATTAATTTATTTTTAGTACGATTATTTAAGCAGATACTTGATAACAAAGGGTCAGAAGAATCCATAGCTCTATTAAACACATCGACAATATTGTTACTTCGGGAATTTTTCCTCGCATGAGCAATACGATCTTTTTTGTAAAACTTATTTCTCGCTTCTGATGCATTTCGCCTAGGCAGCCAACTGGTACTAAAGACGCCTCCATTATTTTTGCCGAATGAACTAAAATCTTGTGGACTGTTGCCGACATTGGGTACCAGGCGTACTTATTGAAATATAAATCGGCAGTATCTATACAGAAATCATTGAACTTTTTAAAATTAATGCGAAATTCGCACGAAATCGACACCAGTATTATATGAAAATGTCTCAATAGATCAATGTCAACATTAGTAATTGATGCAAATAGTTCTAAGTTAGCGAACACTCTTCTAGCCGTATTCCCGTCGTTTGTTGAGCCACATCCATTTGACTTAGGTTTGTCAATATGAAATCCCATTTTTTCCCAAACATTTTTCTGAATTTCCTGTTTTCTTTGCTTAATGGTATTTTTGTCTTCCGGATTCCTTACTTGCCACTTTTTTATACCGATTCTATACGAAAGATGTAATACAAATTCCAGAAATCGTATCCAAGCATGTAATGGACTGACGCCGTACTTTAAAGTGCTTGGTTTGGTTCAAAAACAGGAGATTTTCGATCTCTTATAGACATAAATTGTTTCGGACTTGCACCACAAATAGGACAAGATTGAGTAGAATTTGTTCCGGTTAATATGTTCAAAACCTTGCCATCAATCAATGTCATATTTATATCATATCTAATAATAATTTCCGTACCATTCTCCAATCCCATTTTAACGGCACTAAACTAGATATTTGCAGATCTAATTTATTTTTTTCAGCTAAAATATGCTCTTTAGTTTCTTTAACGTTTAATAGGTCTGCAAAACCGTATGGATTGAGGGGTGTGGTTATGCCAAATGATCTGATTCCAAAATGATATTAATTTAAGAGGTATAAATGAGGTTACAAAGAGGGACTGATCAAAGGACTCAGGGGTGTTTTCGTTAAAAATCTGTTTGAACATACTCTGTCCTGTTGAACCATCGAAACCGTAGCTAAATATCAATGTAGCTTCATTTATATCTGAGAGTTGTTCAATAACTTCTTTTTGTAGCAATAAAATTCTATTGGCAGTGTGGTCTACCAGTTTGTGTAAAGGAACTTCTACGTAAGTTTCACAATTCGTTATCCCATCTGGCCGGCAGTGAAGCTTGCATTCAATTAACTTATTGTACGCAGGGTATATGTCGCAATTACGAGCTTTGTTTAGTAGTCGCATGTTTACGTACTGTTGCTTGCTCAAGCTATTCTCTAATAAAAACACTAAAGCTTCTTCTGCAGATAACGCAATTGGACTTTTCGTTGTAGAAACAATAATTTTCTTAATTTTCGATGGCCTTGTCGGAGATTTAAGCGACTCTTTCAACACAAATCTTAAATCAGGTTCATTTGCAGATCGTGCTGCATTCGAGGCAGCGTGTAATAAAATTCTATTATTCTGGTTCTCTGTTCAGTTGTGTACCTCTCCATTATAAATTCTCCAAGTGTTGTCTATATAATCTGAAAGAAAAAATAAAAATAAAATAAGGGGTGTAAAAGTTTAATAACTTTTTCGTTTATAAATTTTTTTTTTCAGATTATTTAGACAACATTTGGAGAATTTATAGTGGAGAGGTACACAACTGTACAGAGAACCAGAACAATAGAATTTTATTATTTAAACCAGAGATCAATTATTTTAACGCAAAGAGCATATCGTCGACATTTTAACGTCAGAATTTCGCCCTCTGAAGCAATAATTCGTTGCTTAGTTGATCGTCATCACCATCACCGTTGAACTCAAGCAAACATTGGTGCAGAAATTCGAACGCTACAGCCATAAGTTTTGAAAGATGTTATGGAAAATGCTCTAAAAAGAGCCCATCAGTGCGAAGCTGAAATTTCCCCTTTGTATATTATATAATCTGAAAGAAAAATAAAATAAATTAATAAACGAAAAAGTTATTAAACTTTTACTACACCCCTTGGTTTGTTTGGCCCACCCTGTATAATTTTTTTTTTTAGTTTTTATGGTCAACGATTGTCGTATCCTCTATTCTGTCAACTTTGATTCGCATTCCGTTATCTATTATGCCAGGAATATTTCTAAAATATATTTTTGAATTATATCTAAACAGGGTTCTATAATAATATTTTCAGAAGAAAACTTGACAATATTATGCTTTGCTTTTAAACGTCCGTACATAAATTATAAAATTTATTTACAAAAACCTTTACGTATTTATAGGTTCGATAGACGTAACGGTGATCGTGCTGGACCTGGAGTTGGTGGAATGGGCGCTATGGGCGGCAGCGGTGGTGTGTATCGTGATCAGCAGCGTGGTGGTCCGATGCGCGGCAATGGACTTGCACGTCCACGTCCTGCACCTTATGCTCGCGGTGGGGTTGGTGGTAATGGTGCTCCATTTCGCGGCGGACCTCCACGTGCTGGCAATAATGATCGTCGAATGGATGGCGGCAACAATACTGGCACACCGGGAGATCGTTTGCCCACAATAATTTGGTCTGAAATCAAATTGACGCCATTCCAAAAGAATTTTTATCAACCAAGTACGACTGTTGCGGAACGCTCAAAGAATGACGTGGATGGATTCCTTACTTCTAATGAAGTAACATTGAAAGGTGACGGTATACCATCGCCCAATATTGAATTTAGTGAACCGGGTTTCCCAGAACACGTTTTAGCTGAGATCAAGAAAATGGGATTTGCTAAGCCCACTGCTATACAAGCTCAGGGCTGGCCAATCGCTCTGAGCGGACGAGATATGGTCGGCGTAGCACAAACTGGATCTGGTAAGACTCTTGCTTATGTACTACCGGCTGTAGTACATATCAGCCATCAAGCTCGTTTAGAGCGTGGCGATGGACCTATTGCTCTGATTTTGGCCCCGACTCGTGAATTAGCTCAACAAATACAGCAAGTCGCTAACGACTTTGGTTCTAAGACCCATGTACGTAACACGTGCATCTTTGGCGGAGCACCAAAGCAACCCCAAGCTCGTGACTTGGAACGTGGCGTTGAAATAGTGATTGCTACGCCAGGACGTCTGCTCGACTTCTTAGAGAGGGGTGTTACTAATCTACGACGTTGCACTTACCTTGTTCTAGATGAGGCTGATCGTATGCTTGATATGGGATTTGAACCACAAATACGACGAATAATTAAGCAGATTCGCCCAGATCGGCAAGTTTTGATGTGGTCGGCCACTTGGCCAAAGGAAGTGCGCAATCTGGCCGAAGAGTTTCTTGATAACTATATACAAATTAATATTGGTTCATTAACCCTTTCAGCCAATCACAATATACTTCAAATAGTAGATGTGTGTGAAGAAAATGAGAAAGACAATAAGCTTATTAAGCTTTTATCTGAGATTTCGGCCGAATCAGAAACTAAGACCATAATATTTGTTGAGACAAAAAAACGCGTGGATGAAATAACTCGTGTTATTGGACGTAACGGTTGGCGCGTATGTGCCATTCATGGCGACAAATCGCAACAAGAGCGTGATTTTGTTTTGTCGTCTTTCCGTAATGGACGCCACTCAATTTTGGTGGCGACAGATGTGGCTGCCCGCGGCCTAGGTAAGACTAATTTTCCATACGTATTTTGCCGCTGCCGCTGCCGCTTTGTTGATGCGGCTACGGCAGTAACTTGACTTTTTGATCGTAGCTGCGAGTGATGCTGTGGACAAAATGCTGAATATTCTTTCATTATTATTTTGTTGGTTCGTTGGCGAATATTATTTTTTGTCATAATGCGAATCAGCGAAACCCAACGCCTTATTAATTCAATTGTTTCGAATGCGTCCAATTAAAGATAACATATAACATGGGGTGTAATTATAAGTTCACTTAAAAAATGGGTGAAGTTCTGAGTTAAAATTTAAGATAAGATTTCGAAAACACTATGCAACAATTTTGCGGACGATTCACTGAAAAGGTGTGGGTAAATAATGAGGAATTTGTGTTTCCATACATTACTAAGAGGTTACGGTTCACGTTAATTAACTTAGGATTGAAACCCTATATTATAATATATGTATGCAAAAAAAGACTAGTGTCAGTCAAGGAAACTGTGGCCGCAAAATCTGAATAGAACAGCAAACGTATAAACAATTGCTTAAAAGAAACAAGAAAGTGGGGAAATTTCTTTATGGAGTTTTTGTTTCAATTTAATCAAAATATTAGTACAAAATAGACGAGCAAGCAAAGTTTTGTCATACACACTTGTTATTTTGTAGCATTAAGACATTTTTTAAAGTGCATTTGATCTTAAGTCTAAAAAACCTTGAAAGTGCTTTAGATTTTAATGAAGTTTCTTTTCTGCGGATTTTAAGCAAATCTGAGGAAGAAGCTAATCGTGTTTAATATGGACTTTTTATATTTCTGTATATGATACTAAACTTGACAGCGTTGTAAGGTTGAAGTATTCTACAGATAATATTTGTATTCTTAAGTAGATGGGAGGAAGAAAATTACATTTGGTTAGGTTTCAAAATACCGTGAATTGTTCAGAATTTGCGCCAAATAATTTTTGACTGGCAGTTGAATTTTTTAGCTCTTATTACAATTTAAGTGTGAACAAAAATATCAACCGTTTTTTCAAATGGACTTCGATTTTTTCTTATATTTGTTAAATGCGAAAATATGGAGTATAAGACAAAAACTTCAATCTGTTTCTACAGATTGTTTTTGATGGAAGAATTACTAATCATACGTGATAAAAAAGCTGAATTCAAATTTAGTATTTACAAAGTAGTAATAAGTATGTTTAGGTTATAAAAGAATTAATGAAACAACTTAAACTAAAATGACAGTGAGATCGTAACAACAAACATACATAAACATGCGAGCAAATGCTGTGCTTTAAAGTTTAGCTTCTACCGTTGCGCGTGCTGTATATTTGATGGTGGAGCTTTTCTTGTATTGCACATTAAAATCAAAAAAAAATTCGTATGTATATGTAGGCAACTGTATGTAAGGGCATATACATTGTACTTACGTTCTGTGCTCGCTTGTCTGCTTGTTCATCTATTCCGTATTTCTTTTCTCTAAAATTTGCGTTGACCTCACATCCATTAGTTGTCAGTTCAGGTCTGTACCGGATTGCGGTAAGTACATTGCTTTTATCTTCTCATTAAAATCATTCGAAAAAAAACGAATATTTTTTTTATTTTTTGTTAGTCTCTTAAGTATACTATATGAATTAAGCTTCCAACATCGTGTATGACTTACTGCCTACGCATTTTATCAAATTTTCATTTCTAAATATTTAGAATTAATAAAAATACAAAAGAACACACATAAAGAAAAAATCGTTAAAGGTCGAGGTCCACTTAAACGTAATGCAAAACTCCAATAGTAAATTATTTACTTAAATTAAAAAAATTTAAAATATATTAACTAACTTGACTTGCAATGTTGAAGAGATTTTTGTTCAATTTGTATGATAAAATGTACTTATATTTATATTGTGCCATTGTGCAATCTCTAAATTAAATATCTTTAATTTTCGACGTTTGCAACGAACGAACGTGAAATTACAACTCCCATCAACCAAAACAGATGTTGATGATGTGAAATTCGTAATTAATTACGATTATCCTTCGAATTCGGAGGATTATGTACATCGTATTGGGCGCACAGGACGCTCGAACAATACGGGAACGGCATACACCTTGTTCACCACTTCAAATGCCAACAAAGCTAATGACTTGATACAAGTGCTGCGCGAAGCAAATCAGGTAAGCGTACAAGTCTTATGCACAATAATTATAATAATAAAATTATTAACTGTTTTATAGTGATTTTTTTTAATCTTTAATAATGTGAATTTCTTTCGATTGTCAACATTCACAGGTCATCAATCCGCGACTGGTTGAAATGGCTTCGTCGTCAGGCTACAACCATAAACGTAACTCACGTGGTGGCTATCAAAATCGCGGTGGCAATCATATGGCTGGTGGCAACGGTTATGGTAATCGCGGCAATCGTGGTTATGGTAACAATAATATGGGAGGTATGGGCGGCGGACAGTCGTATCAACAGCGCCCCCAACAAGCGCCGAATGGTGGCAATCAAATGTATCAACGTCCGAACGGACCTCCCTCTCGTTTCTCAGCTGCACCACCTCAGGGCGCATATGATCGTAATCAGCAAGCCGGTGGACATAAACCCTACACAAATGCCGGAGCTGATGGCGTTGACAAGCGTCCACGATTCAATCCACAGCAACAACCGCCACAGCAAGCTTCGGCCTATCAGCAACAACCCCGCATACCTTATGGGGCCAATGCAAACAGTCACCCGAGTCATAATGCCCACCATCAACCACCTCCAAACCATCGTGGTCCACCACAAGTAAGTGGAGCTGCGGGTGCCACTTCAGCTATGTATACTCATGCACCTCCTTCGCATCATCATTCGGCCGCAGGCGCTCACTATGCCGTTCCCTCCGGATTTGGTGCCGCATCGGGCAACATGTTTGCCTATCCTCCACCCCCATTACCCGTGCAGAATTAAGAGAACATTAATATATTATTAATATCATCAGTAGTTTAAAACATATTGAAATAACTTTTGCATTTGGCATTTGTTTAGATTAAAATTTTGTTCATTGAGAGTGTAGTGTAGTAATGTACGTCGTGTCGTATTACTACGAGTATTCTGTAGCCTGGTCGAAGCTTAGAAGTGAAGGCCAAGGCAATGCTGCAATTCATTATCTCATTTAAACGCACCAAACACGATACTGTTCTCTTTGTTTGATACTTTTGTTGCTTTATTAATCCTCCATGTACTTTTAAGCATTGAATTTTCTCTCATTTCTTTCTATTTAATTGTATTGCTAATACAGCAAATACAATATTTCAGTTCTCGCGGGTGGCATTCTCATAGTTACTAAAAATACCCTCCCATGAAAATAATAATTTTATTTAATTTTCTTTCTTGTGTTTCCCTAAGAAATTTTTTTGATATAATCTTATCTGATTTGCGTTTCTGCGCAAATTATACAAATTAAAATAAGTAATTTGTTCACTCACTACTTCTATATATTCACTAAATTCCATCATTAGTTCTTACATTCATCACTACTTGGAAATAAATATTAGCAATTACAATAATAGAGCATAACTGAAGTGAATTGTATTTCTTGAATTTTAAATGGACATATACATACTTACAAATATAAAATTGAAATAAAGGCAATTGCATTCATGATTTTAAATATACTGCAACCAAATGGGGTATATTTTAAAGCCCTAAAATAAATGCTGTTTTATTCTGTCAGAATGGAATGAAAAATAAAGAACCACTAAAGTCGAGCTAAGTTCGAATGTGACCGAACATTTTATACTCTCGCGATTTGCAAGAATCAAAACCGGGAAAATTCTTTCAGGTGTTGACAAAACTTTTACTTTTGTTGTGCAAGAACTTTACATTCATTATTCGAGTAAACCGAATGGACTACAATCAAATTTATACTTAAGTTATACTGTAGGTCATAGACTCACTATTATAGCCATACAGCGAAAGCTCTGTTAAGGGGGGAGCCTGCTTTAGAGGCGTCAAAAAATCTATATTTTCAAGGATTTTTTTTTGTAAAGGAAAGAAAAGTTTGATTGAAATAAAACTTTTAGGATTTATTTGTGTATACTTGAAGAGTCTTCTCAAATTTTTTTTTTTTTTATTATTTTACATGAGATATTCTTAATGTTTGACGACATTTAAGGAGGCGCCTCGAGTGTGCAGTTTGTGTGTGGCGGGCAAGATGCAGGTCGCAATTTTCATCTGAAACAAAAATTTTTAATTTTCAATAGTGTAATTCCTAGGTGAACCAAGAAAATTTAACAAAAAGTGAAAAATTCAACAATTTTTCGCAGCTTGAAAAAAAAATGCATTTTTAAACCAAAAAAAATTGACTTTAAATCGTTTTAAAAAGGGATTAATGTTAACTTTCTTGAGGTATTTTAGGTTCACCTAGGAGAGAATTTAATTCCAAATACAACGCATTTTGATTAGTTTTGATAGGACGTTTACTTTTTTTCTTTCCTGCCCGCCAATTAAAAAAAAAATCGTAAAAATGAAAAACCGAGAAATCGCGCGTCAAAGTTTTCGCTTTCTGCCCAATCGCTCATATGTATATCCGCCAGACGCTCAATCACTATTTCCCTTCTATTTTCGCAAATATTCTACATTAAAACTTTGGGGGCATGTTCTTAGATTATTTTTAAAGAGATTTTAGCAAAAAAAAAAAATCGTTTTTTTTGAAGCTTCTAAAGCAGGCTCCCCCCTTAAGCGGACATCTCTCCTAACCGTGCACTTTGGCCGGTCCCAACATTTTTTGATGTTTATTAGGGACAACCTATTAAGTGGGCAATCTATTAGACGGACACAAAGGGTGATCTCGCCGCTGTCCGTTTATGGGAGATTTCAGTGTGCCGAAGAAGCTAAATTTATATATGTACACTCGTGGTCACGCAAACGTTACCACTAAACATTTTCAAGTATTGTGCATATTTTACTACATTTTATAGCGGTACTTTTCGCGGTATACAATTTTTTTATTTCGAAATAATTTAATGACATGTTATTCATCAAAAATATTAAAAATTAAAAACAAAACACATTCAGCTATAGATAAATCAATTGAAGGATAATGAAAATCCCCAAAAAAAGAAAGTATAGTAAGATTCGCGTGGCCACGAGTGTATATTGATTCGATGTAGAAAACGTCAACTAGAAGATCGGGAATTATATTACTGATATGAATCTCTGACCAATTCCAGTTAACTTAATTATTAATATTCACCAACCACGGTTCAATGTAAGGTAAAAAGTCGAAAATCGTTGTTTTGTGGTATATTGGGAGAAAGGTCTTCTTGGCTGATTGTATTAACTTTTGACATTGTTCGGCGGATACACTTAAAATACCGAATTTTAAAATGCCGACCCATCAAAATACCGACAAAATTTAATTATGCAGCTAAATCAAAATACCGACGAATCAAAATGCCGACATGTGAAAAATATTTTATAGTGTTGTATTTTTTACTTTGTTTACAGAAGAAGGTGGTGAGCCCCCTTTTCCGCCGAGCACTGAAAGAGAATTCAACCGACACCAAGTTCAGACGTAATGGCAAAGATTGTTCTTTTTCGTGCTGTCGAATGCGGCTTTAAAATCGACGAAGAGGGAGTGTGTGTTGATCTTCCTTCCCTGGATTTTTCCAGGATTTGGTTTCATTATGCATTTGCGTTCGATAATACCATACTTTAAAGTAATGGTTCAACAAGTTGTCTCCACTGACCTTCAATTAATGTTCAACCTTTATTTATGTGGTTGAAAAAGTTTGTGGGGCAAAAAAAAGAAGAGTTATGAAATTTCATAAAATTATGTAAAACTATTTTTGCTTTTACTATTTGCTTGTTGAGTACTCGCGAACTGGCTACTGGTATTCCAAAGGTGCTTTCAATTGGAACCCTTACGTTTTAAAATGGTATTTATTTGCTTCTAAACACTTTCCTGGAGATGGCCTCATCAATTGTTTCGTCAACGGAAAAGTAGGGTCTCCCACATAATAAAATGGGAATTTAATCGAACTGCATAGAAGATTTTCTGGTTCTGATAGATTCATTGTTCTCATAAACATTTTGGTTCCGAAACTACTGACTTAAAACTCCACCATCACTTTGGCTTCCGTAAGGGCCTATGTCGACTACGGTGAACGTGTACTTTAAATAACACAATCTTCAAATAGTACTTGTAATTCTAGTACACTGATCCGGATTTTGGTGGACATTTCATTTGCATGTATTTGCAAGCTTCCACAACATGAGGCTTTCTTGTGTTTAGATAAAATAAATCGACTGTTTCCCGCTACTCGTATTCTTTCGTCCAAAAAGGGGTGTTTGTCTATAGTCCTACTCTGAAAGCTCATGCCAACATTTGACGACAAACTCCCAGCACCAAATACAACAAACAAAATATGCTAGCACCAATGTTATTGCTAGCCGATGTTCTGCTTTTATTGGCTGACGGGCATACATATGTACATACTACTGTGCTCAAAAAATAAGGTGACATTTGAATTTAAACGGAATCAATTTTCTGCTGCGAATACGTTGAGGATGGTACAGGAAGCCTTTGGCGATGAGGCTTTGTCTAAAAAAAATGTTTACAAGTGGTATAGTGAGTTCCAATCCGGCCGTGAACGTGTCGAAGACGAAGAGCGTCCAGGGCGACCATCAACCTCAACCGACGAAGCTCACGTTCAACAAATCAAAGATTTGGTGTTGAAAAATCGCCGATTAACAATTGGAGACCTTGCTGATGAAGTTGGCAAATCGAAAGGCTCAGCCAATACCATTTTGAAGGCTGTTTTGGGTCTCAAGCGTGTCAAATCTCGACTGGTACCGAAAACATTGAATTTTTTGGAAAAAATGCGTCGCGTTGAAGTGGGTGAAACGATGCTTTCGACTACCAAGGTGTCATGAAACGCATTATAACTGGCGATGAGACTTGGATCTATACTTACGACCCCGAAACCACCGATCAATCGAGCAAATATCGTGCCAAAAGAGAGCCGAGACCAAAAAAATCGTGCCAAAGTCGCTCTAAAATTAAGGTCATGTTGACTGTTTTCTTCGATTATCGTGGTGTTGTGCATTATGAATTCGTCGTTTGCGTAACGCTATCCGCCTAAAAAGGCCGGAATTGTGGAAAAACAATTCTTGGTTTTTACACCACGACAATGCACCATCCCATACTGCCCTCCTAATTCGTGATCATTTCGCCAAAAACAACCAATCCAGTAGTTCGTTCCGCAACCACCGTATTCACCTGATCTGGCGCCGTGCGACTTCTGGCTGTTCACCAAGCTCAAAAGACCGCTCCGGTGACACCGTTTTTATACGATAGACGAAATTCAAGCCGCAGCGAAGACGGAACTGAAGGCCATTCCGGAAAGTGACTACAACCAGTGGTTCGAAGACTGGAAAATCCGTTAGCATAAGTTCATTGCATCGGGAGGGATTACTTTGAAGGGGATGAAATTCATTTGGAAAAATAAATAAAGAATTTTCAAAATAAATAAAAAATCACCTTATTTTTTGGGCACAGTAGTATGTATGTATATGGATATTGTTATACTCTTGCAACCAGTTGCTACAGAGTATTATAGGTTTGTTCATTTAACGTTTCATCTAAAACTAATTGAGATAGATCTAGAGTTATACTTGCATATATCAATTAGCAGGGTGACGAGAAAAATTTAAATCTGGTTGACTGTCTGTCTGTCCGTCCGTTCGTGCAAGCTGTAATTTAAATAAAAATTGAGATGAAACGTGGGGTACGGGTTCTTTAATACAAAAAAAAATTTCGAGTTCGTAGATGGGCGCAATCGGACCACTGCCACGCTCACAAAACACCATTGACCGAAAACCTATCAAGTACCATAACTAAGCACTAAATTAAGATATAAAGCTGTAATTGGTACAGGGAATCGCAGTAACAAGAGGACACTGTGGATAAAGAATTTTGAAAAAGTGGGCGTGGCCCCGCCCCTTAATATGTTTAATGTGCATATCTCTTAAGCCACTAAAGCTGCAAAAACCAAACTCCCCCAGCACGAATTTTACAAGAATTACTACCGGTAGTGGGAAAATGGATGAAATCGGACAACTACGTCTACTTCCCATATAGCACAATTTTAAATTCCACTTGATTCGTTCTGTTCTCAGTGCATAAATCAAAAAGCAATTAATATCACGGGATAAAACTCGGCATAAATAATGTCTTTAGTGTGTGCCACCTTATGGCCAAAACTTTTAAATCCAATAAAAACTGTTCAAGCCCCCAGGTACCGAATATTTAGACCCCGGTACCTGTAGATGACTTTTGATCGAAAATGTCGGTCCATGTGTGATACATAAACTGAAATTAAGGGATAATCCTCTTATAATGGTATATCTGCATGTTAATAAATTGTTTAAAAATCTATGTAGCGATCTTTCCTGTTTTGTATATGGCTATGGAACTAGTCCATATCAAAATTCTCACTTTTTTCATTTGTCGAACCGGCTGATATCGAATTATTACAGTATATAGCTGCCATACGAACTGAACGATCGGACTCACATTATTGCATGAAAAAATTGGTTACTTTATATCTTTAAATAATTGAATTTTGAGTAAAAATATAGTAAAAAATCGTTCATAACTTCTTAATTTATTTTTCAAAATCTATATCGTCCCCGGTTAGGGGTCCTCCACATGACGATAATCGAAGAAAACTTTCAATATAACCGGCTCACCTTTGCCACGTTATTCGGCCGATTGATCGTCTGTTTGCGGGTCGAAAGCATAGATCCAAGACTCATTGCCTGTAATAATACGTTTCGTGACATTCTGGTATTCGGAAAGCATTGCTTCACTGGCGTTAGTGATGTTTTTCGAAAAAATTTAGTAATTTTGGAACTAATCGTGTTTTTTTCTTAGGCCCAAACGATCTTTCAAAATGGTCTATTCCTTCCGATATTTCAACGATGGCAGTAATCTCTTAAGATCAGATCACTATAGCGTGTACCTAGCTGCCTGATACTGATACATTAAAATCATGTTTTTGCATGGAAACTTTTTTATTTGTGAAGATTATTACAGCTTCCGTACAACCGAAGATGTTATTATGTACGAGGTGTGTTCAAAAAGTATTGCGAATTTTGTGTTTTTCCAAAAATTATTTATTTATCTATTTTAATTTAATATCTATTTTGTCCCCTTCAAAGTAATCCCCATGAGATATTATACACTTGTCTCAACGGTTTTCCCAATCTTCGAAGCACTTCAAAAAATCATTTTTTGTTTTTATCTTCAGCTCCTCCTTCGATGCCGTCTTTATCTCGTCAAGAGAAGCGTAACGTCGTCCTTTCATGGGCTTCTTCAGTTTAGGGAACAAGAAAAAGTCACAGGGGGCCAGATCTGGGGAATACGGTGGCTGCGGCATCATTAGTGTGTTGTTTTTGGCCAAAAAGTCGCGCACAAGCAACGATGTGTGTGAGCAGGGGCGTTATCGTGGTGCAAAAACCAATTTTTTGTTCCTCCACAAATCCGGGCGTTTCTGGCGGATTGCTTCGCGCAAATTGCGCATAACTTGCAGGTAATATTCCTTATTGACCGTTCTTCCCTGTGGCAAGAACTCATGATGCACCACGCCCCTGCAATCGAAGAAAACTGTCAGTTACGATTCGCGATACTACTACTGAACACACCTCGTATGTATGTTTCAACATGCTTGTCATTTACGACACAAACATCCGCTTCCCGGTGAGTGAAACAAAAAACTAGTGCATTTATTTTGTGTGTTGTTTGTATGTTGTTTGTTTTGCTCTAAACGTAATCAGTTTTATTATAAGAAAAACTATTATACACCAAATTATGATATACTAAAATAATGCTAAGTACAATACAATACATAAAATAAATATTTTTAAAAATTACTTTACTTATTTTGCATCCCAGCATACATTTGTTCTTATTTTATTCATATTTTATTAATTTGTTCGAATTTGACTCGATTTGCATACATGTATGTAGTTCTTGCTCTCAAATAAATTTTTCTCAAATTTATTTTCAGCTTTTTCTTATACATTTGTATATATGTATGTATACTCTATATATATTTTTCAATATATCATTACTTTTTATATGTATGTATGTATGTTTTTTTTTTTTTGGTTATGAATAGGATTAATAACGTCGAAATGAGAATGTGAGAGTCATTTTTTGTTGGCGCCGCAGTCCGCCCATTATAACTATGTT
Source organism: Bactrocera correcta (assembly GCA_027475135.1). Taxonomy (NCBI): domain Eukaryota; kingdom Metazoa; phylum Arthropoda; class Insecta; order Diptera; family Tephritidae; genus Bactrocera; species Bactrocera correcta. The sequence goes on along the minus strand of CM050325.1, from coordinate 55,478,596 downwards.
TGTTACTTAATCATTCTTATTGATATAGTATGTATTATATATCTTAGTTCTTTGGACTGCTTGGACGATTTCCAAGTGGCGTAGTTTCGGGGCACTGAATGCTGGGCTTAACTGCTGCTGCGAACGTCTACGTTAATTTTGGCGCTGAGTTTCTTTTTAATTAGATAGATATCACGAGCTTTCCTGTGAGAATTGGGTCTCCAGGGTGGGTCTTCGGTTTGGATTTTTGGCTTGGTTTCGTATCGGTGGTCCGGGACTGCCGCCATAACCCGCTGCAAACAATTGTGGGCATGAGTCTTTTATCAGTTCTTGTGTTTCGCGTAGTTGTCGCTGAACTTGTGGAGCTAGGCGTTGAACGCTGATAGCCGGTGGGAACTTGTATTCCGTCGGCGGCTAAAAGTATATATATGTTTATGTAAGTATGTTAATCAATTATATAATATTATTATAAATTTGGATATTCTATGCAAAAAAAAAAATTGAAATTTAAGGCGTGTGCTGGACACCAATAGTTCATCAAATAATGACATAATCTAATTAATTAATTACCCAATTCAGAGTTACAGGTGTTAACGGCAAAAAACAATTTATTAGCAAGATGAAAATACACAAGAAACAAGCTACAGCAACTTTTGCCAACAGGTGCTACTTTGGACTGAGTAGGCAATTGAGAAAGTTCTCTCTCGATGAACAAAGACCAAACTGTACAAGTCCCTAATTATTCCTGTCCTACTATATGGTGCGGAGGCATGGACAATGGCATCATCTGATGAGTTGGCCTTAGGAGTGTTCGAGAGAAAGGTGTTGCGAAAGATTTATGGTTCTTTGCGCATTGGAAACGGCGAATCCCTCAGTCGCAGGAACGATAAGCTGTACGACGTCATAAGCATAGTTCAGCGAATTAAGGGGCAGTTGTACGGATAGAAGAGAACACGCCAGCCTTGTTTTCGATTCAGTTTCGCCGGTAAAAGTAGAGGAAGACCTCCACTCCATTTGAGAGATCAGGTGGAGAAGCACCTGTCTGCACTTGGTATCTCGCATTAACGCCAAATAGCGAAAAGGCAGAACGACTGGCGCGCTGTTGTAAGCGCGGCTATAACCACGTAAGCGTAAGAACAAGAAAATAAACGAAATCAGTCGACCTAGATTCACACAATCTCCTTCAAAGAAACATTTAGTATATAATAAGAGCTCTCTAACTAAGGAAAACACCACCCTATTTGCTGAAGATCATCTCCAACTACCTGTCGGACAGGGTCTTGCTATACGATACAGACGAAGGACCACAACGCTACATGGTGACGGAGGAGTTCCACAAGACTCAGTCCTAGGCCCACTTCTGTGGAACATCTTGTATGATGGAGTGCTGCGCCTCCCATTACCCAAGCAGGTGCAAATAATCGGATACGCGGATGACATCGCGATGACGGTGGTAACGAAAGAAATATACGAAATAGAGCGTCTGTGCAATCATGCAGCGGAAAAAATCAAAGAATGGCGTATGGTAACAAAGCTACACGTAGGAAAAGACTAGAGGTCGCCACACTCATTATTGACGGATATACCATTACAACACAGCAATCTTTGAGATATCTAGGAGTGATGATAGATTCGAGGCTAAATTACAAGACGCATATAGACAAAGCCTGTGAAAAAGCATCTAGGGTGACGGCGGCGTTAACGAGGGTAATGGCAAACATTGGTGGACCAAGTCAGAATAGACGAGCCCGCTTGCCCAAAGTGAGTCAGTCTATACTTATGTATGCTGCACCCATATGGGGGATAGCACTGCAGCAGAAAACATACGCAGAAAAGGCTAAATCAATAGTACGACTGAATGCAATCAGAGTTGCATGTGCCTACCACACTGTATCACATCAGGCGGCTGGAGTTATATCAGGCCTTATGCCCCAGACATAATGGCCATGGAAATTAAGCGGGTATTCGACAAAACGAAAAGCACTGGCGATTGCTTAACGAATGAAGAGCGGAAGCAGGAAAGACGAAGAAGCATAAACGAATGGCAGAAACGATGGGACGAAGCAACTATGGGGAGATGGGCGCACAGGCTTATTAGAAGCATACAACCGTGGATAGAACGGAAACATGGGAAACTGATTTTTACCTTACGCAGTTTTTAACAGGTCATGGATGTTATAGAGAATATCTATACAAATACGGACATGACGACGAAACCAATTGCTCCTTCTGCAGCAACAGCAATGAATATGCACTACATATCTTCTTTTCCTGCCCAAAATATGAAAAAGAAAGACTAGAAATAGAGAGTGTGATAAACGATCGTGTGACTCCGGAGAATATAGTGCCTTACATGATCGAATCGAAGGTGGTCTGGGACAGAATGAGAGCATGGGCAGCTATAGCTATGCAAGAATTGAGAAAGAAAGAGTGGCAACGCAGCGAAAACAGAAGGATTAATCGGAATTAGAGCAAAAATGTGTGAATGAATAGCCGAAGCTTGGTCCCACGATGTAATGCCTAACGGCAGTTCCATGGGCCAAATACAAGCAAAGCCGACAGCCGACGGAGTTCAGGGTTTAGTACGCATGCGTGTTGTGTCGCAAGTCCTGCTTGGGCGTGCGGCCAATACGAATCGTGCATATCGTCCGGAAAAATGACGATATCGTTGAAGATTCCCCCTCCCAAAACAAAAAAAAAAAAGACATTTAGTATGTGCAAGATTCTTATTCAAAATGTTTTGTGAAATTAACGTTGTGCGATTTCGATACCACTCACACCTAGAGAAACTTTCATTTCTCCTTGAGTGTAGTAATGTTTATTAGAAACACAAAACTCAATGATTGATGGTCTTATTCAATAGATTTGGCACTTGATTTCAGACTTTAAACTATTGACTACTTTAAGCCGTTAGTTGTCAATTAGTAGTCCATCGCATTTTCAACACTAAATATAGAAAAAGGCAAACGTTATATTAAGAGTGTGGAGCTAGGTTTCTTCTCTATTGACTATCATCAAAGCTATTGACTAGGGCGAGATTGTGGAATGTTAAAATATAATATGCTGCACAACTTTTCAATTCGAATCTACATAAAGAATACCTTGAGCTAAACAAAAAAAAATCTTGAAATATTGGTATTTCAAATTATCCCTTTTCAACCACATTGGACCGGGTTGTACATTATCTTTTTCGTAAAAAAGAAGAACGATCGTACGAAGGGATAAATAATATACACTATATTATAAATACTCTTTTCTGGAGGATTAACTTTCAACAAGATCTAAGTTGTAAAACGTAACAATTTCAACATCGAATGAAAAATTCACGAAGGAAGGATAAAATATTCGAGCTCTAAGTCAGCTCTGTTCTTCAATATCAATGATTTTTTTATACTATTTAACGATTTACGATCCCATTTATTTTGCTTTGTTCCAGGTAAAAAATAAACCTTATCGAATCTGGACTGTATCGAAGCTATGCTTTCGAATTCTGAAAATACACGGGTTTGTTTCTCCAATGCAAAATTTTCCAAAAGTACTCTCGCAAGGTAGTCTTAAGCTGATTTGGACAATTATTTGAAAATATCTGTTCGATTTCATCATCACATTATTTGGGGGTTCTGTTTACAACTTGACAACTTTCTTGGGACCTTAAGAACTTTCATAGAGAACATTGGTTACTTAACCGTTCACAACATTCTTCCATTTTGTTAGGTCAACTAGCAAAATCTCTTATATTTATAATGTTATGGAGAACAGCTACGTGTTTGAAATTTGTTTTTGAAATTATATGTAGTTTGTTAGTCTTCATCTGTGCTGTAAGATTAGGCCAAGTTTCGATGGTCTGAAGACTGGTCGTTTATATCGAAGGCAGAAAAGAGCTCTCAAGTCTGTACATTAGGAGCCGAATACCGAGAGGTAAATTATTAAGACCCAGCATGCCTACATCAAATGCTAGTCGATTAACAGTGCTTTGCACGACTTAGTGTCATAGTTGAAGGGAGCTGTTATGTACAAGAAATTTGCTGTGCGGCTGGAGGCGGTGAGTGAGCCTTCGAAAAGTTTAAAGTGGAGGGACCGTAGTGGAGTGGAGTAGTGTAAAGAAATCTTGAATTCTTAACAGGGGCATCCTGCAGGGTCGGATACTATCCCAACTGCTTTGGATCCTGGTGGTTAACGACCTACTTAAAGAACTCGATTGACAGCCTACGCTGACGAAGATTGTGTTTTGGTTCTATGAAACCATAGTTAAGCCAATAATGATTTATGGTGAGCGCTCGAAAAGGATACACTTGCTAAAAAGTTTGAAATCCAATGAGCGGCTCTCATCCACATCCTTGGCCATGGTGCCATTTTACATAAAGCACCCGTGGACTTCACCGGCAGCAATGCACGAAGTGCGCTCTAAGGCTTAGTGAAGTTGGGCATATGAAGGGTCCCAAAAGAACTTGAACTCCTTGAACTGCATTCTTGAAAACTTGGATCACTGCGTCGTAGAGACCACTGGTGGCAAGTTGTCAAGTTATGTGGAGGAAGGTTTAACATACAGACACTTTCTCCTCTATTGTTCAACCTTTGCAAGACGGATGTTGAAACATCTCGGCAGGTTGAAACCTTCGGCGAACTAGAGACATTGCTGAAACTGACATTAGCCGTCTCAACAAGTTTTTGATGTGTTCATCATCATATAATGCTAAATTTATGTTAATTACCTGCATCGTGTGCATTTGCATTTGGTCACCGTAATACGGCTGACTTTGGCCTTGTGGAGTCTGTTGGTCGTTTTGCGCTGCCGTCATTGTCATTGTGGCCATCGCCATCGCCGCAGTAGTTGCTTGATGCTGTTGCTGATATTGCTGCTGCCCCGTTGGTTGGCCATAATATGCCAACTGTATGGGCATAGTAGGTTGTGGCGTGCAACTACTACCGGTGCCACCGTTTGCATAAGTGTTGGCCGCTGACACCGCCGCAACTGCCGTTGATTGTGCTGTGCCAATCATATATGCGTTGGATAGCGGAGTTGATACAGTGTGCATTTGTTGTGCAAGCGGACTGGAATTCATAAGCAATCGCCCATCCATTAGACGTTTGGGGCTAACATTCGTCTTCATGCCACTCAATAGTTGCGGTGAACCACTTGCCAGTAAATGTTGGGTGAATTGCGTCTGCTGTGTTGGGTTAGGTGCCTGCAATAGTGTTAGAGCGTTGGACGTATTAGCGGAAGATGCGGAAGTTTCAGGCATCATATTTAGCGGCATTTGTGGCAATACGGCCATTTGCTGCAACATTTTGGTGTTCATGTGCGAAATAACTATCTGTTGGGACGCTTGGGCATGTTTCAACGCACCGCTGGCCGCCACCGCTGCCGTCGACAGCTGAGTCGCCGCCGGTGATGACCCATGTGCAAGGTAGTCAGTTGCCAGCACTGGTTGCTGAATGGGCATTGATATTGGTACCGGTACAGCGACTGTGGGCTGGAGCATGGCTCTGGGCATTGTCAGCTGTTTAATGGGTGCTTGGCGAATCGGCGTCGTTTGCAGCGAGCGGCTAGCGGAGGAGCATATAGAGGCAGTCAAACTGGCTGATTCCCAATGTTGCACCAAAGCGTTCAATCGTGCCTCCTCGAGTGCGATTTCTGTCTCGCTGGACGAATCGTAATCGGGTCCCTATCAAAAAAGTACAATGATTAGAACTTTACTAGCAATATAAAATATATGCTTACCTCTTCAATTTTTTTATCGAGCATTCGAAAGAAGTTTTGTTGGCTCGTGGAAATTTCCCTATGGAAAGAAAGAGTTAGTATTGATACTAAGGCATCTGCTTAAAAAATGTTTGTTGTTTTAATATCTTACTGGCTTTGAAGTAAAGACAGATTTTTGGCTCGTAGTAGTGACACTGATACATCCTCATCACTATCTTGTGCATCTTTATTGCTTTGCTCGTCATTTTCGTCATTCTTTTCACGTTCTCGATTTTGACACTTCTCAGTATCTTCAACATGACCTTCATCCTCATCTGTTTCCGCATCTGAGTCAGCTGAGAGCAAAAATATACCAATATTTCTTACTTATTAAATATATAATAATAAAAGTTTGAAAGTTATCTATTACGATCATTAACTATGAACCATTTAAGGTAAATAAATTCACATTTGGAGAATTTTTTTTTTTAGGTTGGTAGTACTGTCAGTCACATTTATGTCAAATTTCATGTCAAAATATTCATTAGTGTTGGAGATACGTGTCGTTTTGTGAGCGGCTAAAAGTAAGTTTTTCGTTTTTTGCGATGTCGAAATTTGTTGAGCAAAGAATTTGCATTAAATTTTGTTTACGGAATCAATTTTCTGCGGATATGTTGAGGATGGTGCAGAAAGCCTTTGGTGATGTTTCTATGTCTAAAAAAAATGTTTACAAGTGGTATAGTGAGTTCCAAGCCGGCCATGAACGTGTCGAAGACGAAGAGCATCCACGGCGACCATCAACCTCAACCGCTCACGTTCAACAAATCAAAGATTTGTTGTTGAAAAACCGTCGATTAACAATTAGAGACCTTGCTGATGAAGTTGGCATATCGAAAGGCTCAGCCAATACCATTTTGAAGGATGTTTTGGGCCTCAAGCGCGTCAAATCTCGACTGGTACCGAAAACATTGAATTTTTTGGGAAAAAGGCGTAGCGTTGAAGTGGGTGAAACGATGCTTTCCGACTACCAGGGTGTCATAAAATGCATTATAACTGGCGATGAGACTTGGATCTATGCTTACGACCCCGAAACAACCGATCAATCGAGGGAATATCGTGCCAAAAGAGAGCCGGGACCAAAAATATCGTGCCAAAGTCACTCAAAAATCAAGGTCATGTTGACTGTTTTCTTCAATTATCGTGGAGTTGTACATTATGAATTCCTTTCAACCCGTCAAACAGTCGACAAGGAATATTATTTGAACGTTATGCGTCGTTTGCGTAACGCTATCCGCCTAAAAAGGCCGGAATTGTGGAAAGACAATTCTCGGTTTTTACATCACGATAATGCACCATCCCATACTGCCCTCGTAATTCGTGATCATTTCGCCAAAAACTCAACCCATATTGTTCCGTACCGTATTCACCTGATCTGGCGCCGTGCGACTTCTGGCTGTTCACCGAGCTCAAAAGACCGCTCCGGGGACACAGTTTTTATACGATAGAGGAGATTCAAGTCGCAGCGAAGACGGAACAGAAGGCCATCCCGGAAACTGACTACAACCAGTGTTTCGAAGATTGGAAAATCCTTTGGCATGGGTGCATTGCATGGGGAGGAGATTACTTTAAAGGGGATGAAATTGATTTGGAAGAATAAATAAAGAATTTTCAAAATAAGTACAATGTCACCTTATTTTTTGGGCACAGTAGTATACCTCAATTCACTTGGATAGGTACATATTTTATATATATATATGTAACATACTTATTCAAGTGAAGCAATTATCAACCTATTTAACTCAAATCAGATAGGAGGTTCACATCTTCGGTATCTGGAGTTTTGAATAGTTACAGCTGGATTTCGGCAAGAGATGTTATTCTTAAAAAGCATTATTGACGAACAATTTTTTTCGATGACGTCAATGTCTAATAATTTATACAATGTAAAGTGACATAATCATATAGAATTTTAATTTGTGATGCATGGGAAGTAGGCGTGGTTGTTCTTTGATTTCGCAAATTTTCACAAAATGAATATAGAAAGAATGATTTGATTTAGTTAGGTTAAGTAATTCATGAGATATAGAATTTCAGCTAAAGGTGGGCGTTTCCTCGCCTATTGCCCAAGTTTGACAACGGTTCCTATAACATCTTTCTGTATTATATGGGGTGTGGTATATAATGATTCCGACGGATTTATTTAGTGAGTTATCCCCTATTTTCAGCAGACTCGTTATATAAAGAGTGGGCGTGGTTATCAACCGATTTCACCGAGTTTCACACTTTCGAAGGAGGTGCCTTATAAATTTTTCTAGGGAAAATTTGTTTGATACAGCTTTATTGGTTTATGGGATGTTTAAATAGAACTTTATAGGGTCAAGCTCACAAATTACTTTTTTATGCCTTAACTTGTGGTTTAGTTTTTGCATTTTATAAGTTTCGATTAACATAATTTTGAGAATGTAGCAAAGCCCAGAAACTTGTCTACCAAGTTTCATTAAGATGTCGCAATTTTTACTAAATTTATCGCTTGTACGGACGGACGGACAGACAGTCAACGAGCTGAGTCGATTATATGACCCGTTTCCCCTATCTCTATATATACGTAAACTAGTTCTTCAGATTTTGAGACATCGATCTGAAATTTCACACGCTATTTTCTCCGCAAGAAGCTGTTCCCTTGTCGAAACCACACAAAATGATCTATTAGAATCAATCCTTTGTATGGTAAACATTTTTATTTGACAAGATATAAAACCACAAAATAAAAAAATTTAAATCTTACTTTTCTAAAGTAAAGTTGTGCTCATTTAATTGTATTATTATTGCAATAATGTTGTGACAAATTGCAGTGGCATATTGCTGTACATTAGAGCGGACCGATTTTGTTTTTTCGGATAATTTTGAACAACTTTTCCTAAGAGACCATGGTTTTAAAACTGGTTTCGAGCCAGCGAATTTTAAGGCGAAGTTTAAAAAATCTAAATAATCGGTTGTATGGAAGATATGTGTTATAGTTGTCCGATCTGACCGATTCCGATAAATAACCAATACTCCTAAGTATTAAATTTCATTTGAGTTCCCTGTAAATCAACCCGCTCTAATGCGCATATCCGAGTACTTGTAGGCAGGTGGCAGAGATGTGTAGACAAATTGATTGATTTGATTTAGAATAGTTAGTTCAGAAGTTATACATATTGTATGTAGCTACATATGTATTTATGTTTCTGTACATGCATGACCTCAAGTTATTGAAGAAAGTTTACCGCGTCATAACGGCTGAAGGAACGCAAGCAAATTGTTTGGAAATGCTCTTAGCGATGGTGGGTAATGATGCTGATTGGCATTGCAATGGGTACTGCAACTTTCCTGCGCTATGCCATATAATGAAATCAGAATGTATGTACATATATGTAGTTGTGTACATACTCATAAGTGACTCCCCGTAAATTATTGCAAACATAAAGTCCTTTAAGTTTTAAGCACTACAGTAAAACAGATGATGAACTTTCAAAGTTCCGTCAAACTTTGTAATTGAATAGCTTTAGTAAAATTCTTTTGGAAAAGTAAACTCGGATGCAGATATTTGAACAATTGTTTTGGAATAGCTCTTGTTCAGTGTCCTATCGAGGATGGAAGAGCGAAAACAGCATTTTATAAAAACGCAGTTCAAGCAAGAGGAAAATTAAATGAAGTGTGCGGAGAAGATGTCTTGACCGAACGCCAATGCGACAATAGGTTTGCAAAATTTCCTTACGATCTTGAGGATACACCACGTCTCAAGTCGTTGGTCGTCCCAAATCTTCGAATAACAACTCGAGAGATTGCTGAAAAATTTGTCTAACGCGACAGACAGATTAATTTCCTAGCGTGACAGGGGTTCTACATGTTCTTATGCAACGAAATTTGCTTGATGGCAATAACGTATCTGATTTGATAATCAAATGTCAAAGAAGTAATCCATTTTTGAAGCGACGAAAAGTGAGATGTTTGCAAGAATGTAAAGCGCCAGAGGTTATGGTCTAAAAAAGATGGACCAGCTCAAACCACTTCGAAGGCCAATAGTGACCAAAAAAGGTTATGTTGTCGGTTTGGTAAGATTTCGAAGGGATCGTTTCCTTTGAGCTTTTGCCCGAGTATACCCCGAATAATTCTGACGTCTATTGTGAATACCTGAACAAATTGAATGATGCACTCAAACAGAAAGGCGAGAATTGATCAATAGAAAAGGTGTAATGTTCCACCAGGATAATTAGAGACCTCATACAAGTTTGATGACACGCCAAAAGCTTTTGCAGCTTGAATGAGATTTGCTACCATACCAATCATTATCTCCAGACTTAGCACCTTCGGACTAATACTTATTTCGGCCTCTGGAAAATTTTTTGATTGGGTCGGTATTCGGTTGACAAGTCGCTCCGCAGAATAGGTAATTGGAGCAACTATGGAACGGTATCGCACCACAATTAGTCTAGTGGATAATTCGCATCCTCAGACCTCAATTAAAATTATGGCCATCCAATTTATAGAATATTTTTCAGAAGGATCTTGTATTATGGGCTTACAAAATCCAACTCGTGCAAGAATTGAAGCCGAATGGCTATCAAGCGAATTTCAAGTTCGGCGAATGTGCCGAAAATGAGATGGCCGCCGATCTCGATTTTCACAAGAAATTTTGTTTATCCCTGAACTCACTTTTGGTTAAATAGGTACGTTAATAATCAAAATTGTCACATTTTGAGTGAACAACAACCATTATTGAAGAATTCCGTTATATCCTCAAAATGTCACTGGTTGGTGTGTTCCATGGGTAGAACAGCTTTGTGATGATTTTGCCTTGAAACAACTTGAAAAGGATAACGACTTTTTTAAGAAAATGATTTTCTCCGATGAGACTCACTTTCATTTAAGTGGTGCGGTAAATAAAACAAACTGCCGATTCTGTCGGAAAGAAAATCCGCAAACTATTACATTACATTCACCTAAATTGATAGTTTGGTGTTACTTTTTGGTGAGGTGGAATCATCGATCCGTACTTCTTTGAAGAGTGATTTGGATCGATGATAACCAAGATTTGATGGCCGCATTAGGAAGAAGTTGATTAACAACATCTAGTTTCAACAAGAGGAGCTACGTGCCACTGAACACGTGCTACAACCGAATTATTACGAGAAAAGTTTCAAGATTCAATTATTTCAAGAAATTCTGACTCTGAATGACCTCCAAAAGTTGTGATTTAACACCATTTGAAGTCATTGGCCTTTAGCAATAAAACAGATTATTTTGAAGCTTTAGAAGTCTATATTGAAAAATTGACATTCATGACATAAGACTTGATGTAGTGAAAAAAGTACTTGAAAATTGGATTAATCGAGTTCGTTCCTGCAAAAGAAGTGGTGGACGCCATTTTAATGTTGTTATATTCTGAACTTATTGTATCAACTATACTTCACGTTAAATAAAAAAAAACATTTAATTTTCCCTAACAATTAGTGTGTTTTTTTTTTGTAATATTAAAATTTGTTGGAAGGAACCAGAACACAATCTGTAAATCGTTATCGTTTTGTCGTTGGATTTTCACAAATGAGGGCTTCCAAATATTTATTTATTCGTTACATTAAATTATATGCATACTCGTTTCTTATATCTAATATGAAGCTCCGACACTTACCGTGACCTCCTTTCTTTCCATTGGCTTTGCTCTTTGATTTTCTGGGATATAAATGGATTTTGCTTTGTCCACAGCCCATAATCCGTGTAGCAGCGTTGCTGCTATTACCGGTGTTGCTATTTTTGCTGCTTCTGTTTTCTAATCTGCTTCAAACAGAATTTGCAGCCGGCTGTTTGTTAGGCCTTATTGTTTTCTGTTCACCCTTGCTATGATTTCTGAAAGGTTCAAATAAATACATAAGTCATATCAATATTAATTTTTTACTGAATAAAAAGGGATAATTCAGTTGATCAACTATCGGAGTACTAACATTCAAAAGTGGACCAAAAGGGTGCTGAGTGAGAGTGATGAATAAAACGTAAAATCTGACGCTAGTGCAACAAAGCGAGCGACAAAGGTGAAGTGAAGCTTCCCATGTTAAAAGACAACGATCGGGTGTGTGAAACTTTTAGTGGAATCATTAAGAGTATAATGGGTAAAAGAATTGATTAAATCAGTGGACAAAATGGACCTTGCGCTAAATTTTACGTTTGATACCTGGAAGATTCCTTTTGATCAGTATGGTTTTAGAAAATAATCAGGTTTTACAACTCCTCATAGCCCTCACATCAGGGTAGTGCGACTAGAGAAAACTAAAAAACCTTATCGGTAAGCGTTATTTCTGCTTACTACGGAGTCACACGGTACTCTCAATGATATTAAGGTAGCTTTAAGCTATAAGGTTTCTTAAGCTGTTAGCAGGTTAGCAGACAACTCTACAGGTACAACTAGAGCTGTTTGTGGGTTTTAAATAATTTCTTTTTCCTAACTGTGGCACAGTTAAAAAGCGACGCTGGAGAATTTTGGCTGTATGATAAACGATAATAAGATAGAACCACCCTTGATTTTGCGAAGGACGCTTCCTGGCTTCGGCGACGCAAAGAAAACCCATAACCAGGAACCCCATTTGTATGAGTTATCATATTTAAGTAAGTGAATAGAGGGGTATGAGCGTTAGAGATGCGAGTAAGCTGTTAATTGTTTCTCCCGCTCCGAAAAATACAACCAATACGGTGATGAAGAAAACCGCTTCGAGTATTTTAGGAACATTAGGGTAGCTACAACATGCCGTTAAGGGGACGGCTGATGCGCATCTATGCGAACGATATGAGTTTAAGATATATTCCAGAGGCTTGTCAGATTTACGTTCATCCCGAAGGCGGGTAAGAGCTTTCATGTCATGATCAAGGACTTTGCGCTAACCAGTCGATTCTTATTCCTACTGATTGAGAGACTGATTTACTTGAACATAAGGGGTTGCATTCCGAGAAATTGTTTCTTAGGAGCCCAGTACGCTCTAAGTATGGGTAGGTCAGTAGATACTGCATTAGATACTATCTGCGTTTGGTAAGAGAAGCCATCAAGGTTAAAAATGCATAGATGGCACCTTTCTAAATGACGAGGGAGCGTTCAACAATGCTCTAGTCGAAGTTTTAAACCTAGTCCAGGGTAAATAATTTTTTGAAACGATAAAAATTATAGTAAGATAAAACCTATCGAAAACAAAAGATAAAATAACACACATTAAGAGAAAAATAATTTACGGAAAATTTTAAATTCTCAAATCAAAATTTCTGATTTTTTTAACAAGTCAGTAGGTATGTACTGTATTTTTCGAATGGTATAAAAAATATATAAATTACTGTATTAAATTTGGTCAAAAATTTCAAATGAAGCTCGATTAAAAGGTGTGTTTTTAATTCATTCATCTTTTTTGCTAGAAATTGATAAAAAAAAATTCTTAAAAAATTTCACCACGTCAGATCCCGCCGTTTTCTTGATCACAGATCTTCCTTTAACGCTTGTGGTTTTCTCTTTCGTTTCCAATGGTTTTCAATCTACTATTATTATTTCTTTGTTTTTATAATTTTCAAAGGCTTCTGTTCTGTACGCTAATTAGTTTTGGACAGTTTTTGGGTTGAGTCGAATGTCAAGAACCTTAGTTTTAATCTTCTTTGCGACAGAGTGGTTGTACCTCAATGAGGTAGGGTAAATTGACTTAGAAATATTTTTTGTCAGTAATTGTCGTATTTGCAATGCGAACAATCCTAAAAGGACTCTCCTCCTAATTTCTCAAATTCTCGAAACATATTCCATATCCAAAACCTATTGTCAACTCGGCAGCCTTCAGCAACGAAGAATAGGAGATTGTGTCAGCAAGATATTTGGAACATATTTAAAACTATATTTTTAGCCTATATTTCAAATTCCATAGTGATATTTTTACAACGTAAAGAGTTAGAATCGGTTGTAACGAAAGTGTTGTACTTTCGCAATTTGCAAGGATCAAAGCTGGGGAAAAACTTTATGTGTTCCCAAAACATTACGAGTTTATTAAAAACTGTTGCGTAAAAATATAATACTCGTTATTCGAAGAAATGATGAATGCAGTGACATCTTTTGGTATCTTACTAAATTGCATTCTCTACTATGCGGGAACTGGGACAATTAACGCACCAATTTCACTAATTTTTGACATTCAACTCCATTATTAGACGTACCCTTAATTTTGCTAAAATACACGTTTACTGATATTTGCGGTATAAATTCAATCGGATGTATTCTTATATATTAGGTATATGGGCTAGGACCCAATATTATCTATTTTAGGTACAAAGATACACTGTTAGACGAAATAAACGCCCTTTGAATTTCTCTAAGATAACCACAGACTGACCGATATATATGGTATAAAGTCAACAGGATGTTTCACAATCCTTATATTAGGTATATAGGCGCTTAGAGAAATATTGACCCGATTTTACCCATTTTTGACAAAAGGATACACTATTAACGAACAAAGATTTCTCTGTATTTCTATAATATAAGTATATTTCGTTGATTGTCCGATATTTTCGATACAAAGTCAGCCATATGCAGTGGTTTCACAAGTTTCAGATGTAAGATGGCATATCTTAAGGGCTATTTTGATTATGTGATTGGCTCTCTATTTATATAGCGTAAAGCTAACGAATCAGATGAAAATTGTGATATATAAAAAGTAGGCGAAATTGTAGTTCGATTTCGCTCATTTTCACAGTACCTAAAAACCTAAGAAGTACAGAATACTGTTACGTATCAAATTTGTTTGAATTTTGTTGAAAAGTTCCTGAATACACAATTTCATTTGGAAGTGGGCGGTACCGCAGCTAATGTCCAATCGAATGTATTAAAATTTAACGTTTGTGTTTTCGTAGTGTATAAAGAGGTGCTAGAAAAACTTGTACTCAGCAAGTTTATTTGACTTAGCTTTAGTGGTTTGAGAGATATCTATATCCAGATATATTTAAAAATTTTCAACCAAAGAGGCCGCTAAGTACTGTGACTTCCTGCGCTAAATTAGGGGGTTAGATTTAACACTGTAGGTTTTCGATAAACGGCATTTTGTGGGCGTGGAAATAGTGCATCCGTCAATCTGCAATATTAGCTTTCTTATAGTGCCTTAACTCGCTTAATTTTTTTGAATCCATGTAAAATACAAACACATCAATAAAAATACATTACGACAAAAAAGCAATCGTAAATTGTCATTAAGTTCTAAGGGTATTTGATATTAAAAAATGTGTTTTGCTAAATTGGTGGAACTCTCCCTAATTACTATGCTTACGAGCCTTCAAAGGTGGTCGAGAGATCGTTGAAGACATGCCTCGTACTGGGGGAACCTTCGACCTCTTCAACTCATGAAAATATTAAAAGAGTGAAAGATATGTTGCTTAAAAATCATTAGGTAAGTGTTAGTGAGATGGCAAGAGAACTCGACATCTCTCGCGATTCCGTTTGAATGATTTTGGTGGATAAGGCGAGCATTATAACTGCCGATTAGACATGGGTTTATGAGTTTGACATGCAAACAAGTCAAGACGAAACCAAAAAAGCCGCTAAAAATCGAGGTGATCTCATTGTTTTTTTCGATATTCGTGGTTTGGTGCATCATGATTTTGTTCCGAAGGAACAGACGGTCTATAAGGATTTCTATTTGGTCGTATTGAGGCCTTTGGCTGAGAACAACCGTCGAAAACAACCGGACGTGGAAGAACATTTCATGGATTTTACACGACGATAATTGTGACTGAGTTTAAAGCCAGAAATGCAATGAATACTATCGATTAATCACCATATTCACCAGATTCGGCTTCGCGTGATTTTTTCTTATTCCCCAAGCTGAAATTGCCGCTCCGTGGAACCTGTTTTCATTTAATCGAAGGAATAAAACAAAATTCGCTGAAGGAGCTGAAGGTCGTACCAAAAAGTGCTTATGAAAAGTGTTTCCAGGATTAGAAAGTTTGTTGCTAAAGTGTATTACATTGAAAAGTAATTGTATATTTTGTGTTTTATTTACAATTTCCGGGTACTTTTTTGTCACACTGTAATATACTCTTTTTTAACATGTTGCGAGAGTATAGCATAATCATGGCAAAGATTGATCAAGCTTTTCAACAAAATTAAAATTCTTTATATTCCCAAAACTTATAAAGACAATTTTTAATGTTTGGTTCTCTAACTAAGAATTTTCGTAAATTTAATATTTGCTACAAAATGTTGCCTATAATCCTTTTAATAAATCTGATCGTAAAATCAAAGGAATCATTCACGCATTTTTATTTGTTTTTACTTTGATGTACATGTATGTACGTAAATATGTATGTATGTATGTACGAGTACATATATGTGTACGTATGGTATGAATTATATGTATGGCATCTGTATGCATATTTTTACGTACGCATATACTTTTTTATTAGTATATATAGAAAGCAAGTAGGTATGTATGTTCATTCTGCTCTCAATTCATAGCTTTCTTTGAGCAAAAACACTCGTGTCGTTAATAAACAATGTATTTTTGCTCTTTCTCTTTTAATTCAAGAAAGTTTACCATATACACAAATATTCATATGCAAGAACGTACAAATTAACAACACATATATTTTAAAGTATCTGCTATATACATACATGCTAATATATACATACATATGTATGTATTTACAAATAGAAGGTGTAGTTGTTGGAAAATATATTTTCGTTTAGAGGGACAATTGTAGAGGCCATGGCGGTGTTTTTTATCCGTTCTGGTCGTCGCACTATCAGACTAATCTGCTACATACATACATACATATCTACAGACATGCATGTGTTTAGTTTACTAGAACGTTTTGACGATTTTTTCACCACGCTCATGCCTAAGATACCATAGATATATTTGAAAGCAGCAATGAGGTGAATATATAGTGCACATGTATGTATGTATGCATGTAAAATATCAAAACAATAATGAACTGTGATAGGAGGTGATATAGTATGTATATACATCTATACATATAAATATGGACAAGTGTGTATGCATATGTTTGTCTTTGGGTATTTACGCACAATTTGCATACATTTGTGGCTATATAGTGTAATGTGCTTGCGAACATGACACATACTTGAATGACAGCTGATACCGCCCCTCTCGGCGGCGCCTCTTTTCTGCTTTGCAGCTGGGTGATGGTGGTTGTTTTTTCCTTTTTTTTTGTTTAATTTACCGCTGAGGTGAAAGTTGACACGGGTGCAGCCGAAATGCAATTATTACTTTTATTTTCTATTTTTTATGCCGATATTCACTAATATTTAATCGTTCTATATATCGCGACGTTGGCTGTAATCATCATTTTTATATACATACATATGTATGTATGCTCATATACACATATATGAACGTTGTTGTTATTCTGTTTGCTTGTTGTTGCTGTATTTGTTGATTATTTCCATAACACGCACATAATTATTTTAGCGTTGGCGTATGGAAAATTCAACACCTGTGCTGTGTGTTATTTTTTGTTTTTTATTTTCGACTTTTATTGTGCAGAATTCGCCATTTTTTATGCTTTATATAAACGCGTCAGAGTGTCTGATAAAGGGTAGCGCGATTCCCATGGGAAGCAACCACAGTTGGTGTATATGGCACGAACCCTGTTATGTTTAAAGGAATGTCGTCGTCGTCGCCGTCGGTAGCCAATAAACTTAACAACAACAACTTCAAAAATACGTTTTCTAAATGCTGTGTAATGGAATGAAGTATTGGTGAAAGCAACACGATTGACGATGACATTAAATTTATTGGGGACAAAAGCAGGGCGCGTCTCCTTTTTGAACGCCGACGTTATAGCTGTTAGTGAGCTGGCCAGTCGATACCAATCGCTCATATAAAGATGGCGGCCAGTTAGTGAGTAGTTGGTAGGCAAACACCATCTAGCTAAGCGCTGTCTAGAGTTTAAAGTATTCTTCCAACTTCGTTGCCGATTTTTTCACGCCTTTGTAAAATTTCCACTTCCAGAGATATTCAACTTTGGCATTCCTCTATCCACCATTACTTCCTGCAGCTCCCGTTTTTGCTTATTGGACTAGCGTATACGCTTTTCCTACTTCCTTTCGTCGATTCCAATACTGCTACTTAAAATACCCTTAATGCTTATTCTTCCACTTGCTTTTATTCCTAACATACATACATATATACACACATATGTACATGCTAACACATATACACACACACTTTCATATAAAATATAAACGAGTGCTGGAAATTTGTATCATGATTTTCACACTTTTTGTAATACTTTCAAAACCAAATTTTCAATTATTGTTATTCACTGATTGTGTTCGATTTTGTAATTATCCTTCTTATTACTATTTGCTGCATTTTATTTAGCATTTTCATTGGGTTTTCATTGGATTTTTACACAATTTTCACACGCGCCTTTAAGAAGAAATATGCACTGCGCCGTTTTTCTCCGTATTTTTCTACG
Source organism: Bactrocera correcta (assembly GCA_027475135.1). Classification (NCBI taxonomy): domain Eukaryota; kingdom Metazoa; phylum Arthropoda; class Insecta; order Diptera; family Tephritidae; genus Bactrocera; species Bactrocera correcta. Next base: position 55,460,445 of record CM050325.1, on the reverse strand, counting down.
CGCATCTAACCGAAACTGAACAATTCGTGCTTGCATGGAACGGTTCGTTTCTTCATAGGAAAATCCGGAAGCTTCACAACAAATATAAGCTTTATACGTCATAGAAACTCACCACCCTTAATAATGAGAGCGCATGTGTTCGGCTTATGGCCAGCTATGAGTCGTCAGCAGCTGATGAGAGTCTACCATGGGATAAGCGTAATAAATGGGGATGTCCACAAGTGCCTGCTTTGGAGCGAACGCGACTGGTTTCGGTATTTTGATTTCGTTGCTCCGGAAACAGCCTTAAAAGCTTTCTTTGCCGTTTTCAAATTTCTTTTCATTCAACAATCTTTAGTTCGGTTCGCTCTCTAAAATGTTCTCATACTCTTACTGTGTCGGCAACTGGCAACTGGCTCCTGTCTGCAGTTGGGCGCTTGTACTGTCGCCAACACCAATTCATTGTTATCTTTTTTTCGTAGTGCCAATGTTGCTTTCATCGTCGTTGGCATCGGTGTCAGCGTCAACGCCAGCGTCGGCGTCGGCGTTGTCATAGTATTTTCTGTTCGGGTGTGCAGTCGCATAAAATTGATTTTTCTATTTTTACAAAAGTTTTTCGCGTACAACGGTATTACTGTTTCGTTGACTATCTTTTCAAGTGCTGACACTTCAAATTCCGTTGGTCCGAATAGCCGTCCGTAAAGATACCCATCACAATGAGACAATTTCACAGCCCTAGAAATAACTGCGAATATTCTTGTATATACAAAATGGAACGAAAATGTTCATTCGATTTAGGATTCGATTCGATAAATTTTTAAATGAACAACTTAAGTCTCTTTTTGGATTCATATTCATTCGATGTCTATATTTTGATATCAACCATCTGAACCACATGTTCTCCAATTCCATTGCATTCAATTATGGAAGGCAAGCCATTGAACACGATTCCATAGCATTCGCGAAACGTGAAACGAGTCACCTTTTAGAACTAAAAGTAGAATTAGAATGAGTGTCAAAATCGTGCTTTGAGGATTTGAACACTATGGTACGCTAAGAATCTGTTCGCTGGGTTTTGAAACGAGTTTGTGTCTACCACAAAGTAATCGAATAAGAAAATAAAGGATTATCCATTTTGAGATTCCCTACTTTTTTGAAGAGAAAAAACACAGAAAAATTTAATTTAATGGGGAATGTTTATTATCATTCGAAAGAACGTTCTTTGCCATTTATTTTCTGAAGATTATCTCTTTCAAATGTTGACCGCGGCTTCGTCTCAGATGGTCCATCCGTTAAGTACAATTTCGGATGTCTCGTTCGAGCATTTCGCTGGTAACTCGCGAATGACACGGGTGATGTTTTGCTCCAAGGCCTGAATCGAAGCGGCATTGTCCGGTGTGACATAACACGATCTTGGCGGCCAATCGACCGTCCCAAAACGGTTCTCATCGGATTGTTCTTTCAATAAATCCATTGATTGATGCGATGTGTGGGAAGTGGCGCCGTCTTGATGAAGTCAAATGTGGCTAAGATCACGAGCTTCAATTTCAAGCATCAAATAGTCGGTCAACATGACGCGTTAACGGTCGCCATTGACGATTACGTTCTCACCGACTTCATTTTTGTAGAAATATGGACCGATGGTTTCAACGGCCCAAAATCACACCAGCCCTTGTTTTTTTTTAATGAAATGATAGCACTTGCATCTCTTCAGGTTGGTTTCCGTCCGAATTGTGGGAATTTTATAAGACTGAGGTTTGTCAGGTCCTTTGGTACAATCCTAGCATTGGCAAGTTTATATCTAAATTGTTCATCAAAATTTTGTTGAGTCGATCTGTAATAGATGTTGAGATCCTCTGCTATCTATCTGTGATGCCAACAAGACTATTTTCAAGCATTGCTTGTTTGACTTTTTCGATATTATTGTCATTAATAGAGAAGGATGGACGACACAGATGAGACAAGTTTTTGATGACTTTACCACTTTCACTGAATGTTTTGTATAATTTACCTATTTTTTTATATTTTCTTATTTATTGGATATGCTTGGTGAAGCCTAATAATAAGTATTCAAATCTTAAATCTATTTGCTGAACAATGTGATCGAGCTTTTTTGGTAGAACGTTGCTCTCTAGTAGGCTGGTAGATCATTTATTTTTAAACGTGTTTAATTGTAGGAATTTACCAAGGCATTAGCCATGGGTTTGGATGTTCGCGAAGTTTAGAGATATATCTCATTCTGCAGTCCTCTATCTTCTCCTTTGCCATAGGAATATCAAGATCTTTATGAATGTTTTCATTATGCATGTTTCATGGTGCACCCGTGATTGTTCTAAGCATTTTAGGTTGTGAACCTCTACATTAGGTTCTAAAATATCTCCCGTCAGCCCTTTTTTTTTGAATTTCCTGGCTATGTATAAAGCGCTACAGAGCTCGTATTTGGCAATACTATACATCTTTGAAAGGTCTTGACATAACCTACAAAATGACGCTATGCATGATTAGTTTGGATATTGCGTTCAACAGTTATAGACGTGTAAACATGGAGTTAACTAACATCGAAATTCGCGCTATTTTAAAGTTTTCCAACGTTAAAGGCAAATCCGCTAGAGAAACTTTCCGTGAGATTAATGGTGTTTTGGGGGATGGTACTCTATCATTTCGAACTGCGGAGGAATGGTTTCGACGATTCAGAACGGGTGAAAATGACATCATGGAAAAGCCAGCCGGCGGAAGACCTGTGACGACGAATACCGATCAAATAATGGAAAACATCGAGTTAGACCATTATTTGATCGGTATTCGTCGTCACAGGTCTTCCGCCGGCTGGCTTTTCCATGATGTCATTTTCACCCGTTCTGAAATCGTTTTAGACCGGCATGTGGCATCTCGTGATATCGCCCAAAAGATGGGAGTTAGTCACCAAACCATATTGAACCTCTGCAGAAGGCTGGATACACAAAAAAACTTGATATTTGGCTGCCTCATGATTAAAGGCAAAAAAACCTTCTGGACCGAATCAACGCTTGCGATATGCTGCTGAAACGGAACGAACTCGACCCATTTTTGAAGCAGATGGTGACTGGCGACGAAAAATGGATCAACTACGACAATACCGAGCGAAAACGCTCGTGGTCGAAGACCGGTGAACCGTCTCAAACAGTAGCCAAGCCGGGATTGACGGCCACGAAGCTTTTGCTGTGTGTTTGGTGGGGTTGGAAGGGAATCATCCACTATGAGCTGCTCCAATATGGCCAGCCGCTTAATTCTACCATCTACTGCGAACAACTGGACCGCTTGAAGCAGGCGAATTGAGCAAAAGGAAGAGTGTAGTGTTCCACAAGGACAACGCCAGACAACACACTTCGTTGAAGACTCGTCAGAAGCTACGGAAGCTCGGATGGCAGGTTTTATCGCATCCACCATATAGCCCATACATACATAGCGCCAAGTGATTACCACCTTTTCCTGACCATGGCGAACGCCCTTGTTGATGAAAAGTTGAACTCAAAAGAGGCTTGTGAAAAGTAGGTGGGGGTCTCTATGAGGGGGGTATTATGAAGTTGCCGTCTAGATGGAAACAGATTACTGAACGAAACGGTGCATATTTGAGAAGAGAGCCTTGAATAAAGAGCAAAAAAGCGAAAGGGAGATATTTGACAACCTAATATTATATCAATGTTGGTCGCACAGTTGAATGCCATACATCCAAATCGATTTTGTGATTGCATTGTATAACAGGACTTTGTTGTCTAGGCTAAGTTTAGAATTTTTGTTTAAAAGCCAATTTAAATTTGCAGCTGTTAACTTCATTCAAGTTATTTTACTCGCCACACTATACTTATACTTTCGCCACGTCAGGCTTCGATCCGGGTGAATCCCAAGATAAGTTACTTCATTCGCTTGGCGTATTAAAACATTGTTTATTTTAACTGTCCGACACGTTTCTGGTCTTAGCGAGAATGTAACATGCTTGCATTTTTGCTCCGGTAATATTTATACGCCAGTTAGTTAGCCATTCTTCGACAAAGCTTAAGTTCTGCTCCAATACTCTTGATGCTCTGATGGAGCATTTGGTACGGCTTACTAGAGCTGTGTCATCCGTGAAAGTGGATGCCAATACGTTAGTAGCTATTGGAATATCTATTGTATATATTATGTACAGAGTTGGGCCTAGCACTCTGTTATTTAAATATGACTCCAAAGTTTTATGCAATTCGTAAGGTCAAACATTTTTGATTTTCCATAAAAGGTCTTTTTGCCAGACCTTATCAAACGCCTGAGCTACATCTAGAAAAATAGTTCAACCGTACTCTCTATGCTCGAATGCTTTCCTGATTTCGTTCGTAATTCTATTAACTTGCTCTACAGTGCCACGTTTAGCACGAAAACCGAATTGGTGCGTTGGTATTATATTATTTTTGTGGAGGAAAGGAGGCATCCTTGATAGTAACACTTTTTCAAATATTTTAGAAATACAGAGTTATTGGTCTCTAGGAAGATTTTGTATCCATGATTTCATTGGAGACACAATTTTTATATATTTATTTTCATGCTAAAAACGGCAGAGTTTCGCGTCATAAATAAGAGGCTGCCAAACACAAAGAATTTACATATGAAGCTCAAACTTGACACGAATATGAAAGGGTTGCTCCAATCTGGAAATAAAAGTTTACAAATTTGGTTTGCGCACGCAGACTGTCTGTAAAATAGAAGATATCTTGATAAAACTTGGTACTCGTATTTCTTGGGACTCCCTGGCTGGAAACTTGGAAGTTAGCACAAAATATCGTTAAGTGAAAAATTTCAAATGATCACTAAAATTAAGTTAAATAACATAAATTTACAACAAATAAACACTATAAGAATCAGCATTCGTGGTTTAAAAATGTATAAAAAGTGGACCCACTCTAATAGGCATAATGTACATATAGCTGAAAAACTACAAAAGTAGTATCAACCTCCTTGGGATTTGCAGCTGAAATCCTGTAACTCAGGAACTACTCCATCAAATTTGTTTTATAACTTTATTCTGAATTTCTTATATTATGTATGAATATGGAAGGGGTAAATATCAGTCGATGTTACGACTGTCACCAGTGACATGGGCGCCAACTCGCGAATGCGACTACTGCTTTTTTGATGACAGAAGATATGGCCAATCATATTATATTATGTCATCGGCATACGCCAGCAGTTGTACACTCTTGTAGAATGTTGTACTTTCTCTATTCAGGTCTGCAGCTGGAATTATTTTATCTAGGAGTAGATTGAAGAAGTCGCACGATAGGGAGTCGCCTTGTCTGAAACCTCATGTGGTATCGGATGGCTTGGAGAGGTCCTTCCCGATCCTGTCGGAGCTTTTGGCATTGCCAAACGTCAGTTTACACAGCCGTATTCGTTTTGCGAGGATACCAGTGCGGATACATGCGGCGTAAAGGCAGCTTCCTTTCGTGCTGTCAAAAGAAGGTTTGAAATTCACGATGAGGTTGTGTGTGTCGATTCTTTTTAACGGGTCTTTTCCAAGATTTGGCTCATGATGAATATCTGATCAGTTGTTGGTTTTGGTTGATAAGGTCCAATCAGTTTGTTGACGGTGGGCTTTAATCTTTCACACAATACGCTCAATAGACACACAGTAGTAGGCGCAGATTGTGTGGTCCCCCTTTTTGTGGATTGGTCAGAGTACTCTTAGCTTCCAACTTCGGCCATGCTCCGACCATATTCTAAAAAGAAGCTTATACGACTACCAGGATGTCATGAAACTTATTATTACTGGCGATGAGTCTATCTTTGGATCTATGCTTACGACCCGGAAACAGACGATCAATCGGACGAATATCGTGGCAAAGGTGAGTCGAAGCCGAAAAAATACGCAGCGCAGGTCAAAAGTCAATGTTATGTTTTGCGTAAAGGGGGATTACTTTGAGGAGGACGACATAGATTTTGAAGAATAAATTAACAACTTCAAAATTATGAAAGAAATTTTATTAGTTTTTCCTCATAGTAGTGTAAGTAAATATGCCATATCAGTCAGACGGTCCGTATATACGCCCCCTAACTCAGTTTTTGAGATATTGAGGTGAAATTTTTTAAACACCCTCTTCTCCCCAAGAAGCTGCTCATTTGTCGGAAGACAAAGATATCCTTAAAAAATTTTTCATGGATTATTGCTCAGCGGCACTGGTACAATCTTCGAAAAAGTTGTTCAGATCGAGTTACTATATAATAGCATTTATGTATCTGCCATACAAACTGACGGTTCAAAATTAATTTCTTGTATGGTAAACTTATTGATTTGTGAAAGGCGTAGGCGTTGTTTTTTGTTTTTATTTACTGTTTTCAAAAATCTCTGAGTATATCCATTTCCACATAAGGCCGTAAAAATGCTGATGAAATTTTGATAGTAGCCGTTTAGAAGAATGTACGGTCTGACAAGCCCACGTAATTTTATATAGAACTGAGTGAAAAGTAAAATTATTCATTTATAAGTATATATGTATAATGATATAAGATAGTAAATACGGATAAATACATGTAACGCGAATAATGTATCTAAAATAAGTGAAATATCTGAGACTAAATGAAATCTATACGATAAAGTTTATAATTATATACCGTCGTTATCAGAATATTTTATTAGAATAATAATTTTCTATAATTTTTATAAAAATTTATATCAGATCAAGGTGTAGCTTGATTTTCATTTACTTTCAAAAAAATATAAATTAAGTTCATATAAGTAAGGGAGACATTTCGGTGTTTCTATGAAATTTAATTCTTATCAAAATACATGTATTGCCGGATTTATTTTAGTTGAAGCAAAACTTCTCACTGTTCTTAGGTGAAAATAGTGGTGAACGCTACGCGTCCTCACCATTGTTGGTATCCATTCACAACATTGCAGAGCCACTGGGAGGGTGAATATAGAAGCAAGTTTAAACACACTCCGGAAACACTACGACTGGTGTGCAACACAGCTAAACAGTTTAGGAAGCACTGTACCTCCAGCGGAGAACCGTACCAAGAAACACCTGAAATCTATATTTAGCCCAGTGGCTTTGTAACACAATGAAGGTGTTTACCAGTTTACCACATTTCTTGTGATAATATACACTGGTGGCAGAATTCATAGTGAAGGGCCAATCGATCTCTTATTTGGGATTACAAGCAAAAAATAAAAATTTATTCAAATGTTTATTCAATTATTTTTTAATGCATCTTTTATAACCGTGGTAGGTAGCTATTTTTTTGTCTCATGTGCTGAGCTTTGCCATTTACTAAAACTGCTGTTTTCTTGTCCGCATAGATTTTAGACATTACATATCCCTAGAGGAAAAAGTCTAACGGTGCGATATCACACCATCTTCGTGGCTAAACAACCGGCCCAAAACGTGAAATTATCTGCTCACCGAGGTTTTCTCTCAATAAATACATTGATTGATGCGATGTGTGGGAAGTGGCGCCGTCTTGTAGACGCCATGTGTCGCTGATATCACGAGCTTCAATTTCAGGCATCAAATAGTCGGTCATCATGACTCGATAACGGTCGCCATTGACGATTACGTTCTCACCGACATCATTTTTGTAGAAATATGGACCGATGGTTTCACTGGCCCACAAATCACACCAGCCCTTTGTTTTTTCTGAAAGAAATGATAGCTCTTGCATCTCTTCAGGTTGCTTTCCGTCCGAAATGCGTCAATTTTGCTTGTTTACATACCCATTAAGCCAATAGTGGATCTCATCGCTGAACAAAATTTTGCTCGAAAACGTCGGATCTTGGAACTTTTTTTTTAAAACCTGCGCCAAGTCGTTCCATACGTTAGGCCGAGTTGCTGCGAACGGCGCCAAATCGACTCTCCACGGTCTTTCTGTACACTCTCAGCTACGGTTGCTATATTTCTTCTTCAATGCGTGCTGGACGTGGTCTATTATAATAAAGTTGAACGATTTGTAAATATTGTCGCGGCGTAAGTCTTTCCATGATGAAAAATCAAACAGTACTGAACAATAACAATAACATGGCAGCTTATAAAATGTCTATTGAAAAAAAATACCTCTACTTGGATAACCCGTTATTTGCATATCTAGTCTATTCGAGTTGGGGTAATTTGCGGTCCGATTTCATATAACGTAAACTGCTTTTTATATAATGGGATGCGGAATTTGGCAGCTCACAAATTCATCGTAAAGCTAAGCATTTTTCATACTGTACATACTGAGAACGTTTTGACACACCACCGCTATTTGTGTTGTTTACAGTAACTTAAAAGATTCTTTTCGGCTGAAAAAGGGCGATTACTTTTTACAACTTTCGACGTGGATTATCACAGCAACGATGCAGCGATGAACTTAATTCAATTTTTGACGATGAAGCTCCATCAAGGAACAGTATTTTTCAATGGTATTGAGAATTCATTTTAGGTCGTAGATCATTCCAAGACGAATTTCTTAAAGCTTGTTCAAAATCAGTTGGTATTCCAGAAACTATTGATGCTGTCATCCGCCATATAGTCCTGACTATAAGTCAACGTTTTTCGACACCTGAAGAGGCGGCTGACGCGTTCCGAACGGATGTTTCGAAGATACCTCAATCAGAGTGACGCCACGGAAGGCATTATTCAGAATAGCCTTGAGAGCCGAGGTGCATGCTACTTGGCGAGGAGACGCCGGTGTGTGCCACTCGGAAGATTGCCTCCTTGTCTCGGGATCATACTCAAAGACCCCATGAATCGTTACCAGTGATTACGTTATTAAAAAAATTCACGAGTGACATTGTCGGTGTTTGTCGAATTCGCAGGTCTCCCAGCACGGTCTTCATCAGCAACATCTTCCCGGCCCTTCAAAAAGGCCCGGTGCCACCACCACTTCTTGCTATCATACTAAATGTCTCTGTCGCAGATTTACCGAGTTTCACAAAGAGTTTAATCGCGTACCATTTTCGGCTTGCACCACTGAGAGAAACGAGAAAATGTTTGTCCTGACTCTCCAGGTCAGTCCTGTTACTTTCCGGACAAGCCCTGTATCTAGATTGTGTCCAGAAAATACTCGGAATATCGATGCGCACTCAAAGTGTGGGAGTGACTTTGAGCAATACAGGTGTAATCTTACATCCTATAATAAGGACTTTATGTTGGAATGAGAGATTTTAAGCAGATATAAAACAGCTCCCCAACACGAGAAGTGGCAAGGCTGCACATGGTTCTAGGTAGACAAGTGAGTAGACACATCGTGAACTTCTGAAAAAAACATCAATTGTTAGATTCCAGTGAGGTGTAACAGGGAGAACCCGTTCTAGCAGCGAAATTATTGTAAGAAGCTCAGTTCTGTGAAGAATTAGTTTCTTTATGAATTTTCATATGATGATCTTTATGATATAATTATCAAGAGAGCATCTCAGAAAGAAAATATATATTCTTTTTATAACCTGAACAGGGTATATTAAATTTGTCGCGAAGTTTGTAACACCCAAAAGGAAGCGTCGGAGACCCTATAAAATATATATATAAATGATCAGTACGTTGAGCTGAGTCGATTTAGCCATGCCCGTCTGTCTGTCCGTCCGTCTGTCTGTCTGTATATATACGAACTAGACCCTTAGCTTTTAAGATATCGTTTTGAAATTTTGCAAACGTCATTTTCTCTTCAAGAAGCTGCTCATTTGTCGGAACTGCCAATATTGGACAACTATAACATATAGCTGCCATACAAACTGAACGATCGGAATCAAGTTCTTGTATGGAAAACTTTCACATTTGACAAGATATATTCACGAAATTTGGTACAGATTATTCTCTGAGGCATCAATGTAATCTGCGAAGAAATTGTTCAGATCGGCTTACTATAGCATATGACTGCCATACAAACTGAACGATCGGAATCTAGTGCTGGTATGGAAAACTTCCACATTTGACAAGATATATTCACGAAATTCGGTATAGATTATTCTCTGAGATAACAATGTAATCTCCGAAGAGATTGTTCAGATCGGCTTAATATAGCATATAGCTGCCATACAAACTGAACGATCAGAAAAAAGTTCTTGTAGGGCAAACTTTTGCATTTTTTTGATTATTTGATTATTTTCTAAGGCAACATTATAATCTCCGAAAAAATTGTTTAGATCGAATTAGCATATAGCTTCCATATAAACTGAACACATAGTTACTAAAAGAAATACACCTGTGAAGGGTATATTAGCTTCGGTGCAGCCGAAGTTAACGTTTTTTCTTGTTTATACCACTAAAGAGATTTACAGAGTAGAAAAGCCTAAAGTATTTAGCTTAATCTAGAACATTGATGGTAGTTTCACAATATTTTTGTTGTCATGGTTTAACTTAGATGTCTGACATTCCAGTTTGGAACATTATCATACTTTTACATCTACATATGATATAGGTATGTATGTGCGATATTTGTAAATACATATAGAAAAGAAAAATGGCAATTACGAGCATCTATCGAAACAATTCCACTAAAGGTCTGCAAGAAAAAAAGTAAAGCATGACTGCTTCCGTTGCGGTTGACAAAAGCACACCCATTTCGTATTATCATCTTAAAAATAGAACTCTAACATGTGTGTGTGAGTGGAATGTCTATGCTTATGGCTCGAAGCGTGGGGGTGGGATTGACTGTCAAATATCTGCCGCTAGCTTAATGTCATCGCGCAATCATCTCTGTAATTTATGAGATGGACAAACTTCTTTCGTTAAAAAATCGTAACAAGCATAGTGCCGATTATTCGTTGAATGGTCGGCAGTGATCTAGAAGTCCATATGGAAGTGTGTTCGCGTGAGGTGGTGGTGGCTGGCGTTCATTGAGCAGAGGGCTACCAGCAGAGCTAGCGACAGCCAAAGTAGCAACGGCGCGTGGCGTGTGTTTTGATTTGTAACGTTTGTCACTTCATTATTATGCGATTTATTAATATGTAATAAATAAAGTATCAACAAAAGCAATGATATAGGCAATGTATCCAAGTTGAATGGATATGAATGCAATGCACACACCTACTTACTTGCATAAATTTACAATACGAGTATATGGGACGTATGTTTAGGGATGGATTTCGTCGGTCAGTTGAAACGTATAATGGAGGATATATACATACATAGTAAATGATCCGGCCACGCGTTGCTGTGGCTATTGTGCACATCAAATATTATTGTAATAAACTATTTAAGATGAAAATGATATTGACAATATAAGGATCCAAAATATAGAACATGAGATGCAAAGATGAAAATGATTGATACAAAAATTTTCCCCATGGGAAAAAAAATATTGAATTTTCAAAATCTTCTTCTTCTTTTTTACTGGCGTAGAAGCCGATTACGCGGTTATAGCCGAGTTAACAACAGCGCGACAGTCGTTTCTTCCTTTTGCAAGGTGGCGGTTCCATCGGAAATTCCAATCGAAACCAAGTTCTTCTCCACCTGGTCTTTCTAACGGAGTGGAGGTCTTCCTCTTCCTCGCTACTGCGTTGAATACTTTCCGAGCTTAAGTGTTTTCTTCCATTCGGAGACATGACCTAGCCACCGTAGCCGTTGTCTTTTAATTCGCTGAACTATGTATGTATGTACAAGTACATGTCGTCGTATATCTCGTACAGCTCATCGTTCCATCGAATGCGATATTCGCCAACCATAAATCTTTTGCCGAACTTTTCTCTCGAAAACTCGCAACGTCGACACATTAGATGTTGTCATCGCCCATGGTGCGGTTGTTAAGACCAATGATATCAATCTTATCAGCATAAGCCAGCGGCTGTTCACTCTTATAGAGGATGGTACCTTCTCTGTTTAGTTCTGCAGCTCGAATTATTTTCTCCAGAAGTAGGTTGAATAACTCACACGAAAGGGAGTCGCCATTTCCGAAACCTCGTTTGGTATCGAACGGCTCGGAGGGGTCCTTCCCGATTCTGACGGAGCTTTTAGTGTTGCTCAACGTCAATTTACATAGTTTGAGTGATCGTTGAGGGTTGATTTCTTTCTAGATATTTTAGTAAAGATTGCTTTGGCTTCATTTTGTTGTGCTTATGTTTTGAAATATATATTTTTTATTGTGGAATTGTTTTACTTTGAACATTATTGATATATAAACAATTCTATCTTTTAAGTGGAACGAAACTGGACACAGTACGCCGAATTGTAATAAAATCGATTTAGTAGACCAAAATTAAGTTCTTGTATGAAATTTTTTGTGGTTGTGAAGGGTATTATAGCTTGTTATATTCGTTTTTTCTTGTTATCTGTCGACAACAAGAGCATTAGAGAGCTTGTTCGTCCATTCTTTTACATATTTCGACGTTAAAATAGCACCATGCATTTACAGGTTTTTATTCAATTGATATAGAAACGCTGGAATTATTTCTCCCAAACAATGCCCATGCATTGCCCAGTTAGCATGCCATCATTTACGAACGATTAGTATTACACGTCACGCTGCTAAGTAGTCAAAACAACGGTGACAAAATGTTTGCGGAACAATTTTATGTTATACTTGTAAAGTGATTTAAACGAGAAGCTGTGTTTCAACAAAATCATGAAGTTGAAATGCAGCGAAGCGGAAGTGATTGAGTAGAAATCATTGGCAACACGCGCCAGCGCAAGAAGCATTTTCGTTGAGTTAAGTTCACAAATGCGAAAGTATGTTTATTTAAATGTTTTCCTTTAGGGTGCCGTTTAAGGCGCGGTGGGTGCGCCAGCTTCAAAACTGGCGGTCCTTTGAGCATATTTGAAATTAAAGGGAAGCGTTAAAATTGACGCAAATGATTTAGGCGAGCGTCGCTCGGTTATCGCCACGACTTTGGTGGCTGAAACGGCGGTTGTACTGCTCTTGAATAGTTGATTATGATTTGTTGTTGTTGTTGGCTTCATTGCGCGACTGACACGTGTCCATGTTCCGACTGCGTCCAATTCCAGCTTATGACACGCCCACTTATTAGTAGGCGATGACAAACAAAAGGAACTGATTTCATTTGAAGTAAGCGGGAGTGAGGAAGCCAAGAAGTAAAAAAAAATCCGTTTGCTGGAGAGAATGGGTTCACTTTCTTTCTTTTATCCAAAGATTTAATTAACATTTTTATGAATAATACTATTTTCACGACTTATATATTTTAATACACGTAGGCTATAAAATATTTTTAAAAAGTTCAATATGTGTGTTCAAGATTTAGGTTTTTTAGAATGCAGTCCTGCCCATAATTAGTAAGGACGCAAACCAATACCAGTCAGCTGATTGCTGAATGCTGAATGATCAATATGATTGTGTCCTCCTTTTATTCCTTGTATTCATAGACTAGTAGTTTCACTCTAGCTTAGCGAATGTAATTGTAAATCTACAATATGTGATGCTACAATCCGTTCACCAAATGTATATTTAAGGAGGTATTCAATAAAGAAGCGGCTTTTTGGCGTTAGACGGTTATACAATACAGACGTGCTTTTTTTTAATACAATTCTTGTACATCTTTTTTGGTGCCTCCTGTGAGAAACTTTCGATCCCGTTTTAATGTCAAGATTTTTATGATGGCTAGTTTGAATCTACGTACTTCAGCGCATGCCGCAATTGTGCGCATTGGAAAAATGACTGAAGCAGCTAATTACAACAGTATTGAGTGCGATGTGATTCGCGCACAGTTGGACAAACATTTTGAAAGGTTTATGGAGTATCATACGGACCTGGTGTCTTCAGCACAATCCAGCGAGTTGACCACACATGACGACTTCTTGGCTGCTACGGAGTTGCTGTACACACAAATATGTATTCAACTATGTCGTATATGTGGTGCTGGTGAAGGTGATGTTTGTGTGGCGAATCAATTGGACATGCGATTAGATCCAATTAAGATTCCTGTGTTCAATGGTGACCCAGCGAATTGGCTGCCTTTCAAAGATTTGTTCGAGGCACTAATTCACGATCATAAGGATCTGGATTCCAGTTACAAATTAAGCAAGTTACGCCAACATGGCAATTCAGATAGCGTACCATTGGTCGGTGGACTTTACACAGGCGGCTATGAGGACATGTGGCAGGAGATGAAACGGCGATTTGATAATCCACGCTTGCTAGTGGAATCGCCCGTGCAGGGTATCCTGAATTTGCCGAATCAACCCGCAGAATCCCAGAAGGGCTTGCTTTGACTAGTTGGCAGCGTCCAAATTGTGATGCCAGCTTTAAGCGTTATGGGTCTTCCGGTAAGGCATTGGGACGCCCTCTTGGTGCTAATTCTGCTACCTAAATTGCCCACAATCACCCAAACACCTTCCTACTCTCGGTCTTGACACATCACAGGAGTCTAGCCAAACACCTGCATGCATTCCGTAAACTTCATAGCACCACCACTGCAGCATGTAAAAGGACTGTCATAGTAGCATTGGACTTGTCGAAAGCCTTTGACATAGTCAACCATACAACGCTACTTGCGGTCATCGAACAAACCACGCTCCATTCTGGACTATCTGAGCGGTCGACAATTATCGGTACTATTTCGAGGTGAAATTTCTAAATTAAGGATAATTAAACAAGGGATTCCGCAGAGTGGTGTCCTCCCGCCGCTACAATTTAATCAATATATTTCGAAACTCTCACATTAAACATATCTTATCAAAGCCAAGTGAATGTCTAATTTCGAGACTTTTTCCATGAAATTGTTAGGTGATTTTAAATAACATACATACATCTGCACAAACATGTGTTATATGAATTCCAGTGCGAAGTGGCCCAACGTCAGCTTGAAAAATCTGAAACAACCCCTTTCATCCTTTTTCCAAATTCGCTATTGTTTAGGCACAATACGGTGATGCGGAGATTAAATTGACATTCTAATTTGAATATTTGTCGCGGCTACCGACTTTTCTTCCCTTTTTTCTGACATTTTTTGATGCCATTATATTCTTTATTACGGCGCTTGTTGCTGCTGTTTCCAATGACAATTGCCGCCTGGTGTGCAAAGCTTGTCGGGCTTTTCGCATGCTGCAAACAACATAACATTCGCTGAAGTGTAAAATTGTTTTCGGGCTTGTAATCGTTACAACAACAATGATAATCACTTTGCCAAAGTGTAAAATATTTTCAATATTTTTGCAGTCTCGCCACATGTTGCTATAGGGTAAAATAGTTGTATTCATCTAACCGCTGTTTACATTACCTAAACCTAGTCAAGAGTCGTCATAAGGTCTGTTATAAGTTTAGACCGTTATGAAAATGAAACTGCAATATATTTATTAATAAAGTTAATTAGAAATGTTCATATTAAATATGCGATGTGCAAAATTTTATTCCAAATGGTAACCTTTTGCTATCACACAAGCCCTTAAAAAATCGGCAATTGATCAATAGCCACACGTTCAATTTCTATTGCTATTGATGATGTTGTTCGAATCAAAGATTTTTTTTTAAATTTCTGTGGATTATTTGACAGATCTTGTTCTCCAACTCTGACCACAAACCTTTGAATTTAAATTTGGATTTCTAGACTGCTTTTAAGCCGCTGTTGGGTGACCCAATGTTCTTCATCGACGAGAGTACTGCTTAACTGCTTTGTTACGCCTTTTAAAGAATTCTGCTGGTACACTTTTGCTCCCTTTTGAAGACCTTTAACACAGAAGTGAAGAGGTGTAATGCCTATATACTAGGAGGCTCCTTATTAAATCATTGCAGGAGCTGGATGGTGACAGTAATAAGATTATGTCGTTTTGCTTTTTAAAAAACTCTGAAAGTATTTCTCCGCCTTTGATCCGTACAAATTTCATACGAAATATTCGGTTACACCCGAATTTACCCTTTCCTTATTTGTTTTACCTTAACATTTATACCGAATGAGGCGTAGTATTGTTTTGTCTCGACAAACCACTGGAAAATTTGGCAAATATGGAAAGAGTTGTAGGAATATTCGAGGCAATAACAAGCTTGCGCTGTGACTATCACAGATGATGCAGGTTAATCGCCGTCAAAGTCAGAAAAAATAATTGAAAAAAGTAAACATACAGATTTTTTGCATCGAAAAATAGCAATTGCAGATAATCTCATGGCATATAGAGTTGAACATTCATTTAACTTTAACAATATGACATATAATCATCTGTATATGAGATATGAACTTAAAGAAGCAGCGAATTTTGGCGGGGATACCGTATAATTAGGGGTTTAGACTGATTGCGCTTAATTTCATTAAAATATCGCACACCTTGAACAAATAAAATTAAAAATTGTGTTATATACATATGTATATATACATATATCAATTATTATATTTATTTATATTTTATATGAGGTAAATGTATCGTCCATACAGAAAGGATAACGACACCTATGAAATCATATGATTGATGATGAAATTGGTTCAAAATGGTTGGTTGTCATCGTACCATATTTCGATAGCTTTAATATGTTTGTATTATTTTATTTTTAAAACAGCTAAAAATAATAGTTGTGAAAAGTTGTAAACTGATAATTTACTCTTAGGCTAATTGGCTTGAAAGTCATTGCTGCTTCCTACCTAAAGCTCCCCTTCGCGTACCCCCCTATTTTAGCGATGTACGCCAGTGTGAGGCTATCCCTCATCAGCTGAGGAATGGCAGTAGAACCTGCTTCAATTTCGTGAAGTAAGCTATAGCCCACTGGATTGAGTCCGTAGTAAACAGTTGTCTTGCGACTACCCAATCTAAGCTAAGTGGCTTGTGCTCAACTACAAGTAAACACTGTTCTTCGCGAATTGTTTCCGGAAAATGCGGACGCAAAAGTGCCGTAGCTCTTTTTTCCGCACTGGTCGTAAATATCCTGTCACATCTTTTAATTATTAGTGCTGTGTCAGTCTTACCTTCCGGTGTAGAGGTGACGTTTTCACAGAAGTTCCTAAACCTTTTTGGCAGATCTAATGCTTGTTGTTGTTGATATCATGTTGTTGCTTGACATGAACTTCTAGTGCCGACCTTATGATTCTATGATCCGGCATGGAGGACTCTGATGACACCCTCCATTATGAGATCATTCCGTTCATTAGCTCGTTGCTCAAAGTGATGTCCAGCATCTTCCTCCTGTTTATTGTAACGAATGGTGTACAACCCACATTTTCCATATTTAAGTTGCTACTAATGATATATTTTAAGAATGTTGCAGTCCGTACTTTTTTATTCCGAGTGATAAGGGTTTGCAACACATCCCAGTATAAGCGGCAGCTTGTGTTGCCTGCAATAGTTTACCAGACTGTCCACAGCCTCTGTGGTGCTGTGGATGTGGAAAATTGGCAGCTGCCAGGACAAAATCAACTACATCGCTGTCTTTGGCTTGCATAGCAACCAGGTCCTGTGTCAGGAACTCTGATATAGAAAAGAAATCAATTTTATCCTGACTACTACACAACCTTTAGGTCATCTTGAGGCCTCTGGCCTCCACTTTGTAAACCCATGGTTCTTGGATCAGCTCGCGTTGACGGCCGAGGCTGACGCCACGTGGTGAAAATTCACCAGGGCAACTTCCACATTGTCGGCCACTACAGAATCGGTTCTATGAGGGTCATCATGCACGCCGGGATTGCCGGCTGGTGATAGAGGGGGCATTCGATCCCCTTTTCCGTTTCCTTTTGCGAACACCTTGGTTATCCGCCCGATGCGACTCCCCCGAATTTGAACAGCGGAGCCTGCTGTGGAGTATTTTGGTAGTGCTTGCCACAGTCACAGCGTTCGCAATCGATTTCGCCTGCTGAGCGCCGCTGCAAGAGGGCGTGACGTCGCCGTTGGAATGCTCCTCAACCAGCGCTCGCTCCAGCTTCCAGGATGCTAAACTTCTATTTAGCCCTTACCAACAACGGTGCTGTCGTTGTTGCCGTTACGGTTATCCTTTGTCGTTATCCGTGTTTATTGCCTTGTTGTGATAGTCGTTTTTACTATACTTTTGTTGTTTGGTTCTTTTGTCATCTGGTTTGTATGACTCTATGCTCAACATGGTGAACTATTGGATCTATGCTGGATGAGGAGGAAGAAGAAGGCCCGCTGCACCGGAGCCGCATAAGGCCACCGCTACCTCCCAATGTGGTTACCTCCTGGCTGCAAGTTAACTAATGGGCATGTACGTCGCATCACACCCCGAAAAGGTGTCTGCCATTCGCAGAGGAGCACACACCCAACTTATAGAATCCCAGTGAGGACTAATTAAACATTTTTTTGCCAGAGACAACTACAATAATCCGGTAAACTTTGCTGGTTTGATTGGTGGAATATGTTTGGCGAAAGAATATTGCGAATATACACGCAGCCCCCTTTGTTAAACTCAGTGAGGCAATAAAAAGCATATGTACATACGTATATAGTTCATTAAACAGTTCTCTTTTATTAAATTGAAATTATTAATTTATATTTTATTTTACCTATATTTCTGATTTGGGCTATACAGGGTGAACTTTCAGTTCATTTACAAAAGACGTCGATAAGGTAGCACTGGTTAAGTGTCAGTATGCAACCCGTTTGCTGTTGTGTGAATTAACTGAATTAAACAAGAACGTAATTATTTAATAAAATCTATTTTTGCATTGCATAAAGTGAAATAAATGTTTGCGAACGAATTATTGATGCCTTCGTGGATACAAAAGTTAAAAAAAAATATATTTACACTGTATGTAAAATTTATATTATATCAAAAAATATGTATATACCTTAAATATTTGAAATTTTTATAATTATAACTTTGAACACTTCAATGTTTAATGTACACATTTCTATATCGTTAGCTGAAATACAAGCGGCCCTAACCAACAAAAAAATCAAAATGGGTTTTTTGATTATAGAAATTTTTGACTCGTCCTGGATAATGTCGTGGGATAAAAAAAAAAATTATATGTAACAAACCTCATTGAATGTTCCAAAACACAACGTGTAACTGTTGAAAATTCCAAACGCTCCAACACTAAATATTATTTTCTAAAGCACAATACAAATCGAATACAAGTTTGTCGGCAAATGTTTCTATCAACTTTGGGCTTATCAGAAAAAATGGTACGTTGTTGGACCCAATCCAGTGGCTTACATTGCACCCAAAAGAGTCTACAAACGCAAAATTCTGATCAAAATAAAGAAAGATTACACTATAAGAAAAGATGTAGCTACTTACAGAACTGGTTAAAAGATTTACCAAAGTTGGAGTCGCACTATCGTCGCAAATATACAACAAAAATATATTTTGAAGCAGATTTCAAAACATACAGACAGATTTATGAACTTTATTCTCAATCATGCGAAGAACATAAAAACAATGATTTTGCTCGAGTATCATTTCCAATTTTTATGAATGTTTTTAAATCAAGCAATTACTCGTTATTTAAACCACGAAATGACCAGTGTGACTTATGTTTATCTTTTAAATCAAACAACTTGTCACAGGATATATTTGACATTCACCGAAATGAAATGGAAAGGATGCGAAATGAGAAGCAAAATAATATCGAAAATGCCAAATTAGGTGCATTTCTACTATTTTGCATAGATATGGAGGCAGTTAAACTTATACCACAGTCCAACGCCAGCTCCTCTTATAATATAATGAAACTACAAGTTCACAACTTCACTATATACAATGTTATAAGTCACGAGTCTGATAATTACGTTTGGGATGAAACCGAAGGAACTCTTGTCCCATCAACGTTTACAACAATTGTTTTAAAACATTTAAAAACCCAACTTTTGAAACATCCTCACATTCACCACATAGTTATCTACTTTGATGGTTGTTCTTACCAAAACAGAAATGTTGTCCTTTCTAATGCGTTGCTCAGTGGAAAAGACATTACCATAGAACACAAATACTTAGTAGTAGGTCACACGCAAATGGAATGCGATTCCACTCATTCTCTTATTGAGAGACGAATCAAAAATAAACAAATACATTTGCCATTTCAACTAGTAGAATCAATAAGAGCAGCCCGGAAAAATCCTATGCCTCTACAAGTTCACCACTTACTCTACAAATATTTCCTCGATTACGAGTCTGTTCCAATGAGGTATTCATCTATTAGACCAGGTAAGGCACACTTTTAATGTCTAAGAAATTTTCCAAAACTTTATTGCTTATTAAATTTTTAGGAAGAAAAACAGGAGACCCTACTCTCAATAAGGTACGCGCATTGTCATACGAGCAGACTGGAATTATTTATTTTAAAACTGATATAAATGACGATTATGCCCAGCTACCTCAAAGAACTTCAAAACAATTCACAGTTGTCGAACCTTCCCAATTGCATCTAAGCAGACTAGCAATTTCTAATAAGAAATTTCAGCATCTGCAGGAGCTAAATGAAGTACTACTAGCAGACTGTCATTATTTTTATGACAATATACCCTATGAAAATTAATTATTATACGAGAGTTGCTAATACACAAGCTGATAAAGTATAAATTACCGTTACCTCTGAACTGTACTACATATTTATTTAATCTTCTTGAATTAATTTTATTTTCATATACTTATTAATTTCATATATAATGCATTCAAAAAAATTTGGCAACCATGCTTAGATAAATTTTTCTTTATTTTGTTTTAAATATAATTTTTAGCATCTACCCATTGTTATTACAGCGATATATTACTTCATTGAAAATGTATTGACAAGTTACTGACAAATAACTAAAAAAATTGAATTGTACTTAGGGCTTTTTGTTTCAGAAAATCAGGCGTCAAAAGGACGTAAGTAACATAACTTTTAAAATATTTAAAAAACATTATTTTCTTTCAAATTTAAATTTGTAGTTATTTTACAAGTTACATTGAAAAAAATTGCTCTAAACACTTTAATATATAAGTTTTATACAGTTTTTTGTTTCTCCTGTAAAGTAATGAAAATGTTAGATAGGGCCGTTTGCATTTTAGCTAATGATATGTACACATGGTAACTTTCCAATTTTTAACATACATTTAGGCGAATGCATATGTGCATTCATAATCACCAGGAAGGTGGAAGAACGAATAGAGCTCACCACAGGGGAGTGGATACAGACAATGGGTATAAGTGCGTATGCTAAACAAATAATTGCAGTGCTTTCTACAATTCGAGTAATAAATGCCTTACTGGCTGTATCAACCGAGGCTGCTGAAGTATTAGTCAGTCGACTGAGAAATGGAAAGCGTCTGCTTTCATAAAAACTGAGACTTTTTCAACAGATTAGGCGTCCGTCAGTCCGCACAATAGATGAAACTTACATGTCCTGTCCGCTTTTGATAAAAAAAAGTGTGCATTTGATATATCACATGGCATACAAACATACACACATACATATATGTATATGTAATTAGTTAAAATAGTTCTAAAAAATTTTATACAAAGACGTTAAAAACAAAATATAAACCAGATAGAAATAATTCTCAGCTCAATAAAGATCTTTATTTCCCCCCTTCCTCTTACTGCTTTTTTGAGTTTAAACACTAACTAACTTAGGCCTTCCTTAATTATTTAGTTAAGTCTTAAGTTAAGTAAAATACAAAATTTTTGACCAAACTAATTTTCTATTTTTATTGCTTTAAATACTTATGTATATCGATTCGTAATAACTTTGCTTTGGTTATCTTAGATGGAATACGCCGGCAATAGAGACTAGTGTAAAAACTAAGCTTCTTTTAAAGATTGTAACTGTGTATTAAACTCAAATGTACCCGCTAGTTGAGTAATCTTCCTTTACAAATATATGCAAATAGCTGAAATTCGTCTTTTTCCATCAATAAAATAAATTTACATTTGTTTGGATTATTTTTTTTTTTTTTCATTTTAATTTTTAGACCGCCATGCCGATATTTAATTCCATGCCGTAGTGCGCTTTACTTCCCTTGTTATTGTCTTATGCGTGCGGAGTCAATCATCTAATTTATTTAAGACTCCAACCGTCAATCCGCCCGTCAAACAATTCGCCCCTCAATTTGGTCATACAACTAAGATTCGAAAATAAAAGTAACTTTTCTTGGTAGAAAAGTAAATATAGGGACAACTTTTCTGCTTCCTTCGGCTTAACTGTCAAGCAATTTACTCGGCTTCGGAAATAAATATTTAACGAGAATTAGCTTTAACAGCGCCGTATGTAAATTTGCTCTGCTGGCTTTCCTCCTTTGAGATCTCAATCGTGGACAGACCTTTTAGTTTGACGCTGGTGCGTGGGTAAAACAGCATATGCCCCGAAAATTCATGTGAGCGACTCTACAAAAGGGAAGAATAATAATAACATGTGTTCAAATGCATGTTAATATTTTGTTCCCAGCCTATAATTAGATTTCTCAAACATTACAACTAAAAAATTTAATTGTACTCACCAATTGGTCGCTGGCACAATTACGAAAGAGTCACACTTTTAACTGCCATTTAACTTTAAAGAAGACCATTTGGGATGCAATTGGATATTTATACTTTCGTAACATGTTGCATAGGGTTGTAGTTGTTTTAACGGGCGCCTAATCCCGGTTGGGATGGTAAGGATTAGCTAAGTTGTCGTCAACGAAGAGAGAGGCGTGTCAGATGAGTGGGGTTGGCAGGGCATGCAAAGAGGTAGCCAGTGTCATGCGGAGACTCATTGCACCCAGGACATATATTGGAAATGTCGAGGTCCATTCTAGATATGTGGGAGTATCCAGAACAAACCGGGCACTAGTGGGTGAGAGTGTTAAGTTATTTGCAGAGAGGAAGTGAGAAATGTCGGAGAGGTAGACGTTTACATTTGAACACATGCCATCGATTCCATTGCTCGACGTCAATATCGTGCAATCATCAGCGTTCGAAGTGAGAGAGACTCTCTCTGGTGACAGTGAGAGGGTCGAGATGTAGAAGTTAAACAATAGCGATGAGAGGACACCACCCTGGGGATCCCTTTTTAATTTTTCTCAGTTTTGAACTTTTACCTCGAAATTATACGGATGATTGACGACCGCTCAAGTAGTTCATGGTCCGCTTCTTCAGTCCTGGAGGAAGCGTAGTTTTTTCGACGTCCTGCAGTAGCGTTTTGTTTCTGACTATGTCAAAGACTTTTGACAAGTACAACGCTACGAGAATCGTTCTCTGATAGGGTGGTTTCTGGTTAAGGCCACAAATTTTCTGGTGCTTATGACGATTGGTGCTTTGGTTGTACTCCGCACTTTTCGGAAGCCATGCTGGTGACTTGCTTGGCTTAGGTGGTGAGTGAAAGTCGGGAGTAGAAAGCCAGTGTCTTCACTATTGAGGAGAGGAGAGTTATCAGACGATAGGACTCCCCTTTATTGACGGGTTTCCCAGGTTTCAGTAGTGGGACAACTCTTCCGATTTTCCACACATCGGGTATTTGAAGAGTGGTCAGCGACAGGTTGAGGACCTTGGTGAGGTAACTTACTCCCGTCGAGCATAGATGCTTTAACATCAGCATAGTCACCAGAGCCAATGGATTTGGATGATTTCGCTTTGTTGATGACATCCTGAACCTCCTCATCGGTGAAAGTAAGTGACGCGCAGTTTTGGGCATTTTGCGCAGCCGTCGGGTAACACATCGCTTGGTTTTGTCTACCGAAGGGCGCAGTGTGAATTGCCGCCTAAAGTAGCTCGAGCACTTCTTTGGGTCCGAAAAGGTATGGCCAATGAATTGAATTTCAACTCGGATCATCAAAAAAAAAAAAACCTTGACAGTAGTCCGAAGCCAGGTGTCGCGCTCGCAGCGGATTTGGTTGCGAAATTAGAACGGAGTGCCGCAATTCCTTTAGCCGAGGTGAAAGGAGCGATAGCTGCTGCGACCACCTTGCGTAATTGATGTTCGTTTGCGATTACGTCCGTAGGAATGGGTAAAGAGTGAAGGTGTTCTCAGTAAATTCTGTGAAGCCGACTCAGTTAGCTTTGTTAAAGTTAACGAAGGTGCGGTTGTCCACAGAAATAAAGTCGTGAGGTGTCTCGATCGAGATAATTGTGGCCGGATGGTCTGATGCGAGAGTTAGCATAGGTCGCCAGATTATGTTGTTCATCATATCAGAATGTCGAAACCAGCTCCATCTCCCTACGATCTTTTGACAGGCAGGAGTGCCAAATATCATGATGCGCGTAAAAGTCCCCTAGTACCAAACAGGTTTCACCATTAAGTAGCGCACCTATATTTGAGTGATATTCTGTAGGGTAGATCTTAGCGGGTTCCTAGCTCCACTAACGTGTGGTGCGCAGGCCGAAAAACGTCAGCAGGTGACACCAGCCAGTACAATAATTGCACTTGACTTATGTAACATTAACACATATGACGACACACGGAACACACTCTGCGAGGAACCAGGAGTTGCTAAATGGTTCTCGCACGAGGATTTGAGTGGTATTTGGGGGTTGGATGGAGCCTTTGGCTCAAACGCAGCCATGCCAACAGGAGTCAGGAGGATATGAAGACCCGCTGCTGCAAGGCGACAAGCTTAAACTAACTAAGGATTTGAGTGGTATTTGGGGGTTGGATGGAGCCTTTGGCTCAAACGCAGCCATGCCAACAGGAGTCAGGAGGATATGAAGACCCGCTGCTGCAAGGCGACAAGCTTAAACTAAGACTTACCGATCTAAACGAGGTTAGATCTCCGAAATAACAGCTCTTGGCCGGATAAAATCCGGGTAAATTCCGGTGTGTAGAACCAACTGTTGTGGGAATTGTTGCATAGGGTGTTCAAACATCATTGAACATGCTTACTTGTTTAGTGTTAGCAAAGCCGAGATACTCTTAAACATAGGTATATCCCTACATACATATGTACATAAAAAAACATAAGCATTTACATCCAATGTGCATACAATAATAATAAAAAAGCATATAGAAATTATAAACTAAATGGGTATACACAAGTCATAAACACACACTTTAGAAACCCACTTGAAAACAACCAAATATCATGCAGAATAAACAATATGCTGCAATTGCTGCAACACATACCAACATACATACATACATAAGATAAGGTTCCTAAAATAGTATATAAGCAATGAAAATATAAAATAAAAATTAGAATGAAATAATTCTCCCTCGTTGCAAGTCTTTCATTGCACCCCACCGGCAGTATGGTATTGAATAAAACCCTCAATGAAGTTTCATGGTAATCAGGCAGAAATCGTGAGACGGTGTGCGGAATACCACTTTGCGATTGCGAATACACATTTTTCGAACATGAAATCGGTGCGAATTGGCATGTTCTAGAAATCGATCTCGCAAATTTTTTGACATTTTGATATCGATCAAAAAGAAGTGCGCGAAATTATTGAATTTGCTTTTAAAATTTAAAATGTAAGTATTTGAGCCAGTTATTTGGATTTTAAAATTTTTATTAATAATTTTATAATAATTTTTTTTTCTTACTAACACTTTTTTTTTTATTTTATGGGAAAAAATGTAGACTTGGCGAAAAATTTCGTGAAAGGGGATCGCGTTGCTGCGGAGGCTTTGTGGGCAGACCTTGCTAAAATGCTAACTGGCGAAGGTCCACCGCAAAAAGATATTAACGGCTGGAAAAAAGTGAGAAAAATATCACGCGATAGTATACGTGAACTGTACTAACATTTTTTAAATAGGTATGGTCCGATTGGAAAGGCTGTATCTGGAAGAAAATCGCACACAACAAATGCGAAAGCAGAGCTACTGGAGGAGGGCAATTCAAAAAATTTTCACTAATCCTCAGTGAGAAAGAAGTAGCTCAAACTTGCGGAATATATATGCGGCCGTGAAAATCATTGCAAATAGCTCTTCTTTGGACGCCATGCTTTAAAGTATGATGAAATTGCTAGCGGCGGAGCAAAGTCCACACCACGAAAACGACGGCCGGAAGACACAGTACAAGATTGCCTCAAAAAACACATGGCAGGTGCAGTTGAAATGATATCTGATACCTTGCAGCTTCTTTTGGCAAATATGGATAAATTGACCAAATTAGTGACGCAACAAAACGAGCTCATTGCCGAACAAAACCAAGATCGTCGCAAGTATTATCTAGCCAAGCAGGAAAGCTTGATCACTAAAAATGTAATTAAGCAGATGATGCTAGAAATCGAAGAAATTCAAGTCCAAAGGGATATTTATTCCAAACCAAATACTAAAAATATCGAGTAATTAATTTTAGTAAATAATAATATTATTAAATTATCTCATAGTCAAAAAGTTTAATTTAAATGTGATGTTTTTATTGAATAAAAAATATGAAAATTAAACTATACGGTTCAAGTTATTTGCGATTTCAACTCGAATGTATACAGCAGCAGATGGCTGCTATAATCAGCAACTTCTTGGGCCAGAAAATCGTGCACTACATCTATAGCAAAGGCATCCAGGTTATAATGGCGACAAATGTTGTGCAAAGCACTGCATGCTTTACTTTACTTGGAGTGCGGTAAATTGAATTTGTGTTATGGTGACCCACCGATAAGGGATAAGTAAATATGGTTTCAAGTCATATCCTGAATCTCAGGACATCACGAACAATTCTCTGAAACGCTTCTTTATTTATTCT
>CM050325.1:55230218-55433515 GCA_027475135.1 Bactrocera correcta | reverse complement strand
ACTATTAGAGTGTTACGCGTTTGCGCGCAGCTATTCGAGAAAAGAGGGCGGAACTATGAGCCGACAACTCTTGGTTTCTGCACCACGATAAACCGCGATGCACCGTCATATACTAAATTAATTCTTTGTGAGTTCTTCGCCAAATTGTCAACCAATATCGTGTCACAACCACCGTATTCACCATGATTGAGCTTCTAGCTATTTAGCAAACTCAAATTACCATTGCGGGGAAACCGTTTTTAGTCATTAGAAGGCTATTCCAGAAATTGACATTATTAACTGTTTCAAGGATTGGAAAATATGTCGGCATAAGGGTATTGGGGTTAAGGGGGAGTACTTCGAGTGGTACGTCATAGATATTGAAGAATAAATTAAGAATTTTAAAACTATAAATACAGTCTTACTATTTTTTGCTCATATTATTATTGATAAATCAAATAAATGACTCATATGGAAAAAAAAGTTACAAAAACTGTGGTTTTCCAGCGCATGTTCGGGATATTGGATCATTGGAATAATAATCAAGTTACGTCATCTCTTAGCAAACAGCGCATTTTGTTAAAAGCTTATAGCAAAAAAAATTATATAAATATTTATACCCTTATGTATATTAAGTTTGTCACGAAGTAACACCCAGTAGGAAGCGCCGGAGATTCTATAAAGTATATATATATAAATAATCAGTATGTGGGGCTGAGTTGATTTAGCCATGTCCGTCGGTCTTTATATATACGAACTAGTTCGTGAGTTTTTAAGATATCCTTTTGAAATTTTGGAAACGTCATTTTCTCTTCAAGAAGCTGCTCATTTGTCGGAACTGCTGATATGGGACCACTATAACATATAGCTGCCATACAAACTGAACGATCGGAATCAAGTTCTTGTATGGAAAACTTTCACATTTAACAATGTATCTTCACAAAAGTTGGCACAGGTGATTTTCTAAGGTAGCAATGTAATCTCCGAGGAAATTGCTTAGATCAGTTAACTATAGCACATAGCTGCCATACAAATTGAATGCTCGGAATCAAGGACTTGAATGCTTTCGCATATGACGTGGTATCTTCACGAAATTTGACATGGATTCCTGCTTAAGATAATAAAATAATCTTCGAAAAAATTGTTCAAATGTCCATACAAACTGAACACTTAGTTACTAAAAGAAATGCTGTGAAAGGTATATAAGCATCGGTGCAGCCAAAGTTAACGTTTTTTTCTTGTTTTTTTTTTTTATTCACCATAACTATTCCTCAGTCATCACTTGTAATATGTAATATACAAATGTATTATAAATAAATAAGTTGAAGTGCGAACTTTGAGTGAACTTTATCGTTTATCTACCCTGAGCAGCATAACTTTTCCAGACTTCTCAAACTGTTTTTAATTTTAATGCAACGTACAATACAAGTTTATAAAATTGCCACTGAGCTCTAAAGCTATTGATATTCAAACTAGACACAACTAAACAGCCACTAACATATGCTTAGAATGCTTACGCTTAAACGTTTTTAGAAAATAGATTATGTGAGCGGAAGTTTGTTAGAACTTTCTTGTTTTGCTTTGTTCGGCATAAACACTTAATTCTTGAAATCTGTCACTTAAAGTGGCTACTCGTGTCGGGCATGCCGAGTGAGTCTAACGGCTACTAATGGCTTGTGAATGGCATTTGCCTTAAAGGAAATACCATTGAAAATAAAGAAAGCAAAGTGTAACAACAAAAGGTTTACAAAATTTGCGCTCAGGAAATTTGAATAACTTTCAAAACGAATATTTTAAAAATAAACGACGACAACGAGATGGAATATTTGCAGTTTTAGTTATGGTGTCGAATTGCATTTTCCGCATGCCAACTTTGTTAACAAGTATTATTGCTGTAACACTTTCAAATTCGGCTGGCAGCACCTTCATACTCCATTAGCCTTTTGTCAGCTTGTGTAAAGTGCACTTCAAAATCATGACTGTTATTCTTAGTTGTTTCGCAGATGCTTTTGCTCAAGCGCCGCATAATTACCCAAGCACTTGAACAACAGTAACAGCACTACAACAACGCGTGGCACTTGCACACACATACATACTTAGATAGCATACATATAAGTGTATGGGTTCATACGACAGCATAATAAAGTGAAAACTTTTACGGCCTTTACGCAGTGCGAAACTTTTCAGAAAATTTTATTAAAAATTCACGGCAAAGCGTTGAAATGTTAAATTGGATCAAGAACAAACTTAGTGAGCGTAACGCACATGCGCCACCCAATGTGGTTTGCTACACTTTTCACTCAACATAAATGGCATTGAATGAAGTGGCTCAGCAGAATGTATTGAGTAAGCGTTTTAAGTACACGCTGTACGTGTATGTGTGCGCGTAAATAGGCGTCAGAAAAACAAAGCAGATTTTTAAATGAAAATACACCCCACATTAGTTTGAGCGAAGCAAGCTGCTTAATTGTAATTATTTCTCTATCGAAGTCCCCCAATGGGGAGCAGTCTCGGGGAGAGCTTTACCGGAGTTATTTTGAAGGTTAATGGAAGGCTGCCGATTATCTTAAAAGGTATTTAGTTTCACAGAAAACGTTTTTATATTGCAACGATTGTAGAACGAGAAAAAAAAATAAAAAAAAACTCAACATTGTGACGTATTTTATACTCTTACGAGCAGTTGCTACAGAGTTTTATAGATTTGTTCACCTATCTTTCGCCTAAAACTAAGAGAGATATACATATATACGGTTATATATACATCAGGTTTGTTTTTATTAACTACTTATTTTTTTCAATCCCATCATGAAATTTCCTTAGAAATATCCTAAAAAAATTCTCTGAAAATCTGATTTTCCCATAGTATTAACATTAAGGACTGGACCAAGGCATGTAAAAATTTTCCATACAAAATACAGGACAATCGTGACTTTCTGTAGCTTAGAGGCATTTTATGGCATCGCTTTGACTTTAGACACATATTCCTCAGAATAGAACACTACAAAAGTGTCCATTGCGACAAAGTCGAAACTCATACCGGCAAGGTAGTACGGGGCTCTGAACCTGACTTTTTCACGAATTTCGCATTTTTTTTGAATATATTTCATAAATGGCAAAAGCTATAGAAAAAATGTACAGGACAAACTTGTAGGAAATTTTATTTGCTACAAAAAAATCCGAGGTCAAAACCGCTCTTATTAGTATATGTACATACGAGGTTTAACAATTAAGTAATGAGACTGATTTTATTGCCGCGCTTGTGATAAATCTGTGACCTTAAAATTCCATTTCTCTTTTTCCAGCATCTCTCCCCTTTCCACTGATATATTTACCATCGCTCTAGCTTGTTTAGTTCGCCTGAGTAGACGTGTGTTTGAAGTGCTCGCCACGAAAATGGAAAAACGAAATCAAGAGCAAGGCGTCGCGATAAAACTTTGCGCCAGATTGGACGAAACAGCTTCGGAAACGTACGCTAAAATTGTAAGAATGTATGGTTATAGTGCTCTTAGTCGTGCCCAGGTGTTTCTATGGCACAAAGAGTATAAGGAGGGACGTGAAAGCGTGGAAGATGAGGCGCGGAGTGGGAGACCAGTCGCGGTGCACATTGACGCGAATGCGCAGCGTGTTCGAAAAAGAACTGTGAATCAAGTCGACTATTGCCAAGTACTCGAAAGATTGCGAAAACGAGTCAACAGGGTGCGCCCAGACATCGCTCGTAACTGGATCCTTCATCACGACAACGCGCCGTGCCACACCGCTCTCAGCGTGACTCAGTATTTGGCCTCTAAAGGGATCGCCGGTTTGCAACAGCCGCATTATTAGCCCAACATGTCACCCTGTGATCGCTGTATAGCTACCCAAGGGGACTACATGGAAGGTGATGACAGAGTTTTAGAATAATTTTCAAATATACGGTTTTTATGGAATCAGTCTCATTACTTAATTGTCATACCTCGTAACATAAGATCTAACCTTAAAAAAATAGTTTCATTGCTTTTGGTAAATTTGTTAGTGAAATATAACATTTTTGAGTTGTGCAAGTTTTGATATTTGAAAAAAAGTGGATGAAAATAATTTTTTAGTGAAAGGTTTTCGCATACACTGTTTTCTCAACTCTGTCTCCAAGTGATTTTTTGTTGTTCTCAAACATTGAAATAATTACGTATGACAGAACTAGAGATTATCCCGAAATAGTTGTCGGGTCTGGCTTTGAAACAAAGAGCTTTTCGTACCACACAAATGGTATCAAAGAGTTAGAAGATCGCTAAAATCAGCGGCAGTTATCTTGATTCTTAAGTTATATTTTTTCCAAACAGATTTATTTTTTTAATGTTACGAAATTCTTCTCACAGCTTTAAAGAACTCTAAGCTGTTTTTTTTTATCAAAGGACGCACATTATTTGGTCTATCCCATGAGAAGACATCCACTCCATTGGAAGGACCAGGTGGAGAAGAACCTGGCTTCGCTTGGAATTTCCAATTGGCGCTACGTTATGAAAAGAAGATACGTGGGCGCGGTGTTGTTATCTCGACTATAATCGCATAAGCGATGTCTGCGTCAGTAAAGAAGAATAAGAAAAAACTTTTGTTAAGCGAATTTACATCGAAGACATTAAGTCATGTCCCCTCTGCAGAAAGTTTTAGATTACCGAAAATCACATCACATCATTGGTTTAGTTAGGTTAGTCTGATGGGCCAGTTTTGGTCCTTTCCGATACATTAATTCTGCTGGCAAATAATATAAACAAAATCTGCAAAAACTCGACTAATGCAATAAAAAATTCATATGTGAAAAAAAATATGAGTAAAATTAATTTCATTAAATAAACAATACTGGATATTCAAGGATCTTAGAGGGCACAGCCCGCAATGTCATAAATAATCTTATCTGTATGAGAAGAGGTTTACAGTTGAAATATTCGTCAAAATTATTCCTCATTGTACTGAAAGCACCGCAAAGAGATCCACTTTGCCAGCAGGCATAAAGTAAAGATATTCCAAGTATTCTAGGTTATGCGAATGACCGACAGATCGACCAAACAAGTTATTCCGAAAACGATCCTTAGCGAACAAAGAACTGAAATTGCGACCTGCTATGATTACCACAGTACTTGTAAGTGACTAACATTAACAGATTATTTATGGCTTAGTAGCTTTGCGAAGATCATTTTGCCTACCACTGTCGTATTCCTAAACATCCAATAGGATTTTCAGATTTATGTGCACTTAGATACTCAGCTTTTAATCCAAGAAGAACAGCTTCATCAATCTCTTGATTTTTATTACAAGAACACTAAATAGTAGCACAGCCCAGGGCAATTTATTACTCTTCACAATCATGTGAGCCAATTACTTCTCGAGCTTAGCTATCGCCGCGTATTTATAAACGTGTTCAGAGAAGGATTTATTTGACGGCAAAATAAATAGAAAACCTTTCTGCTACAACATTAACAGCGTAAACTGTACTTTGCCTACGCCTCAATTGGCGGTGTGCACCAAGAATGCCATCCGCATCGCTGCATCAACCCTACCAACACCGCAACAGCTAATGCCACGAGTAAAACATCTCTGACCACTTGAATGTCACTGCAGCGCTTCGGAGGTTTACTTGCGCTTACTTTAGATTCCATTACAGCTAATGTATTTGTACGTCGTGACGGCACCAGCGCAGTTGTAAGTTTAATCCTTGGTGTTCTTGCTGCTTTGCTGCTCTTTTGCTTCGCTATCAGCACTCCATTGCACACCAAGCGCTGCGAGCCACAAGCCGTATATTTGTATTAAGTTCTCAGTCGAAGTGATATGCATTCTGGTTTTTTTTTTTTATTTTTATTTTTTTTTTTAGAGAAGATGGCATACCTAAGTAGACTGTGAACGATGTAATTCTTGCTATTACTACTTTTTCTCCACCAAAGTTCAGAATTCCTTAAAGTCGTTTAGGGGACATAAGTGTAGCATCAAGTGCTGGTTTATAGATTACAAGTTCGCATGATGTTTCCCGACGGGGTAATAGCGGTCCATTTTATACTTTATACAAAAGTTTCTTCAGAATGAAAGAGATAATCCTTTTATATTGGAGACCAGCTGCATTACTTTTTTTTATTAAAATATTTATTTTTATTTTAATTCAAATGTGTAATGATGTCAATATGCTATACACATATTACCTATAATTCCAATTACCTAATTATTTCGAAAAATTCAACAATAAATACAAAACCATTTGAGTTCATTGAGCAAGAGTAATGGAAAGTGGTTCCGGCTATTCTAAATTTGAATTTTTTGCTTAAAATTTTCTAAAAATCGTTTGTAAATAATGTACACAGAAAATTTCATATCGTTCCGGTGCATATTTTCGAAGTTACACGCAAATTTGAAAATGGGGTTTAAGGGGGTATTCTACTCTAAAAATTTGAAAAAAAAATTCGAAATTTTTTTTTCATAATACGATAGTTTTGATATTCAAAAATATCTCCCTAAAAAGATTTTTCAAAACTTAAATTATTTTCAAAGTTATGGCCATTTTAGTGACGTGGCAACTAGACCGGTTGAGCGAATATCGTATAACGTAAAACTTTAAACTTTTTTTCTCGAAATTACTTTTTTCCACACGGTACCGGCATTATCTCAAGTTCTATACAACAGATTGACTTGAAATTTTGTGTGAACTGTCTTTATACAATCATTTATTGTTCCCACCAGCATCGTGTCAAAATTTTTATTTTTAATATTTAAAAAAATCAGGAATTTCAAAAAAAAGCGTAAAAAATTATTTTTATTTTCAGGCAGTCGCCATTTTTCAAAATTTTTTTTTTCATATTCCCTGAAGTAGGGACTATAACAGCATCCTTACTGATTAAGAATTTCTTTTGATTTTTTTTCAGACCACCAGGAGAGTCAGGATCAATGTCACCAGGATGCGTTATTTTTTTTACACCTGTCTCTCCCCCCTCTAATTATTTTAATTTTTAATATTTTTTTGTAAAATTTTTTTTCTGTATTCTTAAGATATCAATAAAAACGCCATAAAAAAATGGATAGTAAAAATATTTTTGTTTTTTCTTTTTAATAAAATTAAAAAAACTGGCCAAAATTTGATTTCTAGAGTAGAATACCCCCTTAAAGTGCTTGGAAATACAAAGAGATTCTTTAAAATGTTTTCAAAGTCGGTAGTCTCAAATTTTAACACGAATTTCTTAAATATATTTTTAAGTAATTGATCGAAATGATAAATATTTTTTTATAAACAATTTAAGGCTGAAATTTTGGAGAAAATCGTTTTTTTATTTAATCATTTTGTCAAAACATTTTATATCGCTTATTCATACGATTAATTACCAGATTTAATATTAGTTTAACGAAACTAGTTTAGTGTTTTAATTTCAGAGGATCCAGTTCAGAGAAACTTGTATAGTGGTCACCGAAAAATGCCTTGTTTGAGTGGACCTCCCAAATAAATATTTTTACAAATGCTTAGTTCTAAAATACACTTAAAATATAATATATAATATAATGTGTGTAAAAGTGTTTGAATAAATAAATTAAAAGTTTAAAGGAAATTTTACTTGTTTCGGTCTTCTAACTGGATATGACCCCTTAACGTTCATAGAAAACAATTTTTCTGATTTTGTTGTGTTTGGTTCGGTGCAATTTAGAACAGCGCTTTTTCAATTTAATGGAATTTCGTCACTCATAATAAAATATTTTACGAATCAATTCTATGTGAAATTACTAGAACTTTCTTTGCAGTTTTACTTGAATTTTGTCAATATGAATTGTTCCACAAAAGTATGAACTTTAGCCGAATTTCTAAGATGGATTATTCACACAGTTATAGGTGTAATTAATAATGATTTATAAATGCCTTTGGTTCGAAACAGATTCGAGCAATAAATAGAAGAGGAAAAAACTTATGTATTATATTTCAAGGTGTAGTACAAATAAATCTATTATTATTCCTATAGATGTCCTTAGTACTCGGTATCTCTTGTTCTGTATATCGCGATCAGGTTACGGGTGTATGACGTTAGATTAGGTTTCGTACTAAAACACTTCGCAGACAGTTTTGTCTTCGCTCGACTTCGTGGTGCTTTAGCACGCATCATATATGGACACCAACTAAAATATATAATAGATTCAAATCACAAAATATCTGAAGTGACTGATGATGGTGTGGTGGGAGTGGGTTACTGAAGATAACGTCAAGCGAAAACGGTCATGGTCGAATAGCGTTGAGCCGACATAACCCGTGACTAAGCCAGGATTGCGGGTCAGAGAAGTCTTGATACATTTCTGGCAGGTATGACAGGGAATTACCTACTATGAGCTGCTTTTCTACGGGTTAACGTTTAATTAGTATTGTAAATAATTAGATGTCTAAGTGAAGAAATCATAACCTGTTTTGGTTAATTGAAGAGGAATTCCATTCCATCCGCTCTCATCGATAATGATTCAGAAGGAGCTAGAAGATCTGAATGATCGGTTGAGAGGTACTTTTGCCTTTCCATTCGAGATAAAAGCGAGCTTTCAAGCAATAAACTCATTTCCTTAAAAAAAAAAAAAAAACAAAAAAACAAAAAAAAAAAAAAAAAAAAAAAAAAATGTCTCAATTCAACTACAGGTGTATTTAAAATGAACTCTGAACTTTACTTTTGGTTTGTTGTTATAACTAGTGAAAACAAAACCAACAAAGAAGTTGTGTAGCTAACTTTTACAATGAATGCAACTCGGTCAGAGATTAAAGTTCTATTATTTGCAAAGAAACTTTGGGTTAGGAAAATAATTGAAAATTCGTATAAATTTTGATGCTTTTATGCAAGCAAGAATTTCTCTTCACTTCACTTTCGGAGTTTAGTGCGTGTAAAAAGCAAAACGGGAATAAGATAAAGGAGAATATAAAAAATGAACATCCGATGAAATAAAAATAGAAATACTTAGCATTTAAAAATTCAGGTATTAGTACTGAAGGTATCTTATCTCTCACCAAGTTGTCAGTAATTTTATTTTAAATTTATTTTTTAGCTTAAATGAATTATTCTTTATTTACTTACATTTGGAATATGCTTTCCTTTTAAACGAAAGATTTTCAGTAATATTTTGAAGCAAGTATATAAATATTGCATGTGTAATCTTTTTTAGCAAATCAAACTCTGGGTTTACATATATTGTACTTCGAAAGTATGTAAGCTCTCAAAAATAAAATCGGTTTCAACATTTGACTTAGCATTTTTTCACTTGAATACTTGCAACCTAAATTAAACGTTTAAAGTATAATTGTTTTCATTAATACTAACATACATATTAGAGTGGGTCAGTTACAAGAGAGCTAAAAGATTGCAAATGCAGGGAATGATTATTCTAAATAACATTGCCTAAGAGACTATGCGTCTAAAACCGATTTCGAGCCGGCGATTTTTAGAAAATTTAAAAATGTCGATGAAAGTTTTACACTGATGGAATGATGTCTCTAGCGGAAAAATGGCAAAAAGAGGTCTGCCAAAATGATACATATTTGTTTATTTATTTATTAGTATAAATATAAAAACCAAATAAGTTGAAGTATTTGATGACTTCGAAAAAATTCTTTGTCTGATTTCTGAAATAGTTGGGCAATCACAGAGGATATGAAGAACCATTTCTGTGCTCCCTTCGAGCTTGCAGCCACTGCAAGTGTAATAGCACAGACATATTCATATATTCAATTTGCGTATTTGGATCTCTTTTGATCGTTCCCAGAACTTGTGGTATTATTCCCTCTGCCAAATAGGCTCTTGACTTAGCCAACTCGTCTGCTGTTTTGTTTCTGAATTATATAATTTAGGGTCAAATTCCTAGGGAGCCTTCAACAACGCACGGTTGGATGCGATTATTTTAGCTCAAAGCTAACCTCAAGCAAATCTACTATCATCTTCTTTATGGCAAAACAGTTTTGGCGGGTAGGGGAAGTGCACGAGTACACCGAAAAGTAAATGTGTAAACATCGCAAAATGGTGTCCTTTCCTCTCTGCTCTGAATCCCAGGGGTGAAGAACCGTTTTCAAAGAACGAGGTAGCCAAAATTCTTAAATAACGTTTACGAATCAAGCTAAGGGTATCTAAGTGTGGTTACCAAGTGATTAGAGAGAAATGGACAAGCCAAAAATCTAAATAAAACTAAGCTACTCCGCATCGCCGGTATTCTATTTTTCAGCCGGTGGACAGGGTGAAGTATTTGGGGCATATCCTTGATAGAAAGCTCCCATGGGAGTCAAACATCGAGAAGAGAGTGAGGTAGGCATTCTTTTTCTCAACTCCATCCGTTTGGAATTGAGTAAGTTCGTGAAAGTCTACTTGCGTTCTGGCGTTGAACCATTGAACTTTCAGTGAGCGTTGTTGAACGACCAGAAGTTGTTCCACTACACAGAAGTTTAGAGTAAACATAGGAAGTGAGGAAAGTGAGGTATAATCATCCTGTCACTTCCTCCTGTCAAGCTTTGGTTAGAATGAGATTGATAGACATTTAACGAACCTAGCGAAGTAGCTGGGATTGATATAATTGAATTGAATGAATGGGAATGATATGAATTTGGTTAAATTCAAAAATTTATTGAACTTATCTTGGTGTTACTACTGTTTTATATGTTCACGGTTGTTCTTCTTCTTTATTGGCATAGATAATGCTTTCGCGATTATAGCCGAGTTTACAACAGCGCGCCAGTCGTTCCTTCTTTTCGCAATTTGGCGCCAATTCGAGATATCAAGTTCATTCAGGTCCTTCTCCACCTGGTTCTTCCAACGGAGTTGAAGTCTTCCTCTTCCTCTGCTCCCCACGGCAGGTACTGCGTCGAATACTTTCAGAGCTGGAGTGTTTTCGCAGCCGCTGTCTCTTGATTCGCTGAACTATGTCAATGTCGTCGCATAACTCATACTGCTTATCGTTCCATCGAATGCGATTTTTGCTTTAAGCAGAACCTTTCTCTGGAAAACTCATAACGTGGACTCATCCGATGTTGTCATCGTGCATACCTCTATACCATATAGCAGGACAGGAATAATGAGTGACTTATTGGTTTGGCGTTAATACTGGTTCCAAACTAGACGAAATTTTCGTTTGATGACAGGAGATATTTCGTCTAGCCCTCGTTCACTACCAAACTCACTTGCTTCGCATCCTTATTCAATCTGGATAAAGCCGAACTAACGGCGCGGACGTTGAGGCCAATGATGTCAATATCATCGGCATACGTCAGCAGCTGTACACTTTTATAGAAGATATTACTTTCACTACTCAGCTCTGCAGCTCAAGAAATTTTCTAAAAAAGTAGGTTGAAGAAGTCATACGCAAGGGTGTCGCTTTGTCTGAAACCTCCTATAGTATCGAATGGCGCGAAGAGTTCCTTCCCGATCCTGAAGGAACTTTTGGTATTGCTCAACATCAGTTTACACCGACGTATTATTTTTGCGGAGATACCAAAATTCAGACATCGCGACATAAAGGCAGCTTCTTTTTGTTCTGCCAAAAGTAGCTTCGAAATGCACGAAGAGGTGATGTTTGTGGAGCCTCTTTTCACGGGTCTTTTCAAAGATTTGGCGCATGGTGAATATCTGGTCAATTGTATCTGTGTAAGATTCACTAAATTAATTTGTATTTAAAAATTTAATGTTTGGGAGTGCGGATAATTTCAAGGAATTCTTTAGTTCGAAACGGAGATGTTTATTTATAACACTGGAGCTTTCTTACTCCTTGTGTTATCTTTAACATTATCTAAAAGTAATAGTTTAATATATTCGTTTTAGATCCTGGTCTAATATAGGTATTTAGACCCATCTTATTTTTACGAATTTATTCCATATGTACTTAATAGTTGTAGCAACTATCTGCTGGTACAATTGGTCGAGCTTTAGTGTGCAGTTGTTATTTGCTTCTTACACACATTCATAAAAAAAAACATATATATAACCGTAATATGGCTTGACAAATTTTCTACTTGGTAAAGTTTCACAACTCTACATACTTACACTTCGAAACATGATAATATTTCATTTCAATACGTTTATCTTTAAGCTCCTGAAAAGTGAACATCAGCTGCTTACGAGCAAGTGGAGTGAGCTAAATGGAAATCATATGGGATGTACCTGATGCGATCATGGCTTAATCCAGTTGTTGAGCTGACCAACACAAACAAGCGTACACACGCGCATACTTACAACCGTAAATATGTATATCAGAGTGCTAGGATAAAATATAAGGCTCTCCTCAATGAATCGAGCATATGCTTGTTGGAGAATAACAGCTTGATTGTAATTTCAGGGACATACATATGTATGTACACAGCCATGTCCTTACACATGTAGTATGTGTTGGTGTTAGCAAAACTCTGTCTTTGAGTAAAAGTAATTTATGCACCACATCAACCAGAGTAAAGAAGCAAACATTTGGTGTGTCTGTTTGTGCCTGTGTGTTTGTCGGTAAATTAGATTGCAAGAACTGTAGCCAACATTTTGATGACATGTGTTGAATCTTAAAATGGGTAAACATTTTGGCAGGAAAAGAGTTGAGAGAAGCCAAGGGTAGGATGAAGCGCATATACGCTATACTTTTGAAAGTGGAAATTGGAAGTGAAAGTGCAAGTCTGTGAGCTGAAAAGTGGATGCTGTGAGGGGAAAAAAACACTTGCATAGAAGAGTGCTGAGCATTTGTGGCTGAAGTATAGGTGAATAGAATATAGTTTTTAAATTTCAAAGCTGACCGTTTCTAATATCACGCACGTCTTGAATATGTGCAGTGCCAACGAGATTAAATTGTCGCATTTTAAAGTTTCTTAAAACGAGATTTAAATTCTAATTTAATATTCATTTCTTAGCACAACATTCGCTTTATTTTTCTCTTCTATAAACTAAAAAAAGGAAAAAAGCTCTTATTTAGGTTTCCTCATTACTATTCGTTCTTTTCAAAACATCACTGATAGTGACTTTATTTGTGCATGAAATTTTTAGATCCAATTTTGGCACGATATTCGCTCGATTGATCGGTTGTTTCGGGGTTGTAAGCATAGATCCAAGTCTAGTTGCCAGTTATAGTGCATTTCATGACACCCTGGTAGTCGGAAAGTATCGTTTCACACACTTCAACGCGACGCCTTTTTTCCAAAAAAATTCAATGTTTTCGGTACCAGTGGAGATTTGACGCGCTTGAGGCCCAAAACGTCCTTCAAAATGGTACTGGCTGAGCCTTTCGATATGCCAACATCATCAGCAAGGTCTCTAATTGTTAATCGGTTTTTCAACACCAAATCTTTGATTTTTTGAACGTGAGCTTCGTCGGTTGAGGTTGATGGTCGCCCTGGACGCTCTTCGTCTTCGACACGTTCACGGCCGGCTTGGAACTCACTATACCACTTGCAAACATTTTTTTTAGACATAGCCTCATCACCAAATGCTTTCTGCACCATCCTCAATGTAACCGCAGCATGCAACCCTAGTAAACATTTAACTTTTTTTTTTTAATAAAAACCATTAAAAGTTATAGATAGCTAAAATTGTACGTCAAAGTACAACATTCATACAAGCACATTCTGTGTTGCTCATACGACATGGTGTACTATTTGAATAACATACATTTGATGCATAATTTCCGTATTTGCGTATTATCTTTAAAGGATTACATTTAAGATAAAACGTTTTTATATTGAAATTTATTTTACATTGAGGCGAAATACTCAAATACCGGGAATTGTAAACAAAACGCAATATATTTAATTATTCATCAATATTTATTTTGTCACCTTGAAAGCAATCCCCACCAGATGTAATACACTTATGCCAACGATTTTTCAAACTTCGAACATTTTACATAAGCACGTTTTGGGATGGCCTTTAGCTGCTTCAGCGAATTTTATTTCATCTCTTCAATCGACTCAAAAATGGTTCCATGGAGCGGCAATTTCCGTTTGCGGACCCTGAAAAAATCACTCGAAGCCAGATCTGATGAACACGGTGGTTGATTGGCGTTTTTGACTTTAAATTTAGTCACAATCGTGGCTGTATGCGATGGTGCATTATATTAATGTTCCCAAGCAAACGCTTCAATATTTCCAAAAATATTGACAGTCTTTCTCTCCGGAGAAAAATATTAAAGAACCAGACCACGAATATAGGAAAAAATAATGAACATCACTTTGATTTTTGAACGGCCTTAGCGTGTTTTTTTGGATTAAGATCATTTTTTCCCTCCATTGCGATGATTTAACTCATAAATTCAGGTTTTAACAGGAGCTATAATGCTTTCCATGAATGTGGAATCGGAATTCGGACGATCAAGCATGACCAAAGTCACTTGTTTATGGTAGTCTTGAACTCTTGAAAAAAAATCTGCTTTATCGGAACGAGTCGAACAAGAACGAAATATAAAATTCAAACAAATTTATTATTCGATATTTTTATCCACTGTAAAAATCGCAAAAACCTGCTGAGGTGTACTGACTTAAGCAGCTGCAGCAAACAATCTTATTGACAGATCACACCGATAAAATCTGGAAATAGTTGCTTTAGGGGAAAATAAACATTTACTTGAAACATGAAGCTTATTACACTTAAATTCCGATCGTCAAGCATGCTTTCGTCCGACCATATTCTACAAAGAAGTTGGTGCATGCTCCTTATCCGGGTTCACCTCTGCTGGTGTTATGCTTTCACTGCCATCGAGAAGCGCTTCCTCCACAATTTCAGTACACGCTGAGCAGCAGTCACTCTATTTTTAAACGCGGCGGGTCCCAAGCCCATCGTATAATACTTGAGAGGGACGCACAGTGGCACCGCTCCATACACTTCTTGGAAAAAAATAGAAGGAATGGTCGCACAACAATGAAACTTTGCAGAAACACTTCTCTGGACTAAATTAAGAAATTTTGAAAAAGTCTTGGAAAACCGCCCACTGCCACACCCACCTCCCATATAACTGCAATTGCCAAAATTTTTATTTTTAGACCTAGGGACTTGAAATTCGGAACACTTCTTAATTGAGTTCTCCTGATGAAAAAAAATTAAACATAAACGCAAAGTGACGTTATTTATACCTTTACCTTGATAAAAATCCAATATAATATGCAATGTTTTAATTGAATATGTAACAGGCGAAAAATTGTGTTTGTTTTTATTTGTAATATTATGCAAGCACCATATCTTTAACAATGGGATCTAGTTCTAAGGAAATTTTGTTCGAATGACGCCTTAAGCTACTTATGTAAGGATCCGAAGTTATAAGAAGTCTGTTGAAGACATCAAATCATCAAAGATTAAAATCGATGTTACTAAAAGGGACGGTAATTGGTGTTTTTTTTTTTTTTTTTTTTATTGAAAGTACAGACTCGGAACGTTCATTTTTTTATGGTAAGAGAGCTAAGCAAGGCAAAGCACATAAGGTTTTTTTCATCAAAAAATGAAAAGTTAATATATTTTAGCATAATTTTTGAAAAATTATAAAAATTAGCATACTTTGCCAATTTCAACAATTTTTTTTTATAAACAAGTAGGTGCTATATTTTCACTAAAAAATAAAAGAAAAGCCATAGCTATAAACTAAAACACAAAAAAAATTCTTTATTTGGACAATAATTTTAATCTGATTTTATTAAATAACTTTTCGTCTACTTCTGTTAGTTTTTTTAACTATAAAATTTCACTTTTTATAAAAAACCTTGTTGAATTTTTCTTATCCAAATATTTCTTTACAAAACAAAATCATTAAAGTTTTGAAATTGGAAAGTGGAAAAATCCTATTTTTTCCGCCGAAATGCCACTGTGGGACGTGTCGCCTTTTCACTCCATTAGTACAGCTTTACTTTTAAGAATTTATTCGATTCACTTATAACAAAGATGGCAAAACAAAAATTTTTTTATGTGTTGTTAAAACTTATTGATTTAAATAAATACTACTTTTTTAAAGAAAGCGTAAGATAAGAACCCTAATCAAAATCAAAGGATTACCAAATATTCCAAAAAGAAAAAATCTTCAACAACGAGAGAAACGCATCACAATTTAGGATGTGTCAGAGGGAACAACAGAGTAAAGTTGTATATGGCTAACAATCTATTTGAGCAGCTGTTTTGTTTTTCAACTTAGTTTACTTTTTAACGATTGGCGAATCGAAGACGGCTACAGTCGGCTGGAAAATTGAAATTTTCTTACTACTTTTAAAATATATTTAGATTAGGTTGTCAAAAAAGTCTTGCGGCATTTTCGCTAGTTGGCGCTGAAATAGCGTAGTTCTAGTTTTATTCGTCGCATCGGGTCATGCTATACCTTTTTTGAAAGCTTATTCCACGCGCTAACACGTGTTTGATTGATTGTCGTTTCTTTTAAGTCGTTCGTGAGTTATAGCGTCGCAAACATGGAGCAAAATAAAGAGAAAATACGGAATATTTTACAGTACTACTACGATAAAGGCAAAAGTGCATCTCAAGCCGCCAATAAAATTTGTGCAGTTTATGGACCCGATACAGTTTCCGTTTCCACCGCACACCTATGGTTTCAACGTTTTCGTTCTGTTGTAGAGGTGGTCGAATATGCGCCACGCTCCGGAAGGCCTGTCGTCGAAAATTGCGATAAAATCGCTGAATTGGTCGAAAGAGACTGGCATAGTAGTCATCAAACCGTTATAAACCATTTGAAGAAGCTTGGAGTCACTAAGAAGCTCGACGTATGGGTGCCACACGAATTGATTCAATAAAAATACCTCAAGACTTTTTTGACAATCCATTATATGATTCAATGCAGGGCAGTTGTATAAATCTTTATTTGTATTTACTTATTCCAGGAAAAACTGTTGACTGCATAATAAATCACCAAGCTTAAATATTTACATATACTCACTGTACATGCATGACAGCAAAGAAGACTTTATTTTCGGCCACCAAATGTATTTGCAAAAAAATTCGCTGCAAAAGCCTTTTATATATGTAAATATTTCACCATAAATGAAGCAAAATGGCTACTCTGCGACACACACACGCGCGAAATTTAACTTTTATTGAATTTTTTGTGCATATATTAGCCCAGATAAATAACGGCATTTACACAAAAACATTTATATGTGTAAATAGCATGTCACCATTTAAGCATTTCCACTACCCCAAGCATACACACACACACACGCACACACAATGATACTCGTCGGAGCAAATATGCAATTTAAATTTAAAACCGAAAGATGATGATTGAATAAACCATATTTTCGATCAAGGTCCGTCGCTTTGTGGCTGCAGATGAAAATTGTTTGCGAACTTGTTGTTTCCATTAACACTTGTGGGAATTCCTTGCATTGAACATTTTTCAATGTATTTTTTCTCGATTCCATTACTTTTTGTATGGTATGTCTGTATGTAAGTCGCAAAAAGTTTCATATTTGCGCATGCGTTGGTGCCAGTGTTCCGTTCAATTGCATATCCAGAAGCGTGTCAATAAATGTTTTGCGGTTTCGCATATGAATGCCGCGGCGAGGAGATATATCAGCGAACTTACGAAATGCTACGTTTGTTTGGATTCATACATACAAATAGTTATGTGGGTTTGTATGTTTGAGGTTATTTTTGTATTTATAAATGCGGGAAACGATGCAACAGATGACACATAATGCTAGCTTAGCCCATAAACAGAAACACAGCGAGAGGAAGAGTTGTTTTTGCGCACACTGATTTGGTATAATGCAGGGTGGCTCAATAAGTTATAATATGAATTTCTTTGGTTACACTTGTTCTAATGTCATAACTCCATATGTAATATCAATTTTAAAGTTTTAAAATTTTAAAATCAAAAAAGGGTGGCAACATCATAATAATTTTGATATTTAAAAATCAAAAAATATTAGACTAGATATTTTATCTAACAACATACTACTATTCAAAATACTGATTTAAGTTCAAGTGGCAACTCCTTACTCAAAATACTGCTTCTAAGATTTAATGGCAACTCCATATTGAAAAATCTGTTTTTAATAAGGCCTTTAAAATGTGTTCCCTGGCATCCAATTCAATAATTATAATAATTTCTCAATTAAAAAAAAATAAAAGTTTGAAAAGGATGGCAGCACCATTACAAGTTATATTTATCCTAAATACGTACAGAAATTTAGAGTTTTCCCGCATACGCCTAGTAGTTCCTAAATCATATAAAATTCATAGTATTTTGTAATATTAGGTGGCAACCTCTATTATTTAATTGACTTTTAATAAGTACTATTTCCCTGGAATTTCATATTCTTTTGCTTTTATACTTATAAAATTTTTAAATAAAAAAACTTTAAACTAATTTAGGTGGCAACCCATGACATTTCTTCTCAATAGAGCTAGTGAAAGAGAACTCCTATATAACGTGGGTCTGTAGAATATATAATATGTAGCTCCAGATTTTATATAATTATTTGATGAAATACATATGTAT
Source organism: Bactrocera correcta (assembly GCA_027475135.1). Classification (NCBI taxonomy): domain Eukaryota; kingdom Metazoa; phylum Arthropoda; class Insecta; order Diptera; family Tephritidae; genus Bactrocera; species Bactrocera correcta. Next base: position 55,415,125 of record CM050325.1, on the reverse strand, counting down.
ATATTTATATACTATGTGCCTATGGCAACACTGTAAAAAAATTATCTGTAATGGAAGAAAAATATAAAGATTTGATATAGTATATGATAGACATGATAGTTTCATAGGTGGTCGGCTAAGGCAAACGTCTCTTCGGTGTGCTGAAAATGTGCTACTCTTTTAGACCAGAGTAAGGAAATTCCCTTCAAATTTTATTCACTAGCCGACTTGAAGGATTTAATTGCGGGTGAAGGAATCTGTTGATGTTGAAATAATATTGAATTGAAACATGTACTGACTCAGCAGAGTCTCGAACACATCTTTATTGTTTTGAAACCATTTGGGTTGTTATATGTTACTTCACCTACTTAGTCACCCTTTTACGCACACACACACCCACATCCACATAACAGTTCGGTGAAAAGTTTATGTTTGAAATATTTTCCAACTGCGTGAGCGGTTACTGTCGGCAACAGTTGTAATTTCTATTGCTGTTTTTACACGCGGAGTCTGGCTACCGTTTTCGCTGCCACTGATGTTGTTGACAGTTCTGCTAATATGCATGAGCGCTTTTCCGCTTCCGTTTGTTGAAATTTCATGCAATTTATTCACATTTGCAATTGCACATGTGTATGCGAAACATTTCCACACACACACACACGCACAAATAAGTGGATACATATGCCGCCAGAGTGCAACAGTTTGAGGCTCCCACACAGTGGAGTCGGTGTGCTTGTGCCACATTGCAAATGCACAAGCTTGTTGATGTTCAGGATTTACACAGGCTTATGTGATCACGAATGCAAGTGAGCGGACGGAGCAACAGGAAGTTTGCTTACATAGCATAATACACAATATTTACATGCAAAGCAAATGGAACATTGCATGCTAAGCAGAAATGGTGCATTAATATTTTGTCATATTCGCCATAAGCTGGCGAATTTTAAATATGAAAATAAATTTCACAAAAATATTTATCAAATTTCTAACAGAGTTCTGAACGGAATTGAATATTAGTAATTCCAGAAAAGTTTTGCGTTTACTTTAATATACAATTTTAAAAAATTCATGGTAAGTGTAATAATAGCTTTCATTGAAAGCTTAATTCACTGGGCATAAACAGAAATGGCAATTCTGCTGAGATACAAGCACTTGAAAGGGTTATCATTCTTGGAAAGGCTTCTCAGTTGGAAACTTTCGTCATTCCTAAATATCCAAAAGTATTTTACTTTAATGACATGTTTTTACTGGACTTTTGCTCACATTGCACAGGGTGCAGTATGTTTGTAGTGTAATTTGTAAAACACAGGACACACACATTTAAATTATAGAATTGACGAGCTGAGTTCTTGAGCTTTTGTTTATAATTTTAAAATTCTTTATTTAGTCTTCAAAATATGATTTTTGCTTTGGCACAGATGCCACTGGCAGTCACACTAATCTAGAAATATTTCCACGAATGGGTTTTCGATCGAAACTTAAATTAGAAAGTCTCAATATTTTTTGTTCACAGGAGTATATGCGGGAACTCGTTGATATCAATCTCAAACTTTGCGCACGATTTTTTCTCATTAAGAAGTAACTCGTTTGTCGCATTCGCTGACATGAAAGAATATAGCAGTCATACAAACTTAACCGTTTTGGTCAAATTCTTGTATGAATAGTATACCTCCCCCAAGCTTGGGCCTATCTGCAAACAAGCTCTCTGCCCTTCTTCTCTGGCTCTAGGCTCGGCTTTTACCCACCCACCAGTCCAATTTAATTATCATAACGTGCTCGGAAACTGTAGATAGGTAAGTACAAGGTTAACAATATTTAGCATCTTTTCTTTCTACCTATCACAAAACAAATAATATATACTACTGTGCACAAAAAATAAGGTGATTATTTATTTTGAAAATTCTTTATTTATTCTTCAAAATCAATTTCATCCCCTTTCAAAGTAATTCCCTCCCGATGCAATGCACTTATGCCAACGGATTTTCCAATCTTCGAAACACTGGTTGTAGTCACTTTCCGGGATGGCCTTCAGTTCCGTCTTCGCTGAGGCTTGGATCTCCTCTATCGTATAAAAACGGTGTCCCCGGAGCGGTCTTTTGAGCTTGGTGAACAGCCAGAAGTCGCACGGCACCAGATCAGGTGAATACGCTGGTTGCGGAACGATATGGGCTGAGTTTCTGGCGAAATGATCTCGAGATACGAGGGCAGTACGGGATGGTGCATTATCGTGGTGTAAAAACCAAGAATTGTCTTTCCACAATTCCGGCCTTTTTAGGCGGATAATGCTCCGCAAACGACGCATGACGTTCAAATAAAATTCTTTGTTGACTGTTTGACCGGTTGGAAGAAATTTATAATGCACAACACCACGATAATCGAAGAAAACAGTCAACATGACCTTGATGTTTGAGCGACTTTGGCGCGATTTTTTTGGTCTCGGCTCTCTTTTGGCACGATATTCGCTCGATTGATCGGTTGTTTCGGGGTCGTAAGCATAAATCCAAGTCTCATCGCCAGTTATAGTGCATTTCATGACACTCTGGTAGTCGGAAAGCATTGTTTCACACACTTCAACGCGACGCCTTTTTTCCAAAAAATTCAATGTTTTCGGTACCAGTCGAGATTTGACGCGCTTGAGGCCCAAAATGGTATAGGTTGAACCTTTCGATATGCCAACTTCATCAGCAAGGTCTATAATTGTTAATCGACGATTTTTCAACACCAAATCTCTCAACTTAGAACCAGGGTAAGGGCATAGGATACCCCTCATCTCTTTATGTTAAAATTTAATACAACTCATAAATACAAAAATTATATTTCAAATCATAAGAATTTGTTCTAAATTGAATATATGCCTACAATTTTAAACAAATTCTTCCTCTAAAATTATGCAATTGCTAAGTATTAGGAATAGTAGAAAAGAATTGCAACCAAATATGCGGTGTAATATATTATAACCGACTTAGTCATCAGTCGTAGAGTATGTATTATACCACGTGCGAGAACCGGTTCATCATGTACAGTCCACTAGAATGACTGTCGATTGGACTCCAGTGGGAAATGATAGAGCTGTGTTTCTATCGTCACACACCGAAGAAAAAGTTCGGTTTTATTACGTTTAAAAGCACTCAAACAAATCTCAGAATCAGTTATTCGTTGTTTTTGTTGGATTATAAATTTGCGAGGCACCCACTTTGCACAAAGCTTTCGCCTCTTTAGAGCATCATTGTCCTCGGTGCTCATTTCGCATGTTTCCAGCTTAGCAAATATCTTTTGAGCCACAATTCAACAGTATTTCCCCAAAAAAGGAATGCTTTGTGATCCACTTTTTTGTAAACTAACACAAGTTCCTTCTCAAAAATGCTTTATCTCATTAGCTAATAGTTATAATCCAACTAAAAGAAATCATAATAGATGGTAGAAGTAGTATTATCTATGTATCAGCCACAGTGAAGCGTGGACGGGTCCTCTAGTGAATTATAAGACCAAAATATCGAAGGTACTGAGAATGAAAAATTCTATCGGGTCCCTTATGGAATGGTTTCGGCGAAAAACGATTTAGCGAACTTATTTTCAAGTCACCTACCTGATCATAGCGAGTTCCCTGCGGAATTTTTTTGACTTTGGGCAACGAACAGTTCTCGAAAAAAAAATTCATGTAGTGATGCCTAGATGTTATATAAAATTAAACGTACAACATTTCCCGCATAAACGATTTTTCCGTGTTTTGGCTCCCAGTAAGTCAACCCTAAACTTATAATTGAGAATAATCACCGTGAATTTGAAGTTGATCCGACAAAGAGCTTCAGATTTTGTCAGATAACGATCGAAGGAATACACTTTTTGATAATAGTTTAGATTTTCTTAGCCCCACTGAAGTGCAAAATTTGTCTCAAAATACTACTTGTTTTGGGAAGCCGACTTTTTGCCAAAAATCAAAAATTTGGCCTTAGCTTATTACTTCATTCATCCAAAGTTTTAAGCATTTCTTGGTTTGGATTCGAAATAATTTTAAGAAGAAAATTTTTTTCGCAATGCCAGTTACTTTTTTCGAAGGTCCTTCAGGGTACGTATATCGGCTACGGGTCAAGGGAATCAAAAATTTTTCAATATGAATCGCCGATTATCATAGAACATTAACTTTTATAAATGTACGTTTTTTTTATTTATTTATTAAATAAAATTCCGCCTTAAAACTGACTTAATCAACCAATGTACAGACCAAAATATGAAATCCGTAAGGCTTATTCAAACTGTCACAAAAGCAGCTTTGTATCAATGTCTTAAATCGGACATATTAAAGTTTCAACATTGCTACATATAGTAGTCGCAGTCAACACTAAAATATGCACAATTCACTTAGGCTTAGCAAAATTCACATTGACGTGCTAAGCAACCGTTGCAAATTTGCACAGAATTGCAACCAAGAAGTAAATCCCCAAAGACGATCGTCGTGAAAGTCATTAAATATTCATAACGTTTCACTGCAACGTTGAAGGGATCATAAGGCATTTGGCTAATTTTGCCGCAAAGCCATTATACCAAGATGCCTAATTCTATTGTAGCATCTAGTACATAACATCTGTTTACCGTTAAGTATACGCATCTACGTGGAGACAGACGTACAGCTGTGCCTATGTGTTGAGGCAGTGATGCATTTTTGTAATTATTTTTTATGCTTACGGGCAATAAAATAATAATTTCTGGAAAAAAAGCTAACAACAACAGCAAAAACTCAACAAAACAGTAAATTAGCGGAATTCGGTAGCCTTTGGGCGAGTGTGTATATCTCAGCTAATTGTACTCATATATGCGTTGAAATGTGTATTTATGAGTGAGAGTATGTGTGTTTAAGTGTTCGCCTATGTTGTCTAACAGAAAATTGGCATTAAGTTTAATGACTGTGGGCAGACCATTATAGGCCACGCGCGCACATAGACGCAGGTGAGATGCTCATAATTTCGACCATAAATCGGGTTGCACGCTTTTGTACGTGTGTGTGTGTGCATGTGCAGACACCTTAGCAGTAAAACTCATTAACGCATAATTATGGTCGGCACATAAAAAGTAATTATTTACATTAGCCACCTTCAACAATTAATAAAGCTTTCAATTACGCTTACATTTTCGCATTCCACTAATAATGGTCCGCTATGCAAGGTACTAAATTTTGTATCTTCAGATAATTTTTAAATCTCTCTTATTTAAATACCTAGTTTCATTTAGGCAAACCACTGGCTATACAAATATGCATGCAAAAATCCACTCACTGCGCCGCAAAGTAGTTGTTTTTGTTGGTTTAAAGAGCAGCTTGGTTATCTGTGCACTGGAAATCTTTGCTTTTATGATATTCAATCAATATTTTAATAAATTGCAGACTAGTATGAATGCACAGCTGATGCGATTTGATTTTCCACTTGCCGAACGGATATAAGGCGAGTTGCTTTGTCTTAACGCATCATAGCATATGCTCATATCCGGCTGCAAATAGGAGTGTGCATACATGAATTTATATATGCAAATATTCTGCTCGGTGTTGCTATGCAGGTGGTAGTGTTTTAGTAGGGTTTAAGATGGAATTAATTAGTCCGAAAGCGCTTACTATGATATTAGTTGAGATAGAAATCTGGACTTGACAGATTTTCAAATTTCAAATAGTCCGAAAGCGCTTACTATGATACTAGTTGCGAAAGAAGTCTGGACTTGACAGATTTCAAATGAATACATTATTTATTTATGAATTCTATAAAACAAATTCATCGACAAATTACAAATTATTGTTTCTTTTATGATATTTAATGAACAGATATCATAGAAAGTGTACTAGAAGTATACGATTTTTTACGATACTCATTAAAGCAACCATTTAAACTGGTGTCTCCGATGAGCAAAGATAGTTTTACGGTGGAACCACCAAGGTTAAAATAATTGCGCCAACATTCCCACCTCCAAACTTTCGACAGTCAGTGCAACCACTAAGCATTTTGCCTCGATCATCAGTCGATTGGACACTCAGCTAACAGCAAAAAGTTTTTTAATGGCGCGTTACGTCTTTGACACGGTAACAGAGTACACTGTGGGCTGTCGATAGCATATCACGGTATTGCCACATATACAAGGTCTGCCCCAAAAGAAACAGAACTTTTTAAATAAAACTGTTTCTGATGGCGCCACCTATTGGTGGGTATATGAAATAAAAAGTTTGATCTCTTGTTGACATTTCGTAAAAATTTTAAGACAATTGGGTAACTACAATCTATGTTATCGATCAAAAAGTGACAGCAGCTTTTGGTCATCGGTCGTAAAATGCATTTTGAACAAAGAGCAAATATTAAATTTTGTTTTAAACTTGGGAAAACGTTTACTGAAACATTTCAAATGATGAAAAAACTTTATGGTGATTAGTGCCTATACCGTAGTAATGAGCATGAGTGGTTTTAGCGATTCCAAGAAGGTCATCAGGACCTCTGTGACGATCAGAAGTCACCGAAAAAAAGTCGTCTTCAGAAGTCAAAAATAAAGACAATGCTGATTTGTTTTTACGACTCTGAGGGTATTGTACACCGAGAGTTCGTTCCACCTACCCAAATGAATGCTGTGTTTTACCTTGGTGTTATGAAGCGTTCTCTGTCACGCATTCGTCGTGCTCGACCACGATACCGTGAGGCAGGGTCCTAGCACCTGTTGCACGATAATGCGCCGTGTAATCGGTCGACGTTTGTCACTGATTTCTTGACAAAAAACTCCATATTAACCACTAATCACTCACCCTACTCACTTGATCTGGCACCCTGTGATTTTTACCTATTTGGAAAACTTCATTTGCCCATGAAAGGACACTGGTTTCAGGACATTTCAGCTATCCAAAAGGCGACGACCGATATTCTCAAGAGCATTCCGAAAAATGACCCTAAACACTCATTTGAAATGCTGGTTGACCGGGCTAAATGCTGTATTGAAGCACAAGGAAACTACTTTGAATAAAAAAATATAACTTTTGAAAAATATTAATTTTTTGTTGTTTTTTTAAAGTCCTGTTTTTTTGCGACAGACCTTGTACACATATTTTATAGGCTTTCCGACTTCTTCGCCTGTGTATTACAATCGTGGTAGTGAACTTAATATACCCTGTTAAGGTATGCAAGTCATATATCACTGAAATATGATGGATTTAGAGAGACTTTTTGACGACTATTTATTTTTAAAGCCAATTGCTTACCAAAAGCTCTAAAAAAGTTCAATACAACTCTTAAAAGAGCGCAGAAAAAACGTAACCTTACTAAAGCTCCACTTTTTGTTACAAAAGAAGCTTTGCTTCATTGAAAAAACTGCCAAATACTTTCGGTCGTCATATAACGATGGCTAGGCTATTACTTTTTTGTCATATAAACCACTTTCATTTTTGGGAATTACTAAAAGAAACTTTCTTTGATAAACTTATATCATTTAAAAATTAAAGTCGTACTTCCATTTGAAACTAGTTCTTTTGAAATCAGTCCATTTTTGCAGCGAACAACTGCATTTCTGTATGCATAAATTTTCTACTACTTGCTGGTTTAGTAACACGTGTGTAGACGCAAACACACTCCGTCTAAACTGATTAGGTTTTGTGGAGAAACTTATCTTCTAACAGCGGTCACTGCTTCTCTTCGCAACCGAGTTGCTTCTTGGGAAATTGCTTTGACTAAATAAATTATGCGCACATAAATTTGACAAGATTGCATCGCAAAATGGAAAGTGGATTTCAGTAGGTGGTGTTCGCAGGCAATAACGCACATTTTTTAAATAAATTTGAATAGCGTTGCATAGAAGCTGATGCTATTAAGTGGAGAGCTAAAGCTTTCAATAAACGCAGAGACTTCCTAAATTGCAGTATATTAAGCAGGTAAGGAGACGCCAAGTTCGGGTGTAAATGTATACTCTCGCAACATGCAAGAATCAAAGTCGGGGAAATACCTTCCTTATATTAAAGAAATGTCGCGGAAAAAACTTTTGAATTAATTTAATTAAAATTTCACACATTTTAACCCTCAGCTTATAGGGTTTCCTTTAATGGCGTATTGTAGGCGTGGCGGAGGTGCCATTACGACTATCTAAGAACTTGTCCTTACTCTTTTACCAAGGAACTTATACTACTGTACCCAAAAAAATAAGGTGACATTCGAATTTAAACTGCGCTCGTCGAAGGATTTGGAGAATTATTATTTTTTAGGTTGATAGTACTGTCATTCACATTTGTGTCAAATTTCATGTCAAAATATTCATTAGTGTTTGAGATACGTGTCGTTTTGTAAGCTGCTAAAAGTGAGTTTTTCGTTTTTGGCGATGTCGAAATTTGTTCAGCAAAGAATGTGCATTAAATTTTGTTTACGGAATCAAGTTTCTGCTGCGGATATGTTGAGGATGGTGCAGAAAGCCTTTGGTGATGAGGCTATGTCTAAAAAAAAAAAATGTTTACAAGTGGTATAGTGAATTCCAAGCCGGCCGCGAACGTGTCGAAGACGAAGAGCGTCCAGGGCGACCATCAACCTCAACCGACGAAGCTCACGTTGAACAAATCAAAGATTTGGTGTTGAAAAACCGTCGATTAACGTCTCTAATTGTAATGTTAATGTTGTTTGCTGATGAAGTTGGCATATCGAAAGGCTCAGCCAATACCATTTTGAAGGATGTTTTGAGCCTCAAGTGCATCAAATCTCGACTGGTACTTAAAACATTGAAGTTTTTGGAAAAAAGGCGTCGCGTTGAAGTGTGTAAAACGATGCTTTCGAACTACCAGGGTGTCATGAAATGCATTATAACTGGCGATGAGACTTGGATCTATGCTTACGACCCCGAAACAACTGATCAACCGACCGGGGACACCGTTTTTATACGATAGAGGAGATTCAAGCCTCAGCGAAGACGGAACTGAATTCCATCCCGGAAAGTGACTACAACCAGTGTTTCGAAGATCGGAAAATCCGTTGGCATAAGTGCATTGCATCGGGAGGGGATTACTTTGAAGGGGATGAAATTGATTTGGAAGAATAAATAAAGAATTTTCAAAATGAATACAATGTCACCTAATTTTTTGGGTAGTAATATATCAAGTAGCGTTACTATGTATCAAATTTAACTCAATTTACAGGTTGCATGGGCGGACAGACAGACTGATGGACACTCTTTCGGAATTCAACTCTGATAATTTGTATATCCGATGATACATACAACCGTAAGGTGTACAAAACTATTATACAGGATTTGTCCGGAAAGTACAAGGCCTGAGTCGATTTAAAAATACTTATTGAACCAATCGTTACAATTCTTTAGAAGCTTTCAAAATAGGCTTCTTTTGAGTCGTTGCAGCGCTGCCAGCGCGGTTTCCAAGCATTGAAGGCGTCACGGAAGGCATTCTGCGGAATAGCCTTGAGAGCCGAGGTGCATGCTGCTTGGTCGCAAAATGCTTGCTTTTCATCGTCCTTTGTAAGCAAGGAAACAGAAAAAGTTCATGGGACCCACATCTGAGCTGCAGCGCGGTTGCGGAAGCGTTGGGATGCTGGCCTTGGTTAGGTAGCTGTTTACAAAAAAGGCGGTGTGAGCCGATTCGTTGTCGTGGCGCAACTTCCAATCAACTGCGAAGTCTTGTCGGATCCGATTGACCTTTCGTTTGAGTCTCTTGAGGACTTCCACGTAAAACTTGGCATTGACGGTTTGTCCTGCAGGAACAATATCATACTGGGCGATACCTTTGATTTCAAAAAAGACAATGAGCTTCGTTTTCGCTTTGGAATTGCTCATTTATCAGCGATCTTTTCCCGGCCCTCCAAAAAGGCCTAAAGCAAGGTGAACCTGCTTGATCATATCAAACGTCTCTGTCGCAGATTAACCGAGTTTTACACTGATATATGCTTTGTATATTCAAGCTATTCTTAAATGTCCATCGTATAGGCAAGATCCATCAGAAGAAATCCTTCCCTATCCTATTCCTTTTTGTTTACAACAAATACCTCATTATTTAATGTTTAACTCTCAACCGGGTCAACCCAAATGCCATAAAACAAGTTTAGTACACAAGCAGAAGCCAAAATTACCATTTTAAAGCTTTCACAAAACCAACAGGTGTAAAAATTTTCAGACAACATTCAAACAAAAATATACTCGTATCTCTCGCCATTTAAAGTAAAATATTTATTTAAACAAGGTGTTGAAAACCAGCACAACACTTTGGGCAAAAAGGTCAGTTAACATACAAACACTAGTAAAAACATAGATAGAATCAAATTGAAAGGTATCCCAGCAAATAAAAAGGTATGTAAATAAATGGCGAGTAAGCTCGCATTACATACGAATGGAATCAAATATTAACATTTTAAGTGGATACACAGCGTAAAAAAATTGTGAATATCTTAAGGGAGGTTTAATATGTTACACAATATTAAAGATTATATTGCAGTAAAGCTTCAAGTGCTTATATAACCTCTTAAACAAATTTTTATCTCATCTAATGAGTTGCGAGGTTTGATAATTAAGTAATGAGACTGATTTTATTGCCGCGCTTGTGGTGTTTGTAATGCTCGTCACGAAAGGAATGACTGTCGCAGAAGACTGTTTGGAACACGTGGAAAACGATCCCACGCTGCTTGATCGAGTTATTACAGGCGATGAGAGCTGTTTTTTCCAATACGACCCGGAAACCAAACGCCAAAGCTCACAATGATTGTCTCCGAAAAAAGCTCGCATGAGCAAGTCGAAGGTGAAAACTTACTGCCTTCTTTGACAGCCGTGGAATCGTCTACAAAGAATTCGTTCCACCGAGGAAAACTGTGAATCAAGTCTACCATTGCCAAATACTCGAAAGATTGCGAAAACGAGTCAACAGGGTGCGCCCAGACATCGCTCGTAACTGAATCTTTCATCACGACAACGCGCCGTGCCACACCGCCCTCAGCGTGTTCCAGTATTTGGCCTGTAAAGGGAGCGCCGTGTTGCAGCAGCCGCCTTATTCGCCCGACATGTCACCCTGTGACTTTTTTTGTTTCCTAAAACAAAATAGGTGGTCAAAGCAACTCATTTTGAGTCGATTACGGACATCCAGGCGGCCGTGACGAGGGTACTCGCGGACATCCCAGTCGAAGCGTTCCTGAAATGTTACGAAGCATGGAAAACGCGCTGGAATCGCTATAAAGCTGCCCAAGGGGACCACTTTGAAGCGGATGGCAGAGTTGTAGAATAATTTTCAAATATACGGTTTTTATGGAATCAGTCTCATTACTTAATTGTCATACCTCGTAGTTCTTTTATCGACTCCTTCATTCGATGAAATTTTTGTTTCTGCTAACATTTATTTGAGATCTGAGAACAGAAAATAGTCGCTGGTGGCCAGTCCTGGAGAATATATACGGCGAATGCGGAAGTAATTGGGCCGTCATTGGGCCGTACTTCTTCCGTGATGATCAAGACCGGCACCTTACTGTGACTGGGAATCACTAACGTTTTGATAACCTGATATTTTTGTCCCAAATCGAATGATATGGACTAGGATAATATGTGGGTTCAATAGGACGGCGCCACAAGCCAAGTTTGGTGAACGTGTTATTTTACGAAATGGCCCAGCCATTTGGCGCCGTTTAACTATTTTCTGTGGGGCTACCTCAAGTCTATGGTCTTCGCCAAAAAGCATATCGAAAGTTAAATTGCAGCAGTATCGTCTGTTTTATGCTTGGAAACCGGCGAAAATTGCGTTCATGGTCTGGACTTCTGCAAGCGTGTCTGTGGTAGTCACGCAAAAGAAGTCGAGTTCCATACATAATCGAATGTTTTTTTTTTCACAGAAATAAGGAATTTAATTGATATCCCAAACCGTTTTTGTAGCACTCTAATTGAAAAACCGTAAAGTCTTTCCTCCCAAAGTATAAAAAAGTTGTCACTATTGATTAAACTTGAATGATTCAATAAGAGATTCAGTATCAGATCTTTTAGAGCCGTTACTAGCTTTACTATATAAAGCAGAGAATAATAGGTATATCATTAAACGGTTGGACATTAGTTCTCTTTTTTTTTTTAAATTAAATGTTTGTAAGAAATATCATGTCGTAAGATACTACTTTATTGGCCATGAGAACCCATTTCAAAACATTTAATAATTTTGAATGTTTTATTGTTTGCTTCTTATACCAAATATTGGAGAAGGATGACACTGCCTCTAAATAATTACTTTTAGGGGAATCTTTTTACATCGTTATTTGTTTTCCCCACTAGCATCTGAGCTACTAAGGCTTTACCAGGCTACAAAGATATGCTGGGCTGAGGTTAAACATAAGAAATTATAAGAACATCAATACGCATACACCCGACAATAAAGTCAACACACAAAAGGAGTTAAAAGCGACACTTTTATACAACAGGAAATAAAGCAGCGAAGGAAAGGTTAAAATGAACGGAAAGAAATACAAAATAAATTGTTTGCTTAGGTTAATGACTATTCGGATGCTAGGTGGAATGAAATCTAGAAAATGGAAGTGAAGAAATGTCTTAGCTAACATAACCTGTCTGTAGGTAGGTGTCGTTGTAGCGAGGTCTTATTCTAAATGTAGGTATATTATATAAATGCAATATATTTACATTAAATTTTAAAGACGACTATGTATACTTGGCTAAGTGGACAGTTAGTACAACTGACCACATATATATACCCGCACTCACACACACTATCACTCATACGAAAGTGCTCTTCACCGATGAGTTTGCTTGTGGTCATCACCAAATTCTGCCCACAGGCCGTTCTTAGTCTTACAATGACACTTACCGGCTTGGTCATACCACTCAACAGCTCCTCACCTCTTATCGACGTCTTCACTCCGCACTCAGCCCGCTGCCTCGAGTGGCAAATAAACGCTCCTAGATATGCGCAACGCCTCTTTGTGTGCGCTCACCGCTCAATGTCTGTGCGACGTGTTTACATTTTCGTCCTCAATACGTCGTAGCTGCATGTATGTGGGTGTGGCACGCTTTACTCGATTGTTTTTGTGCATTGTCCCTTTTGCGTTTCTCTTCGTCGATGACGGCAAATAAAAGACAGCGCCATGTCTTTTTCTAGTCATTGATGATGAGTTCCTTTTTTTTTGGAAATTCTGCGGCCAAGCGAAACTTTGCTCTTATATAACATGACAACACACATGTAAATGTCGATATATGTATGTTTTCATCTTGGGACTTGTCAGTTCCACGAAAATTCCGCCGCAAACACTCTTAACCCACTGCCTTTTCCAAAGCTTTCGACGCTGTCTCCATCGGCCTGGTAGTTGTCAACCTCCATTTAAGTTTTGAGTATGACAAATTAGGGTCAACGCCTGCCAATGTGCCAATGAGCATCAAATGTTTGTATGTATGGGTGAACGTAGTGAATAAGAAAAAAAGCTTTCTTCATGCTTTCTTTGTTTTTTTATCTTGCGGCTGTTTTGCTTTTCAGTAGCTTCGTCATCGCTGTGGCATCTATTATTTATGCTTAATGGCAAGAGGCTGTGAGATACTATTATTTTTGTTGTATCATTTAAAAATTAATTCTTATAGCCATAGCGTAGTGGCACGAAGCTGCCGAATTTAGAAATCATTTAAGGTTTCCGACCCACTTTTTATTAAATTAATAATTAGTTATTATATTTTTCAATTTGATGTAATTATTGGAAAGATGAAATAAAAAGTTAATATTTATTTTATTATTCTGAAAAGTATTGACGAATCGATATCTTTACTAGAGCTCGTCCACGCAGAAAATTGATGAATTCTTGTTCGGTTAGGGAAGTTTCATTTACTCCCAAATGTTTAAGATGTTTTGTGAAATTTTGTTGATGTACTTGTGAGATCAAAAAGTGTGTTTGATACCGATGTTTATATAAAAGAGTTATAAAGATATGCAGCAGGATCGACCAGGGTTACATGTTTGTATAAACTCTGCCGAGCCCTAAGCCGATTCCAAAGCCTTGTTGTGAAGGGAGAGGTAGATGTGGATCAAGTACACGGATTCTGTAGGGCCAAGTCCCGCATACAGACGAACGGAAGTTTCGCCAGATAAGATTTCTACATGAAATGGAAACCACCATCGGAAAAGTAGAAAAAGCTCTGGGGTTTCTACATGCTTAGCGCGCTAACAGCGGCTGTTGGACCCACCACGAAGGGAAGTAAGGCCCTATCCGAAAATAAGATACCTCCGGAGTCAAGAAAACGACTCCGAACTCTTGAAATTACTAAATCGGATTTTGCGACTGACCATCAGTTTTAGGTACCAGCGAGAATAAAGTTAACTCTTCTCATCAACTACACCAATAAAAACACTGGCACACCCGGAGGGAGCGTGTCGTCGAACCAATAGCCCGGTGTTCAAAGTCGACATGACTCGTTTCAAAAAGGGAGTCTCCAGATTTGCCATCAACTGCGTGAAAAACGTTGCAGTTATCCTCTCCATGGTGGAGAATCCCAGGAGCTATGTTATAGTTATCGGTAAAGACCAAGGCTCATAATTATTTTATGAGTCTGAAGGTTTCGCGAAACAGAGACTGACTCAGGACTGACTCTTTCTCAGGAGGACAGACCCCTGAATAGTTCAGCGTCAAAACTCTGCTAATCACGTAGATTAACTGCCATCCTAGCAACATTGCTCTAATCTAAGAACCCAGCACCTTTGGGGGTCGGGTTACTGGACTAGGCTCCGTCAACCTCCCATTTCAAGCAGCCATACATACGAGGTGTGTTCAAAAAGTATCGCGAATCGTAACTGACAGTTTTCTTCGATTGCAGGGGCGTAGTGCATCATGAGTTCTTGCCACAGGGAAGAACGGTCAATAAGGAATATTACTTGCAAGTTATGCGCAATTCGCGCGAAGCAATCCACCAGAAACGCCTGGATTTGTGGAAGAACAAAAATTGGCTTTTGCACCACGATAACGCCCCTGCTCACACACATCGTTTTTGGCCAAAAACAACACACTAATGATGCCGCAGCCACCTTATTCCCCAGATCTGGCCCCCTGTGACTTTTTCTTGTTCCCAAAACTGAAGAGGCCCATGGAAGGACGACGTTACGCTTCTCTTGACGAGATAAAGACTGCATCGAAGGAGGAGCTGAAGAAGATAAAAAAAAAATGATTTTTTGAAGTGCTTCGAATATTGGAAAAACTGGCACAAGTGTATAATATCTCATGGGGATTACTTTGAAGGGGAAAATAGATATTCATGAATAAATAAATAATTTAAAAAAAAACACAAAATTCGCGATACTTTTTGAACACACCTCAAATTCGTATAAATAATAAAATAATTTTAAAATAATTTTATTATTTATTTTATACCTAACAAAA
Organism: Bactrocera correcta; assembly: GCA_027475135.1. NCBI lineage: Eukaryota > Metazoa > Arthropoda > Insecta > Diptera > Tephritidae > Bactrocera > Bactrocera correcta. The sequence goes on along the minus strand of CM050325.1, from coordinate 55,399,811 downwards.
AATTTAATACAATTGTTTTAATATTATTGCAACCAGTTGCTACAGAGTATTATAGTTTCGTTCACCTAACGGTTGCAAACTAAAACTGAGCGAGAATTAAGAGATATACTTTCTATCATAGTGGTATGTCCGTATGTCAAAACTGGATTCAACCGGATTAATACTTCTCTAAGCCGTATTAATGTAAAGATTTTTCCAACGAATAGATAAATTTGGGATAAAATTTGGCCTAGCCCTATATAACTAATATCAAGATTTTTGAACATCCGGCTGACTTTACTTTATATGATTGATTTTACACCTTAAATTATTTCCCTGGCTTTGATTCTTGCAAGTTGCAAGAGTATAAAATGTTGGTTGCACCTGAACTTAGCCTTGGAACAAAAGTTCGCATCCTTCAGTTTTCAAATAGTGATAGTTTTTACAAGCTCTACTCGGTTCAGTTTTGTCAAACACACTCCAAATTGCTGTATGAAACGGATATAAATTCTCTTTCTATCATTGTTTGTGTTATGTAGTAGTCATATTTAGAAACTACTCAATTTATCGCTTTCACCTTCAGAGTAAATACTTACTATAGCGAAAAAATAAGTCTCTCCATTTCAAAACAATTTTCAAATTAGAAAAGTTCTAAATTATCTACTAACATATATAAGAAATATTAAAAGCTTTCATTGAATAAAGATGTTATAGCTCTAAATATGGTTCAAAGGTCCTCATTTACTTATTACTACACTTTCAAACTTATCCTGTTTTCATATATCTATTTTTACTTTCCTCCTTATCCTTTTTGCAGAAAATGTGCTTCTAGTATGAAAATGTCTTTTTATAGGCGTATTGCATTCGACACGTGTCTATTTACGTATGTACTACATTGTATTTTCCTGATAAGCATATCGATTTATAATACACGTGTGAATATATGAACGAGTATATAAAATGTAGATAAAACAAGAAAGAACGTTAATTTCGGTTACAATGAAGCTTTAATACCCTTCACAAAAGATTCCACGCAAAAACCTGATCTTGATCGTTCACTTTGTATAGCAGCTATAGCGGCCCGTTTTCGGCTATTTAGACAGCTTCGTATGAAAAGAACGGTGGAAATATCAGATCAATATTAGAAGACTAATTCGAATATACTATATAATAAGGTGTACAGGCGGCCGAACAGATAGATGGACATGGCTCAATCGACTCAGCTCATGCGGCAGGCCATGTATTTGTATAAGTTCTTTGATGTTTCTGTCTGGGAATTAAAAACTTCGTGGCAAACTTATTATACCTTCTTCAGAGTATACGTTTTGTTTCACATTCTTTTTCGCTTTGACATTTTACCGAAGTGTCTATTGATTTATTTGTTTACATGCATAAGTGCTTATAAGTATAATCCTATATATGTTTATGTCTTCGAGTCTGGCGACTGCTATCTGCGGTTGCTAGTTAAAAGCACGTGTCGTTTGACAGAGATGAGAGTGTGTGACCGAAAATCATCACGATTTGTAGCTTGCCAACACTCCTTCTCAAAATCATATGTCAATTGAGCATAAGTGTGTGACACAATAGTCATTGAAGAAAATATAATTAATCTTTGTTATATTTATCATAATACCTAGATACATTTGTAGTTAGAGAATGTTCTTAATTGTAGCCTTATTGATCAAAGTCAAGATAAGAAATATACAAGGACAGTTCGAAAAGACAGAAGCTTTTTTAAATCGCCTTGTGTCTGCACATTAGCAAAACCCAAGCAAATATTATCGATCTAAATTTTGCATGAGTATATGGGGGGTTTTAAGCTCTGAAATTTGAAATTTGGATTATCTTATTCCATAGTAGAAAGTTTACCTTGTTCGCACCAGCCTAACTTCTGGCCATTAGTCTTGACAATAAAAAAAATATCGGCGTTTTTTGAATGTCTCGATGGCCTCTTCAGACAATGGAAAACAGTTTCAGACCGCTATCCTCATACCCTAGCTAGGTAGTTAGGCTTGTTGAAAAGTAATGCGAAGTTTTCATTTATTTCTTTTTTCATGTGGCCGATGATTTCTGAGCTTTAGTAAAGCACTCTTTGGTCCAAAAAAGTAATCATCTTTTCAGAGCACTAAGGAAACCACTGTGTGATTTGGATCACTGCGAAGCACTTCATTCCATTACATCCTTGGCAGAGATTAATTTTTGAAGAAACGATATCTGATATCATAAGCATTTGACTTCACTTGATTTGAAAACGGACCCAACTTTTCCCAGTGCGCAAGAAAAGTTCTGTGTCCCCGCTGGATTTATCAATGAGATTAAATCTCTGCAGAGATTTTTAGTGATTCCTTTAAAGAAACCTTACGAGATCGCATCTTATTCGAACACCATTTCTTGAGGAATATAATTTCTTAAATTAAAACGTGCCTTGATGAGTCTTAACCGAATTCTGCGAAAGGCGAAGTGAAGAACATGGTGTACCTATAGTTACCACGACAGTCGGATCTGCGTAACCGGAACGAACCCGGATTATTTTCCGCCCAAGGACAGTCGACTCTTCCGTATTCTGCCGCTACGACAACAACAACATGGATTCATGAATATTAGGGTAAGGGAAGTGCCAGTGGACATTGGATGCAGCGTGATCAGTAGATATACATTGTATTTCCGTCGTGTTCTACCGGATAATACAAACTTCGTGGCAAATTTTATACACCCCGTTCAGAGTTTAAAAAACGAAAGAAGGAATCGAAGATACACTAGAATTTTCACTTCTAGTTTCATTTCTTCTGACTATTTTCCGCCTTAAATTTAGCTAGGTGGTAAGAGCTTGGATCGAATGAAGTGTATGGTACTATGATGCGATTATTAATATTACTAGTACTTTTAATAGTTTAATTTTTGAAAGCTTAGAAGAAAATGTTTAGTTTTAGTTTTTTTTTTTCAAGCTGTTCTCGTATATATATTCGTATATATAATATTTCCTTACATGCTATACATTACTCATCATAGGTGCTCATTTAACAATTATTTTATGAATTGCTGCGGTTGTTATATAGACTGCCTAATGCAGAAGTGGATATAATACACAATCACTTAGATTAATTCATAATTATTAATAATCCTCAATATTATCTCCTGGTATCTGCAGTGACATGTCTGCTAGCAGGTACCTGTACAAGCTGTCAGCTGGTTTGAGTTGTAATAAATGGACACACGCTGCCAATTAAAGGCATCAACAAAAATAGATACCCACAACATAAATATATGTAAATAAAGCATGATCCAATGCGAGCATGTGAAATGTGAGTAATTTATGTGCTTTCGCTGGGTCAGCAACCTCTTGGTACATAACTTCATTATCAGCATCATCATCTCGGCACTTCCTTGCGGACATCTTTGTTTGTCCGCTTGCCGAAACAAGCGTAGCTGGTAACCAATGCAACAACAACAACAACAACACTAATTCAATAGATCCGCCTTAAATGATTTATGAGCTAACCGTCATCTATAGATTTATAGCCATATATACTTACAAATTTATTAACGCATGTGTGCATGTGTGTGTGGTGTGCACACCAGTACAATATGATTTAATCGATTGCGGCATTATTTGCTCGAATGTTTGTGTAACTGCATTGTGTGCTCACCTAATGGATGATGTTAACTGAATTGTCATATCAAAACAAACGCACACTCACACATACACACTTATGAAGGTTTGCAAGAACTACAAATCTGTTCGAGATAAATGTACAATCAATTTAATAAAAAGTTACATTGTAAATTTTATTGATTGCCATATATTTCGGACAGAGTGAAGAAATTTAGAAAGGGGCGGGCACCACCACCATGTAAAGACCATAAATTCAATTTGAAAAGGCAATCTGTTTTCGAATTTCTAGTTGATCTGACGACAAAATTGCCTTTCACTTAAGTTAAGTACCATATTTGATTTGTAATTTTTATTGAATGTGTTGTGAATATACTCTGTCCAAAAAATAAGGTGACATTGTATTTATTTTTAAAATTCTTTATTTATTCTTTCAAATCAATTTCATCCCCTCTAAAGTAATCCTCTCCCAATGCAATGCACTTATGCCAACAGATTTTCCAATCTTCGAAACACTGGTTGTAGTCACTTTCCGGGATGGCCTTCAGTTCCGTCTTCGCTGCGGCTTGAACTTCCTCTATCGTATAAAACGGTGTCCCCGGAGCGGTCTTTTGAGCTTGGTGAACAGCCAGAAGTCGCACGGCGCCAGATCAGGTGAATACGGTGGTTGCGGAACGATATGGGTTGTGTTTTTGGCAAAATGATCACGAATTACGAGGGCAGTATGGAATGGTGCATTATAGTGGAGTAAAAACCAAGAATTATCTTTCCACAATTCCGGCCTTTTTAGGCGGATAGCGTTGCGCAAACGACGCATAACGTTCAAATAATATTCCTTGTTGACTGTTTGACCGGTTGGAAGGAATTCATAATGCACAACACCGCGATAATCAAAGAAAACAGTCAACATAACTTTGATTTTTGAGCGACTTTGGCGCGATGTTTTTGGTCTCGGCTCTCTTTTGGCACGATATTCGCTCGATTGATCGGTTGTTTCGGTGTCGTAAGCATAGATCCAAGTCTCATCGCCAGTTATAATGCATTTCATGACACCCTGGTAGTCAGAAAGCATCGTTTCAGACATTTCAACGCGACGCCTTTTTTCCAAAAAATTCAATGTTTTCGATACCAGTCTAGATTTGACGCGCTTGAGGCCCAAAACATCCTTCGAAATGGTATTGGCTGAGCCTTTCGATGTGCCAACTTCATCAGCAAGGTCTCAATTGTTAATGGATGGTTTTTCAACACCAAATCTTTGATTTGTTGAAAGTGAGCTTCGTCGGTTGAGGTTGATGGTCGCCCTGGACGCTCTTCGCAATATGCGACATACTTACATACGTAGAAACATGCACATATATTTCATTAATTAGGATTTTTGAAAAATAGTAATTTAAAGGTTTGAAATTTGAATATAAAATCAGAACGAAATATTTCTCAGCTTAGAAGCGATCTTCATTTTTCCTCCACCAGTGTTAAGAGTCTAAAGAACCTGGTTTAATTTTAAAGTTTGGTCTTACGACTCAAACAAATTTATTGAAAACTTCTACTTCTCTTCAGTGGCATGTTTTTTGCTGTTGAAAGTATTTGATCAATGCAACAATCAAATATGTTGAGCCATTCCGCTGTCAGAGCTCAGAGTCTTTGTTAGCACTACTCATGCATACATGATAATTTCGCCTCTGTTTGCTGCTTAACCTTTTTTTTTATAAAAATTTTAAATATGTGTTATAAGATTCCCGAAGCCAATAATTTCACCATAAATAAATCATCAATAAAAAATCATTTGGCAATATCGAATCATTAAAAAGTGCTCACATAGATATAAAGCGTATGATTGTAGTTAAGCGATTTGCCGCAAGCAGCTAAAGCGCCCACACTGCCGGCAGATACCGTTAGCACATCGCTTATTTGTTTACTTTTTGCCAAGCAAACGAGTTAAAGTTAATGCCAACGAAAATAAATGTGCGTGTGTGAACACTCAACAATCGTTGTCATTTGAATATAAATCGCCAACAAAAACAACAGCATTCAACTAACAAACCAACAGTTATCAACTCTTTAGTGGTCGGGAGCTGAGGACCCACCATTGCGGAGCAATCAAAACGGGTAAATTGAATTACGTGCATGAGATGCACACGTACGCAACGACAGTCAGGGCGCCGAGGATTGCCTGAGGACGGATGAAAAAAAAAAAAAATACAACAAACGCAGCAAAAACAAAAAAATTATAAGCAAACAAACGAGCACAAACAAACAAGAAGTGACAGTCGCACGGGCGTAAGCAAACAAAGCGTGCAATACATGATGGGAATGAAAAGATGACAGTGAAAAGTAGGAGCCGCCAGGGCGTATGTGTGCTCGGCGAACGTGTGTGGCAGCGCGTATGCGAGGGATGAATCGACAAAGCGTTGACATATGCGCCCATTCGGCGACGCATCGCTGACAAGCTGCGCTTTCCTTGCACGAAATTCTACCCCTTTGCCCTTACGAGCACCCCATATCGCCCCGCGGAGCACTTGTTGCACCCCCACCACAGCAGTTGTCAGCGTAGACGCTTGCGGCAACATCACTTCCACCACTTAACAACAATAACATTTTCTAAATGCAAGGCAAATATTGTCACACTAGTCGGTACACAAATACACTCACACACACATGCAGACAAAGTGACAAAAAGTTGTAGACTTCAAAATTGGGGGACGCTGCATGCAGAAAGTAAGGTAAATCAAAACAACTGGGGCAATAAGCGTGACAAACAGAGGCAGCGCGTTAAATCAAAACCAGAAAAAACAACGGCAACAACAATGGTAGCAACAGCATATAAAATTGAAAGATATCAACAGCTACTGAAGGGCGGAAACTGCAGATTAGGAAAAATGTGTTGAGAAGCAAAATTCGTATTTTAACATTTGGGGTTCCAAGCAGGGCTGCAGCATGTTGAGCAGCGACAAATAAGTCAACACACAAAACAAAACAGTTATTTTTAGATTTTAAAGGTGAAATAAAGTGCTACATAGTAATGTTGTTTGAACGCAGAAGTATGATAAGAAATGAGCAGCAGAGAGCTAAAGTGAAAGGAGCACAGCCAAGGCATAAAAATGGGGGAATATTATGTACAGAGTAATAGAACAAATGGGGTCATATTTTAAGATTAAGATTCTTAACAGTCGCACTTATTCGGCAAAGTTACAAGTGTAAAATATTTAATGAAAATACATAGAGGGAAAAAGAGATATGCAAACTGGTGCATAGAATGAAATTACATCGGTAGAGAGAATTTATTACTTGGTTAAGGGCAGAACCATCCGTAATGGTCGTAAAGAGTACTTTTTCACGATTTTTTATCTTAGAAAGACCACAATTTTCAAAAAGTTAGGCTTCGAAAAACATAAGTCTTTTCTTAAAATTTGCAATTATTTTCGCATTAGAAGTGGTCTAAAACAATTAACACTTTACGTCAGTAGCCTGAGGAGTTTTTTTGCGTTTTAAAATAAAACAGAGAATCTTCGCAGTAAATTTATTGCTCATCATCTGCCATCAGCTAGCACTTGCAAGAGTTAAAGTTAGAAAATAGTGGATATGTGACTTTAGTTGCTGCGAGCTAGCTATCGCAACTGCTAAATTAATAGATGCCATTAATAAAATTGTGCAAGCAACACAAGTACAAGGTCTGTCGCAAAAGAAACGGAACTTTTTAAATATAATTGTTTATGGTGGCACCACCTATTGGTGGTATATGAAACAAAAAGTTTGATCTCTTGTTGATATTTCGTAAAAATTTTAAGATAATTGGATAACTACAATCGATGTTATCGATCAAAAAGTGATAGCAGCTTTTGGTCATCGGTCGTAAAATGCATTCTGAACAAAGAGCAAATATTAAATTCTGTTTTAAACTTAGGAAAACGTTTACTGAAACATTTTAAGTGATGAAAAAAGTTTATAGTGACCAGTGCCTATCCCGTAGTAATGTGCATGAGTGGTTTTTTAAGCGATTCCAAGAAGGTTGTGAGGACCTCAGTGACGATCAGAAGTCACCGAAAAAAAGTCTTCAGAAGTCAAAAATAAAGACAATGTTGATTTGTTTTTACGATTCCAAGGGTATTGTGCAGCGAGAGTTCGTCCCAAACGATTAATGCTGTGTTTTACCTTGGTGTTATGAAGCGTCTTTTGTCACGCACTCGTCCTGCTCGACCACAATCCCGTGAGGCAGGGTCCTGGCGCCTGTTGCACGATAATGCGCCGTGTAATCGGTCAACGCTTGTCACTGATTCTTTGACAAAAACTCCATATTAACCATCAATCACTCAGCCTACTCACCTGGTCTGGCACCCTGTGATTTTTTTTCAATTTGGAAAACTTCATTTGCCCATGAAAGGACACTGGTTTCAGGACATTTATCCAAAAGAAGATGACCGATATTCTCAAGAGCTGATATGTTGATCATCAGTTAATGTAGATGGCCAGCCTGGACGTGGTTTATTATCAGCGCGTTCTCGATTCTCATTGAATGATTTGTACCAATCAAAAACACTTACTTTATTAACTACTATTTTCCAACATTCGAACGTTTCGGCACTAGAAATTTGATGAAACTTCTTTGTTGAATAATTTTGCTTATCGTAAAATTAGCGTAATGCACTATATGTACTTCAGAAAGGCAAGCATATAGTAAACGCTAATGATTATTTCGATGTGACGTTTAGAACAGATGCCACAGACGAGGTTTGACAATTAAGTAATGAGACTGATTTTATTGCCGCGCTTGTGGTAAACCTGTGACCTTCAAATTCCCTTTCTCCTTTTCCGGCATATCTTTCCTCTCTATTGATATATGTACCATCGCTATAGCTTGTTTAGTTCGCCTGCATCAAGTTGAGTAGAAGTCGCACCCAATATCTACATATTATGTAAACTCAAAAGTCTTACTATTATTTGCCCACAGTAGCATAAATGAAAAGTGTGACGAGTTGAGTCGATTTAGCTATGTATGTCCGTCTGTTTGTATATACGCGAACTATTCCCTTGGTTCAGGAGTTGTCTTTATGAAATTTTGCACACGCCCTTTTCTCTCTAAGAGGCTGTTCGCTTATATGCGACACTACTTATTTGTCGAGATATCTTCAGGAAATTTGTTAAGAATTATTGTTCACGGCAATGGTGCAATCACCGAAGGAATTGTTCGGATCGAATTACTATAGCATATATGTAGCTGACATACAATCTGGTCGATCATTATCGTTATATCATCGATCATTATTATCGATCATCGATAGTGTAATTGGAAAGGGCATTTTAGCTTCAGCGCAACTGAACTTAAGATTTTTTCTTTTTTTGATTAGTTTCAGCTATTCAATGTTCAACGCTCTTTTGACATTTCTCTTCGGTAAGGTGTACCATTTCATTATGGAAAGATATACGATCCAACTTCGAGTCGAAAGTATTAAAATTTACTACCAAAACTCGGACTAAGTGGCCTAATCATAAAGAAGGCCACGTCGTTGTCATAGTCCTTCTGTCAGATCAACAAATGAGAGTCTAGTTCAAAAATTTTAATCCACAGGCTCAGTACAAAATATTCCCATGCCACTGAGACAAAGAGACTATAGTGGCGCGAATATTGCTGCCGCTAGCGCATCAATGGAAGAAGACCCAAACCAGTCTCTAGCACGTCATTCTCAAGCATTGGGCATCTCTGTGACGTTGTTGTAGCAAATTTTGCGAAAAGATCTTGACCTACATCCTTAAAAGATCAAATTGACACAAGAACTGAAGCCGCTTGATCACCAGAATCATCGTATGTTCATGGATTGGGCTGAGCAACAATTTTAAAATGATCCGGATTTTAATCGAAAAATCATATGCAGCGATGAGGCTCATTGTGGATGCCTTACTGGTCAGGCGGCAATCCACACGTATTCTAAGAGTCACCAGTGCATTGCGAAAAAATTGCTGTTTGGTGCGGTTTATGGGCCGGATTATCAAGACCGGAATATTACTGCGAATTAAAATCGATAACTTACTATTTTTAGCCTAAATTTGATGATATGGACTTGGACAATATGTGGTTCCAACAAGACGGCGCCACAAGCCACACAGCGAATGGCACAGTCGTTTTATTGAAAACCAAGTTTGGTGAAAGTGTTATCTCACGAAATAGCCCAGTCGAGTTCCATACATAATGACATTATATTTACTTTCACAGGAATAAAGAATTTCATTGATATCCCTGACTGTTTTCGTTTTATTTAAAAAACTTTTCCAGCGCTCTAACCCCGTTATTCATATTCATCTGTGAAAAGCAACAGTAACATTAGTTTGTGATAATTTCCGATTTTACAAATTTTTCGTTTCTAACTTCGATCTGGAAAAGCTTATCAGAAACTGTAAATATTTAAGAATCTTCTACATAGTACCTTGTTCTACAAATTTATTTTTAAAATGGCCTCTAACAACCTTAATCATTATTGAGTCCACATAACCTTGTTATCAGTTTTTGCTTGTTGCTTGTTGGCATCAACACCAAAACATTATCTTAAAACCGGTGACTTAAACCCAATGCATTGTCTCACTATATTGAGTCAAAAATCTACCATCATTTATTAATCAATTTATCAACAATTACATATATATGCTTATATAAATAGCCGTAATATTTGAGTCAGGTACAGAACACCAAACAAGAACACACACACATCCTATTTACCAACTATTTCGAAATTATAGAGATCATTAAACTTTTCGTCAGTCATTACAATTTCCCAAATAGCTGCCACAGCTGCTGGCGACATCACGAGTACATTACCCCAGTTATGAATTTTCGTTCTCCTATGAAGCAACTAGCATACCACTACTTAAATACCTGCACACATTCGTATTCGTACGTACGCATACATATGGCCGACCGTTGTCAAAATGTGATGACATTCTAGCAAAGTGGCAAGTGATTTGTTGAGAGAGCCCGCGTTGCAAGCGGCGAAAATATCGAGGCCACAAAGCAGAGTCTCAGCTATGGCGGCCTACCACTGCACATGTACACACATGCATACACATATGTAAAGCTCTATGCACTCATGTGCCAATTCATGCAAAATGCGCCGCAATGCAATGCATCATTGGTAGTCACTGCGCTTGCAACACGCGCAACATGAAAATGCGACATTTCCGGCGGCATAAATTTAAAATATGCACCTCCAATGATATGCCGGCAAACTTGCTGACTAGCTGCCTGACAATTCAAGCGCAATCGATGCTCAGTACTGAACTAACGGTACGTATGCGGTGGCACGTAAAGCGTGGCCCATGAGGTATATGGGTGTTCGTAGTTAAAGTTCATTCAAGTGTACTCTGCTGAGGGCGAGTGGAAATGCCAGCGATGGCCAAAACTAACCAAATATGTTTGGTGTATGCCTGTAAGTGTGTGTGAGGTAGATATACCAAATGGTGATTTCCCGTACAGCTGAACGTTTCCACTACCGGTTCCAGTCGTGACTAATCGAATTCAAGTGGATTAGGAAATGATAAAATTTCTGACGCTTTGAAGCTATCAGTAATAAGAGCGAAAACACGTTAAGGAACTTCTAAGGAGTTATGTATATCCTCGTTTTCTTTATGTACATATATTTGAGAATATTTTCCGAAAATTTTATGTTGGTTCGACAAATAATTTACACCATTTTTGCCAAAATCGATATTTGACAAGTCCTTCGAAAGGGTTTTTTGTTTTTATAGTAGGAGGAAGCATCGAAAACCGAAGTACGGAGCTTTAATCCTAACCTACTCCCAACTCAAAACTCTTCCACGGAACCACCAGATAAGGCATTACTTCGTGGAAGTATGAAGACATTTTACGTCTCCTCGATAGCACGGACGCACTGACGTCTATTCTGCCGTAAGTGTCTTAATTTAGTCATGATGGAAATTGCCGCTTCGCGAACTGCTTTCTACTTATCAGGGGACTGACACATAAATGCAGTAAAATTTTCCAGCGTTGAAATACCACCTACCGAGGACAATGAAAAAACACGTGTTCAAGGCACTCTATAGACTCCGTATGTATCGAACAATAGGACTGACGTCATTTTGAAATTCGTATAGATAGGCTCTAAAGCATCCATGCCCGCTCAATATTTGGGTCCAGTGGAAGTCCAGGTCCCCATCCTGTCTGGTTATCCACTTATGGATATCAGGTATAAGTCTGTGGGTCCACCGTTTTTGTTTAAGGTTTGCCACCGTTGCTGAAACGTAATTATGCTCTTCTTTCTCTCCTCTTTCTTTTTGATTTCTATAATTTTCGCTGATAGCTCATGTAATCTCGTGAATTTATTTCCCTGGATGTCTATGGCCGGCATCCTACTTAGGTAATACTTTTGCTGCTTTGCTGAATATATTTCGCAAAGCACTTGCTACTTTGATTATTGTGAGTCTATGCACCGCAATTTATTTTCCTCAGTTTTCCTGGTGCTTATGAGCAATACTTCTGTTGTTTTATGCTCAGCCAATTCAAACTAGTGATAAAAAACCATTGGCGTAGACCATTAAATTGTTTAGCTACTGCTACCACTATGGGTTCGTCCGCGAGGGCCTAACACTGAACCTTGTACTCTACTTGAAATAGGAAACCTCTTGGTGCCTTCGTTGGTATCGTAAATCAGCCTTCTATTTTTAAAATAACTCCTAACAATGGTTGTGAGGTGCAGAGGGATTCGTCTACATATAAGGCTTCGAATATATTTGTCCATTTAGCAAAGTTTTGTGTTGTTTCTGCACATCCATCATCTTTTGTCATTTACTACACATTTTGCAGTGTCAACAACTTATTTTAGTGTATCGATAGTAGACCTGTATTCTCTCTCTGATAATCTGCCAGTTTTTTGAATTGCTAACTCCAAGCGGCTTCTTACAATGCTTTCGTAAACTTTATCAATCGTGTCGAGTATACATCAATACGATGAAGGTTCGTTCATCTAGTGGTTTTTTGGTTTTGAGATTAAAACCGGGTGCTGGACTGTCCACGGATCGCAGTTCACCAGGGGTCTTTATTTGCCTCTTCACAGATCTTCTCAAAACAGCTTCTTTTGCTGTTGTTAATAGCCGACTTTAGAAGCTTCTTATGGCTTTTAAATGCTTGTTTGAGACGGTTTTCATTTTCGCTACTTTGATTGCATTGTAAGCGACGTAAAACTGAATGATAGAGCTTTCTCAGCGATCTTCGCTTGTTATGACATTTCGTCCGTCGCCCCTTCGCAATGCGGATACTAAGTAGACGCCGTCTTCACCTTGTGCTTTTGCTGCACTCAAAACTCCAAAAATTTGACTTTTATTTCGTGGTGGACTCATGAAGATTTATGTTTTTATATTGAAAAAAATTCACTGAAAATTTAAGCCCTTAATTTTGACTTTAATTTCCAATTGACTAAATTATAAATAAATAGCTGGTCTTGTCGAAAAACTCTTTCGGACCAAAAAAAGTTTATGCCATCATGTCACAAAAGTGCTTTGTTTCAAATATATACATACATATATATACAAAACGAACGCTTGAAGCTGTCTTAACCCTCATCCTATAATTCACTATGCTACAACTCCGATGGAAAAATTTGTGACTGTTTTGCTAAGGGTATTTGAGGTGTCCTGATTGCGAATTAGAGTGCACAAATTTTCCATCAAGTACATCTCTTCTTGTTGTTTTAGTAATTAAATGCCTGTCAAGAGGGTCAGACTACGAATACTACCATTATAAAATTTGACTATCATTTTTAGTTTAAGAACTCAAAATTAGCAAGAAACAGTTTCTAACATACCAGACGTAAAGTGACTGTAAACTAGAGCTACTAAACCAGGTGCATCAGTTTAGAAAATAATCATAAATTTGAGTTTATTAGCAAAATTTGGGTTTAGTATAGAATGCGGGAAGGGCTTTTGGCTTTAATGGATATTAGAAGCCTGTGTTAAATAAATATTAGGATTTATTGTTAAAATATTTTATTAGTCAACAGACTGTTTCGATATTTCTCTTACAAAATTATCAGACCAAAATCAAAGTTTTTTAAACATTAAAGGTAAAATTCGCAAGATAAAAAAGATGTTATAATGGTGAAGATGCAACAGACTCTAATAAGAATAGTTCTGAAAAATTGTGAAAAAAGTTCGGGAAGTAGTACATATTTCCATCCCGTCTACCATAAGTTAGATAAAGACATTTTATAATACCAAAGTAATACAGCTCCCTTTCTAAAATAAATTGGCTCCAAGTAATGTCAAATATTGTTAGTTTAAAAATCCATCGTTTTTTCTCCTAGGTTATTCGGTGCTCATATGTGTGTCTACGGGAACTATGCATACCACAAGTGTCGAAATATTGATTTTGCATCAAAACTTTACGCTCCATTGATTTAGATTTCAGTTAATTTGGTATTGCAAATAGTAAATTTCTTGTTAAAAGCATAAACATATTTACGGGCTTAGTTATTTGCATATCGGCAGCTCTACACTTGATAGAAGCGCAACTAAGAGCATGATTTAGGGCCGATTTTGAAGTGAATTTATGAAAATAATTTTTAGTTTAGACTAATTTTTAATTTCATTTATTTACATTCTTAATCCCAGGCGTAGATTTTGAAGTTGAATCGAACCTCAAACACCATATTTTCAGTCTTCTGTGATACAGAGTGTTCGTGAGAGTGAAATGTGAGTACGGACACCTTTTCTATGGATCTTGATGGTCAATAACACGCTGAAAAAATTGGAGGATCATGACTTCCGGGTGATTACCTATGCGGACGATGTATCACTTATCAAAAGAAAGTACTTGAGTACTCTGTATGAGTTGATAGAAGGATATTTAAGCACCTTAGCTAGTTGTGGGAGCTGGAAGGGGTCTTGACTTTAATTCAGATATAAATTGAATGGTCATCGGGAACTCTGGCGGCTTTTCTCTTAGTCCACATACCTGCAAGGGCGTTCCAGATGGGCAACAGCCCATCAAAGCTTAGGCTAATGTGGGTGGAGCAGTATATTATCAGGACCACTCTTTAGCAGCTTATCGGAGAAGCTGTTTGGAAGAAGAGGAGCTGGAAACATCTATATACTTAATTATTGATTGTGTCGTGTTTGCGAGTTTAAGCTTAAGCACTTTGGAGCTCGCACTTTCAGATGAGAAAGTGAAATTAAACCTCTAACAAATATCGCTATCCGTAAGGCACTTAGCTTTCTTATAAGATCGCAACCAGAAGTTATATTTTTGTGGTTTCCCAAAGGACTGGATATGGCGGTTCAAGTCCGATCTCTGGAACAGAGAATCTAACCATCCCACACTGGTCGATTTCATAGGCCATAAATAAAAAAAAAACAAAAGTTTGAAATTTCTCACTATATGTATCAAAAATATTTTATAAAATAGCAATGAAATTAACGTAAAATAATTTTTTGCTCTATCCCTTTCGTATGCGCCACGAAAAGCGAAAGAAGTGAGACAATAAAAACAAGCGGGCTGTGCAGTGAAAATAGCTTTAAAATTATCTCTTATAATAATATAAATTACAATATAAAATCGTGCTTAATCCCAACAAATCGAAATGAATATTAAGAAGAAAGGTACTATATAACCACGCGATTTTTCCGTACTAATATATTGTTTTATTGTTTTAAAACTATTATTTTACAAGTGACTTTTTGAGTGATATATTTTTCTTTATACATCGAATTAAGTAATAAAAAAGTGGTGATCCCAGTCTCAAATGAGACAAGTTTGTTTATATTATTTAATGTTTTCTAAGTCTATGCTTATGACTTCAGCTGCAACGTTTTGCAACTTTCTTTGTCATTCATGTTTTTCTACCAGGTATTCGATTTTTTGTGTGTTATTTTTCATAATTTTTTGTATTTAAGTATAAGTATCAACGAGTATATTACTCGTATATTTTTTTTTTATGTTTTTTCGTCATATTTATTTAAATTTTGGTTTTCATTTTCTCACTTCTATCGGATGTTTGTTTTATACACTATTTTATTGTGAACTTTCACGGCTATATATCTTTGAATTGTGGTGTTTGGAAAAAGGTTCATTTGCTGATAAAGATAAAAAAGTATGTGTCGACTTAACCCGTAGATTTGAATTGGATGGCTATGAATGTATTGGATATATTGTTATGAAAATACCTGATTACGTATTTAAAAGATTTGCAGATATGTGGAATAAAAACTACAGATTAAAATCAAAAGTTATACAAAAACATTCGAATTGGTTTGCACAATATGAATATATATTATTAAAAAGACAATTATCCGTATTAAAGTCAAGATCGAGGACGTCCTAGATTAAGTCTGGTAGAGTGCTCAGAGAGAAAGAAGCGGCGAAGGATGGAAGATTTAGCAGAACTCGATGTGTCCGCTGCTGATGATTTGCATTTAGCTTGTAAGGAACCGAATAAGTCGATCTTTCGCGCAAAAACTTGTGAAGTAATATCACTTATCACCGAAGCAAATTTAACCAAGCACCAGTATCAACTTATTAGAAGCTTCGTTAACAATAAACTTGATGTTAACTTTTTACCTTGCTATGATAATATTTTAAAGAAAAAACAGAAAAGTTATCGTGAGCAAATAAAAGTTTCAGAAGCTTACGCCGAAGTTGAGCTAGAGTTGCAAAGTGATGTAATTAATGAACTCAATGACTTCTCTAATTTCTTAACATTAATAGGAAAATGGGGCTTTCATGGCAGTGCTGGGCAGAGCGAATGTAAGGGGTTTAGAAGATAAAGAACGATTTCTAAGAAGAAAAAAAAAAAAAAACATCAGGTGCGAGTTTCGTGAAAAAATGGGTCTTATAGTCACAAACCAAAAACAGGTGGTAGTGGAGCCCATACATCTGCTGAAATAACAGGCATAAAAAACAGTATTAATTGAAAATTGTGCAGAATTACTACAAGCTTTATCATCAGGGTACAAAATTAATGTGGAAAAATTTAGAAAATTTGCGCTAGATTCTGCAAGAGAATTAACATCAAAGTATTCCTGGTATTATCTTCCTGCGTCAGCCCATAATTTTCAATTCACGCTCCCGATGTTATTCAATATTCATTATTTTTAATTGGAGAGCTCTCAGAAGAAGCTGCTGAGTCAAGAAATAAGGACGTTAGGATGTATCGACACGAAAGAACTCACGTGTTGCTACAAATCAGGATTAATTAAACTGATTACTCTTGAGTTCAGATCCTTTCATCTCTGGTCAAAGAAAACTACGATGCAAAAGTATATAAATTTTATTAAAATCAGTTTTTGATTTAGTAGAATAATAAATCTGTATGTTAATATAATTGTTAATTACTTGTTATGATTTTAAAAAGCTTAGGAAAAAACTTCACTTTAATATAGGCAGTGGAAGTATTTTTGGCCGCTGATTTCATACAAGACCCACCACTGTGCATCCGTAAGCATAACAGGCGTAAATATCTGACAACAGTAGGTTTAAAATTTTAATATTTTTATTTCTTAAAATCAGCTCCAGTGCCCTGAGTTTCTAAGCATAATGTTGTTGGCATCTTTATGACTCACATTTTAAGCTTCAAACTACTCATAAAAAATTTATTTAATCTTTAAAAGATTGCAGTAGTTTATTTTAAATTTTGGCTTCAAAAGCTTTATGCTATATTTTCCGAGTGTATTCCTAAATTTGTTCGTACATAGGTTGTAATGAATAAAACTACGCCTGAATTGGCGCCATTATTATGAAGCAGATACTAAAGAGAAGGCTCCATGAAGCGCTTTTTTCATCACAGAGTCAGGCTGATGCAAAAAATGTATTTAAATCATACTTCTGCATACGCATATAAGAATATATACACAAATGCTTAAACACACTTACAAATATATGCTCATATTTAATGAATTTTACGCTCCAATGAAGCATACAAAAAGCAAAAGTGCGGCACTTATGACTGTAGCTCTTATTAAATATGCGATGCCAAAGCCCTAATGCACATACACACACTCACACAAAATATAAACTCACACCTACTTAAGCAAAATCAGCGAGCTGCCAAACAATGCCGGCGCACATAACCTCAACAAAAGCAGGAGCTGATTGAAGGTTAGTTGAAAAATGTTTCTTACCAAACAACCTAAGCAAGTGAAATTATTTTCATAGAGAATAGGCAAACGTGTGGGTACCACATCAGAAAAAATAACAACAACAAGCGGAATAATAGCTGTATATATAGCTTTAGACGATAAAAGGCAAGGGACTCACATGAGTATCAAATAAAATGCAAATGAAATTGTGTGAACGCAACTGAAACGGGAAGATGGGGAGAGAAAAAAATTACAAAAGGTTTATGAAAACATTTCATTTACCGTAGCGAGCGCTTTTACCGTTAGTGGCAAAAATCACTAACACATACACACATACAGCATATCAAAATTAAGTGAAGCCTCTGGCACTAGGAGGGAAAAATTTGCTGATAAACAACAACAAAAACACCAATCACAAAGCATACATTATGCGCGCACATTTAGCGGTGCGACAGGGCGTATGATTGCTATCGTCATTATTGCTTTATCGAAATTGACACAACGCGCCCCCACTAACAAGCGATCAGGCATTTTGAGCCGTTGCCGGATTTGGTGTACTGCATATTGATTTCATTTTGCAATTCCATAAACGTCATTATATTTATAATTAAAATAATATATTTTTGTTTTCCGGTGACCGCAAAGTAAATCTCCATATTATGAAGTGACCATTGAGCACTTATTTTAGCGGAAAATTTCGCATGAAAATACGCAGAAATTGCGCGTTGCTGATTTAACAGTTAAGCGGATGTGTAAATGAGCGGATTAATTGTATGTGTACTGTAGCCACTTGTAGCAAAGGGGAGAATATTTTGTTCGCATAAGTGTTATTTGTAATACTTAATAGACCAGGGTCGATAATATATTAAATAAATAAATAAATAAACTGGTTGGAAGAGAATATATTAAAAATTATAGAAAAACTAATTTTAGGTTTCTGACAAGGCGAACACCTCTCGTGTGATTTCTTCTACTTACTTCTGGCGAAATTAATTCAAGCTGCAGAACTAAACAGAGAAGGTACTATATTCTATAAGAGTGTACAGCTGCTGGCGTACGCCGATGGCATTGACATCATTGGCCTCAACAACCGTGCCGGTAGTTCTGCTTTCTCCAGAATGGATAAGGAACCAAAGCAAATGGGTCTGGCAGTGAACGAGGGCAAAACGAAATATCTCCTGCCGTCAAACACACAGTCCTCGCACTTTCGACTAGGCTCACACGTCACTGCGGACAGCTGAGTTGAGAAGTAAAGTCCTCTCTCGACGAACAAAAACAAAACTCTATAAGTCGCTCATTATTCCCGTCCTGTTATATGGAGCAGAGGCTTTTGAGGACGATGCGAGTTTTCGAGAGAAAGGTTCTGCGGAAGTTTTATGGTCCTTTGCGCATTGATAACGGCGAACTCTGCAGTCGACGAAGAGTATCAGAGCTGTATCAGATGTACGACGACATTGAGTTGACGAATGGACGAAATGACTCCAGCTCTGAAAGTATTCGACGCAGTACCCGCCGAGGGAAGCAGAGGAAAAGGTAGACCTCAACTTCGTTGGAAGGACCAGGTGGAGAAGCGAAAAGAAGAAACGACTGTATGTACGCTGTTGTTAACTCGGCTATAATCGCCAAAGCGGTGTCTACGGCAGTAAAGAAGAAGAAGAAGCTTGGTATGTTCCAAATACAGTGTATTACTCTGGACAGCATTATGAATTCGTGACATCTTTGTTTTCAAAGTTAGTCTGAACAAATACATTAAGCGTTTCCGCAGCCTTCAGAGCTTCATATATTCACTCAAGGTTGGATAAAACTCTGGCTCGTCATCATCACCGTCGCTATCTTTGCTATTCGCGTCGTCGACGATGATATTATCCACAATGTCTTCATCAAACGACTCTTCACACGTGGTTATGGGTAAATGATGCTTAGCAATAGCCTTCGCCCAAATGCTCAGCGGTACGTCGTCTTCTTTGTTAAAATCATCTGAAGTTATGGTACATTCTACATAGCATCGGACAAAACCAGCATGTTTGTATCAGTTAAAAATTGTTCCTTGCTTGAGTGAGTGCAAGGATCTTGAATCATTAGAATAGCGTCAAGAACAGTGATCTTCGGGTACTCAACACTACTGCATCCGCCATCTAGAAACTGGATCATTTTTAAATTAAGGTTTTTACGAAAATGTGCTTTTAAAGCTCGAATAATTGATCAATGGGTTTCAATACTGATGTACTGTTTGGAGGCAGAAATACTAGGGTTATGCTATTCAAGTCTGCAATATGGGGATGGGGCAGGACAGTTGTCAACTAACAGTACGATTTTCTTATTCTCTTTCGTAAGTTCACGATCCCATGCGCGTGCCCATCTGGTAAAAATGTCTGCAGTCATCCAGGCTTTTCGATTGCTCTCATAATCCACTGGCAAATGCCATACATTTTTAAAACATCTGGGACGTTGAAATTTCCCGAAAACGAGAAGTTGTTTTTTAGCTGTGCCACTCATGTTGTCTGCCACCATCACTGTTATTCGCTCCTTTGATAATTTTCCTCCTGTACATTTTTCAACTTTAGATTTCAACGTTTATCTGGGGTTAATTTATAAAGCAACCCGGTCTCATCTGCATTAAAAATTTCATCATTACTAAATTGAGCACGTAGAGTTGGCTAGAGTAGAGTCACTCTGTTGTACAGACAGAGACTCGATAACAATATTTCCACTGACAATGTTGTGTCTTACTTTAAAACGGTTTATCCAACTCATGGAACATATGAAATTTTGCATGTCTAACTGTCTAGCAAAACAATTTTCTTTCTCTTGCAGCAGAGGTCCATTAAGAGGTATTCCCCGGTCGCGCTGAAGTTTAAACCACTGTAACAATGCCTTATCCAACTGCTCATGAGTAGAAGTTCTTAAACGTTTGCATTTCAAAACATTGCCATTAAATAGCGTCTCAATCTTGTATTTATTCTTCTTTATCGTTGATATTGTAGAATGAGATACGCCAAATTCCTTTGCGAGGGTGGCGTTTGATTCACCAGCTTCTAATCTGTGTAATATTGCACTCTTTTCTTCAATTTTAAAACACTTTCTCTTCACAGAACTCATTTTATGGCGCTTTATGAACTTGTCATAACAGGTGACAAACACTAACTGTGATTTACGCGCGCCAATAAGGAGAATTGAACGGTGAAGCGCGCGGGGAAAGTGATCGGGCCGAGGTATTGGTCATTCGTTATCTAAATTGAAACAAAACACGACGCTTCGTTTTAAACGGAGGAATTATAAACGGTTTGTCGCTCAAACCGGAGTCGAACTAAATGGTTACATTTTCTCAGTATCTAACTATTAAACCGAGTCTACTCCTAGTAACATTTTCTCTGTTCCTATACCCACAAGTAAAACGTGTGTGAAGAGAAGTCGCTGAAAAAGACCAGCAGACAATTCCTCACGGATGGGTCGAACTCCGGACGGACCTGAGATATTTCTGATGGCATATAATAATGTAGCAATTCATTTATTACTGCGAAGTGTAGCTGTTTTAGGAAAATAAGCATTCAATAAGACGGCATAACGATAATATATTCTTAAATCTCGCTGGCTGTGCGCCTAAAGTTAGACAAGGATCACTAGCATCAAGCTATTACTTTTTTATGTGACTTATGGTTATGGCGGAATCACTGGAAAATAGATTCTTAGACAAGTTTATAAAAAGGCTATTTAAGTGTGAGCTTTAAATAGTTACGGGAAGGTCCTCCCTCTCAACAGTTTTCTGCTTTTTTCTTATTATTAGATATAAAAATTAAAAACTCGCTTCTAAATATCTCTTGTCATACACCTTAAATAGTGATTTATATAGGTTGCGGGTCTTAAAATCTTCTTTTCCCCTACCCCTCCCCTCTTCCAAATAATTCTGCTACTTTAATGGCTTCTAAAATGCCACTTTGACTCGGAACACAAATCTTAGCACTCTTTATATAATATTTATTTAATGGCGCACAAATGCACAAGCAAAATGTCAAAGTGTGTATGTTCACTTGGTTAAGTCGGAGTCGAGTTTGGGCAAGCGGCAGTGCATAACGGCAACTGTTGGAATTCAAGCGAGCAGCTCTTAATGTTTTAGTCTGAGCTAAAATACTAAAATACTGCAAAGTAAAGTGTAAAAGGAGGGAATTTTGTCGGAAATAAATAGTTTTAAAGTCGAAAGCAGCAGCTGTCACAGTCGAACGCACGTGCGGCATGCGGCTGAAATGCACTGCTTGTAACGCCAACTGGGGCAGGTGGCAAGAACTTTGCAAAATCGTAAAGAAAGCAGATAAAATGTGTCGCATGCATGTGTGTGTGTGAGGCTGATTCTATGACAGCATGACAAAATGTAGCAAAAGTAAAGAATTTAAGTAGCAAATGCTCCGGCTTAACAGCAGTTGGAGAAAATTTCAGAGAAACTTTTTAATCGCTTCCTCAAGGATGTAGCCATCTTGTGTAAATAAGAAGATGCAAGTATTTAGTGACAGTGAAGATATATTTTAATTGCGGATGTGATAGAAGATAAACTTCTTTTTGTGCTTAGTATTTTATATATCGAATTAGGACAAAGAGGAAGTCACGAATTAATCTGTTTTGCACTGTTACAACGAAACTGATGTAAATCAAGCCATATCCGCAACACTGTCAGAGAAACTTTTTATACATGTTTACGCATTTAATATATTTTCGTATCTAATATAAATAAGAAACGTTAGCTTTGGTTGAACCGAAGATTATTTAACTTTCACTACGGCAAAAGATTCCTCTGAAGAACTTCGACTGGTCAGTTTGTATGGCAGCTACATGCAATAGTGACTCGATCTTCACTTTCTTCAAAGATTGAACTATTATCTTAGATTTTAGGCAATAATTCTTGAGGAATTTCTTGAAGATATTTTTTCAAATGAAAAAGTTTTCTATGCAAGCACTTGATTCAGATCGTTCACTTTGTTTTACAACTATGTATATGCTATAGTGGACAACTTTTTCGGGAGAAAGGAACGTTTGCAAAATTTTAGATGATTTTAACAGTTCGTGCTATCGAAAATGAAACATGAGATTGGATCTTGTGTTGATTTCGTTCAACATCATATGTGACCAAAGCGCCTTAAGAGTGACACAAATTTGATGAAGCGGTTAATATCTATTCTAAATACTGTGCTTGGTTCGTGGAAGAACTGAGATACTTCAAGCTATATCTTGCGATAGTTGGACAGTGGAAGACATAGACAATAGAAAGTGCTCAGTGGAAACTGCCACCATTGCGGTGCGTTGCTAAGAGAAAATAATTCAGTACAACAAGCCAGCGCCCAGTCTAATTAAAATGAGGTATCGACGACCTTTGTTGTGAGTTTGCAGTTTCTAGCGATTTCGCTATAACCAGGTATCCGAATCAGTCTGATATCGAAGCAAATGTATGCTGTTGCTAGATTTCGGTTCTGCTGACGGATTTAATGCACAGCTCTCTGAATGAAACTTTACTTTGAAGCGCTACTTCTACCACTACTTAAGGGCAGCCACTTCCAATTGAAAATTTTTAGAGTGGTCTAGTATGCTGAAGTTCAGGAGCCCTTGAGAAACACTTTCCCAAAAACGTTTTTCCGCTCACATATCATTTGTTGAGAAGAAACCACATATTAAAAGGTTTTTGTTTTGCAATTTTATTTAAATATGTATATTCGGTTTTCAGAAAAATGCAATTCACTTTTATATCACAAGAGAATTATTCGCGTTCTTCAACAGGCAAATTCGATTTTCAAAATACAGAACAACGCTGAATATAACATATACATGAGCATAAACGAAAAGTAGTAATTTTAAACATTGTGGAACAAAAGCGAATTTTCTTTAAATGTTTTCAATATTTTTTCAGGCTCCAACCCATCCATCCCCTTAGCTTCCTCAGCTCTTTCAAATATAAAGGATTTTTGTCTACAGAATACTTGTCTCTCTGTACAAATTTCAAGAGCCTCTTTCGCGGATCCTCTTATATAAAGATAAAAACACTTCATTTCCCTTTTTGAATAGTTTTACTTTTTTGCACGTGTTCTTCTTTTTAAAAATGTGTTTTGTAAAGATTCCATTCGTAAATACAAGTTTGAAA
Source organism: Bactrocera correcta (assembly GCA_027475135.1). Taxonomy (NCBI): domain Eukaryota; kingdom Metazoa; phylum Arthropoda; class Insecta; order Diptera; family Tephritidae; genus Bactrocera; species Bactrocera correcta. The sequence goes on along the minus strand of CM050325.1, from coordinate 55,376,031 downwards.
ATGGAGGCTAAACTAGAAAATCATTTCTTCAACTTACATAGACCCAATTCATTAGTATTATTTTACAATTCCCATGATAAGTTTTATTGATTTCTGCCAGCAGTAATACATACATACAATAAGACTGTTTGTAATTTAGAAATTCTTAATTTATTCTTCAAATGTGGTTCGTCGTTAACTCAACCCTCTTTGAATAATTTTTGCCATTCAAAAACACTTGCTCGCGATAAGTAATTATCACCGAAGCCCTTTTCCAACACTTCGACATCGAAAACTTGATTCCGCACACACAATTTAAGGGAACTTCCTTGTTAAATAGTTTCACTAACAGAAAAAAATCTACGAAAGCTCGTTGTGTACTTACAAAAACTTGTACAAAAGACAAGCGTATACTAAATACTACTGTGATTTTGATGTGCCATTTGACACAGATGCAAAAAGAAAACCACGTGTACAAGTTACTCATACGCTAATAAGGTCGTTCATGTAGTTTAAGGAAGTAAAATTTATGAAAGCAAACTACCATTTCTTACTTCCGTCCCACTCTCTATCTATTATATGCATACACCAATGCGTATACGCAACTTCACATGTAGAGTCGAAAATGAAATGAAAACAAAACTCAAATACAGCGAGCAAACTATGTGTTTTTTTACATGTACACACTTACTGCAACACTATAGACTGCATCACGACTCGATTAAATTGCTCAGAGCTTCAACACTGCAAGCTGTATTATAGTTGTAGCTTAATTTCGAATCCCAACGAAATGAATCCCAACAGAGCAGTTTTAAATGCACTGCAAACCAAGATAATCTACCACTGATGCATGGGCAAGTGGAAAATGGCGTCTGGAGAGTAGAGCAGCTGAAAAGTTCATCAAAGTGTATGTGCGTATGCAACGCCGCAAAAAGCGTTTGGTTAAAGTGTGAAAAAAAAAATAATAATGGGAAAACTAACCGTTAATCTGACCGAAGTTATTTTGCTTGTATGCAACGCACTTCCCAGAGTAAGCGTAAGCAATTTTGTGGCAAGAAACATTCAGTATAGAGTGAATAATTGAAATACTTTTTGCATTTGAAAATAAAGGTGAGAATATCGAATACCAAGAGAGTGGTTGAAAATGTAACCTGAAGTGAATATGTATGCAAATTATAACATAATGAAGTTATTGATAAGGAAATACTTTACATAAGCAGCGTTGAATCAATCCACCCAGGATAAAAACCAGCCGTAAAAGTAAGCATGTGTTTGTATTTAGAATGTTTTGACTGGTATATAGAAGAACTTAATGTGACACGAAGTTTGAAATTCGTGGAAATTTACCAACATTTCTGAAGAAGCTTGCGCTTGAACTTCACCCAACATCAATGCTAATAGTGGGCAGTGGCGGATCCAGAAAAAATTTGTTTGGGGGGAGGGGCTTTACGAAAAGTTTTATTACTCAACGTATTTTTAATATAGCAGTTCCCTCGGAAAAATTCTGTTATTATCGGACAATTTTTGTGTATTTTTCCCAAAGTCGAATTTGACGCTAAAAAAGCTCGAGAAATATTTTCTTTTATGAAAGGGTGATCAACTTTTCAGAACAAAACTTTAGATTTTAGGCATATTGGCGTTATTGCCTGTTTCAATAGCATCACCGGAAAGAAGTTTTCTAAGTTTAAAGAGAATTAAAACCTTTTTACGAAATACGACTTGTCAAGATAGGCTTAATGGTCTAGCATCAATGAATAGGGATATTGATCTGTCAGTTGATGAAACACTAGAAGAATTCTTTCAAAAATCAAGGAAAGTATAACATAGAATGTGAGATCCCGTGTAATCCTCAATTAATCACTGAGCTTCAGCGATACTGCTTGTATAAACGTAGAGAAAGTTCGAATTATATGAATAACAGCAGAAATCTTGTAACTTATTGTAATTGCTTATAATTTGATGTGATTTTTTTTATCAATAACCTCATTCCAAACCCATATCAACAAACATATATTTTTCTCTAAGTTTAGGGGGTATTTTAACACCAAAACCCCCCCGTGGATCAGTCACTGACAGTGGGTCACCATCATCAGCCACTGATCCCAATAAATCTAGATCAGTTAATTTGATACCATTTGACAATTTTTTCAAAGTATATGATAGGTCAAAGCAATGATCTCTGCCGAAAAGTTAATTAATTAGTTTGAACCAAAATTCTGTCGGTTGTTGTGGAAATAAGTCCAAAATTTGGCTGGAAGAATTCTTTTTATAAAACGTTATATGATATCCATATTATCAAAACTGTGTGTAAATAGTAAATACTTTAGTTTCGAATTAAGCACCTCATAAATAGGCCATTTCATTTATTTAACTTTATTATACTTGTAATCATTCTTGATAAATACGAATGTCGATATCTCAAGAAAGTTCAGAACAGAGTACTATGTCGGTCTCTTTCGACCAATTCAGCAATTTTATCCCAATTTTCGACGACAGGCCTTCCGGAGCGTGGCGCATCTTCGACCACCTCTACACCAGAACAAAAACGTTGAAACCATCATTGTGCGGTGGAAATGGAAACTGTATCGGGTCCAAAAACTGCATAAATTTTATTGGCGGCTTGAGATGCATTTCCGCCTTTATCGTAGTTGTACTGTAAAATATGCCGTATTTTCTCTTTATTTTGCTCCATGTATGCGACGCTATAACTCACGAACGACTTAAAAAAAAGGATAATCAATAAAATACGTGTTAGCGCGTGAAATAAGCTTTCCAAAAAGGTATAGCATGACACTAGACACTAAAACTACGCGCTTTCAGCAATAACTAGCGAAAATACCGCAAGACTTTTTTGGCAACCTAATAAAGGGTGATTTTTTAAGAGCTTGATAACTTTTTTTAAAAAAAAAACGCATAAAATTTGCAAAATCTCATCGGTTCTTTATTTGAAACGTTAGATTGGTTCATGACATTTACTTTTTGAAGATAATTTCATTTAAATGTTGACCGCGGCTGCGTCTTAGGTGGTCCATTCGGAAAGTCCAATTTTGGGCAACTTTTTCGAGCATTTCGGCCGGAATAGCCCGAATTTCTTCGGAAATGTTGTCTTCCAAAGCTGGAATAGTTGCTGGCTTATTTCTGTAGACTTTAGACTTGACGTAGCCCCACAAAAAATAGTCTAAAGGCGTTAAATCGCATGATCTTGGTGGCCAACTTACGGGTCCATTTCTTGAGATGAATTGTTGTCCGAAGTTTTCCCTCAAAATGGCAATAGAATCGCGAGCTGTGTGGCATGTAGCGCCATCTTGTTGAAACCACATGTCAACCAAGTTCAGTTCTTCCATTTTTGGCAACAAAAAGTTTGTTAGCATCGAACGATAGCGATCGCCATTCACCGTAACGTTGCGTCCAACAGCATCTTTGAAAAAATACGGTCCAATGATTCCACCAGCGTACAAACCACACCAAACAGTGCATTTTTCGGGATGCATGGGCAGTTCTTGAACGGCTTCTGGTTGCTCTTCACCCCAAATGCGGCAATTTTGCTTATTTACGTAGCCATTCAACCAGAAATGAGCCTCATCGCTGAACAAAATTTGTCGATAAAACACATTTCGAACCGAACACTGATTTTGGTAATAAAATTCAATGATTTGCAAGCGTTGCTCGTTAGTAAGTCTATTCATGATGAAATGTCAAAGCATACTGAGCATCTTTCTCTTTGACACCATGTCTGAAATCCCACGTAATCTGTCAAATACTAATGCATGAAAATCCTAACCTCAAAAAAATCACCCGTTATTAACATTAAGAATGTAAAAATTTTACATCGAAAATACACTACAATCGTGAGATTTTATTTTCAAATTCCTACGGATTAGAGGTATTTTATGGCATAGCCTTGACTTTAGACGCATTTTTCTCAGAATTGTTCACTCTACAAAAGTGCTCAGTGCACCAAAGTCGTAACTCACACCGGCGAGGTAGTACGGGGCTCTAAGTCCGATTTTTCCAAGAATTTCTCATTTATTTGTATATGTCTCATAAATAACAGGAGCTATAGAAAATATTTAAATGACAATTTTGTAGGAAATTTTACTTTCTATAAAAAAGATCCGAGGTCAAAATCGCTATCATTAATACTGCTCGGGATATTCAGCTTTATACAATTTTTATAGATGGTAAGTATTAAAACATCTATATAAATAACCGAAAACCATTATCAGGACAGAATTTTCCACGCATTTCAAATAAATATCTTATAAGTTGACCAATTTTTGGATAGAAAGTCAGCTGTCATCGCTGGGGTCCACATATTCGTTACTTAGCGACTTAAACAGTTTTAGTTCGATTTGAACAATTTTTGGTCTAAAGCAGATCGCAAAGTTATTATTCGGGAAAATCTGTATCTCGCTACATATTGATGCTGTGTTTGTTTGCTGGAATGTGAAGAAATCAGATGGAAATTAAAATTGTGTTGCACGAGAAGTAGACATAGTTGTAGTTCGCCTTCCTCAATATTCGGACTGTGAGATACACATATCAAAATAGTCTTATATATCGAATTTGTTTAAAATAGGTCAAGTAAATATTGAGCTATGTGATATCACCTAAAGGTGGACGGTGCCACGCCAATTGGTCAACTTTTATTCCCCCTCTGTAATACCATATCGGTGGTAAAATCTAATGTCGTCAGAGTACTAAATACGGTAAAAGGGAACTGGGGACGGTATTTCTAGCACCTTACATACGGCTGTAAACGAAACCATTGGTTTTCGGAAAATGCAAAAGATAGTACGATGAGGAGTGCCGTGTCGCAGCGGAGAGAAAACAGACTGCCTACCTCGGAACGTTACTATCGACCACAACACGTGTGGGATGGGAAAGATACTGAGAGTTGAAGAGGGAAGCGAGATGCATTTGCAGAGCTTGACGTGATGGCCGGCAGAGTTAATGCTCGAAAATTATACGAAAAGATGCGACAACTAAGAGACGGTTTCTTGATCGGCGTATAATTTCAGAAATGATGCCCAGAGCATATAGAAACTATGGGGGAACAATTCTTCAGCCAGCTGAATTGTAGTAAAAGACTAATGCATGGAGATGGCGAACTCGATTCAATAATCGATGACGCTGGAGCAGACGTTGAAGAAGTTTGAATAGCAATTACCCGTTTGAAGAATAATAAGGCGGATAAGGCCGATGGATTGCCGACCGAGCTATACAAATACGGCGGCGAAGAACTGATAAAGAGCATGCATCATTTTCTTTGTACAATATGGCCCAACGAAAACATGACAGGCGCTTGGAATTTAAGTGTGATCTGCCTACACCTCCTTAATATCGCGCAAAACTCCTTATCGAGTACACTGTGGGAAAGACTGAAGCCCACCGTCAACAAACAGATAGAAATCAACAGCTGACCGGATATTCACCATGCGCCATATCTTGTTAAAGACTAGGAAAACACAAATCGACACACATCACCTCTTCGTAGATTTTAAAACAGTTTTTGACAGCATGAAAAAGAACTGCCTCTATGCCGCTATATCTGAGTTTTGTATCCCCTAAAATTAATACCGCAGTGTAAACTATCGTTAAGCAATGCCAAAATCTCCATCAGGATCGGGAAGGACCTCTTCGAACTGTTCGATACCAAACGAGGTTTCAGACAAGGCGACTCTCTATCGTGTGACCTCTTCAATCTAATCTTGGAGAGAATAATTCGAGGTGCATCGTTGAATGGAGAAGGTACAATCATCTACATATAAGGGTGTACAATAATAACGTCAGACTGGAAATCCAACGCTGAATAACTCTCCTCAACAGGTGTTATTTATTGAAAAATAAACTACTCTCTAGACGAACTGAAACCAAACTCTATAAGTGAACATCTGATGAGTCGGCGTTACAAGTTTTCGAGAGAAGTTTTTGGTTCTTCGCGCATTAGCAACGGCCTAAATCGCAGCCGATGAAACGATGAGCTGCTCGAAATATATGACGATATTGACATAGTTCAGTAAATTAGAGTTAGCGGCTACGCTGGCTCAGTTACATCGTCTGAATGGATGAAAACACTCCGGCTCCGAGAGTACTCGACGCAGGGCACGCCCGGAGGCAGAGGAGGAGAAAAACCTTCACTTCGTTGGAAGGACCAGGTGGAGAAGGATTTGGCTTCGCTTGGAATCCGTAATTGGCGCCACATTGCGGAAAGAAGAAATGATTGGGGCGCTGTTGTTAACTCAGCTATAACCGCGTAAGCGGAGTCTTCACCAGTTATATTGCCTGAAGGAACTAATCGCAGAGAAGCGGCCAGCTTTGACTTAAGGACCTATAGAGCATACTATACCTATCTATGACAAATTAAAAGTATGAAATTTCACTTCAAAAGACGCTTTTGTAAACCGACGCCCAACTTTTGTGTATAAGCAAGCTTAATATTGAAATGATCATTGTAAACAAAAAACACATGAAGTTAGTAGCAAGCGCCGGTATTCTCTAGAATGTCAAATTCATAATCTGTCACATGTCTGAAAAATTAACTTCTTAATTGATGGCTCTAAGCAAAAATTATCAATTGTCTAAATTTGACGATTCCTTTTCTCTTATAGTAGTTTTAGAATATCCAACCTTTGAACCAAGAGAATAATATTTAAACAATAAAGAAAGTAAACAAAAGCCATATTGAGAGCTATAGAAGCGAATGAAGAAAAAGTAAAAATGATTACAGTTGAACCGTCAAATAAAGTAAAAAACAAGGGCGCTGCAAGCAATATTTGCAAAGGGTGAAATACATTGCAAAACAAAATGTAATATGCAAAAGCATTAGGGTCGCTGTTTTAATGATGCAAATAAAGCAAAGTCAGCGCAATACTTTGAAGGGCATATGATTTTAAAGTTTCCCATTAACTTGTAATTAAAAAAGCGTCAAAAAGTGCAAATACTATAGCACTCAGCTTGCACGCCGCGATATTTAAATGCGCTTCACGATTCGTATGCTCGTTAGCAAGGTAGCGAGTGTGCAACATTAGTATTAGTTTCTGTGCAGTCATAAATCCCGATTAGCTGCTGCGAATTTCCGCTTTTTTAGAGCTTTACTTCCCCGACCGCCTGCATTATCCGCTTAGCAGTGTTGATAGGCGCGCGTAAAATCAGAAATTCGAAGAGCTTCGACACACTTAACGTCTCTTATTAAAACCAGCGTTAGTCGTTAGGGGGTGTTCAGTGGTGATGGGGGAAGCAAAAACATCTGCGTTACTTGTTACACGTGCGTACGCTGGCAGACAGCTGTGTAAGAATGATTCCCGTCAATGTTGGCAAACCCCACAGATGCGCAAGTAGCCTCCTGCTACACGATGCCAACTCCTGCCGCACAGCTCAGCTCATTGATTTGCAGCTGTTGTCTGCTTTTAGTTGATCGCCTGATGATTATTACGTGTCGAGCATTTGTAAGGCCTCCCACAGTTGGATAATAATAATAAAAAAGTAAAATCTTAAATCGCATCGTGCCCACCATGTTCCGTGTCCTCAGTTCAAAATGGATGGTAGAATGAGCATAGAGGTGTTTACCAACAACTAAAGCAAATCGTACGCACATAGATAACCGTGAAAGCTTACGAATAGCAGACGCAAACGAAGCAGGGGTCCGCTGCTGCTTGCTGCTTCCTCTCAATTTATGTATTTGATTGCTTTTACCGCACTAGTTGCACCTTTTATTTGCTTTCGCTCAGTATTTGCTCACCCACTGTGCATTTGCCGCTCAATAGACGTTTTGTAAACAAAAGTCTGCACTAGGGTATGCCTTATTTAATGGTTGTTGGAGGGGTATGTAGAATATATTATTGAATATGGTTAACATGCTCTAGCTAAGCGATCAGAAATGCTTGAAGATGAGGCAATACTCGATAAAGATTGTTGTCCAACTCAAGCTCACAGAATCTTTGAGAGTCACTCAGCAGCCATTTCAGTATATTTTAAAACAGTCGAATACATTCAAAAGCAAGCAAATCGGGTACGATATGATGGGAAGCCAAGGGACATTTAAAGGCGTATATGCATCTCAGAAATACTGTTTGAACGATAAAAAAAAATCGTATTTTTATCGGATTGTGGCTGATGACGAAAACCGGATCGTTCCAGTCGATGCAGAACTCAATCACTGGAACATAGTTCACTTCAGGAGAGGGTATTAAAAATCGACTTGATTCATTCTTGGTCGCCATGCCTACACAATTTGCCTGAAATAAGAGATAATGTTATAATTTAAGATGGTGGGTACTTTGAATAATACTATTTTGAAGGCTTTCCTAAGTAAACAATAAAATTTTTAACGTGAAAAGTTTTAGCTGGCAGCTGCTAATTTCGGCAATATTTGTTGAGATATTAAAGATAAAAATTTACCCCACACCACCTTTTGATACTTAGAAAATACCAAAAAAAAAAACGACCCACCTTAACAAGAGCTCCATGTAAACTTTTTAGATGCCTAAACATTTCAATATATAGGGTTGTCGAAAAAATCAAGCTCCGTTAAGATAATTCTTACTCTAAAAAAATGTACGAAAATATTAAAGCTATAAAGCGTATAGCACGAGAATCCCTTAAAAATAATAACAACAACTAATCAACATATTATTACTTGCGATGAGTTTTGCATCTATGTTTTCAACCTGGAAACAGACAATCAATAAACCGAATCATCGCAAAGGTGAGCCGAAGCCGGAAAACCCTCGTCAAAGCGGGTCAAAATTGAAGGTTTCTTCGAATATCGAGGTGTGTATCACTTTGAAGTCCTTCCGATCGGCCAAGCTGTCAACAAGAAATTCTATATGATTCGTTTGCGTGAAACTGTTTGTAAACAAATTTACTTTAAGGGGCTATACCAGTGTGACGCATGAAAAATTAGGCGATTTTCGTTAATTTTTTTTTCTAAGAAAATACTAAATTGAATGTTTCGACATTCTATGGACGTAATAAAGTATATATTTAGCTATAATAAAATTTTTTTTTTTACAAAAATATTACAAAATAACGGAGTTGTGTGCTGCCTGCGGAAGTGCCGAAAAAAGAGTGCCTCAACTGCTGGCATGATTCCGGTCGAATGAGTACCTGAAACAAAAACATTCAAAATGTTTATTAAACTTAAACTTATTAAGTATACAATAAGCTATTATCTTTGAAAAATATCAAAAATTAAGAAAATGGCATAATTTTGAAAAAAAAAACGTTTTTTTTTAAGAAAAAAATGGTCGTTTTCTTAATGCCAAATTGACAATTTTCAACCAATCAAAAAGATCGTAGTCCATTGTATAGCAAATGTATTCATTTATACTCAGTTTTAATTTGAAGTTGATCGGTCAATTTCTCGTTGAGCTATGTTGTCAGCAATTTTGAAAAATGGCGTTTCGAGAAAAACACGTTTGAAGTTTCACTTATATACTTATGTTTGCGCCTCCGAGCGGTCGCTGTTTAGAACGCTGCCATTCAAAAACTTTTCAAGATACGACCTTGTCGTTTTCACACGATATTTTCGAATATATAAACTATCGAAAAAGCAAAAAAAAAAAAAAATTTTTTGAAAGTGTCACACGGGTATAGGCCCTAAGCAACTGTTTCGAGGACAGAAAAAATGTTTGGCAAAGTGTATTAGGACAAGACGGCTTACCTTTAAGGGACGACATAATTTGTGAATAATAAACTAAGAAGACTTATGAACGGAGTCTTACTATTTTTTACTTAATAGTATTATGATATATTTCATTATATATTTTCATTCATAATATCTAATTTTGACCCTTACATTCAATAGACTTAATTTCCCTACTATACTCGTACTACGTTTTTCGATAAAATTATATCTGTATTATTGTAAGTCAATGTCCAAAATCTTTTAACAAATTCTTACTTAAACCATATATCATTAATCTTAATAATCAAAATTATAATTAATTTAAAGCTCTTATACTACAACAAAAAATGAAAAATCTCAATATTTTACAAACTTTCTAACAAATCCAATATTAACACACCTCTGTTGTGTGACACCCTTTAAGACTTTCTTTATTCCTATTTAGCCATTATTATGCATAACATATTTTTAATATTTTCCGCCCAAATTTAGTCGAAAAAATGTTTTGGTGAAATTTTTCTATTTTTTATTCTTTGCTATCTCCACACAGCGGACTCAACATGTTGGCTCAGTGGCCGAGCATTTAATTGAAATTTTCTGCTTTTTGAAATGTTTGCATTGCCGCTGGTTGGATTTGCAACATTAAATTAAGTAGCATACTGTGATTTTGATGTGATTTAGTATTATGTTAGCCTCATTCGGCCGAAAGGCATTTGTATAATTTAATTTTGGTTTGCGATGGAAATAAGTATTTCTTGATTGACAGCGTTTGGTTGTGATTGACCACAATGAAATTTTTCTCATGCGCATAATTAATCTCCAACCACAACGTGCTCCAACAATATGACTAAATTGGTTTGTATGAGCCCGTTAATTATAAAAAGGAATTAACATTGGTTGATCTGAGTGTTGTCAATTCGATATGTTATATTGATAGTATATATTATCTAATCATATGTACCAAAAGTATATAGCGGGTAAGACCCTAGCGGTTTGAGTAGCGTGGAGTCTTCGATTGTTCGACAGTTAGAAAAAAAATAAGACATTGTATAATAAAATATCTATTGCTTCTAGTATTCGAGCATACACTAATAACAAGAGATATTTGTCAAGATGCCCATAGCTCCCCATTAGATTTTAGCGACATGCTTAAAAAGTTATTTGAGTTCAATTTTTATTTTTTAGAGGGTACACCGAAAATATCGCGAGCTGCAGAGCTTAATCGAGCAAGTGCAATCTTCTATAAGAGTCTATAAGAGTACTAAGCTTGGCTCCAACGAAAAGAAGAAACGACTGGCGCGCTGTTGTAAACTCGGCTACGAGTATAATCGCGTAAGTGGTTGGTTACATGGGTTTCTTTGGGAGAAAAAAGGGCCTTTTTTCAATATTTTTTTTTTTTCCATCTAAAAAATGAAATATTTTAATGAATTTTTTTTTTATTTAAAAGATTCATATTTACTAAACATTTTGTAAAATTTTCAAAAAACAAATATCAAAATGGCAGTCATTACGACCGGCAGTTCCTCAGAAAAAATGTGCATCCGCGTTGTCAGCAGAACTTCTTTCAGGATCATCTGAAATAAAAATAAAAAAAAAAATACGTGTTTTAGTTAAGACAATAAACTAAGTACTGGACGAAGGAAAAAAAATGAAAATTGGATTTTTGACAGACGTTTTTATAAAAAAATGCAAATGTCGATGAAAATTTCTCGACATTTTTTGTTTTAAAATAGTTGAAATTAAAAAAAAAAATCCTTCGTTCAAGACCTTGTAAATGATATCTCGAAGACCTGTGTAAATTTCATCAAGATCGGTTGAGTAGTTCGCGAGAAATCTTGACAATCGACTTTGAAAACATAGTTTTGAGAAAAACGCGTTTAAAGACGGCGCCACCCAGCCTGGCTTGCCTCGAGCGCACAGGTTCTCAAGGCTGTATCTCCGAAACTGTTAGTCGGATCAACTTGAAAATTTATAACAATATTCTAGAGATGTTATAGAATTTAATAAGACAAAAGAATTTCTGAAACTGTGAAACCCATGTAACTCCGTAAAGAAGAAAGAAGAAGATTTCATAACTAACCACGACTGACTGTTTGTGTATTAATAATTCCAATATATATGTAAGACCCTTGAATGCATTTCGTGTCTTGCTATCATAAGCAATGTATGCTTTCAGAGTACTACAATGCAGCTAATATTTATGCAATCAATCAGCAACAAATTAGTTTACTATTATATGCTCCGTTCGAAACGCACTCAATATATACATATATACATATTTATAGCTACGCGTAGTTGCACAGGAATATACAATCACTTTGTGGTAATTCAATTCGCAAATATAAGCCAGTGTGCGCCCACTTGCATGCAGATGCATGTAGGTGCATACATAGAAATCGTCTGTACAGTGCCAATGCCATGAATCACGTCTTATCTAAAGCTGCCATAGTTGCACCTTGAAAAGCTCCTCAATGCGCTTATTGATTACATTTCTCCAATATTGCGGTCGGCCCAAGGAAATCAGCTGCAGTACGACTGCCTTCTCACTGCCTGCTCTCAGCTGCATGTAAGTAACTGCCAAGGTATTTCATGTATCACTAATTAGCAGGTGAGCGGCTGGATTGTGGTTTCATTGTAAATCCGTTTGAATTTAATCATGAAATTGGTCGGTGGTGAGTCAGTAATATCGACAATATTCTAGGAGAATGCAGCAAATTTAATTAGTCAGCTCTTTTTGGAGTTGTATTGAGATAACTGTATGTATATAAGTATTTATTTATATAATTTTGATGTAACACTGCCGCTCGCCATTGTTTTGTCGCACCATACAAACAATATTTCCGACAATTAATCTTAAACAAAAACAGCCAAATCGCCTCCTTTAATGCATCCGAAAGCTTCAGCTCCCTCTCGTGGTGCCTGCTGATAATTTGCGGTAATTGTCCTTAATTATCACAATTGTCGCAGGCACCACAGCGTTTGCTTGTTGTTTGTGTTGTACATACTTGTGCACGTAATAATGTTATGTAATACATGCAATCCTTTGTTCATGTTTGTGTCGCATAAAAAGGCGATCCCTCACATATGTGTATGTACGAGTGTGGCTATGAGTGTGTCTGAGTCGTGGCTTTGGTGCACGGGGCGTTCCATTTGTTATTACACTTCGACATCTGCTCTTAATATTAATTAGAGATCAGCAACGATTACGACGCCTGTGTTATTAGGTCATTTACTTTCAATTGATTTATTCCACAATTTACTAAAAAAACAATTACTCCTATTTGTAATTAGGTGAATTTAATATTCATATGAAATACCGTTAATTAGCCGAACGAAAGCCTGTGGTTAAAAATATTGCAATTGTTTTCGAAATAATCATTTTCGTTCAAGCAAGCAAGCGAGAGAATCTGGTATATATTTTTTCTTGGATTCTCCTAGAATCATTGATAATCATGAGCTTTCTTTTCGATATGGTTATTTTAAGTGCGTCAATTTTTGATTAGAAAATTAATAATTAAACTGATATTTCTGTTAAAGCAATCTCATTGTAATCCCTCGTTTCGACTACATTTCTATTTCGAGTGAAATGATTGGTTGGTATCGTTATCATCTCTTTTCAATACTTATACTCACTTAAATTATTTTAAGTACGAACATACTTGAAAACTCCTATTTCCTTTTCGTCTCCAAGCATACACTTCCTAACTCAAAACTTCGTACTATATTATAGATATTTTTTCGCAGTCCATTTTACTAAAAAATAACATTCATTTTTTTTTAAGCAGTTGAAAATTTTCATGTGCTCCTAACGTTAAAAAAACTGAAAGGTATGTTAAAGAACGATTCAAAGTGGGAGAGAGACTCCTACGCAGAGTATTGTCATTCACCTCGGTGTATGAACGTCTAGCCACAATTTACATCAAAGCGAAGTTCTCCAACAAATCGCTGATTTATGCCCACATCCCGACGGAGGAGGAGAACGATGTCACCAAAGATGCCTTCTACGATCACCCGGAGGGCACCTATGAAAGCTGTCCTCGCCACAATGTCAAAATCGTACTTGGAGACTTTAACGATAGGGTGCGCCAGGAAGGTATTTTTAGCACACCAGTCGGTAAATTCAGCTTCCACGAGGAAACATCGTCAAATGGTTTGAGGCTGATCGACTTTGGCCCAAAATATCGTCATCTGTAGTACAAGATTCCAGCATGGAAAAATTCATCAAGCTACCTGGCTGTCTCTGGATAGAAAAGCCACCAACCAGATCGATCATGTTGTGGTAGACGGAAGACACCTCTCCAGTATTTAAGAAGTGCGTACGCTACGAAGCCCTAACATCGACTTGGACCACTATCTTGTTACAGCCAAGACTCCCACCCGCCTCTATGCAGCATAAAACGTGCGTCAACAAACACAAGGCAGGATCGACGTCGAGAAGCTGCAGTCAACACAGATAGCCGAACGTTTTTCTACTCGGCTTGCACTCCTGCTCTCTGAGAGCACTCGTCAACAACTCGGTATAAGAGAACTGTGGCACGGCATTTCAAACTCCTTACGTACAGCTACAACCGAAACCATTGGTTTTCGGAAAGTGCAAAAGAACAGCTGGTACGACGAGGAGTGCCGTGTCGCAGCGGAGAGAAAACAGACGGCCTAACCCGCAACGTTACGATCGACCACAACACGTGCGGGATGGAATAGATACCGGGAGTTGAAGCGGGAAGCGAGGCGCATTTGCAGACAGAAAAAGAAAGAGGCCGAAATGCGTGAGTACAAAGGGCTTGAAAAGCTGGCCGACAGGGGTAATGCTCGAAAATTCTATGAAAAGATGCGGCGGCTTACAGAAGGTTTCAAGACCGGAGCATACTCTTGTAGAACCCCCAAAGGTGATCTAGTCACAGATGCCCAGAGCATACTTAAATTATGGAGGGAACCCTTCTCCAGCCTGCTGAATGGCAGTGAACGCACAACACCGGGAGAAGGCGAACCCGATTCCCCAATCGATGACGATAGAGCAGACGTTCCATTGCCCGACAATGAAGAAGTTCGAATAGTAATTACCCGTCTGAAGAACAAGAAAGCGGTGGGGGTTGATGAATTGCCGGCCGAGCTATTCAAACACGGCGACGATGAGCTGATAAAGCATGACCAACGATTGAAATTTAAGTGTACTCTGCTCAATTTTAAAAACAGGAGACCCCACAATTTGCGTCAACTATTGTGGGATTAGTCCCCTAAATATCGCATCATGCGACTTCTACTGCTCCTGGAGATAATAATTCGACCTGCAGAACTTAATCGAGTACGTAAAATCTTCTTTAAGAATGTGCAGCTGCTGGCCTATGCCGTTGATATTGATATCATTGGCCTCAACAACCGCGTCTTTAGTTCTACTTTCTCTAGGTTAGATAAGGAAGCAAATCAAATAGGTCTGGTAGTGAACGATGGCAAGACGAAATATCTCCTGTCATCAAACAAGTAGTTGCCGCACTGGCAACTTGGATCTCACGTCTTTGTTGAGAGTCTTAACTTTAAAGTCATAGATAATTGCATCCATCCTGGAACTGGTATTAGGACCAACAACAGTGTGAGCCTCGAAATCCACTGCAAAATAACTCTTGACATCAGGTGCTTGTTCGAACTGAGTAGGCAATTGAGAAGTAAAGTTCTCTGTCTACGAACAAAGACCAAACAATCGAAGTCACTCATTATTACCATCCTGCTATATGGTGCAGAGGTATGGACGATGACTGGATGGACTGATGACTCGAAGTTACGAGTTTTCGAAAGAAAGGTTATACGGAAGTTTTATGGTCGTTTGCGCATTGATAACGGTGAACTCAGCAGTAGATGAAGCGATGAGCTATACGACATTTCGACGATATTGACATGGTTCAGCGAATTAAGAGACAGCGGCTACGCTGGATGAAAACACTCCACCTGTGATGTGAGAGTATTCGACGCAGTACTTGCTGAGGGAAACAGAAGAAAAGGAAGACCTCCACTTCTTTGTACAGATCAGGTGGATAATGACCTGGCTGCACTTGATATCTCGAGTTATCGCCAAACTGCGAAAAAAAACGACCGGTGCGCTTTTGTAAGCTCGGCTTTAAGCGCGTATGCGGTGTCTACGCTAATAAAGAAAAGAAGGAGTCACTTAAAGAGCACTAATAAAGTGAGTTAAATAGCATGGGTGAAAAATTATCCAACCGCAGCTAGATTTCATGACACACTAGCGTAGATTGTTTCTAAATTGGACCGCGTCTTGTTACACCATATAGACAAATGCGAGCGCACGACACCTAAGTAAATTAAGTTGGCCATCATTCAGTCAGTTTCCTTACTTCACTGCGATGTTAAACGACTATATAGTTATGTAAATTTATGTAAACGTGTGCGCGTCATCAATAGCGTTTATCTTCACCAAAACGTGCAACAAAATGCAGTGCAAAGCGAAAAAGTGTGCCAACAGAAAATTGCTAACCAAAACCAACTGTGCAGAGAGACAGCCATTCGTCCGTCAGTCAGGTAACGCAGCCAGGCTATTGTTGTATTCATTGTAGACGCGCGACATTGAGGCTGCCTGTTGTCACGCAAAGTGTAGGGAATAAAATGCATTTAAAAGAGAATTGCGATGCATAAAATGGCGAAAGCGTGGCAAATGCGGGCTATTACTGCCACCAATGCTGACAACTAAGTGCTTTGTTCGTGCCGCCAGCACTGGCCAGTTGCGTCCGTGACCGTGTGTATGTGTACGTAGATATGTGGCGGCATAGTGTGATGCTGGTGGAAGTTGTTAAGACGAACGGCAAAGCCAGCTGGAAGCTCTGAACGCATAATGGCGCTTGCATTTCCGTTTCACTACAAAATGTTCAAGTGTCATTGGTGTCGTAAATGCGGAGTTTATGCCACAATATGCGCGAAATACACACAATACTATAAACTTGCGCCAAGTGCTGCTTAAGCAGCGTGCTAAAATATGCAACGTTAAACAGTATTACTGTCATTTTTGCATAATATATATAATTTTAAATAAGAATTTGAAATTGTTGTGTCTTAACATTTCTTATTTCAAGTTAATAGTTTCCTCTTTGCATATTAACACTCAAAATCAATGCGTAATTTACTTGTCACTGCAGGGTGTACGTTATTTCCTAATTGATTTTGTTTATTTTCGGTTTTGCAAAAGCCATCTGCAATTTCAGCGTTTACCCTAAAAATAAGTATCTAACGCAGAACAGTTCTAAATTTTCAATTTAAAATGTGCTTACTTGTCCAAATATATATTCTGCTGAGGGCATAAAATAGTTAGACTGTTTTAGTTCAAATTTCGCGCGAAAAGTTTTTCAGCGACAAGCCAATTCTCTTAAGTATACGATTGTCTTTCTGAAGTACATAAAGTGCATTCAGCGATTTTTAAGATGAGTGGAATCATTGTACAAAGAAGTTCCATTAAATTTTGTGTGCAAATCAAATATCTGTTGCCAAAGCATTCAGAATGTTGGTAAAGGCCTTTGGGGGAAATTGTCTGGCGCGAGCAAGTGTTTTTAATTAGTACAAAAGAAGGTCTAGAACGCGTTGACGATGGACCACATTCAGAACGGCCATCAACATCAACTGTTTACCAACAGGTCAATAAAATAATACATTTAATGCTTGAGGATCGATGACTTACAGTCACTGGTCTTTCTGGCATCGAAAGGATCACTAAAAACCATTTGGAAAGAACAATTGAGCTGTCAGAATGTCATGGAACATGTTATTACTACCTATGGGTCTTGGATCAATGCTTACGTCGCGGAAACAGACGATCAGTTGGCTGAAAATTGTTCCCCATACCGAAAAAAACACGCCTCAGCAGGTTAAAAATTAAGTTTTCTTCGATTATTGAGGACTAGAACCGGCTAAGCTGTCAAGACTTGAATAGACTATGTAAATAGACATGAATAGTTTTATATGGAATACTATTTATAAGTTATGCGTCGTTTGTGCGAAGCTATTCGTAAAACGAAGCCGGAATTATGGGCAGACAACTGTTTGCTTTTGTAGCATGATAATGCACCATCGCATACTGCATTGATTCTTCGTGAGTTTTGCAGACAGTTTCCAACCATTATCGATCCTTAGCCTCCTGGTATTCGCTAACTTCTGGCTATTTAGCAAACTCAACAACTGCTCCGGGCACATTGAGACATTGAACGTGAATCGCCACGCGCATTGAGTCTACTCAGGAAATCGACTTTAACAACTGTTTCGAGGAAAAAAACGTTAGCACAGTTGTATTGGGGATAAGGGGGGTAACTTTGAGGGGAACGACATAGAATTTGAAGAATAGGTTTAGATTTTTTAAATTTTGAGGACATTATTCATGTTTCTGTACATAACATCATAACTTACCTTAACTCTCTCTTGTTTTAATTAATAGATGTCTTAATAAAGGGTGTTTTTTTTTGTAATTTGTTTAGTTTTATTATTAATACGTGTGTAACACTATTTTTAATATTTTAAACTATTTTGAATACTTACCGAATACTCCCTTTCAAGGTGTCAATCGTCTCGGACTTATCTGCGTACAAAATCATATCACACAACCTCACAAAAATGTAGATTTGCAAATGAAGTAAGTCTTTTCGTTATGAAATGGCCAATCAAACTAAGTAAATATAAATGAAACAAGAAAAAACGTTAACTTCGGTTGCACCGAAGCTAAATACCCTTCACAGGTGCATTTCTGTTAGTAACTATGTGTCCAGTGTGTATGGAAGCTATATGCTATAGTTAACCGATCTGAACAATTTTTTCGGAGATTACATTGTTGCCTTAGAAAATAATATTTACCAAATTTCGTGAATATATCTTATAAAATGTGAAAGTTTTCTATACAAGAACTTGATTCCGATCGCTTAGTTTGTATGGAAGATTTCTGCTATAGTTAACGGATCTGAACAATTTCTTCGGAGATTACATTGTTGCCTTAGAAAATAATATGTACCAAATTTGGTCAAGATACATTGTCAAATGTGAAAGTTGTCCTTACAAGAACTTGATTCCGATCGTTCAGTTTGTATGGCAGCTATATGCTACAGTTAACCGATCTGAGCAATTTCTTCGGAGATTGCATTGTTGCCTTAGAAAATAATATACACCCAATTTCGTGAAAATATCTTATCAAATGTGAGAGTTTTCCATACAAGAACTTGATTCCGATCGTGTAGTTTATATGGTAGCTATATGTTATAGTGGTCCGATATCGGCCGTTCCGACAAATGAGCAGCTTCTTGAAGAGAAAATGACGTTTGCAAAATTTCAAAAGGATATCTTAAAAACTGAGGGACTAGTTCGTATATATACAGACAGACAGACGGACATGGCTAAATCGACTCAGTTCAACATCCTGATCATTTATATATATACTTTATAGGGTCTCCGACGCTTCCTTCTGGGTGTTACAAACATCGTGACAAAGTTAATATACCCTGTTCAGGGTATAATAACAGCTGCCAAAAAAACGAACTACGAGAAAAGTACTATATAGCCTCATTGAAACGCACATGAAAACCCCGTTATAAAGTGTAGTGTTGAGCTCATTGACTCGTCTTCTCTACGCAATGGCAGCTTTCATGTTTCGAATACCTAAGTGCACTGTGTTTGCGAGGAAATTAGTTAAAATAGACTACAATGTTCTTATTAAATAAGCCGAACTCTCTTGAAGGAGTTGGTCAATAAATTTAACTCTTTGATAAAAGTTGTGGTTCATGGGAATCAGTGACTTTTTTCCATAGTTATGCAAAAGAAGTTTGAATAAAACCAGTTTATTAAAAAAAGGAGTATAGCATATTAGAGACTTTTACACCAAATTATCAGTTATTCGAGTCAAAAGCTCCATGATCCGGTTAGGATCCGTGGAGTTGTCTGCTGTGGTATGCCTAGGAGACTTTGAAGGTAACGACGTTCGTTTCGTTTCGTTTGCGACGGATAGTACTGAACAAATCAATCTATCAATTTACGGATGTTGCTCGAACTAGTCGCAAGCCATATACCTCCTGGAAGTTTTATTTCTGTAGCTGCTGAGCTGACTTTTTCGAAGCAGTGGTCTCAACCGATGGAGTAAACTAACTAAGCTGAAACATGAACGCTGCTTAAAAGAGGCAATAAGAAACTAGCAAAACTTAAAAGCAAAATATCTACTGCATTGAGCATTGCCACTTAATACCGTTTACGATGGAATTCAGAACGACTTTAACTTTCAAAAAGGAAAAATGCGTCAATGAGCAACTAATAAGGACCTTTGAGAGAACACATATAAAGGGTACTAAAGAAAAAAAAAAAAAAAACACACGAAGATCCGTATTCTTCAATGATCAGGAAGATGAAATGAAAACAGAACTGAATCAACTTAAGACATTATTTAAATATTTCAATGATGAGACTGAAAAATTGTTCTGACAAAAGTCATACATGAAACTCCAGTGGAAGCTGTGTGGTCACAATACTTTGGAAAAATTATTTAAGCTAAATTTTATTAAGTATATATTTATAGTCTTTTCTACTTAATAAACATTAAGTAAAACACTTTCATTAAAAATTTGTTTGATTAGTTTATGGTTAATATAGATTTATAATAATTATTTCCATTGTAGAGACTTTCACATAAATTTCTTGCTTGAATGTGGAAACAACATTTATACCAATTTTCACTATTTACTGCCCTTGGCTAATGACATTAAGAGCTTGGCACTTAAACCACGCTTCGTCACCTTAAAACGCGTCTTGTAACCATTTTTGTCGGCTGTATATATCGTCATTGTCTCAGTATCGCTACTCTCGTCATAGGCCGTGTACATGCCCATTATCACCAATTCCTCATCCGCCGTACCGGGATTCATAATAATGCCAATCTCCTCACGTATACTGCCATTCGGCTCCTCCTGTCTAGGTAGATCAAAAGCGACAATTAGTATGTTAAAATAGTTATAGACTTGTATGGCAGTTACTTGAACTGATAACCCTCCTTTGTGGGCACCTGACTGTAGTACATGGTGATGAATCCGGGATAAATATAGTCCAATATTTGGGTATTTGCGGGGAGCAAAGAGGTGATAAGAAGTGATGCCGTCAAAAGCTATATTGCGACAATAGAGTTATAAAAATTGATTTTAACTTGAATTCTTATTGCGAAAGATAATAAATATACAAGAAAATTTTATAATAATACTAGCTCGCCCTGCAGGCGAAAAATTATGTGTTTTGAAAAGAAAAAAAGTCGAATGAACTATATTTTGTGTTGAAATCGTTTATTTTAGATTTTTCTAGATTTTTTCTTATGTAGAGCAGCTTGATAAACAACATTTTTTGGTTTCTGTTCTGTTTCTAACTTATGATGACGCCTGCTATACGTGGCCGTGTGAAAACATGGTATTTGCAGATTTATGCTACACACTTCTAGCGACTATCCTTGTGTCCTGTTGATTGTCATTTCAAATGCAATTTTCCCTGGAAACTGTATGGATTTGAACTGAAATGATTAATCGCTGGAACTCAAAGGAATTCGTAGAATGAAGTATTCGGCCTCCTAGTATTCGATAGCTGCGTCACAATCAGTTGGGTTTCATTACACAGTTTCGGGGCATGAAGAGTGTGAAGCATAATAATGACAGAACCAACTTTGAGACGCAAATGATGCGGCGGCAAACCAAGCCACTCCAAAAAATTTAGAAATTCCACTGGATAATTCATGGCTACGTCCTCGTTGTAATGACGCTCGGAATTTGCCATTCTAAGCGAATACGTTGTAAAATGTCTTCGGCAATGTAATTTTTGTTCGTTCCCATAATTTTCGCCTATTTGAAGGCTTATATGTTGAAATGATCATCGCGAAAAGTGTGCGAACTTCAGTGGCATGCGAGTAGCTATCGCATCGTCCATCGTTGGATTCCAGCGATTACCAGTTTCCAGCAATTGTACAAGTATTTGCAGGCATGCTTCTCATAAAGTTGCACACACCGTACCATTCACAGTACGCAATGACTCAAATGAAGTTGAACCGCGTACATTAATCAAAAGCAACCGAAGGTGGAAGCATTCGTCGTTTTTCGGGCGGCTTATGTAAATTCAATTCTGTGTAAATGCATTAGTTGAGAACACACTTGATTGTCCATCTACTGGTTGGCCTTGCTTTCTGGTTATTTCTTCGACGATGCATACTATGTATAATATCAAGGCATTTCCGAATATAGCAATTTTCTCGCTAATAGATCACTGACGCAAGTCGAGAAAACACTCGTCAAAGTCAATTTTGTTGTTGGCGGTGTTTCAGTTTGCTGTATTGTATTCTCTGGATTGAAATACACACTTTGGCTTTCTCCGAATGAACTGCGAGGTGCACAGCAGTAGGAAAAGGCTCATGAATTGCAAAAGTAAATATCCTACAAAGTGCTTCATTGCAGTTCATGTATAGACCCATTTGTTAATTTCTCCTTCGATTTCACCAAACAACAATACTCAACATTGATTGATATGAAGTGGGATTGTGGTGTCCGCAAGGTCCATGAACGGTATTGGTTTTCATCACTTTGTATAATACTGGATCTATCTCTGCATCAGAAATTTCCGCAGAAATGATTTCTTCAATTTGATCTGGTGTAACCACCATCCTTCATCCAAAGAAGAATGTGTGCGAGTGGCAAAGTTCTCTTTTCCCACAGAGTACATCTAGCGTCTAACAGCACCACACATACGTTGCTTCAAGATGAAGTCCATCAAACATCGTAGCTTTTGTTTGAAAAATCGTGCTTGCTAACTGACCGCGATCCATAATTCCGCACGCATGTCATTGCATCCTGGGAGTTCTTCTTGCCTTGCTTTGCCTTGGGCTGCCATACGTTGATGGCCAAAAGAACACTGACCGATTAGGGCGACCTCTTGGTTGGTTTCGTAACAAATTTCAATCTATAATTGACTTTTTTGTGTGAAACACAGATTAAGCTTTCACTGAAAAATTTTCAAAAATTTATTTTTTGAATAGCCGGGATAAAAAAGCAAACGACCGAAATGGAACGATGCAAATAATTTACAAATCAAAATATTGAAAAACAAATAAAAAAAAAATGTGTGGAAAAAAGTTAATTTTTGGAATTATCCAATTTGAAAAATAGATAGTCGATTCTCAGACCTACTAAATATGCGTATAAAATTTGGAAAAAACAATTAGAGTGTATAAAGCTGAAGGAATATACATTTAAACCATCCATACATAGCTCGGGTGAGGCACTCGATGTGAAACCACACGCATAAAGAAATACGAATGCATTGGTAAGCAATACCCGTATTGGGCACCCAAACATCGCTTCATGCTTCACTTTGTACAAATTCACTTTTTCTCAGCCCAAAATTATTTTAGATTTTTTAAATATTATTTAATATCAGTGCCGTTGAGAGCGCAAAGTTGGCAGAAATTGTTTCATCCACACATCTTGCTGTAGGTGTTACCTGGAGGAATATGAATATTGTTTTATTTCTTAAAGATAGAGAACTAGCTTTCAAAGGAAATATAACCCTAGAAGCTGATGGTGGAAGTGGTGGTTTTTATGGGAATAATTAGTTGTAACAAATCTGGTTGAGAAGTTGTCGATTATATTATAAAGTGACATTTAAAATTAAACTGCTAGCACGTCGAAGGATTTGGAGAATTATTTTTTATTAGGTTGGTGGTACTGTCAGTCACATTTATATCAAATTTCATCTCAAAATATTCATTAGTGTTTTAGATACGTGTCGTTTTTTGAGCTGCTAAAAGTGAGTTTTTCGTTTTTTGCGATGTCGAAATTTGTTGAGCAAAGAATTTGCATTAAATTTTGTTTACGGAATCAATTTTCTGCTGCGGATACATTGAGGATGGTGCAGAAAACCTTTGGTGATGAGGCTATGTCTAAAAAAAATGTTTTCAAGTGGTATAGTGAGATCCAAGCCGGCCTTGAACGTGTCGAAGACCAAGAGCGTTCAGGCGACCATCAACCCCAACCGACGAAGCTCACGTTCAACAAATCAAAGATTTGGTGTTGAAAAACCATCGATTTACAATTGGAGACCTTGTTGATGAAGTTGGCATATCAAAAGGCTCAGCTGATTTCTTTGAAGGGGATGAAATTGATTTGGAAGAATAAATAAAGAATTTTCAAAGTAAATACAATGTCACCTTACTTTTTGGGCACAGTAGTATTAACTATCTACAAATGAATATATGCAACTAAATTAAAAAAAAAAATTACTACAATATACCCTTATATACAACTAAAATTTTATGTATTTTAATTAGAATTCCAAAAAGATCTCTGTAGAATTCCATAAACCGGGTCCAATTCGGTTCTAGATTAGATGCGTCGCTCTAATAATATGAAAAAGCGCTCAAAACTTAAATTTATAGTTTTAATTTAATTTAATTAATATTTGACAAAGTCTGCGAGCGATAAAACTCTTCGAGTTATCAACTTTTAATAGAATCACTTTCCTTATCACTTCTTAGTTAATATCGCATTGAAATATCAAACAATACTTTTTTTACTATTTCGTGCTCTTGCAGAGTTTACTTTTCATATTCAATATGTCATATTTCACACAATATCGAAAACTCATTGAAATTATATTTGTAATATTGTATAATGTTTTCCTTGTAATATAATAAGAGGTGTTTTTGCAACTGATCGCCAAGCTTCTTCTGGATTACTTACCAACTTTGCGGACACCATTTTGCACTGTCTTACGTTAAAGATCAAGTAAATGACTGAAGCATTGTAATAAGAGGCGTTAACACGAAGGCTTCCAATCATATGACATTGAATCCATCACTTCAGATATGCGTCATTGTGATTTGCAAGTGGATATTCACATACAGTGACAAGTGAAAAAATGCACTTTTTGTATAAAAAAAAATTTCTTTCAATAAACTTTAAAAAGAGGCGAATCAAACAAAGAATGGTGTAAACCATATAAAGTGAGTTAATTAAATAGAGATTAAAGAGAGCAAACTGTCATATGAGTTATGTATGTACATCATTGTTCTGTATTCGACTAAATACTATGGTTGTCGTTTTTACATGTAACTTTTTTGACCAGAGCTAAACTTAAGGGGGTTTTCTACTCTAGAATTTTTTAAAAATTCGATTTTTTTTCATATATTTAAAGTTTAGACTTTCAAAAATATGAACTTGGAAGGATTTTTCAAAATTCGACTTATTTTCGGAGATACAGCCGATTTTGTGAGGTGGCCTCCGTGTTCACTAGAATTGTCTCCTAAACGTTAAACGCGTTTTATCGAAACTACTTTTTTTCACACGGTACCGGCTTATATCAAGATCTATATAACCCATTTACTTAAAATTTTGTGTGAACCTTCTTTATATAATCCTTTATCGTTCCTACCAGCATTGTGTCAAAATTTTTGTGTTTCATATTTTAGAAAAATTTAGTAATTTAAAAAAAAAGTGTAAAAAATGATTTTTATTTTCAGGAAGTCGCCAATTTTCAAAAAAAAAATTTCGTATTCCTGGACTACAACAGCATCCTTACTGATTCAGAATTTCTTTTGATTTCTTTGTTTTCAGACCACCAGGAGAGTCAGGATCAATGTCACCAGGATGCGCAATTTTTGTTAAACCGTCCCCCCCTCTAATTCTTTTATTTTTAATATTTTTTGTACAATTTTTTTTTCTGTATTCTTAAGATATCAATAAAAACACCATAAAAAATGAATAGTAAAAATATTTTTTTTTTTTTTTTTAATAGAATTCAAAATTTGATTTCTAGAGTAGAATACCCCCTTAACCTAAGTTGCATTTTTACTGTATTCCACTGTAAATAGACACATATATGCCAAGCAAATACGTAACATCGAGGTAAACAGGTGGGTCCAACAATTCTACTGCAGTGATTTGCAGATTTGGAAACTATCTTTTGATGTTGTATTAAATAATACTTCGCTCTTGGCGATTTTATTGATGATTAGTTATTTTAAATTGTACAAGCTTGGAGACAGTATGACAGAGAAATAGACACCTGCTTTCATAAAACATCAATTAATAACGTTTTTAATTGCACTTACTACTGAAGTGTCATGTACCAGACATGCAGCGCATATCTGTGAAGAATTGATGATCTGCACATCGCACAGTTCCAACAACAGCAGTACCGCAATTTAATCATTGACTTATATCGGTATTCTGCTTGAGACGATTGTCTTATGTCTCCAATTGTCACAATAGTAATTTAGTGATTCTGTTAGTCAGGAGTCTCATTTTGGTAATCTATATCGATATTATTCTTCACAATTCCTCATTACCTCCGTTTGCCAACGCCTGACCCAGACTTAGCAACTATTGGAGTATTTTGTTCAAACAAACATTTGTAAAAATCTGTCCAAAAATGTGGCGAAAAGTTTGGATACTAACGGGTCCTTCTGTGAAAATACATTTTCATGACCACCACGAGCACGCTTGGTGAAGTCTAGACGCTGAACTCAATTGTCGACGGTTCTCGGGAACTTCGTACGAGGTTCTTCAATCGTAGACCATAGACTTGACGTTGCGCCACAGGTAAAAGTCTAACGGCGTCAAACCGCATGACCAAGACGGCCCATTGACTAGTCCATTTCGTAAGATAACATTTTCACCAAACTTGATTTTCAATAAATCGATTGTGACATTCGCTGTGTGGCGTGTGGCATCGTCCTGTTGGAACCAGATACTGTCCAAGTCCATACGAGTATCATCCAATTTGGGCCAAAAATATTCGGTTATCACTGAGCAGTAGCGATTCCCATTCACAGTAACGAGCCGGTCTTGATCATCACGGAAAAAGTACTGCCAAATACCGCCTATAAACCGCGCCAAACCGTAATTCCTTCGGGATCCAATGGTGACTCATGGGGTACGTGTGCATATTTTGCTTATTGTCGAAGCCATTCAGCCGGAAATGAACCCCATCGCTGAAGATGATTTTTCGATGAAAATTCGGATGATTTTTAAGTTGTTGCTCAGCCCAATTTACGAACATACTTGTATGACGATTCTGGTGGTAAAGTTGTCTTTAGTTCTTGCGTCAATCACAGAGATGCCCAACGCTTGAGAACGACGTGTGAGAGACTGATTTGGGTGTTCCTTAATTGATGAGCTAGCGGCGGCAATATTCTCGACACTACGGAAAATTCTTTGTCTCCCTGGCACGGGAACTCTTACTACTGTGCCTGTGGATTCAAATTTTTCCACTAAATGCTTAATTGTTTATCTGTTAGGACGATTATGACGACCATAAATTGGACGTAGTGCTCTTAAAGTTGAGCCCACTGACTCCGAATTTCGATATTAAAATATAATAATTTCGACTCTTTGTTGAGTCGATGATGATGAAATAGCAAACCTTAGTGAAGAAAAGTGTCAAAATTGCGGGAGAAATATTGCGTCATTTTCTGTCTCAATCAGTCTACTATTCTAGTATCCCTATTGAAAACTTCGTTAAAACGCAATTACGAAATTTTCGTCAATGACAAAGCACTGATTGTAATACTTGCAATTGCTATAACTGAAATGGTCTTCAGTCCACTAGCTACTCCAGCAGTTACTTAATAATTTTTATAATTTCTTGAAAGGTTTTGGCTATGAATAACATTCGGCTTGTATAGGTTCTATGAAAACCTATCTGTACTATATTCAAAAATATATAAAAATTCCAATTTCTTACTACCTGAAGGATCGATACAGAATGGATTCGTCATTTTATCATAAATCAATTAAACATATTTGCCTCAAGAAACGATATGAAATTACTTTACTCACCAACTTTTACAAGAATGACATACAACTCCAAACTAAAAATTGTATCTACTAAAAAAGTAAACCACCTTTAATCTACACGTTTTAAAAGTTTACAATAAGGACCAACAAATGGCCAAATATTTGGAAAATACTATATGTACTTCAAATTATATAAGAATCAACTTTTCTACCAAAACCTTTGTTTTTCTGCTTTTATATAATTTCTAAAAAACTCAATGCTCCAAAACAAACGCCTTCACATATTGTATAAATAGTTGTATGAATCACATATCTATGAATAATAAATCTCTTTTGTTTTTTATGAATAAATAATATTTCTTTAATACACTTTCTGGTTTGGCCACATGTCAAGTCACCAACATGTCGGCAAAAGTCAAGTTCGCGAATACGACAGAAATGACCTTCTAAGCAACCAACCAGTTCGTTAGAATATACAAATATTATATTTTATATACCTGCACAATTGCATTCATTTAGCAATAAATATTAAAAATATTGTTTAAGGGGGTATTCTACTCTAGAAATCAAATTTTGGGCAGTTTTTAATTTTATTTAAAAAAAAAACAAAAAATATTTTTACTATCTATTTTTTATGGGGTCTTTATTGATATCTTAAAAATACAGAAAACAAATTTTACAAAAAAATATTGAAAATTAAAATAATTAGAGGCGGGAGAGACAGGTGTAAAAAAATGGCGTATCCTGGTAACATTGATCTTGACTCTTTTGGTGGTCTGAAAAAAAAACAAAAGAAATTCTTAATCAGTAAGGATGCTGTTATAGTCCGGGAACACGAAATTTTTTTTTTTTTGAAAAATGAGGACTGCCTGAAAATAAAAATTATTTTTTACGTTGTTTTTTGAAATTCCTTAACTTTTTTAAAATATTAAAAACAAAAATTTTGGAACGATGCTGGTAGGAACGATAAAGGATTATACAAAGAAGATTCACACAAAATTTCAAGTAAATTGATTGTATAGAACTTGAGATAATGCCGGTAGCGTGTGGAAAAAAGTAGTTTCGAGAAAAACGCGTTTAAAGTTTAGGAGACAATTCTAGTGAACACGGACGCCACCTCACAAAATCGGCTGTATCTTTGAAAATAAGTCGAATTTTGAAAAATGCTTCCAAGGTCGTATTTTTGAAAGTCTAAACTTTAAATATATGAAAAAAAAAAATGATTTTTTCAAATTTCCTGAGTATAAGACCCCCTTAAGCAAATTTCTAATTGTATGACAATCATATATTTGGTGGGTTTTTGGAGTGAAAGCGAACAATTAAAATTTTGATTGACATTTTCTTCTTTCTATCAATGACATATCAATACAAAAGATAAAAGAAAGTAAATTTTTCTGTCCCCATGTAAACTTAAGTCTTTAAAATTACGCAGCAGTTTTTTAATAGATAAAATTATTGTTGAGGAAGTATTGTATGTATAATACCATTCATTAAATATTGGAGAAATACTGTTATTTTTGAGGTTTCTAATGTGATGTAAATAATTATATACATATTTTCCGCTTACATTGAAAACTATTTATGTTTATCTCTTATGGATATCCCACAATAACATTTTTTTTTTTGTCTTTTACTTTTTACGACAAATCATTTGAAGCTTTTAACCAATACACCATTAATCCTTATCCAATTAAATACCTTAAATAAGTTGTTGATTTAATATATATCCTTACAGCATATGCGGGACGTATTGTTTGCGCAGCTACCGGCCTGCCGTTAGGGTGCCTACCGAGGCCGCGGTTCTTCCTATAGTACTTTGAATTTAGCAGTGTTCGGACGCTTTTATTATCGGAGCTCTCTTGCGGGGAATATTTAAACGGAAACGACGAAGTATATGCGTACAATTTTAAATTGATCCTTCCTCAAAAATAATACAATTGATAAATATTTGGAAATAGTAGAAGATAACTGCAACCAAATACGCAGTTCAATGGATTATAACTGGCTCAGTAATCAGTCGATGAATAGCATACCATTATATCCCTTAAAACTGATGTCATAACTTTGCAAGCCGAATTTTTCATCTTTCCTTTCAAGGGTAGTTCAGGCGGTTCATCATATGCAGTCCACTAGAATGGCTTTCGATGGACCCCAGTGTGAAATGACGGAACCATGCTTCTATTGTCACACACCGACGCAAATATTCGTTTTATTACGATTAAAGACCACCCAAAAACTCCTCAGACTCACCAATTCGTTGTTTTTGTTAGATTATAAACTTGCAAGGCACTCACTTTGTACAGCGCTTTCGCCTCTCTATCGCGTCTTTGTCCTCGGTGCTCATTTCACCTGTTTCCAACTTAGCAAATCTCTTTTAAACTGTGGATTTCCCTGGTGCAGAGCCCAAACTCAGCAATATTTTCTTTAAAAAAGAAATGTCTTTTGGGGAATCAACATTTCGTTGTGGTTGCAACAAGAGGACCTGAGGTTCAAGTTCTGGTTTAGATGATAACTAGTTTAAGTTTATGTGAGGATGGGCCTATAGGCTTGTTTTGATCATTTGTGCATAAGTAAATAAATACCGTTATGCGGAGAGTAGCGTGACTGCGAAACTGGGAACTATTCTCTATAATTTGGGTAAACGCATAAGGCAGACTTCAAAGGACATTACTTATTTAGGACAACAACAAGAACTTCGTTTACACCCAGACTGTAACACTCATCACAAATACCAAAGTTTCCCTACAAGAACTTTTGATCGGTCAGTTTGTATGGCAGCTATATGCTATAGTAGTCTGATCCCAATAACTTTTTCGGAGTTAATACCTTTATTTTCAGAAAGTGTCGCCAATTGTGCAGCAATTACTTCATTATTAGCTACTGGTTCTTTCGATTTTTATATTATTTCATGAAATGAATTTTATCATATTTTATGAAACCGCTTAATGAATCCTGCGTCAGTCATCCAATCGTCTGCCGTTTATCTTCCTTAAGTAGTAGTGAATGAAAATTTACCATTATCTTTGATGTTAGTAATGTACAATAAGGCCATTTAAAGTTGACCCATTTGTTTCTAAAAAAAAGAACAAAAGAAAACAATGTTTTTTGTTCATTTCAAAAATAATTTATTTTGGTCCAAGGGGATTTGTTTCAGCTAATATTTAAAAATTAGATCGCGTAAATGGGCACCTTTAGCTTTGACAGCTAAATGCACTCTTTTTTCGAAATTTTCCATGACTTTGGCCAATGTTTCGGATGATATGGCGGCTGTTTCACGTCGAATGTTGGCTTTCAGTTGAGCTAAGGTCTTTGGCTTATTAGCGTATACCTTGGATTTCAAATAACCCCACAAATAAAAGTCTGGTGGCGTCAAATCTGGTGATCTCGGTGGCCAGTCAACATCACCATTTTTCGATATCAATCGCCCGGGGAAAAATGGTCGCAATAAATTGATTGATGGTCGAGCTGTATGGCATGTAGCCCCGTCCTGTTGAAACCAGAAGTTATCCATGTCATTTTCGCGAATAATGGGTATCACAAAATCCGTTATCATGGCTCGATAACGCTCACCATTGACTGTTGTCGTGGCTCCATCATCGTCTTCGAAAAAATACGGTCCGATGATCATATTCGCGCAAACACCGCACCAGACTGTTACTTTTTGGTCGTAAAGAGGCTGTTCTTCAATTAATTGAGGATTTTCGGTGGCATAAAATCGGCAATTTTGCTTGTTTACGCCTCCATTGAAAAGTTATTTTGAATATAAAGCTGAACAATTTCAGCGCGTTCTTTTGGAGTGTACTGTTCCATGGTATAAATTGTCTTCGAATGACGCTTCTAACGCGGTATGACATTAGCCGATTTGTCAGCGCTGTTAAAAGTTACAGCGTTGCCAGATGGATCAATTTTAAATGGCCTACCCTGTATATATATACAGCTTTGATCTATTTATTTGCTTGTGCCAGAAAAATTCCTACAGGTCTTTTACGAGGGCTGCTATATATTGGCCATTCCATCAATTGCCGTTTGGTTGCCGAGATGGTTTTGTACCAGTGGTTCTCCGATTTTGACCAAACTTTAGAATATCATAATATAAACCAATAGAAGAATATTTGTTAAATTTTTAGTGGTCAAAGTTGCTCCATTGTTTTTTGGCGCGCACTTAAAATTGAGATCAAACAAAAAAAATCACTTTTTCTTTTATTTTTTAACGCTTCAAAATTTAATGACTTTTTCTTTTATTTTTTAACGCTTCAAAATTTAGTGAAAAAAATTTTTAATTTATCCAGTTTTATGTAAAAAGATCTCAGCTTTCTGATAAAAATATTTTCAAAATCCAAAAAAATTTTCAACATCAAAAAAAAAAAAAAAAACATTTTATTCCAAAAACCCGGTTTTTTATGCTTTTCCCCAACTATTTTTCAAAATTGACAATTCCGTTCGATTCCCCGTTAAATTTTACATAAGAATCAGTGTTCAAAAATATGGGACTCTGATCCCATGAACAGTGAGACAGTGATTTCTTCTTAATTCAAGTCTAAGAATACAATTTACACATTTACCTCTTTCACACAACCTTCTAAGCGAACAGACTGCGCCGTATAGCGACAACTTTGAATTTTTTTTGCTGTTCATGGGATCAGAGTCTCATATTTTTGAACACTGATTCTTATGTAAAATTTAACGAGGAATCCAAGACAATTTGAAAACAACTTGTTGGAAAAGCACAAAAAACCGGATTTTTGGAAAAATTATGTTTTTTTTTTGGATTTTGAGCGACTACTTTGCATTTTTTTTTTGCTGTTCATGGGATCAGAGTCCCATATTTTTAAACACTGATACTTATGTAAAATTTAAAGGGGAATCGAACGGAATGGTCAATTTTGAAAAATAGTTGGTGGAAAAGCACGAAAAACCGGGTTTTTGGAAAAAAAATGTTTTTTTTTTTGATTTTGACATTTTTTTTGGATTTTGAAAATATTTTTATCAGAAAGCTGAGATTTTTTTACATAAAATTGGATGACTTAAAAATCTTTTTCACTCAATTTTGAGGTCATTAAAAAATAAAAGAAAAAGTCATTTTTTGTTTGATCTCAATTTGAAGTGCGCGCCAAAAAACAATGGAGCAACTTTGACCTCTAAAAAGTTAACAGATATTCTTCTATTGGTCTATATTATGATATTCTAAAGTTTGGTCAAAATCGGAGAACCATGGGTACAAAACCATGTCGCCAATTGATGGAATGGCCCATATATTTCTGGCCTAATAATGAAAATAGGCATATTTATCAACGAAAAAGTTTTTTTTTGTTTTTTTCGTTGGATTTGGCTCGTCTTGGAAGACCCACACGGTCGATTGCTGTTTTGTTTCGGGCTCATACGCATAGATCCATGGTTCGTAACCTGTGACGATCTTATAAACGTCTTTCGAAGCACCGCGATCGTATTTTTTCAGCACTTCTTTACACCAATCCACACGAGCCTTTTTTTGAGCGATTGTCAAATTGTGCGGGATCCAACGAGAACAAACCTTTTTTATGGCCAGGTGTTCATGCAATATCGAATATATGCTGGTGGGAGAAATGCATAGGCATGCCTCTATCTGAAGGTATGTTACCTGACGGTCTTGCATTATCAGTTCACGTACGGCATCGATGTTTTCTGGCACAACGGCTGTTTTTGGACGACCTTTACGGAATTCGTCTTTGAGCGAGCGTCGGCCACGATTGAATTCGTTGTAACAGTTTTTCACAGTGCTATAGGATGGTGCTTCATAGCCATATAAAGATTTTAGTTCATCGATGCACTCTTTTCGTTATAATCCACGTCGAAAGTTGTGAAAAATGATCGCACGAAATTGTTCACGAGTTAATTCCATTTTTTGGCCGAGATGAATTTTTTAATTCCCTGTAAATAAAACAATTCACGATTAAATGTCAAAACGTTCTGAGTGATGTTATGCTAAAAAATGTCAAACTTTCCAATGGAAATGTCAGATTGCACCTGGCAACACTTAGTGTTGCCTAGTCTAGAAATATATACAGCAACCTATGTATTAAGACATTTTCTATTGAATTTTTATATGAATTTTGGCCCTGCATTACTGATTGAAATTTATTCAGCTGCTGTCAAATTAAAACGATTTATGTTTAAGGCGGTAATATTTAGCTCACGTGTCTTTATGTGTTATCATGCTTAGGCAAATGCGCCTATAAAATCAACACTGGTAGATAAAAGAATAATCGTCAATATATGTGTACTATACATTTATCCTTGTAAGTATGTATGAATGGGCGGTGCAAAGCAAATTCAGAAAAACAAATATTATCTACAAATCGCTACTCAGAGAATAAGCGGCATTTCCGCTTCAGTTGAAGCACTCGCCTTCCTCCAATATTATCACGCACTTGGGACACTCATAAATTCCAGCACATATCCGTGCAGGTAGCTGAATATGTAAACATTTTAGCATGTATTTATATACATAGATATGTAATATTATCACATATATGTATTCGTATGCCACTATATGTAGAGATTCGGCATTCATTTCCAGGCATTCAGCTAACGAAGCAACTTATCTCACCCAACTCCACTGAAAGCTTTAACACCTTTGTCGTATGTGTGGCTTCAACAAGAACATTTTATTGTTGTTACCGTTATTGTTGTGACTGTTTGTTTTGCAGATCATAAATATTGTATAATATCCACTTTGAAATTCAAATCACTTGCCATTTATGCAATTCTAAAGCTTAAATTGAGTCGACGGCTGTACGGAATGCTATGAAAGTGGGTAGAGGTGTGTGTGTGATGCGAATAGTTGCGACGAGGTGCGTCAAATCTTACCGATGGTGGTAGTCTAAGTTACCTAAGCTGGGTATTAAAAGAGCGCGCGAGTGAAGTAAAGTAACTCAACGAATGCGAAAAGTTGCCACAAGTTCATTGAAGCTTACAGCTGTCGCCTGCTTTTCCAAACTCGCTTCACTTTCGAACTATACAAGTGCTGGAGCAAAGAGTGGCGAACTTCCGCAACTCGCATTTCAAGTGGCAACTGCACACGCAATCACACGAAGTTTATATCTCGTGCGTGCGCCGAGTTTTGCGCGAGCTTATGCAGTGCTTTTGGCTCGTACAAGTACAAGCGCATTCACGCACTCATATTTAATGCAGTACGAGGTTTGAAAATCAAGCACGTTTGAGAGTTTTTCAAAGAGGTCGTGCGGAGTACTTGCGTTCATGTGTGTATTAACTAAAATAGTAATATGATAATGGTAAAGATTTAGGAGTAATCTTAAATAAAGAATCGGCATAGGTCTAACAGTATTTTTAGATAAGGATCTGATAGATTCGTAGTGTAATCGCGGATAAGAAATTTCGACAAGATTAAAGTAATCATAGATAGCAAACTGGCATAGGTCTAAGAGCAAATTTAGATAAGAAATTGAAACAAGTGTAATAATATTCTCACAAAGGCAACTGGTAGATGCCTTAAACGTAATAATAGCTCCTTAAGTAATTCTAAACTGACACAACCGTCATGAAATCTGTCTTAAAACTAGAAAATTTTATTAGAAGACCATATCACATCTCGAATCTGATTAGTTATTCTTTTTTTTTGGAATAGTGGTGAAGATTTATGGTACTGAGAAAATTTTGTATGGACATTTCTATAATTAAAAAAAAAATGAGATTTTGCTTAAACATTCCCGGCTATGGAGTCATTGAAAATATTGCACAAGGGTTTTGTGAAGTCTACTTTCTTTCAAACACAATCATTTGAGTGCCACAAAGCATTCAATGAAAATCTTGAAGTATTTAATCGAAAATTTTCCTCTTCTGAGTCGTCCAACCGCCTCCCTTAATGATAAGAACACCGAAAAAGTTTAAGAAAACATTGCTCAAAAATAGTCGTGTAGGCGTCAGAGAGATGTCAAAGGATTTTAATATCCCATATATACATTTGGTTAAGTTTTGGACATGAAGTTTATCTGTATTAGAGCCCTACCAAAAGACGGGAATCTTTTACCGACGCAGAGTAGAAAGAGATAATTGACAGCGTTGATCAAACGCATCTTTACTGGCGACGATATGTGCGCTTATGAATATGACGTCGAAACTCTCCAACAATTTAGCGAATGGCGCTCCAGAAATGATAGTTTGTAGCACCAGGTTTCAGCGACTAAACACTCATAAAGCGTATGATGTATGTGTGTACTTGGAATGTACAACTAGATTTACCACGCAAAAGTTAGAGGAAAACAGTGAAGTTTTTGTTCTCGGCGCAGACCAACCCATGATTGTAGTGCTAAAAAAGAGAGTGAAAGTAGAAGCTTCAGCAATAAGCCATACTAGCCGAGGCTTAAAGAAAATGTACGGACTTTGGATTAAACATTGGCACGTTTGAAGTCGATGAAAAAGCTTTATATTAAAATACACGAAAATTTAGTATTGTTTATGAGTTCATGTCAAAATTTTGTTTGTTAGAAGATATCTCTATCTGTCAAATGATCTAAAAATTCATTTACAAACTTTTTGTTTGAACAATGGTCCGAGAACTTATTTGGTATTTTCTCGTTCGTTCTATTATTAGTTCTATAAGCACAGATGAGAAAGACTGAGGCTGTGGGTCCTTTCGGCTATATCCACGTAAACGATGTCTGCGCCAATAAAGAAGAAGTATTTAATGTCATTTTGATAATGTAGTCTCAAAAGAAGTTTAAAATTTTTCTACTTGATCAAAGAATTATCTTCTGACTTCTTACATAAGAAAATCACTTGTTGTGCATAGGTAAAAACATACTTGAACACTTTTAATACATTCACTAAAATATTGAAACAGTCATTAATGAGAAACACTACCCTAAAAGTAAGAAAGGATGCAAACAAAACGTATGGCAAAGTTTAAAATGAGGTTAGGGGAATAAATGGAAATTCTCAACATTTGCAGGCGAATTATTTACGAAAAGTAAACTTGAAATATATTACCAAATATAGACGCATTGAACGGGTATGGCAAGTGGACGCAGAAGACAGAGCAAAAATAATAAAGAAAGCGACATTCAACAAGGATCATGTCCGTCAACTGGCGCAGAAGAGTAAAGTTGACGCCTCCACCGTACCAACGCTTGCAGTTGGGCCAAGCTCAGGCGCTTTTTCATGCACCCACAGCACAATTACAATCTCCCATACACACATACATATAATATGTACGCAGATTTTTTAACATTATAAATGGCGGGGCATTAAGCAGTCATCGTCACAGCCAGCGAAAAGCAACCGAAAAGCGCCAGAAAAGCAAAAATCGAGGAAGAACGAAATGTGGCAAGCGACTACAAGCCCATGCATACATATGTATGCATATACTTTATGCTTGCATAGCTATATATAGTCCGTAAGGCGATGAAAATAAAGTAGAAATCAAGACTGCAGATTTTTTATGCGATGTTATTAATACTTAATGTACCTTTTTCTTGATATTAATCATTTCCCTTTTCTTGTACCCCATTTTTCCAAAGTGTTGTTGGAAGCAATGTTGCATGGCGGGCAGGAAAAGGGAAATTTAAAGCCATAAAAAAAGGGTTAAAAGAGTAGTTATAGGCGGTGGATAACTTCATCAACATGATCCGTAAACTACCAGACCGTAATTGTGGAAGAACGTAAAAGAATTACGAAATTGCAAATTGTTTCGATTTAAATTATTTTCGGGGCAAACATAAAAACTGATTAATTTTCGTCAGCGAATTTAATTTTTATAGTAATTTAAGTAGCCTTTATGCTATTTTTGGGTAGTTCGAAAATAATTTCACAGAATATTTTAAAGCCTATAAATAAGTACTTAGTAAGCGCTTTAGTGACCCTTTAATATTATTAAATTTGTTGAGTAAATATTTAGTAAGGCCATCTATTAGTAAAGATATGTTAAAAACAAGAAAAAACGTTAACTTTGGTTGCACCGAAGCTAAATACCCTTCACAGGTGCATTTTTGTATGTAACTATGTATTCAGTTTGGAAGCTATATGCTATAGTTAACCGATCTGAACAATTTCTTCGTAGATTACATTGTTGCTTTAGAAAATAATCTTCACCGAATTTCGTGAATATATCTGGTCAAATGTGAAAGTTGTCCATACAAGAACTTGATTTCGATCGTTCAGTTTGTATGGCAGCTATATGCTATAGTTAACCGATCTGAACAATTTCTTCGTAGATTACATTGTTGCTTTAGAAAATAATCTTCACCGAATTTCGTGAACATATCTTATCAAATGTGAAATTTGTCCATACAAGAACTTGATTCCGATCGTTCAGTTTGTATGGCAGCTATATGCTATAGTTAACCGATTTGAATAATTTCTTTGGAGATTACTCTGTTGTATTAGAAAATAATCTCTACCAAATTTCGTGAATATATCTGGTCAAATGTGAAAGTTGTCTATACAAGAACTTGATTCCGATCATTCAGTTTGTATGGCAGCTACATGTTATAGTGGTCCGATATCGGCCGTTCCGACAAATGAGCAGCTTCTTGAAGAGAGAATGACGTTTGCAAAATTTCAAAACGATATCTTAAAATTTGAGGGACTAGTTTGTATATATACAGACAGACGGACAGACAGACGGGCATGGCTAAATCGACTCAGCTCAACATACTGATCATTTATATATATACTTTATAGGGTCTCCGACGCTTCCTTCTGGGTGTTACAAACTTCGTGACCAACCTAATATACCCTGTTCAGGGTATAAATAATATATATTATTTCGTAATTTTAAAGTTCTTAATCTATTGGTGAAAATCTATGTCTCCACCTTGAAAGTAATTTCACTTGGCCACAATACAAATGTACCAACGTTTGTTCCAGTCCTCAAAACAGTTGTTAAGGTCGATGTTTGGAATAGTTTCCAATGCGCGTAGCGAGTCACGTTCACTGTCTTCACTAGACTCAAAACAGTCACGCGGAGCTAAATCAGTCGAATACGGCGGTTGCGGCTCGATATTGGTTGAAAATTTGTCGGAAAAGTCTCAAAGAATAAATGCAGTATGCGACGGTGCATTATCGTGGAGCAAAAAAAAGAGTTGGCGACCCTTAACTCCGGCCTCTTTTTACGAATAGCTTCGCGCAAACGACGCATAACACTCAAATAGTTTTACGTAGGGGACTTAAATTGAAAGCCTACAAAATACAGCTTGTGAAAGAGCTAAAGCTGCTCTCCCCGAACGACAAACCTACTGATTCTGTGTTAATGGCTAAGCAAAAATCAAAATTGTCACGTTTGAGAAGAAGGGCAACCTGAAGAAATTCAAGAGCTGTCATTTCATCCAGAAGAGTCAATGGTTTGGTGTGATTTCTGATCCAATGGAATCATCGGTCAATATTTGTTTAAAAATTATGACGGTGAGTACGTAACCGTCAAAGGCGACCTTTATCGCGCCATGATAAAAAATATTCATTAAAAAGCATCTTTCTCCTTCTTCTGGAGGATGGAGTCATGTGTAAAAGTTCACGTAAGTGAGGAAAGTTCTCTGATCGCCATTCACTTGGGAGTGGCCAGAAACGATTCTTTTACATATGACTCAAGCAGCTCACGACTTCCGGTCTTTGACCAAGAATCCTCTGGGTAGCCTAAGAATATCGATTTGAAGGCGAGTTAAAGTGAGAATGTGTAATATCCTCTACATAGGGTTGTGCGCTGGGTTTGGGACCCACCACGTAAAAAAAACACCCCCAAAGAAAGGAAAAGGCGTCTTTAATTCGTAAAAATCGAGATTATGCATTATTTCACTATCAGCGAAGCGAAGGGTATCTAATATTCCACTTCCTTCTAGTTTTATTGCACTCTGATTAATTTTTATTAATGTGAAAGTATGAGATTGTTGGAAATCTGAATCATGAATTGTAAACTTTAAAGGGGTATTCTAGTCTATAAATCAAATTTTGGGCAGTTTTTTGAACTTCATTACAAAAAAAAAAAAACCAAAAAATATTTTTACTATCCATTTTTTTATTGATATCTTAAGAATACAGAAAAAAATTTTACAAAAAGTTTAAAAATTAAGGTGTAAAAAATATGGCGCATACTGTTGACATTGATCCTGACTCTCCTGGTGGTCTGAAAAAAAAAACAAAATCAAAAGAACTTCTTAATCAGTAAGGATGCTGTTATAGTCCGGAAACACGAAAATTTATTTTTTTTTTGAAAAATGGCGACTTCCTGAAAATAAAAATCATTTTTTACGCTTTTATTTTTTGAAATTCCTGAATTTTTCTACAATATGAAAAACAAAAATTTTGACACGATTCTAGTAGGAATGATAAAGGATTATACAAAGAAGGTTCATAAAAAATTTCAAGTAAATCGGTTGTATAGAACTTGAGATAATGCCGGTACCGTGTGGAAAAAAGTAGTTTCGAGAAAAACGCGTTTAGAAGAGTTAGTCTACCTAGTCTAGGTACTGCGTCACTAAAGTAACTGCAGCTCTTAAAATAATTTTAATTTTTAAAAATCCTTTGAAGAATATGTTCTTAAGGACCTACACTTTAAATATATTCAAAAAAAAAAAAAACAAATTTTTCAAAGTTCTAGAGTAGAATACCCCCCTAGGGAAATTACATAGACTTGAGAACTGTGGTTATGTTGCGAATAACAAAAACCTTAAAAAACTGAATTTTCGCTTTTAGAAAATTTGTTCATGCCCTGTAGTTTAGCCGACAACAAAATGTGATGAAAACAAATGAGAAATAATATTTTACGAAACTGTATTTGCCCAACTGTTACTTTTAATTTTGGCAAAAATAGTCGTTTTATACCCCAAGGTACACTGACATCATGAAGATCTTTGCGCTTCTCTTTTCAGCTGTCATAAATCAACATTTCTTCATTAATTAGCTTAATTTTCCACAACTTAATCGTCAAGTTTGTTAAATCTACGAAGGAAATATGCTCCTACACAAAACTGTCAGCGATAAATCCTGAAACTCACACCGATGATGCCTTTATTTACTTTTTCGGTATTTTTCGTCACGCCGCCATGTTAACATTTGCTTGCATGAAACTATAAGCAAATATTTAGGCCGCCACCCACATCACGAACAACTCAAACCTTACATCCGTTGTTTCCACTGTCTCCCTTGTGCTTATATGGTAGTGTGTGTGTGCCCTTTAAGTATTATCATTGTTATTATATTCCCTCAATACGCTTAACGACCTGCTGCATCACACCATAAAGCCTCATTGTATTAATCACATTTCATTCTACCCACATCTCTAAGGAAATCGTAAGCACTTTGCTATCATATTGTCGAACATTTATATTGCACCACTCGCCTCCCCTTGCGCAGCTCGCAAGCGTGCAACTTTATAAACAAACATTTTTATTCATCTTCGGTCATTTTCGTACTCATTTTCAATGGATAGAAAACAAAGCCCACAAAATACTCCGAAAAGCAGCGAAATATTCGACCCGCATTGCTTCATCAAAAGCCCATTAACCATCAATGCCATCAGTGTGGCGTCACCGGTCTTTGTGTTTACGTATCGAACTGGTGCGATAAAAGCCGAAGCTGCGTGTGCGAAAGTTAAGAAGACTACCATCGGCACATGCCAACATGTTATTACTCGTTATTCGCAAGGAACATAATACAATAGAACGTTCCAATTTGAGGCACACTTAACGACCTTGACAATGACTGCCGAAATGAGTTGCCTACACCGGCGCCCGCTCACCACGCCAGCGCCAATCAGTATCGCTTGAGTTCGTGAAAGTTTTTCTCAATGAATGACTTTGATTTTATTTGGCGATTATTCAGAAAATCCTTGGCATACTTTCACAGAAGTGAATGAAAGTGTAATTAAAGCAAAATTTCGGAGAATCTACAATTTGGAGCTGGTGTCTAGGTAAGTGACTTCTAAATAGAAAGGACGTAGAGAAAGGGTGTGTGCTAAGAAATAAACTGTTGGACAGGTGCACAGGTAGCAATTTGATTTTGTTATAAATGTGTTGCCGCTTTTCAAACAGCAATTCAATAAAGCTTTTGCCTATGACCTTCGAGCTTTAATATTACAATGTAATGAATTTGGTGACGCCGCGTCTAATTTTTTAATGCAATTGCTGTTTCTACTACTATAGGCGGCTGGAAATAATGAAATTGCAAAATAAGTCTTGGGAGATGGAAAAGCTCGTAATATTTAAAATAAAAAATAATAAAAAATTATGTATGCGAATTTGATTTTATTATTCAACATAGTTGTAATCAAGGAC
This sequence comes from Bactrocera correcta, assembly GCA_027475135.1. Lineage (NCBI taxonomy): Eukaryota > Metazoa > Arthropoda > Insecta > Diptera > Tephritidae > Bactrocera > Bactrocera correcta. The sequence goes on along the minus strand of CM050325.1, from coordinate 55,334,380 downwards.
AACATGCTTACAATTGGTATTTTCCAACTTTCCTATATTTCTTTTTTGGTACGATTGCCCTTTTACTTCAATATAGTAGTCAAATTTTTTTTTCCAGCGACCTTCTACTTTAGGTAGGAAGACAGAAAAACCTGCTGGGGCCAAACTAAGCATAAAGGCGGTGCCCAAAGTGTAAGAAGCTTGAAAAGGTATGTGTGTAGCTTAAGTAGTTTGGCTTAACTATGAAACATACTCAACTCTGGTAGCGCTCTTTAATAAAAAATATAAGTTATGACACCCCTTTCTTGATTTATACCTAGTTTATTTTGCCGTTTCAGTAGTAATAGATCTATTTTAGAAAGTTTGCATATTGTACAAATTTTTTACCAAAACGACACTTCGCTTTGCGTTCAGTATTCGGTCGACATAATCCCAGCTGACAAGGTAATTCGAGGAACTATGAATCGGCTTCGCATTACGTTTACTCAAGTGTATAGTGCGCACTTTCTCAGATACCTTACAATGCGCACCGTCTAAGTAGATCCGAATGACTCCATCGGTCGATTAGAGCACCACCCATTGCAAACGGAGATCTTGCGTTGCCGCGAGAAACAAGAGTGTTCCTTGCGCAGCTTCGTTTTGGATACTATAGAAGGTTAAACTCCAACTTATCCAGAATAGACCCTGATATATCTGAAATATGTTCTGCGTGCAATCAGTCGCATGCATGTCCCATCAACCCCACTCACAGTGGCGTAGCTACAACTTCGGGCGCCCGGGTCAAAGGATGTTCTACCGCCCCCCTTTATCTACCTACCTACAAGTTTCTTAAGGTGGTTCGAACAAAAGTGAATTTTTACAAAATATCTTCGATATTAAGTATATAAAATTTTGGAATTAAAAGCCACGCGAATTCTGAAGTTCCAAAATTCTCACAATACAGTTTTTAGGAAATTGATAGTAAATTTACAAGACATCTTATTAAAAGCCATAGAAAAAAGCCATTTTCACCCTATATCTTGTACATTTTTGAGACAATTTGCAGGAATTTTTGCTCGAATTTCTGAATATTAAAAAACAGCGAAGATCGTTTTGCCGCCCCAAGACGTTGCGCCCGGGGCGACGGCCCCCCTTCCCACCAACTATGCCACTGTCCGCTCATCTGACACCCCTCTCCCGTTGATCCGACTCCGTAAAAACATCATATTTCTTGAGCCTTCCGTTGGATGACGTCACAAATTCTTACCATCCTAACGAGACTAGGTACCCGCAAAAACAACAGTAATAATTTGGAGCTATCCTCCCATCCTCTATTTGGAAGATTTTGGGGAAGGTTATTGATTTGCGGGATTTTCAAATCCAACTCGTGCAAGAATTAACGCCGAACGATCATCAAGCGCGTCGCACCTGCGTTGAATGAGCCACCGATTCCAATTTTATTCAGCGATAAAGTCCATTTTTGTCAAAATTGTCTCATTTAAATCGATAAACCTACAAGTCATTCTTGTGACGCCGATACATCCTTAAAAAGCCACTGATTGGTATGTTTTACAGGTTAACAGAATTAACGGTCAATACTCATAAAAAATTCAGTCATAGTGCTATGGTTAATTACTTTTTGGTGCTTCAGATAGAGGCTGTTGATGTGAAAAATCTTTGGTTCCAACAAGACAAGCACAAAAAACAGTATTTTTGAACAAAAATTTTTTTTTTTTGGATTTTGAATTTTTTTTTTTGGATTTCGAAAATATTTTTATCAGAAAGCTGAGATTTTTTTACATAAAATTGGATAACTTAAAATTTTTTTCACTCAATTTTGAGTTCGTTAAAAAATAAAAGAAAAAGTCATTTCCCGTTTGGTCTATATTATGATATTCTAAAGTTTGGTCAAAATCGGAGAACCACGGATGGAATGGCCCATATATAAAATTTGAATTGAATATATCTACATACATAATATACACACATACTCGTATGTATATATGTATATATAAATAAAGTATTCGTGGTTTATATAACATTTCTCTTTTTGGTTTTTGGTAAGTGCAACCTCATATTTTCTTGTTCCCTCTTCAGTTGCGGCTTGTGGCATATGGCGTACTTATGAATGAGTGTACCTGTGTAAGTAATAGCAATGTGGTTGCTGCCGTTATTTTGACACCTTAGTCACCAGTTCCCCCTAAAGCAGTTTACATTAAAAATCGTAAAACCACAAGAGCAGACGGCAAGAATCACATGGCAAAAATATTTAGAGCAGGAAAGCACTTCCACACACAAACAATAATACATGAGGAGGGACGATATAGAAACAGAATAGAATTGGAAAAGAAAATAATAAAAAGTGTCACTAACTTTTATTGCCTATTGTGTAAGTGTCGAACTAGACGGCAGTGAGTGCTTGAAATGAAACTTTTTTGAGAAAAATGCTTGGCCCGTTTGCGAAGTGATTCTAGATGGGGAAAAAAGGGCAGGTGTTGAAGAGCACGTCAAGCATGGCGACACTTTGTATTTGTTGCTTCTCTATACATTGTTTTCGTTCGGTGTTGAATAAAATAAAATTTACCTGCAACAATAAAAGCGAGTATGTGGCACGGGATCATTGTAAGGCCACGGTGATGGTGTGCTACCACGTTTCACCTATTGTTGCCAAAATGTATATAAAAGTACGAATATTTTAAAATTGTTATTTTTCGGGGTTGCGACGAAAAAAAAATGATATTACCCACTTACGAAATATACGTGGATTTGAATCTTAAGGGGTTATTCTAGTCAAGAGGCCAGAATTTCTAGTATCTTTTGGCAATTTATACAAACAGCCTTTGCCAGTTTACGATCCATTTTATCATTTGTTTATTTATATTTGAAGAGTGCACAAAATTAATTTAGAAAAAATCCATTGAGTCGTGCGTCCTTGAATTAGAAGGGGAAAGAATTCCCTGTCCTCTTCGCCAAAATTTATTTTACTGAAGAAAGGTGGTGGCTATATCAAGAAGCTGCAAAATGTAACAAAAAAAAAAAAAAATCAGAAAATGATAGCTACTTAAAAATGAAGTTTACTAATTTTTTAATTTTGTCAAATTTTTTTAAATATTAAAAACTTCAATTTTTCACGTTTTTGCTTCATGTGGTAGTGGGATTATATTTATGGAATATTCTTGCCATATCTCAAGTAAATGGGGTAATTAGAAATAAGATATCATGGCGACCCCATCAAAAAAGTAGTTTCACGTTTTAAGATACGCCAGCAGCTCAAAGCGGCCCAGTTGCTCAGACACTAAAACGGTATATTCGGAAATAATGTAAATTTTGAATAATCACTTTAAGATGTGTAATAACTTCTTAAACTTGCTTTACAAACCGTATATTAAGGTGGAGCGATTTTTTTGGTAAATATTAAATCCAAGAAAAATCAGTAATCTCATGCTATGTTTAGAGGTGCCCTCATCGACTTGAAGTTTTGAAAATTTATGGAAAATACTCATTAATTTCCAAACATTTTATAAACGTTATTTGATGTTCTAAGCGATGCTAAGTTATAGTAAGATAGAAATTAATGATCTAAAACTTATATATCACTATCTTATCTTATTATAATAACATAACTCGTTCCGCACCTTAATTTCACATTCCTTATTCCACACTCCAAAACTTATCACATTCCATATGTTATGCTAATTTTCCCAGGCACTCACTTTACACAATCCAAGAATATCCAAATAATGGTAGATTTAAGTAAGCAACTGACTGCGATCTGTCCATTCTGTATAGTCCTAAATTTGAAGTAGAGTAAAGCGTCTTGATTTTAAAAAAGTAAAAAAAAAAACTTAAATTGATACGTATATTCTTTTGCATTGCGGTTACAGCAGTTCACTTGTTCGCCGTTTATTTATTGGTTACATCAAATTTTACAGCTGGAATCGGAATATTTACTGTAAGTAGTACTTTTCATGTATTTTTGATTCTTGTAGCTTAGCTTATAACTGTAATTAGCACCTCATGTTGTTTGTAGAAATATATCTCAGGTTAAAACACGACAAACGACGAGGTGTCCTATCTTTGGTTTGCCGGAAAAGTTACCTGTTTCTCAATTACCTACGTATAATGATTTGATGAAATGTTATCTGTTCATAAAACATGAATTGAAGCCCGATAAAACAACAAAAGTGCCAAAAGTTCTTGAAATATCTGAAAGATTAGTGGGTGAAGTTCTAAAAATATGCCAAAAATCTTCACTGCAAGTGTAAAAAGAATTTTACAATAAAACCATATCAAGGCCGTCAGACTAACATAAAATACCAAAAAAAGATTAGAGCATTTATATCCCATAGATTATCTGCAGCTGCAAGTGTACAGATATCAGAAATTGTAGCTGTTTAAAAGGGTGTCGTGTTGCCAATGAGGAAGTAAGTTTCTTACTCGACCAAAAATCAACCAGAAAAATAATGATAGGCGGTGGCGATGTAGTTTCAACTGTGAAGAATTAAAAAAAAAAAAACAAGATAGAAAAGATGATAAAGAAGGGAACGACAGATAGAAGATCATTATGTGATTTTATCGGAACCAGGAAGCAACTATTTTGGTCATATCCCCTGTGAGTTGGGGACTGCTAAAAATATTAAAGACACTATATTTTTATATTTGAAATCTAAGCCGGTAAATTTATTTGAATTAGCTTTGTTGGGTGCGTTGGAACTGTAGTGGATACAGGTTTCAAAGGTGGTGTTATTCGTCTGATGGAGGAGGAATTCAATAGGCCATTGCAGTGGTTTATTTGTCAATTCCATTCAAATGTTCTAACCCTACGTCATCTTTTATAACATTTAGATGGAAAAACTGTAGGACCTAAAAGCTTTTCAGGCGCCATCGGATCTCAATTACAAACTTGTCAAACCATACCGATAGTCGAATTTACTGTTATACCTACAATATTACCTGAAATAACTAGGGAAGAGCTTAGTACCGACCAAAAGTATTTATACGACATTATGACCGCTATCAGTACTGATATATTTTCATCAAAGATGTATGCCGATTCGATGTCAAAGAGTACATTGAGATTATTAAGTGGCAAGACTGTGATATAACTGAGCCACCTCTAACTTTAAATATGTCTGATGAAATCTTGAAAGACATTGTCGGAAACGGCCTTGGTACATATCAGAATATTACAGATTTTCTATGCCACACCGAAGTCTGCATCAAGTTAACAGAAGCATCGAGTTCAGTTTGTAGGGAAAATTAACGAGATGGTTTCATTAGGGCAAGACTGCCATCACGTCAACGAATGCCTCATTTCAATACAAAAAGAGAAAACAAATTTATATTTAAATAGTATTTTAAGTAATGTAAGAGAATATTTTCGTAATAAATACTTTTTTGTTTCATTTAAGTGTTTGACTGTACTGGGGCACCTTAAAACATAAAGCCAGCTGTTTGATATTTTGCATGTTTATTTTATATGTCAAAAGGCAACTTGTCATAGCTATGCCGTTAGAAAAAAAAACAAAAACAAAGAAATTAATTCTGCATACGTTATCGCTTCACCTTAACGTATATATTGCTTATAAAAGGTGATCCATTTTGAGGCTTCCTACTTTTTTTATAAAAAAACACAGAAACGTCAAATTTACATTGGGGACATTCGGGCTTATTATCATTCGAAAGAACATTATTTTGAAATTTTTTTAAATACTATCTTTTTCTTTGCCGACTACAAATTTAGATAACTCGTTCCAGAATTTTTACTGGTAATTGGCGAACAATACGAATGAGTTTTGCTCTAAGACCTGGATCGCAGCAAGGCTGTGATTGACTTTACACCGAAGTGTTTTCTCAAAAAATTCATTGATTGATGCGATGTGTGGAAAGTGACACCGTCTTATTGAAACCAAATGTCAACGAAATTACGAGCTTCCATTTCAGGTAAACGCATTTAGGCGCAAGTATTTCCATGACGAAATGCCAAACAATACTGAGTAAAAGTAACATGACAACTTGACATTACTTTCGCGTGATCTATCAAAAAGGGACTATTGAAAAAAGTACCTCTATATGGATCACACGTCATGATTGTTCATCATATGGACTGTGACTGTGATATTACTTCCACTGGAACTGTGGTGAAAGCCATAAGTACATATGAAGGATTCTAATCTCCGAGTTGGAGGATCATTCGCAGTTAGGTAAATTCTTCGCGGTTTCAAAAACTCATTTGAAAGCATGCTCGGGGACATATCCCTAAACCTTGTCAAAGATGAGTCTCGCTGTTGAAAAGGAACTCTTAAGACTCTTTTGAATTAAAACTCCAAGTAATAGCCAAGCATCAGTGTACAAAAAGCTCAAAGGGCTTCCATAGCGGCATTGTCGTAGACCTATCAAAGTGTATACCTACCTTTCTGAAGGACGCAGCACTGAACGGTTTTGACGTCAGCTTGACTCCAAATTTTCCAACAATAACAACTTTTCTTTTTATCGTCGAACTATTTTTTATCGAAACGTTCACTAATATGAAGGCTACTAACGTAAGGTTAGGTCACCAAGAACATTGCATTGAGTTCAAAGATAAGGATAACGGATATCAGCCTTCAGAGCCGTTCAAACGGAACAGTGGCATATGCAACGCTCTCGTTTATTTAGACAGCTCACTGGTGATAATATGTATAGCATAGTTGCAGTACATGCAAATGGATAGACAACATACTGGTACTATCAGCAGCGGACAACAAACGATGCCGCTTGTTATAACTTAAAATTAATGATAACTATTACCTGAAATGACTCGGCTGTACAACGACTTGTCAGCTTGTCACTCTGCGATTTTTGGCTGCCATTTCGCGACACTATTTCTACTCGCATCAAAGTCACGATGCCTGCATTCGATTCGCTACTTTGTACTGAGACAACGAATTTCATTGTTGCACAAATTTATTGCTCCTCGTGAAAAAAAACGATAAAATACGCGTAGTATCAACTATTTTAGTCAACACCTGATTTCATTGCATTTCGTTTATAGACTTATTTTTATCGCTCTTAAAACAAGACCCCTTGTTACCCAATACGGCTCCACAGCACAGTCGTTCGCACTTTAGTTCATTACAATGTCGACGGTTTTATTGTAACAGGCAAATCAAAGTTGCAAACTAAAGCAGCTAAGCTTGTCTTTTCACACAGACACATACACACATAGCACACATAAATATATATCTGCAGAGAGTATTAAAATTTTATTGCTGCCAAAAACAAATTCTTCATTATGTCTACATATCTTCAAACCTTCATTTTCTTTCTATACGAATATAACTTCTTTCTCTCGGCATTTGGAAATTTTCTTTATTGAGTCTTTGTTTTATTTCCTGGGAAATGTTACAATGAAAGATACAATTTTTGACTGCAAGTTCCATAAAATGCGTAGTATCTGTACAAAGAATTGTGAAATTCTTGCCAACCTAATTAAGTGCAATTTTCCTGAGATTATATGTGTGTGTATCAACGTAATTGGTTGCTGCTAGTGTTCAGGCAAATACCCCTTAGGAATTAGCGATCTATAGAAACTTGCAAATTGAGAATACTCAATACATATATATACTAATGTGCCTAAAAAATAAGATGACATTGAATTTATTTTAAAAATTCTTTATTTATTCTTCCAAATCAATTTCCTCCCCTTCAAAGTAATCCCCTCCCGATCCTTATGCCAACGGATTTTCCAATCTTCGAAACACTGGTTGTAGTCACTTTCCGGGATGGCCTTCAGTTCCGTCTTCGCTGCGGCTTGAATCTCCTCTATTGTATAAAAACCGTGTCCCCGGAGCGGTCTTTTGAGCTTGGTGGACAGCCAGAAGTCGCACGGCGCTAGATCAGGTGAACACGGTGGTTGCGGAATGGTATGGGTTGAGTTTTTGGCGAAGTGATCACGAATTACGAGAGCGTATGGGATGGTGCATTACAGTGGAGTAAAAACCAAGAATGATCTTTCCACAATTCCGGTCTTTTTAGGCGGATAGCGTTACGCAAACGACGCATAACATTCAAATAATATTCCTCGCTGACTGTTTGACCGGTTGGAAGGATTTCATAATGCACAACACCACAATAATCGAAGAAAACAGTCAACATGAACTCGATTTTTGAGCGACTTTGGCGCGATTTTTTTGGTCTCGGTTCTCTTTTGGCATGATATTCGCTCGATTAATCGGTTGTTTCGGGGTCGTAAGCATAGATCCAAGTCTCATCGTCAGTCATAATGCATTTCATGACACCCTGGTAGTCGGAAAGCATCGTTTCACACACTTCAACGGCAGGACTTTTTTCAAAAAATTCAATGTTTTCAGCACCAGTCGAGATTTGACGCGCTTGAGGCCCAAAATATCCTTCAAAATGGTACTGGCTGAGCCTTTCGATATGCCAACTTCATCATCAAGGTCTCTAATTGTTAATCGACGGTTTTTCAACACCAAATCTTTGATTTGTTGAACGTGAGCTTCGTCGGTTGAGGTTGATGGTCGCCCTGGACGATCTTCGTCTTCGACACGTTCACGGCCGGCTTGGAACTCACTATACCTCTGGTAAACATTTGTTTTAGACATAGCCTCATCACCAAAGGCTATCTGCACCATCCTCAACGTAGCCGCAGCAGAAAACTGGTTCCGTAAACAAAATTTAATGCAAATTCTTTGCTCAACAAATTTCGACGTCGCAAAAAGCGAAAAACTCACTTTTAGCAGCTCACAAAACGACACGTATCTCAAACACTAATGAATATTTTGACATGAAATTTGACATAAATGTAACTGACAGTACTACCAACCTTAAACAAAAAATAATTCTCCAAATCCTTCGACGCGCGCAGTTTAAATTCAAATGTCACCTTACGTTTTTGGGCTCAGTAATATATACAAAAGATTGATTTCATTATAGGCCGTACTATTCGGAAAATAATTTGCTTACTTAATTTGTTGGAAATCATTCATCGCCATAAATTAATTTGTTGAACGTAAAATCAAATGGCCAATTAGGGCTAAGTAAGACGGTGCAGAACTATCAGTATCTTTGTGCTCACATATTACTAGTTTTCAGTTCTCCACGGTCTTGGTGAATATTCGCAGCTGCGGCTACTATATTTTTTTTACTGCGTGCTAGACGTGATCTATTCGGTCAAATATTATCCAATAATGAATGCTGGGTCTCAAGATGAGTGATGGTGTTGCGAATAGTACGCTCAGTTGACCATAAGTCAAGCGAAGCGCGCGAAACACATTCTTTACAGAACTTGAATTTTCGTAATAAAGTTGAACGATTCGTTAACGTTTTTTCGGCGTAAATCTTTCCGTGATGAAATGCCAAACAATACTGAACAAAAATAACATGATAGCTTGACATGATTCAGCGAAGATCTCTCAAATAAAGCTATTGAAAAAACTACTACTACTTCTACTTGGATCACCCCTCACATGACATTGACCAACTGGCCTGAAGCGGCCCTACCGCCGTACAAGTCATTCGTTCAAAAATTTATATCTTTCCTAGAGGGTATAATTTATGTTAGCTCCACACACAACTCGTAATAACCGAAACAATGTAGCAACTGAAATTCTGTGCAAGCGAAAAACAATATTAAAACATGATTTTGCCACAAAGAGATCAATGCACTCGAAGAGGAAGAAAATTTTGGCCATTGCAAAAAGGAAAATTCACTTTTAATTTGGCGAATACTCAGTTTGCAACACGACCTACACACACTCAACGATTTTTTAATTATTCTGACTTTGCTTAGAGAAAGGTTGGAATTAGTGACAGAAAGAGGAGAAGAAGTGTTAGTAACTAAGTTTGCAAAAATGAGGATAGTTATTAGTGCTTTATTTATAATTTTTTATTTATTTTTTTCAAACTAAAATTCTGGCAAAATTAGTATGATGAGATGAGATTAGGTTCTAAGCATGAAACCAAAATTGGCCAATGCCCAAAATTTTCTGCTCCTAATTTTACTGTTTAGCAAAGTTTTCTGGAACCATTCATACAAAAAAGTCGAACCTAACATTTAGAAACCCGTTAAAGTGGTGTTTTCAAGTATCAATTACTGATCGACCCTATACAATTTTTCATGCCTAAAATGGTTATAAAATTTATAATTTATTTTTCAATGAGGTTTCGTCATAACCAGAATAGAGCTAGAGAAAAGAAATACGTCATCGTTAAACTATTTATAGTGACGCTGAATGCACAGAATAAGTATAACCTCTTTGAACATGTGTCTGCTAAAACACCACTAATAAAGTGAAAATAAAAGCACTTTGTCAACTACATTTTAATATTATCTCATTTTCTGTTTTAGCTTTACAAACATTTGCTTCAAAATTGCAACGTAATTGTCAAATGTTTCTTAATAAAAATACTGCAGAAATTTATTTCGGTATTAATTAATAACACAAATGCCTTTGAATTAGGATATAAAAGAACTTGCAGCATGAAGCTGAGCATATGCAGAAACTTTGTAAAATGACAGCAAGAACAATGAATTATTTGCACGGCACTAAGACCGAGTGAAATATGAGTAGGTGCCTGCAACGCAAATACATACATGGGTTCAAATGGAAACCCCTGCCACTTTTACAATATGGTTAGCACTACCCGACGAAGTGGGTGTAATGACAATGCTGTCATAAACTTTCGTCGTTACAACCTTTTAATTAATTTCCATCACAAGCATTCGTAGTAGCACCTAAACCGCCTCGAATTTACGGTGAAAGTTTTTTTTGCTCCGGCTGTCGCTCTCTCTCACTCTCTTTCATTTTCACTTCATATTTCAAACGATATTAATTAAAATTTCAAGCTTCCGCACACAATTTCAGCCAAGCACATGGACACATATACACATATAAGGACACATACTCGGACATATCCCTGGTTACCGTTAGGTGCAAAAACGCTGCAGCATGCGCCAACAGAAGAGGTCGCTTCAAGCTAAAGGCCGAACGCCAGAGGCTGTGTGGTATACAGTTGCAAACATCAAGAACCAACACACAAGCTGGGGCGAAAGCACGGCCAGCGGAGCACAACGCGAACATCGCTTATTTGCCGATTTGCCGCCAAATGTAGAGTCTCGCAATTCCGGTCAGCTTTTACCGCATGAAACATCAAAGCTTAATGCGTTGAAACGAGTGAGTTGTGGCAAACGGGCCTAAAAGTCACTTGTTAAGGCACTCATGTGCGTTTCTCCAGCGCAGTTTATGCAGCTGAAATGACCTTAATTAGTGAGTGTCGAGAGTTTGACTTGGCATTGTCCATCTGCTCGGTGAATTGATTTTGAAATTAGTGCGCATTTCGGTGGTCTTAATACGCAAAAGTCCGAGTGGAAATGGCAAATGCACAGCCATTAGTTCACCAGTTGGAAGATAGTGGCTATTTTGCAAAAAATTGATTTTTAAATTATGCTTAAGGGGGTTGATATTTATTATTAGTGATATGGTAAGTAGCTGTAAATTACTTACAGGTGCAGTATGCTGAAATGATATCAAGGATAACTACTTTGGGTATATTACTTTATAATAAGTATTCTACTGATGCCCATGCACTATTAAACAAACGATTATTTTACTATAGATCAATTATTTTTCCGTGTCTAAAAACGTATTAGCAACCCCTGTGTTTTTACTATAAACCATTATAAATTGCTTTAAGTCTTTAATTTTTAAAATCGAAGATTTAATTTGTCATTTGAGGAAACTTTTTCTGAAATTTCCATAGCTTAGCAGATAGCGGTTTAGAATTTTAATACGGTTTCAGCGGACTCTATTGTATCAATTTACCTCGGTAACTTTTTCGTTAATTTTCGTATTATTAGCAGTAAGGTTGAATGGAAAGATTCCACTCGCGAGCTACTGCCTTGGGATAGTACAATCAAGTATCGCAAGACAACGATACCTTTTTATCGCTGTGGGTCCTCATACCATAAAGGAGTTGCTTCGTAAGGAAGGAGGAGTAGTCACAGAGAGAGGTATTGGCAACAACTCTAAAGCGTGCGTCATGCAAAGTTGCTAATGAGGAGTTATAACCTCAGCAGGTTTAAATATACTCCCTAAGGATAAACTCAAGCTTCTTGATGCATTCTAAACTGGGCAGTGCAAGCTGTAGAAGCACTTATATAACATGGGCCTAGCTTATTGTCCAAATTGCACACAATCTTCAGACGCAGAATAAATGCCTTGGGATCCCTGTTTCCACATAGGAATCACATCGCCTCACTAGCACCCAGCAGTATTATGGAATTTATGAATATGAGGGGGTTAGGGAGAGCACAATAAACCAAAGGTCGCAGTGCAATCCTTATTTATTTATCTTATTTTATTATTTTATACACATTTAGTAATCGATATTGAGTTGCTTCAAATCATTAATTTAACATATTTAAGTTAATTAACCTTCTTCACCTTACTGAAGTCAGCATAAAGTTGGATTTTTTAAATTCCATTTCAAACTTTCACCTTGTAGTAAAAGGATCAAGAATCTATTATTGCATCAGGAGAAAATTTTGAACAAATATATATGCCTCTGAAATTTTCCTCCTTACATATGACTAAAAATTATGTTGTGGACCTTGTGTTTATAGCTGACTTTTTACTGAAAATATTGGTCAATGTGTCAGACTTGCCATTGAAATTCAGGGAGACTTCTTTCCTGATAACGCCATATGTGTGTATCGAAAATGGCTTGAATTGGGCGAGGAGCATTGCCTGATACCGACATATAAAATACAAATATTTCCGGGTGGCTTTATAAAGGGTGGGTCATATAAAATTTTATATATAAAAGGTCAATAAAAACGGCTTGATATTTTTCAAAGGTCTAACATTTATTTAAAAGGTTGTTTTATGAAATTTATTTGTGAAAAACAATTTCGGACAAATGACCACCACGGCTGAGTTTACAGCAGTTTATCCGATCCAGCCAATTTTAGAGTACTTTCTCGATGGTTTCAGACCTTATGGCAGCTACAGCAGCTTGACTCTCGTACTTTAGATCTTGAATTGTTTCTGGATGGTTGGCGTAACATTTATCTTTCACATCTCCCCACAGAAACTAGTCCAACGGAGTTAAGTCCCAACTTCTGGGAGGCCAATTCACATCACCTCTTTTGCTGATTATGCGATTTTCGAAGATAGGGCGTAAAAGATTGAGTGTAGCGTTTGCTGTATGGCACATAGCGTCGTCCTGTGCCCCAAAAGCGACAATTCTGCTTGTTAACTTAACCATTGAGGTGGAAATAGGCCTCGTCCGAAAAGATGATTTTTCGGTAAAATTGACCATCCTTGGTTTTTTTTTTCAATATTTCCCAGTTTTCTTCTAGTGAATAGCGACCCATTTCGTAAACTTTAGTCTTTTTACTGAATATCTGTCCTTTTCCAAATGGTATTCGACGTTTCCAATGTCGAAATATAGATAATTCAAATTTAAAACGTTAGATGACCCACCCGTTACTTATGCACTTGACTGAGGCACTACTTCGCGCATATACAGACAAACGGACATTGACAAATGGACTCGGCTCGTAATGTTGCTCAATTATATGTATATTTTAAAGGATTTCCAACGTTTCCTTTAGAGTTTTACAAAAACTTCTTGCAAACTGTATATACACTGCTCAGGTCTTCAATTGTAGTGGTCGTATTTCGAGATTGAGATTCACTTAAAATTTTCTAAAGATATATTAATAAGAGAGTGTGGAAAGAAATTAAAAATACTTCTTATTTAATTTCAATAAAATAATTCCAAGTACTTCTTGAACTGTAATTGCGATCCAATTAAAATTAATAAGATTTCTTATTTTCATAATAAACACGGTTATGAAGCAGAAACAATTGTGCTACTGTTCTATCTTTCAACCTAACTAAAAGCTCTAACTCAATAAATTTAAATTTCTCCCATCCATGACTCTGTTGTTGTTCAAAGGAGCTCGCTCCCATACACACACGTGCACGCACCAACCGCCTTGCATGTCATAAATTTTCTTGCATTAGCATACAAACTGCAACTATTTACACAAAATTTCGGCTTGCTTGTCAGTAAGGGAATAATAAAATAATTTATGGGGCATATTTGATAGCCACACACACACACACATATGCGCACAATGGCGCACTCGCTAGCACGCTTAGATTAAAACTCACGCCACAGTGGCTCGGATGCGGAAGTAGAAGCAAGCACTCACACACATAAACACTTGAGCATGTATGTATGCGCTTGTAAGATTATGCTGAAAGATTGGCTGCATTTTGCCACAACGCTGCCGCACCTCGTCTAAAACTAGCTCACGCTTATACTTGCCACATACTGTTGCCACCGCTGCTGCCGTTCCTTAGCATATTGCAGCCGACTTTATATAGAGAGAAAGAAATCTACTAGCTGATCTGTCTTCACCTGCCTTTCGGTTTCCTGCCACTTCCGTTGACTCAACTACACCTACACATATTTATATAACTACAAGTGTGTATGTGTGTGCGCATTGTAGCAAATAGTTTGGTAATTCTGTTGTGTGGGCGTTGGTGTTTCGGCAACATTTTGTTTGCTTTTAAAATTGCTCGTACAATTACCGCCGCCACCGCCTTGTGGCCGCTGCGCAGCATTGTGTTGTTGTGTAGTAAGCGCGGTTTTTCGGTTAAACTTGCTGATACCACTTCCTTTATGCATATGTATTTAGTTAGCTCACCGTTGCAACCGCTGCTGTTGGCTGCCATCGTTAGAACGATAGCGGCATGTTGCTGCTGTTGTCACTGTTACTTGCTTTTAGTTGTTGTTCTTGCACAATGTCATAGGTATTCAAAAAAATTACATGTATACACATGTATTGTACATGTATGTACTGTGTTATATGCATATGAGAGCCGAAATTGTAGTTGTGGTAAACATATAGTTTTATATGCTTCTGGTACATGAACATTTCGCTTTATATTATCTCTAAGTTAAATACGGAAATTAAATATTTCTGTTTAAACTTCTTCTAAGCAAAATCAGCTGTTAAAGCCACAAGCAGTTCCAGCAATATTAAGAACATTTTTAAATCACGATGTAGTTACGGTTAGGTTAGGTTAGGTCTATATCTCAACTAGGTGGACTCAGAAGCCGCGAAAGGTGTTAACATTTTGGCACTGAGCGATGCCAGATGGAGTGCCGCTACGTAGTTCATAAAACGTAGTCATCCATCAGTATAGCAGTGCTTGACGCGAGTTTTACATGGTTTTGGAGCCATACAATCGATATCTCTTCCAGTGTCTCATATCATGGTACCCCAAATGTTTGAGCCGTTGTCTTTAAGTGCGGGACAAGTGCATTATATATGCTATTCTACTCCATTGTTTGTCTGGCATTTTTCTCCTGACAAG
The DNA here is from genome assembly GCA_027475135.1 of Bactrocera correcta. Classification (NCBI taxonomy): domain Eukaryota; kingdom Metazoa; phylum Arthropoda; class Insecta; order Diptera; family Tephritidae; genus Bactrocera; species Bactrocera correcta. The sequence goes on along the minus strand of CM050325.1, from coordinate 55,319,027 downwards.
TCCTGCGGTTATCTCAATCTGTCAGTTCCATTCTGCAGATGTGTGACGCCATCAAACTGTGACCGGTATGTATTTCAATCATGTTCCTACAGTCTTTTCCATTAAGTGTGGGCATGAACTCTGAGTATTTTGGATCCATCGATTTGCACTTGACTTTTGCAGTTTGGCATCCCAAAAAATTATTCCATCGAGTTTTAACCTTGCTTGCCATGTTCTTGTTCAGATTTTCGTTAAGACAATGCAATTGTTTAGTCAAGTTACTTCGTTGTCATCGCTGCTTTTGTCAACTGGTTATCAGTAGAAAGGAAGTCAGTTATTGTCGGCGACTCTTTGCACTATTGCCCAGCTTCCCACGACAACGACCGAGCCGGGAATATTGCCTCTAATGCTGTTTGACTGTCAACATAGATGTTAACTGTGGAGTTGCCGACGAGATGCATTATTGGCCAGCTCTGCAGCTGCTTCAATAGCAAAGACCTTTCCTTGACATATACTGCAGGGGTTCAGTAGTTTAAAAGGCTGCTTACGCCTAACTCTGGACAATATATCCCTTATTGAATCACGATGAAAAACAATTAGTTCTAAAAGCGTTAAACGTAAAACTGCTTATACTATATACAAGTATTACTTTCAAAAAAAATTTCTTAATCGATTTTTTTCTTTCTGATAAGTGGTAACTCGATTAGTGGGTTGCATGGATTTGCGGGTTTCAAAAAATCGATTTTTTATTGTTTTATTAAATTCAACAACACCTCTAGAATAATTCCAAGCTTTAAAGAACTTGTGCACTCGAGGTTAGCTATTCCAAATGCGCCGTCTTTAAAAGCATTTTTCTCGAAAAAGTGTTGTTGAAGTTGGTTGGCAAGATTTGTCGAGAGCTACTCAACGGATCTTCAAAAAATTTTGCACAGATATTTGAGAAGAATTCTTGAAGTTTTGGATGAAAATTCTTTTTTACAATTTTCACTGAAATTTTCAATTTTTTTTAGTGTCTGCCAAAATTCAATTTTCAGTTTTTTCCCTTTATCAAAGTCGAAGTTAAGGGGAATTCTACACTAGAACTAAAAATTTTGGGAGTTTTTTGAATTTTATTTAAAAAAAAAACAAAAATATTTTTACCATCCATTTTTTATGGTGCTTTTATTGATATCTTAGGAATACTGTAAAAAATTGTACAAAAAATATTAAAAATTAAAATAATTGGAGGGGTGGAGAGACAGGTGTAAAAAGGAAATGGCGCTTCCTGGTGGCATTAATCCTGACTCTCCTGTTGGTATGAAAAAAAAATCAAAAGCAATTCTTAATCAGTAAGGATGCTGTTACAGTCCGGGAACACGAAAAAAAATTTTCTGAAATTAAAAATAATTTTTTACGCTTTTTTTTTGAAATTCCTAAATTTTTTTTTTATTATTAAAAACAAAAATTTTGACACGGTGCTGGTAGGAACGGTAAAGGATTATATAAAGAAAGTTCACACAAAATTTCAAGTAAATCGGTTGTATAGAACTTGAGATAATACCGGTACCGTGTGGAAAAAAGTAGTTTCAAGAAAAACGCGTTTAAAGTTTAGGAGACAATTCTAGTGAACACGGACGCCACCTCACAAAATCGGCTGTATCTCCGAAAATAAGTCGAATTTTGAAAAATCCTTCCAAGGTCATATTTTTGAAAGTCCAAACTTTAAATATATAAAAAAAATAGAATTTTTCAAATTTCTAGAGTAGAATACCCCTTAAGGTTCTGACTAAAACACGTATTTTTCACTTTAGATAATCCGGTAAGTAGTTATCTTGCGAAGGTGGGCACATCCTTTTTACGAGGAGTCACCGGAAGTGGTGTCGCAAAGGCCGAGTTTAAAATATTTTTTTTGTTCCAAAAATTTCAGAACTTCTTTGTTAATAGTGTATATTTATAACGATAAAAAAATTCTAATAAAATATTTCATTTTTTATATGAAAAATAATTCTTGAAACCCGAGGAAACTCATGTAACCACTTAATAACAGTCATGCCAAGTTTTTATGAAATACATTTTTAAAATCTGGCCATTAAGTTATTTGTGGTTCGCCAAGAAAATCTTAGTTAAAATAAGATTTTTGATATGACGATCCAATTAAATTTACGAATCTCATAAACCAAGGGCATCAAACTGAGCTGCATTTAATTGCTTTCTAAAACTATCAATTTAGTTCAGGACACATTCACTCGACCAACGCGCAGTGTTTTTATAGCAAGAGCATTGCACCAGATAACAACATTTCACCAGATAATAAAAAAAAGGTCACAGAATGTTGCAACAAAAGAAATCTGCAACGTATGCACTTAACAATATATGAAATTGCATTTTGAGCCAATAAAGTAGCCAAATGCTCCAGTGATACTTTATGGCCCAGAGCGCTCACACACACATGACTATGAGCTGAAACGAAGATTATTACAGCAAAAAGAAGGAAGAAGAGTATGAAGCTGAAATCCTTGCCACTGCACACATGCACACAATGAAAAGTGTATGTGTGTATGCGGAGTTATATATTTAAGTGTAAAAATGCGAGTGAGGGTCGCTATTGAAATCCCCAGACGGCCTTATATTTGCAAGTGGCAGCCTTCGAATTTGGCTCGGCTGCGCTCGGCTCGGCTCTGTTCAGTTCAGTTCAGTTCCGCGCAGGTGTTCAAATAATAAAACGAATTTACACTTTATGCTAACTTTATGCACAAAGCGAATTTGGAGGTGAAGTATAACAAGCAAAAATGGAAATATGCTTCGTAGAAAGAGAAAAAAGTTATATAAAATATTTACAGTATACTATAAATGAGAATCGCCCGAGAACATGAAAACAAAGGCAAATGCTGCTCTCGGCGCATTTTAGCACCAAGCTTTATGTACGAAATTTTAAAGTTGCGCTCATTATGAACATACTCATGAACATTCCTATACATATGTGGCTGCGCGTGTGTGTGTGGCAGTGCAACGTAGTGGAAGTTATGGCACAAACCAAACGAATTACGTTTTAAAAGTGTATTACAAGCCGGTTTTTATGCGCCTTTCAGTGCCATACTCGGCAGAAAAAGTGCCGCAAGCTCATTTTGCAATTTTAGTAGTTGCGATCAAATGACGGATACTCAAGTAAACTCCAGTATTTTGGTACTTTCCTCATTACAGCCTGCTTACAGCATTATTTTAGTGACAAAAACGAAGCTCAATGTAAAAATTAAAAAAAAAAAACAGCAAAAAGACGACGAATTTGCCATTGTGACCAAAAAAGTTTTAGTTGTGGCAACTTGCTGTCAGCGCATAGAAAATTGGTCTCTTTGCTTTTTGCAATTCACCGCAAACACATGAACTGATATACAAGTAGAAGTGGCGAAACGCAAAGCGACATCACATGCTGACACATGCCTGGCAGCTGTAAAGGTGGACAACAGAATTTAGAGCAACAATAGACCATGACATAAGCAGTAATGAATTCCATGGGAGAGAATTGTGAAAAATTGCAAAAAATTCGTAGTCATTCTCCTACCTTTCGCATCTGCCCATTTCCAATTGTTGTGGTATAAACGTGAGTAATTTATTAATGCAGTGATTTGTTGAATAATACCGTAGATGTTTTTTTTTTTTTTAGTTCAAAGAAGAAAAAACTAAGATAAACAAAAAACTTCAGAAAAGTTTAAATTGATTTAGTTTCCTCTTTCGATATACAGATATTTTCTAAAATGTGCTTGAAATTTCCTTTTATTTCAGTTAAGTGTTGTTCACAGCGCTTGATTTTTTAGTCTCTATACGAGTTTATTAGGTCATCGATTTTTGTATAATAACTGCGAACGATTGAAACTAAGGACTGCATCGAATAAAATTGTCCGTTACGATTTTTTCCATATCGTGCAATTAAAAATTTTTATCTTAGTAGCGCTGAAATAAATGCCAAAAAATATTATGCATCCGTTAGAGTCAATAAAAATTTATTTAAAGCGAAAATGGCAAGTGAAGTGGAAGTGCGCGAAAAAATTATTAAATTTTTTCAAGAGAAACTGCATTGGTCGTTTAAGAAAATTGCCAAAGAGGTAGGGGCTAACCTTGAAACCATTTATCGCGTTATTAAATGCTATAAGGAAGATGTGCGCATTGACAGAAAGAAGGGTTCTGGTAAAAAGACGGTCACATGATCTGGAGAAGGCGAAGAACGTTGTTACCATTCTCAAGAAAGACCCAAGCATTTCGGGCGGGAAACTGGCGAGGAAGGCTGGCTGCTCAGAATCTTTCTTACGCAGGGCGAAGAAAGAAGTTGAGCTGAAGACGTACAAGGTACAGAAAGTTCTGGATAGAAAAGCCGTCAAGAACGAAACCGCAAAACAACGAGCTAAGAAGCTGAGGAAAGATTTCGTCAATAAATTCGAATGCTACAAAATGGATGACGAGACCTACGTTTTAGCGGACTTTTCTCAGCTAACTAGACAGGAATTTTATACATTGGGTACAATCAACAGCGAAATATGTGTGAAGGAATGTTTACAGAAGAAATTGCTCACATTTTTAAGCCAACATAAAGTGTCCACGTTTTTTTGACCTGACATCACTTCATGTCACTATAGCAAAACAGCCTTAGAGTGGTTCCAACGGAATGGTGTGATTTATGCATCAAGGAAAGCAAATCCACCGAACTGTCCAGAACTAGTTCCGATTAAGAGATACTGGGCTTTAGTAAAAAGGGAGATGAAGGCAACAAAAAAAGTGACCAAAGACCTTAAAAATTTTAAAAGAAACTGGTCTTCAGCAGCTATGAGAGTATCGGGCACTACCATTAAAGCGCCAATAGACGGGGTTACGCATAAAAAAAATATTTATTAATAACAAATAGTTTTTAGTTTATTCTTCAGTTTTTCAAATTTAAAATAAATGTTTTTAATAAAATATTTTAGTTTATAAAAATCGAACAACTGGTTTAAAAGATATTTTATTTTTTGTAACGGACAATTTTATTCGACGCAGTCCTTAATATAACAAAAAATTAGTCTTGACAATGACGATCTGTGATACTTACCACAATGCTTAAAATATTTTTAAATAAAAATTTTTGAATTATCAAATAAGGAAAGTGTAAGGGAGTGTAATCGAACATTGCAAACTCTCTGAAGGTAAAGTGGCATATTATATTTTCGTATAGCATATTTTAACTAAAACAAGGAAATATTACATTCAATGTCTAAAATCACAGACAAGAAGATACAGTGTTATTAAAAAAATATTTTTTCTTACGAAAAGAGCTTACATGAAATATTTCTGGTGATTTGTGATTTATTTACTTCGATGACGACTATCGAAAGTTTGTTTGAGTGATGAGCCACACCCAAGTGCCCGAAAACGGAGACCACGTAGAATACTATGGCAGAATTGCATGATTTCGGATTAGACCAAAGATGGTGCCTCAAAATATTATGTGTATCATAACAAGTATTAGATATTGGGCGTGAGAAAGCTGTCAGTACGATCTGTGTCACTTTGGCCAACTCCGGACACTCAGCCGGATCAGTTTCAAGTCACCCGCCAAAACTGCTGTAAATACAAAAGTGTATCATATCGGTCAGAATTGTAAAAGCACTGTTGGACGTTGCTATGGTCGGCAAAGGTCGTCCAAGGCGAATACTTTAAAACATTGTTTTTTGCCATCTTTTGATCACCGAAGGTCTTCCGCAATATTTTCAATGTTCCTGCTGAACATTCTTCTGACAAATAAACCATTACAAGTAGAAAAATCACCTATGGTTTTCGAAAACTTGACCTAGCTCCCAAATAACAAACATATAACATCCGCGTGACTTCACTTTATATGAGTGGTGAGATTGTGTGTAAGGTACTTTATGAAACCAATGAAAAATTAATTTTTTTAGTATGTGACATGCCAGTATTATGAGGTGTTGGCGAATGTGACAAGAATATGTCGACGTTTTTCATAACTCGAACTCTTGGGTTGGTAACAGAAATTAAAGAAGAGAAGGCTCTCTAACTCGAAGTTTGACAGTTGCACATTTGTTATTTCACTCAAATATAGGTGGTTTCACAGCCATCGTTATACCTTCATATCGGCTCTTATAAAGCACTTTTAGTATTTTTTAATAAAACTGATATTAGATTGTAAAATATATCCCTTCCGCATTTTGGTCTTCTGAATTTCGCAGCTGTGTGTAAAGCGCTACAGAGCTCGTATCTGGCAATACTATACATCTTTGAAAGGTTTGGACATAACCTACAAAACACCGCTATGCACAATCAGTTTGAATGTTGCGTTCAACAGTTACAGACGTGTAAACATGGAGTTCACTAACACCGAAATTCGCGATATTTTAAAGTTTTCCTTCGTTAAAGGCAAATCCGCTAGAGAAACGTTCCGTGAGATTAATGATGTTTTGGGGGATGGTACTCTATCACTTCGAACTGCGGAGAAATGGTTTCGATGATTCAGAGTGGGTGAAAACGACACCGTGGATAAGCAAGCCGGCGGAAGACCTGTGACGACGAATACCGATCAAATCATGGAAAACATCGAGTTAGACCGGCATGTGGCATCTCGTGACATCGCCCAGAAGATGGGAGTTAGTCACCAAACCATTTTAAACCATCTGCAGAAGGCTGCATACCCTTGATGTTCGGGTGCCGCTTTGACGCAAAAAACTTCTGGACCAAATCAACGCCTGCGATATGCTGCTGAAATGGAACGAACTCGACCCATTTTTGAAGCGGATGGTGACTGGCGTCGAAAAATGGATCACACACTGCAATATCAAGCGATAACGGTCGTGGTCGATGGCCGGAAAATAGTCCCAAGCACTGCTCCCATATGGCCAGACGCTTAATTATACCTTCTACTACGAACAACTGAATCGCTTGGAGCACGCGATCGACCAGAAGCGTTCAAAATTGGCTAACAGGAAGACTGTAGTGTTCCACTACGACAACGCCAGACCACATACTTCGTTGATGACTCGTTATAAGCTACGGAAGCTCGGATGGTAGATTTTATCGCGTCCACCATATAGCCCGGACATAGCGCCTAGTGCTTAACACCTGTTCCTGTCCATGATCAACGCCCTTTTTGGTGTAAAGTTGAACTCAAAGGAGGCTGGTGAAAAGTGGCTATCCGGGTTCTTCGCAAATGAAGAGTGGGGCTTCTACAAGGGAGGTATTATGAAGTTGCCGTTTAGATGGAAACAGATTATCGAACGAAACGGCGCATATTTGCACTAAATCCGAACACTGTAACCCTTTTTATAAAGCATTGAATAAAGATCAAAAAAGCGAAAGGAAGATATTTCGTTTTCACACTGTCATATTCCTTCTGTACTGCATCAATCCTTCTAATAAAATGGCATTGTCAATAGAAAACAACGAGAACGTAGTTGGATCCCTTTTGTTTATTAAAATATTTAGGTAATCACTTTTTTTCTGGTATTTAGTATTAGAAAATTTGAAAATAACTTTTAATTCAGATATTCGGGATATCAAAATAAAGAAAATTTATTTATATGTTACTTCAATTAGTTTTGGTGCACTATTGCAATCTTGTTATTAAGGTGAGTATATGTATGTAAAACCGCTTTTTCATTATGACTTCTACAAATACCCTTAAAAATAAGAGTGCTTACTTTAAGCTATATTATTTTTTTAAAGATTTTCATAAGTATTCGATTCCGCATGGCGAAATTAATATTTACAACCGTTATTATAGCCAATTTGTTAAGAAAACCAATGCGAGCACTTTCAATTTAAAACTTCTCAGTAGATGCAAGTCAAGCCGACGATAAAGATGAACATTTATTGAAAACATAAAATAATAATAAATAATGAATCAATTTGTAAAAACAGCTGCTTCTACTCATCGTCACACTCATGCCTTAACGCAAGCGATTACCCCGGCTTTTATTTCTTAAATAAAAGTCACTTTATTTTCAAGAGCATATTGATCTTATTACCAAGTTTTCGTCGAGCACGGCAAGAAAATGCGAATAAACTTAAAAAGTTATTGTGCACCCACAGCAACAACAACAACAAAAGCAACAAGGCAATAACAACAGCCAAGCGCTGCGACAGCTCAAGCAAATGGGGGCGGGGAATAGCTGTTGCGCTCAACTCACCTTGGCACGCGTGTGCGTATACGTAACATTTTGACTACCACCAAGCAGCGCGTGTGCGTTCAACGAATGTAATTACAGCGTCGCTTATTGCTCTGCGGTTGCACTTTATCTGAGGCAATGTGCCGCGGTGAGTTGTGCTGTTTTTAAGTACTTTTGAATCAAAATGTGCGTCGAAACTTTTTCATTAAATCGACGTGTGGCGTGAAACACTTACAAATGCACAATTATGAAGCCGCCAATGCGCGTGTGTGCGTTAACAAACAAGTGTGAGTGTGTGTAGGTGTTAGTGGAAGAATCTCTAGAAAAAGCGAAAATGCGTTGTATGGTGATATCTATTGCTTTGGTTTAAGTTTGCTATGTATACTCGCATATGTAGTACATATACAAATTCCAGCGTATGTACAGTTGTGCGTGTGTATGTTAGCGCGTGCTTCCGTTTCCGCTGTCTTATCTGCACTGAGACAATAAACAATAAAATTGTGTGTAAAGCAGAAAAGTTTTGCTTTGCGTTTTGTCTACTTTATGCCACTTGCCTTAAGAAAATTTGTTGCCGCTAATATGGGGGTGACAGTGATAACAAAGGCAGCGAAACAACAATAACCGAGAAGGCAATTTGTTGTGATTTAGCACTTATAGCAAGTGCCCAAAGCATTGCGCATATTTGCCTTTTTTGTGTTGAGTTATTTTAGTTAGATATCGCCTGCGGTTTAAGCGGCGACACCAACACATTTACGCTTATACTAAATAATGCACCGATTGACACACGCATACACCATATCTAATTTTCCACATACATTTATTTATAATTTAGGCTTATCTTTACACACATAGACATACTTGTTTATACATGATGGTTATTTTTGGGTAATAAGATAGCTTGAATGGCAGTTTGGAAACTTTTCTTGTGGTTTTGCTACAATTTCAGTATTCTTATGGGCTCATATGTGAAAGTGTTGAATGTTATATTCTTGTACTGAAGTGGAAACGAGAGCATGTAGGCAGAAATATCAAAAACAACATCTATATTAAGTAAGCAGGTACGAATTTTAATATCGGTAAAAAATTACTACAACAAAACCACTAAAACTGTATGTATAACTGTAAGTATAAAGTAATCCCTAGGTTTTTCAAAAATCATTAATTTTTTGCTCAGTGTGATATTTCGAAAAAAGCCATTTCTTTCGTTTACATATTAACATGTTATTATGTACTCTTACAAAGAACATAATATAGTTTCATTTAATTTTTGAAATATCCCTTTGGATTTCCGACTACTAAAGTGTAGTGGTCAATAGTCAGTGTAGTCAATCGGTTTATCTACACATTAACACATTGATTAAGTCCAATATGTTGTTAGGTCTAGTGAGGCTGTGATTAGCAGGTGTGTCGAGATTTCCGGTTCCATGTTACAGAACCAGCAGTTTGCAAAAAGAGTCAGGCCCATGTTGTGTAGGTACTTTCTGAGTGTAAAATGGGAAGTTTCCGAAATCTATTTAACCTAATAACCCGTTCGAGACCTTGCATGGCACATGCCTTGAAGTTTGTGCCTCTCCCTGTCTGCCCTCTCCTCATTACGTAGCACCTTCTTTATGATATGGCGACCAACCGCAATATACGGCCGGTCATAGCATTCTTGGGGAATCAGAGCAGGCGAGCTCGTCGCCCAGTTCATTCTCGGCTGTACCCTTGCGATTAAGCACCAAAATAAATGCTTACTTTCTATAAAACAGAGCTTTAAATTTCATCAGTTTCTTTCACATATGCTGGATAGTGGTAGAAGTCATGAACCAATTAAGATATCAGGATGAAATTTGCACAAGCAGTGCATTTGATGTATGCCAAATTTCAAAATCGGACCATAGTTTCTCAAGTCCTCAGTTACCGAATATAAACATCGCAGTGCCTATTTTACCGAATATAACGTTCAATCTGTGATATATAGTATTGCAACTCGGCGAGAGCCTATTTCTGATACTGTATCTGTGTGCTCAAAATGGGTTGAATCCGATCAATAAGTCTTTTAGCCCCATACACTTAAGGGAAATATACATGTATCAGCCAATATGTGAGCCATCTCAATAAGCATAAGTGGGTGTCTTTTTATGATAATTTTGTATAAAATAAATAAAATCGGAGGAAACTTTCCCTAGCCTACACATAACCAATATGCGAAAATTGTTGAATTCGACCTATAACTTTTGAATAAGTTAAACGCCAAATATGTGGACCCCTGTGCGTATAAAGAATATGATTCATTTATCAGTATATTGACGGCGGTACTTGCTAAAGGGCATGTAAATTAATCTTTCTCTGTTTTATAGAGATAGTGAATATTGGATTATAATTTTATCCTGATCGGATACATGCAACTAAAATCCTACTTTGTATAAATGCAGATCTTGTGATCAAAAAGCTAAATCTGACATGACCTAGCTTTTCTGTTGAGGTATTCCCTAAACTATTTTGAGAAAAGTGTTAATACATTATATATTTAATTTTTATACAGCATTAGTACAAATTTGTGGGAAATTAAAAAAAAGAAATCATTTATTTATGCCTAATAAGGCCAATACCATTTTAAGGCGCTACAAACCGACTACCGCGAATAGGTTAACTGATTAGCCCATGGCAACACGGTATTTTTTATGATTTTGCCGCATTTCACTTTATTTAAAATTTCATCAATATATTAATTGGACAAACAACATTCCAGGAAAAACATCCCCACACCATGATTGAGTTCAAACCATGGTTCATTATGCGTGAGATTGATTGGTCGGCGAACATATGTATCTTCGACCATCAGGATCTATGCGATTAATTTTTGTTTTTTGCTCCAATAAACATTCTTCCGTAGATCTTTTTGTCCAAGACCAATAAGATTTGGTAAAGTCTACGCGTCGTTTCCTTTTGAATTTTAGTCAGGAGATGTTTCTTTCTTGCTGCCCTGCCGTGAAGTCCAGATTCGACCAAATGCAGGGCAATTTTTGATTTTCAGTCAGAATGTCAGTGGAAGTCTTCGGTAGATGATAGTGATTATGCGGTTTATTTCTGTTGAGGTTAGGGTATTTTTTAGGGTGCAATATCGGAAAAATTCTGTATATGTTTATGAGCATTGAAAGGCATTATTTGTCATTTAACCTGATTCGCAATTTATTTCTACGTCTTTTCAGCCTGGTGAAGGTCAAATGTGCAGCGGCCTAAGGCAGGTGTACAGCTGCTGATTTTTCTCAATGTACAGCTAAACAACAACTTTCAAGCAAATTCTTAAGAGAAATCAGTTATAATCACCACAAAAAATGATAGAAAGAAACCTTTTTTTCAAAGCTTCGGGTTATCTCAAAATTTTCCATGAGCCAAACAAGCATTTTCGCTCCAAGTGAAATTGGTCCGCAACTTTTTCCTAATATAGAAGATATTTCAAAACTCACTTAATCATGGATTTTGGTGACTTACTAAGTAAAATATACTTTTGTAATATTCATATATGCTTTGTTTTATAACTATAATGAAAATAACTATAGAGTATACTTTGATGTTTTGAACTGTCGAACTGCTGGAACCGCAAATTTTTAACCCTACAAGCTTTTCCCTTTAAAAATAAACTCTGAGATTTGACATTACCTACCATTAGCGTTTGCCATTAGAAAACCAACATTTAGGAGCTATTGCCGCGACCTACTTATCTACAAATGGAATCTCTACAAATGCAATCTTAACTCAAGCTCCAATATTTTCTTTGTTTTTTAATATCCATTTCGTTTGACTGCCTGCCAATATTGCCTTGGGTAGGTTGTGCAAGGCCACAAAGGAAACTCGATATGCGGATTGTTATCGACAAACTCACTAACACTTGTGTTACATGTCTCCGTTTTGTTTGTGGGTTCATATGAATGTTTGCCCACGCATTCTGTGCTGTGTAACCATTGTTCCACTAAGGTAAATAACAAATACTGTAACTAGGCCAATTTTGGTAAACTGAAAATAATAGGAAATTAAGTAAATTGTGTATGCAATCAAAACAGAGATGCCCTAGATCCTTGAAGGTAATACTTGGCTCAATATTATGCAGCATTGCGTTGTTGACAAAAAGCATGAATTAATGGTTTTTAGAAAAAGGAATTATTATTATTTTTTAAATAATAAAAATAAAACAAGCGGATGCGGGAGATAGTATTTTCATTTGGGGAACTAAAGTAGTCCAAAGTGCGTAAAACCTAGTTAAGTGACGAAAGATTCAAAACTAAAAATTTTATTCGCCGTTGTGAAATAAGAAATATTTTGAAGCGAAAGCTAACGAAATTCTTTAAACCATCTAATGAAAAAAAGCAATTCATATTCATAAAACCGATTTTTCAAAACAGTACACGAAAAAGACAGAGCGATGTAGATTGGCAAAGAAATCAACGAGTTAGAGAACAAATCCATTACCGCTAAATCCGGCTACATGTTCACCAAATAAAAAACATGTTCCCATATCACTTTATAGTTAAAAATCTGGCTGATTTTAGTGAATATTGCATGCCCATCCTTTACAATGGCTTACATCTACATCAACGAACAATCGATGAGTCATAATAATCGATGAAGTTTGCCACAAACGTTATGTAGATCTAGGATATGTGTTTCTCAAATACTGGTGTAACGTTTCCAAAATGTCTTGAATATAAGTAACTGTATTAACATCAGCTGCACTGAAGCTACTATACACTTTACATGACCTCATAGTGGTAGCAGTGGCTAAACATCTGGATGACCTCCGGCTCAAATGCAATGATAGCACAAATGGTATGCGAGAATGGTTTCTTACAAGAAAATTGTAGTCTTGCTCCTCAGCTCAAGAAAGTGGAAGAAAGAGAGGTGTCATTCACCATAGGGAGTGCGAGATTACGTCACAGCCACAGCTGAAGTATCAGGGAGTAGTATTGGAACACCTGACGTACACTTCGGGTAAATTAAACAAAATATAATTTCAGTAACATTGCATGAAGCACAAATATGGATACAAGGACTAAATATAAAAGTATATGCAAAACAAATAAATTCTGTGAACCCACAGACTAATCCCGAACAATAGATAGACAGCATGGGAAAATAGAATTCTACTAAATACTGAATGCAGCTGGATGCTTTTGAAGTTAGCTGTTCCGAATCCGTCATGACACCAGTCCGTACTGTCTGACGTGTAAAGAGTGCATAGAAGTCTCTGAGCACGTATTTTGTCAATGCTCTCGTTTTTCAAATGTAAGGGAAAAGCTAAAAATTTCAATTGACGGCAGTTTTTCGGTGGAACATTTGACAGCTCTCACGTGTCAGTCCTCTGATAAATGGAAAACTATCAGCGTAGAGTCAGCTCTAATTATGAGAAAACTAAGTCATATAAAGTATATATCAGGCGTCAGTGAGTCCGTATGATAAATGAGACATAAAGTCTTTCTCTCTCCTATTAAGTAATACTTAATCTGGTGGTTCCGTGGGAGAGATATGAGTTAGGTTAGCGGATTAAGTTCCGTTTGCCAGCTTTTGACGATTCCTCCTACTAAAAAAAAAAAACAAAAAAGAAACCCTTCAAACGGTTAATTTAGCAGCTCTATTTAATATTAGTCCGATCTGAATAGTTTCAATGGAGATTTAAGCGATGTTTTGGGTAATAATCAATGCACAACGTAGGATTTTGTGAGCATGCCTCGTTAAATGAACGGGTTTTACATGCATGGACTTGAGTTTGAACGGTAAGTTCGTTTAGCAACTATATGATATAATTACCAGAAATGGGCGATTCGAAAAAATTAACAGCTTCTTGTGGACATGAGAAAAATCTCAAATCGGCATCTCAAAAACTGACAGACTAGGTTACGTATAAACAGACGGACATACAAACCTACATGCCTAAAGCCGTCGAAAGACTTTTTCTAGTTTGTAACCAAAAGGAAGTCGCATAGGGTCAAAGCTGGAGGATACGATGGATAGGACAGAAATTTATATCCTAATACTACTAATTTGGTCATGACGATGGCGGAGATATGAGCTGGTGCGTTGCCATGCTGATAGCTGGTTTTAACGTAATTCGAATGAATCGGCCCTGTGCTTATTTGTGGCTATAGAGATAGGTATTTATATCGCACTTGCTCTTAGTTTTGAGAAACGGCTATGAAATTCAGAAAGTCATGTACCTATGAGGTCCATTGAGAGTTTAGAAACTTACAATTATTGCTTCGAGAGAATTTCATTATGCTCCATAGTGGAGAGTATTCATATATGAACATAAACATGCTGGAAGCTGTGAGAAAAAAAGCCTTATGATTTATGCCATATTCACTTCCTTGACTATTTGCAGTTTTGCAAGTCTAAAAAGCTAAAAAATCATAAAGAAATGCAACCAAGGGACAACATAACATGATTATCGACAGTGAACACTTGATGATTTTTAACTAATTAATTTTAAGAACAGAAATTATTTTTTCCTGCCTCCATTTTTTCTCACTACCAATTAAAATAAATGTAAATATATTTTACCAGGAAATTGGTGAAATTTATTCGCTTATCCGACATTAAGTGCATAAAAGCATTAGAAACAGTTAATCTAGTAACAGCAAAGTGCTCGCCGGAATAAACACAGAGAATTGCTCTTAAAAAGTTTTTAAATGCTTACAACAAAAAAACACAGTTACCTAACTATGAAAAAGCTGCCATAGAAAATAATCAATCGATTTAGCTGGAAATTTTTAAGAATGTTCATACACCAACAATTTCAAGTTGAACAATGACAATGACAAAGTAATCTCCGGCGCCGTTGTGCTGAGCAATCACCGGCAACCAAGGCCAAACGGGAAACGTACACGCACACAAATACACATGTGTAGATAGATTATGGTGCTCACTTTTGCTTCCTGCGTTTGCAAGTGGTTAAATGGTTGGGGTTTGTTGTTGAAAGTATTTTATATGTTTTAAGATTATTTTTACTATCGTGATCGATGCTATTGATACGGAGTTATTGCATAAATATATAAAATATTAAATTGTTCATTTTTCGCTATAAATATTTATCTAAATTATAAACTTTCTCATCATTTTACGAGATATGACAATTAAGTAGTGAGACTGATTCTATAAAAACCGTATATTTGAAAATTATTCTACAACTCTGCCTTCCTCTTCAAAATAGACCCCTTGGGCAGCTATACAGCAATTCCAGCGCGTTTTCCATGCTCCATAAAATTTCTGGAACGCTTCGTAATCGACTCAAAATGGGTTCCTTTGACCACCGATTTTGTTTTGAAAAACAAAAAAGTCACAGGGTGACATGTCGGACGGCTGTTGTAACTCGGCGATCCCTTTAGAGAACAAATACTGGGACACGCTGAGAGCGGTGTGGCACGGCGCGATGTCGTGATGAAGGATGCAGTTATACGAGCGATGTTGACTCGTTTTCGCAATCTTTCTAGTACTAGCCATAAGTAGACTTGAATCACAGTTTTCCCCGGTGGAACGAATTCTTTGTGGACGATTCCACGGCTATCAAAAAAGCAATAATCATCGTTTTCACCGTCGACTTGATTTCGTTTTTCCATTTTCGAGACGAGCACTACAAGCACACGTCTACTCAACTTGACGCAGCAGGCGAACTAAACAAGCTAGAGCGATGGTACATACATCAGTGAAGAGGGGAGAGATGCCGGAAAAAAAGAAAGGGAATTTCAAGGTCACAGGTTTGCCACAAGCGTGGCACTGAAATCAGTCTTATTACTTAATTGTCAAACCTCGTATGGTATCTTCTTATAATATAAAACAATATTTTTTACCCGTTTCTTTATATCCTCAGCAGTCGAAGTTAATTTGCCACCTAGAAGGAGACCCTTTATAGTATATACATACATTGTGACTGAAAAATAACTGGAAATTGTAAATACAACGCAAAATATTTAATTATTCACCAATATTTGTTTTGTCACCTTCAAAGCAATCCCCATTAGATGTAATACCCTTATGCCAACGATTTTTCTAGTCCTTGAAGCACTTTTTGGGAAGAAGCTGATCTTTAACGAATTTTGTTTTATCTTTTCGATCAACTAAAAAACTGATTCCTTTTCGCTGATTGTTGCCTTATTTGCATGTCAAACTCAAGGATCTTACCGCTTTGAAGGCTTTGTTCCACTCGTTGGATTGCGTTTTGATAAAACTTAATTACTGCAAGTCTTGTCTAAATTTCGTAAGAATGCCGCACATGAAATTTGATTAGAAATATAAAAATCGGGTTTATTACGTTTGAACATCTCCAAAAACTGCTGCCAATCATCATCTCATCATTGTTTTTGGCCAATAATAAGCCCGTGCGGCACCCACTTTGCACAGAGCTTTTGTATGTCCAAATATTCGTTTGATATGATCAACCAGGCTTACCCAGATGTTGCTTTAGCAAGAAGTGGTGCGTTTCGGTGGCACCAGGCCAGAAGAGGTCGCTGATGAATGAGCAAATCCAAAATGAAAACGATGCTCATTGTCTTTGTTGACATAAAATGCATCGTCCACTATAAATTGGTTCCTTATGGACAAAAAGTCAACGCCAAGTTTTATGTGGAAGTCCTCAGGAAACTTAAAAGAAGGGTTAATAGGGTCCGAGAAGACATCGCAGCCGATTGGATGTTGCACCACGACAACGCCTCGGCTCACCGCCTTTCTTGTCAACAGCTTCCTAACCAAGGCTGGCATCCCAACACTTCCGCAGCCACCCTACAGCCCAGATGTGGGCCTCACGGACTTTTTCTATTTCCTTGCTGGTAAAGAACGACGAAAGGCAAGCATTGTGCGACCAAGCAGCATGCACCTCTCAAGGCTATTCCGGAGAATGCCTTCCGTGACGCCTTCAAAGCAGCGCTGCATCGATGCAGAAGGAGCCTATTTTGAAAGTTTTTAAAGTTTTTAAATCGACTCAGTTCTACCCTGTAATTCACCAAGTAATGATCTGACAGCTGTAATATTTAAGGTTAGAACTAGCTAAAAATTACATTGATTTAATTTTAAATCAAATAATCTGGTCGCTTTCAAATTTACATTGCTTTTAGCAGGGCTCAAAAACAGCGTCTGTTTTCTGGGTGATTGAACATCTTACTAATGAATGGACAGATACTTATTTTTTGTTAAAAACTTTTGTTTAGATATTCAAATGGTATTAATATTACGCGAATTTTTTCGTTCTTCCACGTCCAATTAAAGCAAACGTGATGATCGATTCTGAATTTAGCCAACTAAGGCAAAAATGTTGCAGTTATTTTTGTCACGACCAGAACGTTGGGAGAGGTTTGCAAGCAAAGTCAAGTAATTTGCAAATTTTGTGGCCTGTCTGTTAGTTCAGAAACTGTTTACGGACTATCCACAAAACGATGAATTTTTGGTACCCTATGTGGTTGGCAGCTGAGATAACTCAATAGCTTTTGAAGATATCCAGTAAACGAATAGTCAAATGTGGTTTTTGTTCCAGAAAAGATAGGTATTTTACAGAAGTTTTCATATAGTATTTTACTAGAATTATTGCTTGAATCGGCCATTAACAGAAGTTTTCATTCGGTAGTTTAGGCATACAAACATACGTAGACACCGTTTAATGGTTAAAGATATAAAAATCACCCCGTGATTTCGCTTTTAACCGAAATAAATGCATATAGAAACACCCTCGGTTCAGTTATCTATATATAAATATGCTCTCATCTTTCGTTTTTGGATATCATTTTTTTTAGAAATGATCTTAACGATGAATATCTAAAAGTATTGAAAGATACTTTTCAGTTCTAGGAACTGTATAAAATCTAGTTTATTGAACATTTATATTCGAAACTTGATTGATAATATCTTTAGTCAAATATTGAGTATTGCCGAAATCGATTTGAAAATTAATAATATGATGAGTATTTCTTTTCCAAGTGAGCCCTTACCAGCCTTTGCTTCCATAAATTGAAATCCACAGAGAATATAACATTTTCTATTATGTCATTGACAAATAAATTTATTTAGTTTGTATTTCAGTATTTTTCTGTTGCACTTTCTTGCAGAGTTTTTTTTTTTATTTTTGTGTTTTTTGTTTTTAATTTAGATTTTATTGCCTAAATCATACTTGAACTCACTTAAATGTGCACATAATACTTTTCAGTTTTTTGTAATTATTTTTTCTTTTGCTTAATTTATATATTATTATTATGCTATGCAGTTATTCACATTCAAATTGAATTGTTGATTGTAAGAAGTGAACTTGCATGCTTGCATACAGGGTGTTCGAAATAACAATTTTATTTGGTATTACATTTTTCTAAGCCGTTCAGAACATCTTTGGTTTTAGCACAATTATGTTGAAAGTGTTTTGCCTAAAAGAGGGGTCATACTAGCTTGATGCATTTGCTAGTGAAAACATGAATGGTTATTTAAAAGTTCTAGCAGAACTAACTACAAAGGGTTTATTTAGTATATTCTAAGGATTATGAACTTACTCCACTTTATATGCCCTTCAAAATATTATAACTTCATTTAACAATATTATTCGACAAAATCTAATTACACATCCTTCTTTTTGATTGTCTGTACATATCCATATCACTAGAATTCGTCTGCTATTTAAATCTAACGGTTAACTTTTTTTAAATTTAATATAAAGATATCATCTGTCTTGGACATTTTTAGAAAATTTTAAAAATTGTTGGTCTCTTATACATATTTCGTAAATGCTTTAAAGTTGATCTCAAATTAAAAAATGATAAAAATATAACCAAATATATACCATAAATATAACCATTATATTACCAAACTGATAATTTATGCAGTCTAAATAGAGGAAACATTAGAAAAATGTTAAAGTTCGAAATATTAGGACTTCATGGAATTACAATGTCGGTTAAAAGACTTTTGCTTTAGAGAACGAAACCTACAGATACGTATGTGTGTATGCTTTCAAGGTATTAATATTGTCTAGATGTTGGTTTAAGTAACTTTCTTTATAGAATTTTGCAGATAAGAGAGATAAGAGAAAAAAGTAAAGCTATTAGCGAAGTGTTATTAACCGAAATTTTACTAAACCAAAGTCATCTTTACTCTGAAGTCTAAACAATTTTTTATATACTTTGTTAAGTACGTTGAAGTTTTCTTTGGAGCTAAATTATTTTGCTTTTGAAACAAAGCTTCAAGTTTTAAAACCATCGCTAGCTAGTTTACGAAATTTAGTAATAGACATGTTTTTATTGCGTAAGAACCCACATAAAGTGTCATAAGAAGAAATCTGCTTTCAGACGAAACAAAAATCAAAATAGAAATATCTATAAACCCGACGAGAATTAGACGCGCACTCAAGTATGATGAATTATATTCGAAAGACTGTATATTTAGCAGAGTCACACTCGTTCGACCATATTTATATATTTTTTAACTAAACTGCGCACCTATGTAATCTTAACTTGTGAATAAATTTGTACTTGAACCACCCTGTAGCAGATGCAAGCGTATGTAGTTCGCAGACAGTGGAAGAGTTTTGTTTCAGTTTCTTACGTTTTTGCGTATGCACAGAAATTTGAACGTCAACTATGAAAGTATGGAAGCTGAAGTGTACTTTAGCATGTAATGCCGTTATTTATATGTACATACATATATAGCTACTATGTGTGTGCTAGCTATGGGTGATTTCGATTAACACATGAATGCTTAATTTTACAACTATTTATATGCATAATGGTATGTATGTATGTATGTATGCATGTTTGTTTGATTGCTTTGCTATAATGATTTGATGACATGCTGCTTCTTACTTTTTATCAGTTGACTTTTGCAGTAAACATATTTTGTGTTTGCTGTTTTTTTACTTTTCATTTATTTATTTATTTCTTTTAATTTTTTTATGACAGTTATTATATTCACACATTTGACAGCACTTCTTTTTCTGTTTTTTTTTTTTTGTATTTAATAATTTTATTTATTTTGCTTATTAAATTTTTACCAAATAACAGTTAGTTATTACTTTTAATTGTTTGCTCTCATATTTCTACTTTATTATTTTGCTTGTTTTTGTTGCTATAAAATTTTCATTTAGTAAAATTAACATTAAAATTTGTATCACAGAGAGACGTGACTTCTATAAAGAGACTTTGAACTTAGCAAATGTATAATTTACACATAACTATATTTACTTTAACATTTGTTTGCACTTTTTTACACTAACAACATATTTTTTATGCAATAATTGTTAAAAATATTTTTTTATTATTTACAAAGAAACACAATGTCAATTCACTTTTCATTAATTCAGCGGCAATATGGCTAACAACAGAAAATGCATTGTATAAAAAATTATCTAAATAAATTTGCTAAAAATATAAATACATTGTTTTTGTTTTATGCAGCTTTTACACAATTATGTTTGGCTAAAATTTTCTATATTTGGCTTGATTGGCTAACTTTAGTTATTTCAAATTAACTAGTATGCATTTTTATAACGAAATTACTAATAGTTTGCAAAATTAATGTGCCATGATTAAATAATCCATAAATGATAGTATAATTAATACAATAGTAAGCTATCGAAATATGTAAAATATGCACAAAATTTCTTTTTTTTTTTTCAAATCAAAAATATTTTCAAATTGCACAAAAATGATTTGGAGTTGCAAGTAAAAAAACATAAAATGCTGTATAATACATATATAAATCACATTTTATTAAAAAAAAAAATTATATTTTTTTCGCATTTTAAACATTTTTACATTGGTTACTAAAAATAAATTAACAAAAAAATCTAATTTTGCATATATAAAAAACGAAATAATTATGTCACAAAAAAATATCATAATATAAAAATAAATTTTATAATTTAGTCCTATATTTTTTGTTGTTTAGAACAGCTTCAGCAATATTTTCTAGTATTATACACACATTATTTCTTATAGTTTGTTGTAATTACATAAGTCATTTATTTCTTATAATATAAAAATACTTATGAAACTGCTTTAATTTTTATGGATGAGCGCAAGAGTGAGATGGAAATAATGAAACAAATATATCGGCACCCAAAATGCAAAATAATATACCATTAAAAAAAAGAAGTCGAAAATCGCTGTCAGATATAATAAGCAATATATAACCATTTTATAACCAAAACTCAAAATTTGTCAAATGAGTTAATAATAACCAATATATAACCACTTTATAACCAAAACTCGAAATTTGTCAAATGAGTTAATAATAACCAATATATAACCGCTTTATAACCATTTTATAACCAAAACTCAAATTTTGCCAATAAGAGTGTATGATAACCAATATAGAACCATGTATAACCATTTTATAACCAAAACTCAAAATTTGTCAAGTGAGTTAATAATAACCAATATATAACCATTTTATAACCAAAACTCAAACTTCGTTTCAATAGGGGTGGTTTCAATTACATCGCTTTTCCTCCGCCTGTAAACTTATGAAAAGTGATGTTACATTACTTTGCATTTTAGGTAGCGATATATATATGTATATACAAATATATATCTTTAGGGTTGCACAAAAAATATTAATATGTACTTATATTTTTTTCTATTTGGTTCTCTGCCAATAAGAACTTAGACACCTCTACGAAATTCTCTCCATGTATGAGTTCTTTATTGTAAGGGGAAGTTATGAAGTTCAAAAGAAAAGCAAAATTCCTTGAAATAATCAAACTCTGAATATTATTATTTTTTAAACGATTAGGTCTAGGCATTACATTTCTTATTTCCATTAAACTACATATTTTTTCAAGTATGCGTAGAAAAAATCATGGAATCGATATTTGAAATTTCTATCAGACAATAAGAAAAAATACGGAGGACCTTACCGATATAACTAAGAGCTCATAATTGGCGAGAATTTCCTATAAGTGTCTACGAACCTATTTTTCATGGTGCCAAGTGAAAAAATTATTCGTATTTTTAAAGCCACCCTAATATTTATATATATTTATGATTTGCAAACTGACGGGAATTAGGCAACACTGTATCAGATTTTGTGTTTTTTGCCCAGTGATATATACTGTTATATAATCGGCACGAAATGTGGAAGGTTGTAGTGTGATAGCTTTCTAAAAAAGTTTGTATCATTTTGAAGCAACTAATTATAAATATGGATTGGTGTAATCTCTCTAAATCGTTATTATACCATTTTTAGCATTTTAAGGTAAGCCTAGACGGATCTTAATGTTTTCCATAATTTGCTAAAAAGGAACAGTTTAATAAGTTTAAATTTTCAAAGGCCATGTAATATATTAGACTCAAGCTTAAATCTCATTCCGACGCTCTCTGCAGAAACTATTGGCTGATGCCATACCAAAGATGTTATAGACAGAATTCTGATGCTTTCACTGCTAAAATTCATTTATTAGCCACAATAAATCCGTACACAGCTTCAAAACTAAATTTATCTGTCAGCTGAGGGAGACGGGGTGTACAACCCATGCTCAAACTCACCCTGAATAGCTGTTGAACTTTATTAAATGTTTTTTAAGCTCGAAAATTTGCTTGCTGTGCCTCTATTTGCATTTCATCACTTTATCCCGAATTCTCGCAGGAAAGCTATTTTATCTGTCAGACTGTGTTCAGACGAGCACTTTTATTCGCCTCATTTCTTTAATATTGAAGAGAGCTTGAGAACCACATCCAAAATGAAAAAAGAGAGTGAGTGAGAGTAATAGACAGAGAAGGTGATAGATAGACTTTTCTTTTCTTTAACTTTTATGGGGAGAACTCTGAGCTTAAAGTCACTAAAAATGTTT
Source organism: Bactrocera correcta (assembly GCA_027475135.1). Taxonomy (NCBI): domain Eukaryota; kingdom Metazoa; phylum Arthropoda; class Insecta; order Diptera; family Tephritidae; genus Bactrocera; species Bactrocera correcta. The sequence continues at coordinate 55,296,134 of CM050325.1, read as the reverse complement.
CTTTCAAGAGATTTGCTCTATTTCTGAAATCACCTTACTGCCTAGGCAACACTAAGTGTTGCAAGTGTTGCCAGGTGCAATCTGACATTTCCATTGGAAAGTTTGACATTTTTTAGCATAACATCACTCAGAACATTTTGTCATTTAATCGTGAATTGTTTTATTTACAGAGAATTAAAAAATTCATCTCGGCCAAAAAATGGAATTAACTCGTGAACATTTTCGTGCGATCATTTTTTACAACTTTCGACGTGGATTATCACGACAAGAGTGTATCGATGAACTAAAATCTTTGTATGGCTATGAAGCACCATCCTATAGCACTGTGAAAAACTGTTACAACGAATTCAATCGTGGCCGACGCTCGCTCAAAGACGAATTCCGTGACGGTCGTCCAAAAACCGCCGTTGTGCCAGAAAACATCGATGCCGTATGTGAACTGATAATGCAATACCGTCATGTAACATACCTTCAGATAGAGGCATGCTTATGCATTTCTCCCACCAGCATACATTCGAGATTGCTTGAACACCTGGCCGTAAAAAAGGTTTGTTCTCCTTGGATCCCGCACAATTTGACAATCGCTTAAAAAAAGGCTCGTGTGGATTGGTGTAAAGAAATGCTGAAAAAATACGATCGCGGTGCTTCGAAAGAAGTTTATAAGATCGTCACAGGTTACGAATCATGGATCTATGCCTATGAGCCCGAAACAAAACAGCAATCGACCGTTTAGGTCTTCCAAGGCGAGCTAAATCCAACGAAAAAAAACATTTTCGTTGATAAATATGACTATTTTCATTATTAGGCCAGAAATATATATATCAGCCCTCAGATCAGGTTAGAATCGCATCAGATTTCAGAATATTAAATATTTAGTAAGCTTTTTGATAGTAAATTACAGTAGCAACGCAATAAGAGCAAATATTTTAATCGGAATTTTAGTTTGTTAGAGAAGCTAAAATTTTCGCAAGCTCAAACAAAAAATATTCTACTGCTGATTTGTTACCCAATTATTGAACTAATTTTCATACATTATATTGCAAGCTTGAGATTAGCAATGCTTTGTTGAGAATTGAGGGAGTCGTGCTAATGGCAAGAAAGAAGAAGAATAACAAATTTCAAACAAAATTATTGCAATTGTAATTCCGTTGCTTCAAACGTGTTATGTTTTTTGCCTTTTTACTTCGCAGTTGCAAAATTCTATATTAGTATGTATATATGTATGCTTGTAGTCGTAAGTAATTGAATGTATCTGATGACTTGTACTACATTTTCAAATTTCAGTTTCTTTTGATTGTATTTATGTATCCAGCACTTGACAGTTACGAAAAAGTATAAACACAAGTTAGTAAGTTAGTAAGTTGGTTTTGTTGTCTTAAAACTAGGAATTAATATTTATTGACTAACATTCATTAGAATTACCCACAGATAATTGTAGTTGCACTTGCAGTGTCACTTTTGTTTTTCATATACACACATACATTTTTATTAACTTTATTTGCATTTTTTACAACATTAGTACTTAGTAGTAGGTGAGCTTAAGTGTACGCTAATTTAGTTTACTTCAGTTCAATATAGAGCAGCTGCTTAAACACATCTATAGTTGTACATATATATTTACACATTTGTATTGTGACTACTTTTAGTAACTTTTTGCGCTCTAACTAGTAAACTAGTCCCACCACATCCGCTTACTTCTTTATGGCTACGTTTATTTTTGCATTTTTCAGCTTTTTTGTTTTTGCTGTCGTTAGTTTTTCATTATTTTTTTGTTAATTTATACAATAAAGTATATGCCTCATTTATGTTACATTTGAGTTGTCACTTTGAAACGCTTGCAATTGCTTTAAAACGCTTTGAAACACTGAGAATACAAATACACCTACAAATACACAGACACACGCACACACACGTAAAACAAAAAAAAACGTACTTAGTCTTAAATTAGTCAAAATAGTAGAGTCTAGTGGCTACACGCCTACCTACGCCACACGCTTACACTTGCCCACACACATGCCGCCCTTAGACTGCCTAATTTCAGAGGAAACTCTCCCGCGCGCCATGCCGTTCATCGCCCAACATCACACGCTGCGACGGCGGCTCGCCATACTGATCCTGGTAGTAGTTTTCACGCATCATTGTATTGAGACTCGAGCAACGGAAATAGAGTATCTCCTGGAAGGGCTTGCGGAAATCCCTATTCAGTGTGGCATAAATAATGGGATTGAGCAATGAGTTGGCATAGCCTAACCAGAGGAAGAGTGAAGCGAGCGAGGGCGGCACATGCACCGTTTCCGATTCGACAAAGGGTCGTATCAGTGCGAGTATAAAGAATGGAAGCCAGCAAATGGTGAACGCCGACATAATTATGCCCAACGTAGTGGAAGCTTTCTTCTCTTTGGCTAATTGGAAACGCAGCTTCTTTTGATGCGGTGAACCGAGCAGGCCGCTAGTGCCACTTACAGCGCCGCCACTGCCGCTAGTGTGATGCGCACTTAGACCGCCACAAGTGGAGTATGTGAGCGAGGTGTTGCCATAGCTGCTGTGGCGCTGTCCATTGCCGCTACCCATCACCGTTAAGTCTGTATTGCCGGGCGGCGAACCGGTGCCGTTGAGCGCATGCTGCAAGTGCGTTTGTGCGCGCTTCTCCTCGAGCACTATACGCCTGGCGGCGCGGAATATTTGATAGTACACAAAGAGCATCACAGAGAGCGGTATGTAAAAGGAACCGAGTGTTGCATAAATTTGATATGCAAAATTCTGACAGACAATACAGATGGGTGTGCCGTGCTCGTCCACATGCTCGTTGCCCAGTATGAGTAGTGGCGGCAGCGAAATGCTCGCCGCCACCAACCATACCAGCGCAACGCAGGCCATCATGCGACGCGGTGTACGCTTGACGCCATACTCTAGCGGCTTGGTGATGGCCAGGTAGCGATCCACCGAAATGGCGCACAAATTCAATATGGAGGCAGTGCAGCAGAGTACATCAAACGACACCCAAATGTCGCACAGTATGGGACCAAAATTCCACTTGTCCAACACCTCATATAGCATAGCCATCGGCATCACCAGCAGCGCGACACAGAGATCGGAGAGCGCCAGCGAGACGAGCAGATAATTGCAGGGGCGCCGCAGCTTACGTACCATGCAAACGGCAATGCAGACCAGCACATTGCCAATTACAGTGCCGATAATGATGAGCAGCAGCACAATGCTGACAATAATCGCTTGCCATGGCGGCAGCTCAATTTCGCCGCCGAACTCGTCTTCGTTCGATCCCTGCTCCGACGGTGATGTTGCGGCGGCGCTAACGTCGGTGGGGTGTGCGCCAACCATGGGATCCCAAATGCTGCTGGTTGTGATGAGTGCGGCGCTTGCACCGCCACCGCTGCCGCTACCAGCGCCCGCATAACTCGCATTAATACTGTTTGCATTTTGATTGCTGCCGTTCAGCGCGCCACTGCCGCTAACGTTCGACAACGTTGACGTGAGACTGATAACATCGGCTATTGAAATTAAGTTCGTGCTAAATGCGCTGCTATTGAATTCATCAGCGCTAACGCTCACTGATGGCGCTGCGGCAGGCGCGTTGTACTCAATGCCGGCGCCGCCGCTGAACGCTGGATTTGTGGGCTTACTGTTGGGCAGCGTGCGGTGGCGCACTTGCGTAGCGGTGACAGTGGCGGCAGCTGAAGCTTGCGCTAGCCAGTTGCTAAGCGGTAGTGTGAGCAGTAGAAGGACGGTGGCATGTAGCGTGTGGCGCAGTGCTCGCGGGCTGGGTTGCGCGCGTAGTAACAATTTATGGCGTATGTTGCTGTTGTTGTTATTATATGTGTTGGTTTTGTTTGGGTGACGGCTAAGCGCAAAGCGCTTTGGCAGCGTGCATGTGTTGTATTTATGTTTTGTAGGTGTATTTGTTTCGCAATAGTGTTGTTGTTGTAGTTGTTGGACGTCCGACTGCATGTATGAAGCCATATAAAATATAAATAGGGTTGTATGAGTATTCAAATGAAAATTTTTGTATGAGTGAGTGTGAGTACGAGTAGGCGAAAATTAGCAAAAAATGGTTTGTGGAAAAATCTAGAAAAACTCGCTTTAAAGCTCAAATTAAGCTTTTTACGTGCTAACCCTAACTTGACTAGTTAATTACCAAATTATTTTTTATTTTTTGTTTTAAGACCAAAACGCGCAATGTCGCCTTAGTCTGCCAGCAGCTTTTGCTCGTGTTTTGCGTGGAAAAATATGTGGCGCGCAGGCTTCAGTGCTTTCAACGCCCGCGCTTTCAGTTGACGCGGCAAATTCCATAAATCCATTTATCTCCCGCTTACTCCCGGGATTTTGCTCGCAATTGCTTTGTGGCTTCTGTGACTTTGTGTCGATTCATGCTTCATGCGCGCGCTCCTCACTAAGCCCAAGTGGTTGCTGATAATTTTCTCGTTTACGTTTTTCTCCGCTTTTGTTTCGCTTAATTTTCGTTTTATCGTCTGAATTAGTTGCGCCTAATCTGTTTGTCATTAATCATAATTGTGGCGTTTACACAGTTTGCGCGCTTATTTTCATAGTAAAATGAGGAAGCCTCACATCTCAATCAATTTAGTCTGACTCGCCGCTTTATTTAGTGTGTTCTTGTGCAATTTGACTTTGGTTTGGTTTTTTTTTTGTTTTTCAAGTTCGTATTATGTTTTCTTCACCTTCAAGAATTTTTTTTAGCTTCTCGGTCATCTCATTTGTTGCTGGTACCATTTCATGTATGGCACTTAATCACCGGCATCTCCGAACTGGGATTCATTGCAATTAATCTTGTTGTAGTACAACTTGTTAGTCTCAGAATTTTGTGGGATATATGTCTCATCGGGGATTTGCCATCCATCAATTTGTTCACGTGTCTAAATTTAGCAAAGCAATACTATGGGGATTGTTTTGTTGAAATGAAACCGTTCGATTTGTCTACTTCATCTATCATAGATGGATTGTTGAAACTATGTGCTGATTGTCCAGTTGCTGTAATCAAAAAACAAAGAATATTTAAGATTTAAATTTAAATATTTTTTTAAAGAAGTGTTTCAAACTCATATGAGGCCACAAAGGGTCTATTCCACATAAAATCCAAAATTAACCATTATATGTTGAACTTCAATTTTCATCCATTAAAAAAAAGTCATTTAAGTTGTTTAGGGTATTTTTTAGGGTATCCGAGATATTCAACGATGGTTGAAAATTACTAAATTGATAATATTCTCAACATATTTGAAATAATGCCGTATTTCTAAGGTTTGTAATTGAAATTGAAATAAATTTATATGTTTTAATTAAAAACAAAATTGGATTTCAAATTCTAGAACTTGAATTCCTTAAAACGAGTTAGATGAGCAATATTATATAGGCAGTTAATATCAATTCCTGAAACTTCGCCAGGATCTGTCTGGAAAAAGCCGGTAAATAGAGGAAAAAGTGACATGATGACTCCACCTCGCATTTTTCCATCCAGCTTTAGCTTTAACCTATAAAACATTATTGACATAACTACGGTTTGATAGCTCAAGTACATCACATGTGGTAAGAGATCTCACCACATCCACAAAGGTTTAAGTCCACCTATACTTTCCTTACTCTTTACTCGATGTTTATATGTCAGTACGAGTATGTCAAGTGTTCATTCATTTTTATACCCTGAACAGGGTATATTAAGTTTTTCACGATGTTTGTAACACCCTGAAGGAAGCGTCGGAGACCCAACAAAGTATATATATAAATGATCAGTATGTTAAACTGAGTCGAATTAGCCATGTCCGTCTGTCTGTCGGTCTGTCCGTCTGTCTGTATATATACGAACTAGTCCCTCAGTTTTTAAGCTATCCTTTTGAAATTTTGCAAACGTCATTTTCTCTTCAAGAAGCTGCTCATTTGTCGGAACGGCCGATATCGGACCACTACAACATATAGCTGCCATATAAACTAAACGATCGGAATCAAGTTCTCATATGGAAAACTTTCGCATTTGACAATGTATCTTCACCAAATTTGGTATAGATTATTTTCTAGGGCAAAAATGTAATATCCGAAGAAATTGTTCAGATCGGTTAACTATAGCATATAGCTGCCATACAAACTGGTCACATAGTTACTAACAGAAATACACCTGTGAAGGGTATTTAGCTTCGGTGTAACCGAAGTTAACGGTTTTTCTTGTTTGGAGTTTTTCTTTTTGTCTTTCTCAGCATAAGGACTTTCAACCAATTTGGAAAAAATCGTAGGTCAATTCAATAACATTCAATGGTCCACCCTTGACCAAAGCAACATCCAGCATGTTTGGGTATTATAAAATGGGTGTTTTCAAAAAGCTAGCTGTTTCTGCACGTCTAAACAAATAAGTAGCTCAATTTTTGAATAATGGTGTTGAAAAATTTTCAGTATTTTTGAAATATATTATTTAGATAAATTTGTACTAATTTTTTCTTTGCATGGTTAATTTGTTATAAATAAGCACTAAATATATTTCTGATGATATTTTTGATATCCTGTTCCTATACCCTGTAAGTTTGCCACAAAGCTTGCGAGATCAAAACCGTTTAGTGCCATAAAACCTGTGAGGGTGTTATAACTTCGGTGTAGCCGAAGTTTTCTTAAAGGTGATATAATATGAATCAATCTCCATGGCTGGATTATGGAAGCTTTCGACTAATTTTATGCTACCTTGATTTTGGAGATTTCAACAGAAAAACAAGTAAGACTCAGACAGGTATTATTAAATAATTTGTATCGCAATTTCTTTTACACAAATTTTTTATGATTTAGAAATCTGCTTGCAAACAGAACAGACTATAATACTATTAAGGTTAGCAATTAAAAATTAGTAAGATTTAAGAATACTAAACGAACTCATATTAGAAAAGATGAAAAAAAATAACAATCTGTAAAGATTAATTTGAGTTTCTGTTATTTTAAAATTACAATTAGTTAAAAGAAACTCACTAGCTTAATTAAAGTTCAATTAAAGTTAAAATCTCAAAAAATTATAACCATTCACTTTAGTCATTTCAAGTTAATTTTCAACCAAAAATTCAATTACCGACCATTCGATACGTCCATTCCTTGCCATGTCACTTTGTTTGTTTCGCAGTAAATCTCGAAAGCTGCTGCAAACATTTGAAATATTTGTTACTTTAGTAAATTCTGCAGAATAGTCAGTCGGGCCAAAGCAGTTGCTTGCCTCTGCTCATATCCCAAGAATGCAACAAAGTGTGAACAAAATATTCTGCTTACAATTTTGCTGATAATGCAAGTTCGGCTGCCTGGTTTTTGCTCCAAATTGACTGAGCATACATTCTAGCGAGCTAATAGAATACTGAATAGAAGGAAATCATAGCTTCTTTGTAACAAATGAAAAGAGCTCAGAGTGAAAAACTCGTATTATAAATTTGTCTTTTTAATCTCTTTAAATGAGCAACGGCATGCAGATAAATGAATATTCAGGAGCTCTTTAGAAAATTGTGCTGCTGCTTGCGTGTCCGTAATGAAATATAGTGAGCTGAATTTACTATATATACCATTTACTATATATACTATATGTAGTTTTTGGTTTATTAAGTTCATTAATTTTATAACACATTTTTCACAACTTATTAATTCACTTAACTTATTCTAGTTTATAACTTTCAATTTAGTTTACATTTCAATTGTCAGGCAGCGGCTTGTCTGCTCCTTTTGACTACTTTAGTCCTACTATGCCACTCAACTATTCTCGACTACGCTTGACTATATAGTTCGAATATTGTTCGAATTAAGTATATTCGTATGTTCGTAGTTTTTGGCATTTAAAAGGCACGTCCGCTACGTGTGGACCTTTGGCCCACAGGTTCCACTCCCACATAAGCATATATACACTGAATAACTGAGGTCTTCTCCAGAAATCTAGTTGTTTTCTGAAAGAGAAACTCTTAAGGCCGGAAAATGTTTTGTTTGTTTAAGAAATATTCTAAAAAACGAGCTGTGAGAATTAGGTCAGAACAATCTTTACGACTAATAAACTAGCAAATGTATCTTCTCATCATATTTAATACAGTGTGACAAAAAACCTTACACTATCAATTATTTTAATACAAATTCTTATATGTTCCTCCTTAGCTAATAAAAAATTACTAACGATTAAACTAATTTTGCATACACTTGATATACATAATATATAAGCCTTGATTAGGATGGCCATCAGTGCCTTCAGCGAATTTTGCTTTCACCTCATTTGTGGTGAAACAGTCGTTATAATTCCGTGGTCATATTCAGAGAAGTACGTCTCGTTATTGATAATGCCGCGCTTGAAGAATGTAGAGTCCTCAACTACATACGTTGTCTCTCTTACGACTTCGACGTCTAGTTGTTTTTGCAAAATTTGCTGGTATTTTTCTACGAGTCTAGAAATCACGCGCTTCATACAAAAAAATAACTGAAATGTATTGAGTCGATCCATAAGAGACACTGATATCCTCTCTTGGTTTAGTATATAGGACTCAGATTTTATCAGATGGTATATAGCTAGAAGTACGTTGCTCTATTGAAGCTGTTCTGTTTAAGTTGTAGTTATGGTCTTAAACAGTAAAATTTAATGTGTTCGATTCATAATGTGTTGTTCATAATGTGTTGTACAGTAGTGGATCCAACACATTATAAAACTGCCTGCCAGCACTGAGAAAATAACAATTTCTTTTTTACTTTTTTAAATTTTTTAAAAATTAGAAATAACAAATTTATTCGCGTTTATTTTTTTCATGCGATAGAACGATATTTAAGGAATAATTATTCTAAGTAAATCAGCTAATTTGAACTTTATATTTTATGACGACTACATTGAAAAAAAGTATGTAGTTTTGAAAAAACGCGTAAAATATTTTAAGTCAAAACTACCGACCGAGCTGCCAAGGCACCAGAACTTCATTTTGAAAATAATTTGAAATATAAAAATCGTATTAAGGATATTTTTCTGAATATCTAAACTAACGAAATATGTACGAAGAAATTGTTGTCATATTTATGGACTAAAATTTATTCAATTTTGTTTTATCAAAGTTTGCTGCCAAAAGCGAAATATAGATATCCAAGGCTGAAAATTTGACTAATTGAGTAAAAATTACAAACTTTTATTACAAGAAAAGATATATGTAAGTATAATGGCTGAAAAATTATTATTTATTATTTGTGTTTATTACAAAGAGAAAGATAATAATAATTTAGGGACTGACTATAGAAACTTTATCCATATTTGTATAGCTATTTTTTATCCCATGTAATAGGCAATAGGTTACACCAAATGAGAAAAAAGCGAACATAAATACCAAAACACCCTAAAAAATATACACTAAATCAAATCTGCAATGCTTTGTTGTGAATTCCAGAAATAGCAAAGCAATTTTCTTTTATTGTTCAAATTTCTTTGTTGCAAATAATTTTTATTGCCTATGTTAGAAACAAGCTGCGGGCCAGCGACAATAGCTTGGCCTACAAGCGAATAATGTGCGACCTACTGCGCATATTTACATCAAACAGTCCTGTGTACGCTATTTTATACAAATACAACGAATAACATATATGATTACATTGTAAACAAAGGCGAATACAAACACAGAAGGGCACCTCTGCATTTTACGACGTCCCCAACAAGCGTATTTGCCGAAAGGAAATTCCAAGAAAGCATAAAAAACGCAAGCAAACAGAGCACAATAAAATTATAATGGCATATAAATATTTACACACACAAGCACACACGTATGTACATGCAGTACCACATATATACATTTGTGTGCGCATGAGTGTGTGTTATTGTCGCCAAATCGCTTAAACTCGCACACAAATTACGTCAAATTGATTTAACCGAAAATCCGTTAAGTCACCATAGGAAGCGCACGTCGTTACTCATACGCCATGGCGCGCCACACATTGTTAAAATGTGACAAACCAAAGTAATGTAATCACACGCGCACGTAAGGGAATATACAAAAAATACGCGAAAGGACTTAAATTCCTCGCTAAGCATAATAATTTAGGCAAAATTATGTGTGCGTCAGGCGTTTGGTGTTGTGTGAGTGTGTAAGGGAAGCGATTGACAAATATAATATCTAATAGCACGCATTCTGGCGCACCCACTCCCATGCGTGGTCGTAAAGCCTTACATACGCGTTTGTACATAAATGTGCGTAATTTCGCTATAAAATTCCGTATTGCATACCCTTCAGGTGTGCAACATTGTTAATGAGTTTCTCAAAGTACAAATATATTCTCTCTAATTACTCTTAAGAGGAAGTCCTATGAAAATTTTAAGCCTTTGCGAGAGTGTTGCGCATTTCTAATTAATACTAATTCAGCTGTTTCGTTCTTTACATGCCCAAATTAGAAACATAAAAGCTTATATTAATTGCAGTAAGTTCGTAATTAGTGGTGTATACAGGGTGTACCCTTTCCAATGTCGGTGACTGTTCATACATGTAAGTATATATGTTATGAAAACCTCTATTTGGTAAAATTTGAAACATGAATCACTTCAGATCGGAAGTACGAGCCGAAATAATGAAGCTTTACAATGAGAGACAGAGTTCAGGCCCAATTTGACATCGCTACTCGAATTTCAGTATCGAATTGGAGATCGATATATCCGTAAATATTCGTTAAAAATTTCTTTACAATGAAAAATAAAAATTAGTTAAACAATTGCTTGTAGAGTGGCGTCCTTTTAGTTTGATATAAAAATCAATTATTTAATCGCAAATTTTCCAAAATCCGCATCAAAACAATATTAGAGAATTTTATCCTTATATTTTTTATTATTTATGTATATATATATAAATATATATTTATATTATTGTTGAAACTTTTTTGACAAAACGAAGCATTATCCTATGGAACGATTTGGTTTACTTTACGTCGAGATCTAAAATTGAAAACGTTCAAAATACAGCTTGTACAAGAACTGAAGCCGGTCGACCTTCCCAAGCAATATCGCTTCGCTCTTGAAAAGTTCCAAGAAGATCCGCCGCTTTCGAGCCAAATTTTTTTCAGCGAACAGGTCCATTTCTAGCTCAGGGTGTATAAGCAAAAAAAATTGCCACATTTGGGACGAAGATTAGGTATTTCGTACAGAAAAAAATAACGATTTTACAAGTGTGTGGTTTGTGAACTAATAGAAACGTCGGTCCAAATTTCTTCAAAAATGACGCCGGTAAGAACGTTACCGTTAATGTCGATTGATGTCGTGATAACCGACTATTTAATGCCTGGAATTGAAAGTCGAGAGATCTAGACGACATTTTGCTTCAACAAGACAGCGCCACTTCCCACACATCGCATAAATCAATGGATTTATTGAGAGAATAGTTCGATGTTCTCGTTTTGGACCGGTCGATTGTCTAAAATATCACACTGTTAGACTTTTTCCTGTAGAGATATGTAAAGTTTAAAGTTTATGCGGACACTTCTTTTTCGATTAAGGCCTTGGAGCAAAGCATAACGCGCGTCCTTCGCCAGTTACCTGTCGAAATTCTGGAACGAGTCGTCGAAAATTGGACTTAACAGACGGACTCTCTGAGACGTAGTCGCGGTCTACATTTAAAAGAGATATACTTAAAAAATAAACGCCAAAAAATATTCTTTCGAATTATAGTAAACGTTTTCTATCAAATTTGAATTTTCTGTGTGTTTTTTCTTCAAAAAAGTAGGGAACATAGAAATCGATCACCCTTTAGAATTTTGTAAAACTCTAACAATAATTCATTTTGTACCAAAACCAGCCGAAATAATTAAGCTTTGCAATGAAGATTGTCGTTCAGGCACGATCTGATATTGTACTTTGCTAACGAAACTAAAATTTTAAAATAGAACAGTGTTACTCTTTTATCATGTAGTGTAAATAGGGTAAATAGTAATAAGTATCAGTAGCTTTATATAATTAATGAAAGATTCATGTTTTGTTTATACAAATGCAAATGCGTATTTTATTCCTGAAATATTTATTTTAATTCTTGTTATTATTTCAGAATATATAAATATTCCGAAGTCCCCACCCACCATCCGCAGCAGTCACTTCTGCCGTTATGCTAAACGCGTTTAAAATGCCCATAAATATTAATCATGTATGTGTATTATCAAACATTTTGTCCTCTGCAATAATAAATTGCTATAGTAATCGCGTTAAGCATAAATAATGAATATGATGAGTTGCGCCAACAAGCCAAAAAACACAAGTATTATCCGCTAACAAAGGTGAAATCGCACAAAAACAACAACAAACAGTCTACATAAATTATGTTGTGTATATGAATGTACACGGCTGGCAGTTAGACTGCAATATCTTTAAAAATTCCAATTTAATGAGGAATATATCATCATGACATACACACAGACATATAATTTACAATAGCAATGTTTTAAATTTTTTACCTAGCTACCGATTTACATATGAACACAACAAACGTGAGATATATAAAAATATGGATATGTGCATACATTTTTTTTGCAATAATTCTTTTCAGTCATAAAATTTGAGACACAAAGGAAGACATGAGCTACACTTATGTGCTTGAATGCCCGCCCGAAATTTATTTGTTTGTAAGTAGCGATTAAAGGATATACTTGCAAGAAAACTCACCGGCCATAAATTAGTACATTTTTTGCAACAGCTGTTTTGTAAGGAAATTGTATGATGAATGGCTCAATGGCGACAGTCGTAATTTAGTAGATTTAGTCTACGATTGTGAGCAAATAGTTGGTGAATTCGTAACTCGAGGTCTGCAAATTTATACCAAACCTTCAACTATAAAAATAACTGTCATTTATTCGGCAATAGAGGTTCCGAAAGTATCTACTTTCATTATTATATTTTGAAAAAATTCTTCAGACACATATATGCCAGGATACTGGGTAATAACACCTTTAAAAAACCGACTCTCAATCTTACAATTGTTCAATATTATTATACAAATTCACGTTCCCCGGGGGCTGCTGTAAGAGCTCTTAATGTAAAAATATGAGGCTCATTTCATCATAGGAGTCAGCTAAATCCTCATGTGACTCAGAAAACGCAGCTGTATTCCCAAAATTTGGTTCGGGTTGTAGTATGGTGGTATCATCGAACCTAATTTCTTTCGAAATCGCTCAATATGTGAGGTCTAGTATTAAAATTCCGAGATGATATTTTTGGGATGACAGTATTCATCCCAAAAGTTATGTCAAAAGTGGGCTGAACCGCTGCAAAACTTCCCTCAGCCCCCATACTTAATATAAATATTTTCGAACTTTTATTGAACAATATGTTAGTTGAAAATAATGTACACCTAATAATCTTGTTACCCCTTGTCAAAAGTAAATTAAATCAGGGTAATTTTTCCCACAGTCAACGTATGCCTGATCAGCTGCTTGATAAAAGGTAAAAACTATGTTCGTCCAGCTGTGAGACTTCTTAATGAAAAGACTTTCCTGTTAAAAAAAAAACATGTTGTAATATCAAAAGTGAATAAAATTGTGTCAAAATATTTCCTCGTTCCCCTATACCTTATATAAGAGAATTTATAAGAATTATATAAGAATTTCAAACTTCTGGTTGCGTATATACCGGCAATTTGTAGGATATTATAGTAAAAATAAGTGAAGGTATAATATTGGATATGTTACAGTTTAAAGGCAAACTTTTCCGATATCACTCCGCGAGGTATCCCAGTTTCCACATACGACCTATAATGATTTTTATATTTTGTTTGATCCCTTTCTCATATACTCCATATACGGTTATTTCAAAATTTACGCAATATTTAAATTTTCTGCCATTTATGTAGTAAAAAAAACTGTTAGCTAACAATTTAAGCTAAGTAAAAACGGAGCTTTACATGATAAACAACGTGTCTTCATTATTGAACCATACCATTAAGAAATGAGTGCTGATTTCCCCTTAATGGGTTTTTTATTCATCAAAACTGCCGCTTTTGAGTTCCGAGAACACAAACGTGATTGTCGAAAAACAGATGTATTCACACCGCACAGTGGCACCGCTTCATACATTTCTTGGAAAAAAATAGAAGGAGTGGTCGTACAACAATAAAACTTTGCAGAAACACTTCTCTGGACTAAATTAAGAAATTTTGAAAAAATCTTGGAAAACCGCCCACTGCCACACCCACCTCCCATATAACTGCAATTGCCAAAATTTTTATTTTTCGACCTAGGGACTTGAAATTCGGGACACTTCTTAATTGAGTTCTCCTTATGAAAAAAAATTAAACTTAAACGCAAAGTGACGTTATTTACACCTTTACCTTGATAAAATCCAATATAATAATCAATGTATTACTTGAATATGTAACAGGCCAAAAATTGTGTTAGTTTTTATTTGTAATATTATGCAAGCACCATATCTTTAACAATGGGATCTAGTTCTAAAGAAATTTTGTTCGAATGACGCCTTAAGCTACTTATGTAAGGCTCCGAAGTTATAAGAAGTCTGTTAAAGACACCAGTATTTGTTGAAATTAAAATCGATGTTACTAAAAGGGACGGTAATTGGCGGTTGTTTTTTTTTTTTTTAATTGAAAGTACAGACTCGGAACTTTCATTTTTTTATAGTAAGAGCGCTAAGCAAGGCAAAGTACATAAAGTTTTTTTTCCATCAAAAAATGAAAAGTTGATATTTTTTAGTATAATTTTTGAAAAATTATAAAAATTAGCTTAGTTTGCCAATTTCAATAATTTTTTTTTTTTATAAACTAGTTGGTGCTATATTTTCACTAAAAATAAAAGAAAAGCCATAGCTATAAATTTACACACAAAAAAAATTCTTAATTTGGACAATAATTTTAATCTGATTTTATTGAATAACTTTCCGTCGACTTCTGTTAGTTTTATTAACTATAAAATTTCACTTTTTATAAAAAACCTTGTTGAATTTTTCTTATCCAAATATTTCGTTACAAAACAAAATCATTAAAGTTTTGAAATTGGAAAGTGGAAAAATCCTATTCCGCCGAAATGCCACTGTGCAAAGTGTCACCGTTTGGTATGGATTTTGAGCTGGAGGTAAAATGGAACGATACCTTTTTGAAAATGGGGCTGGTCAAACAGTGTTTGTTACTTATGCTCGAAATTATAAATAATTGCTTTTTTCCGAAATTGGAATCTGTTTTCCACACGATTGTGTCGTTTATATACAGTCAATTATTGCATGAGACTTTTTCAGGTCGATCTTTTGGGTGATCAAAATTGGCTCTATTAGTTTTATTTTCGTGAGGTTATTTAAAACCGCAGGTTTATTGCAATAAGCTCACAATCGCGCGTGGAGAGGAGCAGATTCAACGTTACAACAATGAAGTTCAGCCATATTCACGCATAATAGTCATAGAAACTTTCAACAAAACGATGGCGCATGAAAAGCCGAAAGAGCACTTCTATTAATAAATCTATCCTCTGCACTTAATGATTCAATTAAAAAATTACAAATGGAAAACTGAATCTGTGCGTTTCAAGGTGAAATTCCAAAAAATTGAATTTATGCCTCACACTCGTATATCTCACTACTTATATCTCATTATTATATTTCGAATATGCAAAATGTACTAATGAAACTAGGTGAGACGGCGACTTATAACTAGTATGCATAAGTGACTAGGACATCAAAATTGTATTGCAATTTATTCACGATTTCATCGAACCGTGAATGTCGAAATCTTTCGCAACATTTTTAAATCTAAAGTTTTGGAAACACTTGAAAGTCTTTCCAGGGCCTTAAACCTTGCATATGTTGCTGGAGTTCAAATACTCGTGAAAGTCGTGAGACTCGTCTAAGTGAACTAAAATATTCTAATTGTCAAGTCATCCAGTAAAACTCAATATATAGTGTACGGAAACCTGGTACAATGCTTAGATAGGTTACACCAGTCTATGAATTTTATTGCAGGTGTTTTTCGATTCTATATTCGGTTCTACAAGGTAAGTCTCTTACATTCATTGTAGTAATCAAATAAGAACCAAACGTTTAGATATTCTGTTTCATTATTCAACAGTTGATCCTTATTAATAAATTGAAGGCATACGCGTGTACTTAACGACTTAAATGCTTCCTAACTAAAAGCCAAAAGTCTCAAAAAACTTAAATCAAATACAAAATTAAAGCAAATACAAAAAAGTTGAGTTTCAAAGTGGCAGAAGAAGTCATATTTTGAATTAAACCACTCTCTTAATTTAGAAAGTCACTTAAGAAAACCAAGAAATTACCTTCGGTAGCATCTAACCGCCGACAGCATAAATCCAACTTATTCGCTCCTCACCTGTAAAGCCAAAAGCAAGGAAAGAAAAACGATTTAAAATTTTGTACCTACCAAGGTGTTCCAGCAAAAAGGCTAAAGTGCTTTTAAAAGTATATGTATAAATATTTTTAGCGTTATATAATTTTTGCCGGTTGGTGTCAATATGTATAAGTTCATACACACGTGTGAAAGTCAACGAGTGTGGCATGAGTGCACTTGGGTAGATGGTACAAAGCCTGAAGTAAGAATTCAAATAACAGTACAAATGGAATAGGTGTGTGTTTGAAAGCTTGTGCGAAAGGTAAATTTACGGAAAATATTGCTTCATATTTGTGATAATACACACATACATATTTTGTATATATATATATACATAGCATATTATATAAGAAGGTAAGCAAACGAACGCGTCTGTTGCTGACTTTTGATTTGTGTTGTGAAAAGTTCTCAATTCGCGCAACTCAAGGTGTGGAGTTCCAAGCAAGCTGCTTATGTAGCTAGCACTTTACTCTGTACATACATAAATGTATGCGTATGTGTGCACATACTTATTACAGCATGCGGGAACTTTAGTAATATTTATGTAGAGTATAGATTATACGGTCATATTGCAAAGAAATCTCAGATTTAGCAAATACCTTTTGACTTTATCTACAGTAAAGTAAAGTAATCGGATGGTGTTTAACTTCAACTAATTTGAAAATCACTCAGATATTTGAGTTTACGCAAACAGCTCTAAATTAAATTAGAAGGGAATGTTTAATGAAATGAAATTTAATTAATTATACATTTGAGGTTTTTTTCAAGAGATCGCGATGTTATTATCTTGACTCATTACTTGCAAAACTTAAGTTACCTCAAATTGACTGAGGAATGATTGTCTATATATTCTAGATTCTGCAAACAGATATGTATATATATATATATATATATGTATTACAGAAAATATACTTGACCAAAATTTTCATCGATCTAATTTTTATAAAACCAATTCTTAAGCGCTTGTCAATCGTTCAATATTAAATGAAATATTTGAATTGTAGTCCACATTAAGAACTGATGGAACGCGAGTGAATACTATGCGTCCAATTTCGTAAATGTATTTGTTGGTACTGAATCGTGTTGTTGAAAGGAAGATTTTAAAAGGTATAATTCTAATTAGTTTTTTTTTTTATTTATGGAAAGACAACTAATTATATTTCGAGAATATTTCTTAACCACTACTATTGATTGTTTTTCGCAAACCAAATCAGCCAAAAAAAAAAAAAAACAATTTACGAACGACTTAGTTAAAGTCTAATTCTAAATCGGAAAATGACGTCAAGAGACATAGGTACGTCGACCAGATCAATGATAAGACTTATCCGGGATGATCTACACATAAAAGTCTAGTGTGATCGCCATAGAGCTGCTGTAATTGTTTGGTGGAGAGTCTACTCATATCTGCACTTTGTAAAATAAGGATTAAAACTGGACAAAAGTGTGCCATCAAGATGTTTTTGAAGGCGTGTTTAAAGCAGTTAAGCATAGAAGTTCTTCAATGCAGGTCAACGGATCACTCAGCAAGTCTCTGCTCTAGCACACAAGGCAAAACCACACAGCAGTGGCTTAAGGGGTTAGCGGTAGAATTTTCAAAAGATTAGTATTTTTTGCATTTTCGTTAAGTGTTATATCTTAAAAATATTCACTGAAAATTTCACGTTGATCCGATAGTTAGTTTTTGATTTATGAGAAATAAGAAAGAGAGCTCGGGCACTTAAAAGCGCTAGAGTGAAACTTTAAACGCGTTTTTCTCAAAACTATATTTTTAAAATCGGTGACAACTTTAACTCGAAAACCGTTCAGTAGATTTTAATGAAATTTATACAGCTTTTAGAAGACATAATAAACTCGGGCCTAATCGAAGGATTTTAATTTTTTCGAAAATTTCGATTGTTTAAAACCAATTACTGTTGATTTTTTTTGATTTTTTCGCAAAAAATTATAAAAAAATTTCTGAGGCCACCATTTTGTTAATTTTGAAAAAAAAAAAAATAAATAAAATCCTTCCATCAGGCCTGGGATTATTTATTTATAAAACTAATTTCTTTCGTCCGATTCTTTTTAGATGAATCTTCAAGGACTTATGCTTGTCACCTCAAGTACATTTTCAACAGAAACAACTATAATTTTGGATATAATATTTTTTTTTTTTTTTGAAATTTTCGTGACTTCAATTCAACACATCCTATAATAATGCCATATTACTACTTTTGTAAAATAACATGATTTAGTGGCAAAAAAAAAAAAATACTGAAAACTCTCATTTTTTCGTGCCTCTGACTACCCCTAATCCCTTAAAACAAATATTCCTGGCTTCATAGCAGCAAATTACTGGCCGTCGGGAAGTCCAGATTTAAATTCACTGGAGTACAATTTGTGGTCTGAATTGGAGAAAAGCCCACAGAAATTTTGAGACTCCCAAAAAATCTTTTCTTCGAGCAGCGTCATCAATACCAATATAAACTGTGCGCATTCCTATTGATCCACAATCAATCCGTTTAAGTTTTAGGTAATTTATTATGGGACGTAAAGTAAAATTGTATTGAATCCTTCTGTTCATGAGTATTATGTATTGCGCAAATATTTGAACATGATTTTCGAAATTTGAGTAATGTGAAATGCACGCACCAAATTTGCTATGTACATAAATGTGTGCTTAAGTAAAGACATACAGCATATATGTATGTACATATGTACGTGAACAGGCGTCTTTCTATCCTGTAGGTCATTTGATTTTGTTGAAGACTGGAAAGTTTTACAATGTTCAGATTTTTCCTTCAACAAATGGCGTTAAGATGATGGAACTTTGAAATATATGAGTATTTCTCGCTAACGTCGACTATATATCAAATGTATCATAATTTATTGAATTTAGTTTTGTCTTCGACAAATACTTTCATTACAATTCATTCTACTTTCTGTTAAAATATTTCCATAAACTTTTTTGCGAAGACATTTTTTAGTTATCAATTTCGAAAATATCTTTGACGGCGCTTTCACACACTTATCTGCATGCCACGCAGTCATCGTTGTCGTTCGCTTAATCACACATATTTCGTTGAATGCTTAGCTTGTATTCTCTTCATCATACCAATTCTAGTTGTATATTATATTTATTTTTCTCCGCAAGAAGCTGCTCTTTTGTTGAAAATTCAGATATCAGACCACTATAACATAAAGCATACAGGCATACTAACTGAATAATCGGAATTATGTTTCTATCTGAAAATATTTCTTTGCATCCAAGGCAACGCTACAATATCCGAACAAATTGTGTTGATCAGAACATTGTAGCATATAGCTGTCATTCAAAACAATAAGTGTGCTAACGAAGTTAATGTTTTATCTTTTTTCTGTTTATTGTTTTATTTTATTTTATTTTATTTTATTTTATTTTATTTTATTTTATTTTATTTTATTTTATTTTATTTTATTTTATTTTATTTTATTTTATTTTATTTTATTTTATTTTATTTATTTATTTAATTTTGTTTTATTTTATTTTATTTTATTTTATTTTATTTTTTTATTTTATTTTATATGATTTTATTTTATTTTATTTTATTTTATTTTATTTTATTTTATTTTATTTTATTTTATTTTATTTTACTTTATTTTATTTTATAAAATTTATTTTATTTATTTAATTTTGTTTTATTTTATTTTATTTTGTTTTATTTTTTTATTTTATTATATATGATTTTATTTTATTTTATTTGCTCAACCCTTATCCACATACTATTTATATCGACATTCAACAGAGCAGAAAGTTGCCCGCATGTGTATGAAAGCAATTGAGAATTTATTGTCTAGAAAGACAACGGGCAACGGGCAACGGGCAACAGGACAGCCAGCAAGTTGGCAAGGCAAGAGCGCACCAAAGCGGCGCCTGTGGAAGCTGCTCCATAAATCGTTCGTCGATAACAAAGTTGCGCACAATAGCAGCTGCGGTAGCTTGGCTTTATTGTTTTTATACTCTAGAATATCAAGTGACGCAGCAACTTACTGCTTCCTGCTCTTTGACTGCAGTTGTGGCTAAGCTATGCGGTGTTAGCTCATCCTTAGTGTTTGCACACAATGTAAACACACACACATACATACATACATCTATGAGTTTTGTTTACAAGTAACGGTTGCATGCGTCGAAAGTATCTTTTGTAAGCAAACGTTTCGGAATTGCATCCCGTTCACATTTTGTTGCGAAAACTCGCTTACTCCGCTCTCGCCAGTTTATCATTTCATCATTTATTGCTGTTCACTGTTACCACAAAATGCACAATTTCATTTTATTTTGCCCTCAGCGGCAGTGCAACGGTAGTGTTCACCTCATTCTTGTTGCATAAGTAATCCGCCGCAAAGCTTTCGCCACAAGGGTATTGTAAATATTTTACCTCCTCAATATATTTATATAAAAGTACAGTTTTCTTGTAGGTTTTCCATGCATCTCTCTTTGTTTGCTGCTTATTCGCTTTGCATATTCCCAATGCTTCATGAGTGACTTGCACTTGTTCTTTTGAATAATGTGCAAGTTTTACTAGTGCGAGAGCAAGAAAGTTGAGCTGATAATGGAAGCAGCTGTGTTTCCTTAGATTATCTATGCACTGTCTTCAAGTGGACTGAGTTCATTATTTATTAATGTGTGCTGTTAAAGTTATCTAATGTATAAAGATTATATTGATACCAATATTTAATATTGGATCAATAGCAACCTATATTCGTGCGGTTTGTCAGGAGACATGCGTTGGACAGCTATTGCCTTGTGCGTCTTTTTTGTATTTGTCATTTACAGTCTGTCAAGTAAGAGCGTGGTCGACTTTACCGACAGTTAATGAAAGATTTCGCTCTAATTCCTTCGCGAGCCGATAGAGTGAAGCTTTGTCTTTAACGCATTGTCAACAAAGGTTCGGTTGTCGTTGATCTTTTGAAAGAGAAACACGTTAAATGCCATGACTGCTACGAAGCTGTGTTCCTTTGCATTGCAAAAATTTCGATGATTTACCAGAAAGTGGTTCGTTAGGAAAGGTAAACAAAAAAGATGAAAAAAGAATAGTGAATCTGTTTTCGCGGATTCCTGCTTCAACACTGCGACAAGACAAGCAAAATTAGTTGCAAAAGGTTTAGATATATCCTACAGAACTATCTGAGCCCTTTTTCATACTCACGATCTGAAATGGCGCAACACCATGAAGAAGAGTCTGTTGACTAAAAAACTTGTGACAAAGCAAAAATGTCATTTTTACTGATGCATGTTCTATATGGACACGTTCTGTCCTCACGCGAGGCTGGTCAACTTCAATCAATATGCTTGTTCAGCGGACCGTAAAACAGGGAATAAAGGTGCATTTTGGGGGATGCTTCTCAAAGCCGGTATTCAGCACTTTGTACCTTTTTACTGACAACCTAAATGCCGACAAATAGATAAAAATCCACAAAAAGGCTTTACCGCTATCTGCCAAACGATGGTTCATCAGAAAAATGAAGATTGGATTCTGCAGGAGGACAACGTTCCTAAACACCGCAGCAAGCTGTGTAATCAGTGGAAAACTCAATCTGGCATCGATACGTTGGACTGACCGTCGCAGTCGACGTGTCATAATTTTTTTTTTTTTATAAATTAACACGACCACGCTCTTACTTGACAGACTGTAAATGAAGTGCAAACAGAATTTTTTTTTACTAAAATACTATGAACTTTGTGCCTGAAAACGTGTTTTTGTAGAGAGTGTTTTTTAATTCTTTATGAAGATTACCTCAGCCGAAAATCATCCTATTTTATTGGAAGTTTGTGGTGAACTTGCTTTAGCTGAGCAAACGTGTCAAAAGTAGTTTCCACGACTGAAAAGTGGTAACTTTGGCTTGGAAGAAAAAGAACATCCTGGTCAGGCAAGAAAGCTTGAGGATGAAGAAAGTGAATGAATACCCTGAATTTGTGACACGACACGAGGCAATAATTTTCCATCATACCAACGTCCAGTTTGACATCACCACCGTCAAAGAAATGCGATGGACGTAACAAGGACTAGTTGGGATTCGTGGTGAGAGAGAGACTCCGTCGCCGAGTCCTGGCATTCACCCCGTTGAATGAACGTCTAGCCACAATCTGCATCAAAGCGAGTTTCTTCAAAAATGTTCAAACCAAAGATGTCTTATATGAGCGCTTGGAGTGCACCTTTGATCGGCCGGTCGGTAAATTCGGCCTCCGTGATGAAACAGCGACTTCATGAGAACCGATATATGGTTATCTGTAGTACTAGATACCAATATAAGAAACCAAGCTACCTGGCTGTCTCCGGATCGAAAAGCCGCCAAACAGATCTCAAATCTATCATGTTGTGGTAGACGGTGACGATGACGATGGAGCGGATGTTCCATTGCCCGACCATGAAAAAGTTCGAATAGCAATCACCCGTCTAAAGAGCAGCAAATCGGCAGGGGTCGTTGGATTACCGACCGACCTATTCAAAAAAGGCGGTATAAAACTGATATGGAGCTTTCATCACCTTTTTTGTAGAATTTGGTTGGCTGAAATTTAGTGCGTTCTACCCAAACCCCAGAAAGGGAAACCCCATCATCAGCGTCAACATCATCAATTTTATTTATAAGAAAATTTCGAACAGGTGGCAACTTTAGCACAATAATAGTTGCGCTAAAAATTCCTATTAAACACTTTCAGCTTAGTAAGCCACTTCAGCTATCATACTTTAACTATATTTTGTTGAAATAGAGAAATCCAATAAGCGAAAATTTTAATTCAACTTTTCATTTTTGGTTTAAAAAACTTTAACTGTGTTTTATTTAGAAATTAAAATTCGTTAAAACTTACTTGAACATTTGCTTCTAACTAAAAAATTCAAAGTGATAACAACACTTAGTTTCTTAAGTAATTTCATGATTGGCGAATTCAAATTTTGAATTTAAGCTCTAATAACTGTGGCATTATTATGTTATATATTTTTCCTCGCCAAAACAATTTTCACCAAGCACTTAAAAATATCATACAAGTGGCAATGTCTCTTGCTTTTAGTCATTTAAATTGCAAGGGTGTTGATACATAGTTGTGTTGCAGCCGACCGTCACAAAGTTATTTCAGCATTTCTACGTTTTCTGCCTTATCATCTTGCATAGTTGTGAACCGGACGGCATAGTGCCACCAGCGGCTTATCCAAAATGACCAATTTCACTTCAGCGAAAATGAATTTTGAGCTCCTTCACTGCAAATGCAATTTCATCTTTTGATTCGCCTTAAGAAAAGTAACTGGATATAAATGAGTTAAACCACGTGAAACCGCAAGCATTGCAATAAAAACACACTGGAGATTACTTCGTAAGAAATGCGCAGCTGGAATTGCTAACATTGCAGAAATGTCGAAAGTGCGCGTGGCGAAATTTGCAGGAAATGCGTATTTAATATGCAGACGTCGCCATACACAACGCACCGCGAATTGCTTGCACAAATACTTTTGCCGCAGAAGTGGAAATATGCCAACAGGAAATTTCAAAGGCGCACACACGCACCCCCGCTTGTAAGTGGAGAGTTGAAATTGTGCAAAAGTGCAAAGCGTTTGGCGCGAACAGCAAGTGATGAAGTCTGGCGGCAATTCTTAGCGCTGCATATTAACGGTAAATGCATAAAAGCGTATGAGCTGGCTTGAAGACGCCGTAAGCGCTCAAACTGCGCAAAAGTGGTAGCGAGAGGGGAGAAGAGGCGCACGAGCCGCGCTAATTTCCAGTTGCAAACGCTGACTTCGCACTTCCACAACTATGCGTTCATTTCTCCGTTGCTGATATACTACTTTCGCAGCCACTTAACGGTGTGGCACCGCTTGTGCTGGCACTGTGGCACTGTGTGCGCACAGTTGCCTCATAACGGTGTGTAATTGCATTTCGCAGTTTTATAATTGCATACCGCTACGTCCGCTCTCGCTACGTAACAGCTTGCGGATTGTGGTTTGTGCGCTCCAGCGCCACTGTGTTGTGGGTTGCTCATACGCCGTGGCAAATGGTATGCTTCGTGGTTGGTTGGCGGTTGCGAGTGTCAGCAGTGCCAATGTCGGAATTGAAATGTAAATTAAAAACTGTAATTACATTGGAAATAAAGTTGCATTTGTGCATGGCGAATTGTAAAATGTGAAAAGCGCTCGCACACGCTCTCCATATACTTGTACACATAGTAAAATGTTTGTTGCTGCGTATTTTCGCGCACTTTCATGAGTCGCTACTTTGACAAGAATTTAATTTTCACTATTGCCAATTTCATACCTGATAAATGTATGTAGTATGCTTACACTTTGTTAATTGAAATAAATAGCGGTATTTAAACCCAGTAGTAAATTTCATGAGCATAGTGAAACAACTAGTTTCGGATGTATTGTCATGTAAATAAACATATTTCGGTTTTTAAACGAAAGTTAAAATAACAAAAATTGCAGGAGGAAGTAAGTAAGCGCTAAATTCGAGTGTAACAGAATCTTTTATGCACTCCGAATTCGCAAACATCTAAGCGAAATAATTGCAGGTCCTTATAGAGAGCTGTAGTGTCGAATTTGTTTTGATGTCTTCAATTAACTTAAAACGGTTTCCCTGGAGCGGTTCTTTGAGTTACAAGAATAGCTAGAAGTCACATTGAGCTAAATGAGGTGATTACGGCAGTAGCTCAATGATGTTTCTTGAGTGGTTGGCCAAAATTTAGCAAAAAAAAATGTTAAAAATTTTGTACAATTCGAGAAACATTTCTGAAGTCGACTGACATAAACAGCGGCTGTAAACAAACTAATTGACATATCGCGCTAATTTTTGACATCCTAATTAAGGGGGTATTCTAGTCTAGAAGCATGAATTTCAGGTAATTTTTAAAGTGTCGTAAAAAAAGGCAATTAATATTTTTACTATCCCTTTTGTTGTTAGTTATTGATTAATTTTTGAAGAGTGCAGAAAAAAATTAAAAACTAAAAAAATAAAAAAATTCAAAAATTATGAGCTGACGAAGTGGGGGTCTCTAAGAATTTCCACGTGACCATGCCCATGATTTCAACCCTCCTAGTTATCAGAAACCAAAAAAAAAAGATTATTAATCTAGCATAATGTCGCAATGGTCGGAACTACGGAAAAGTGGAAAACAATATTTCACAAAATGGCGACTGCCTGAAAAATTTTTTTTTTTATCACTTTTGCTGACTATTTCGAATTTTTAAAAATAATAAAAATAAAAATTTTGTGATGGGGCTAGTTCCAACCATAGACAAGCCTATAAAGAAGACTCTATAAAAAATTTCAAGTAAATCGGTCCGGTAGAACCTGAGAAATCGTGGGCATCGTTCCGAAAAATCAGTTTTGAGAAAAACACGTTTAAAGTTTCACGTTCCGGCCGAACCAGTTTGGATGCCGGGTCAGAAAATTGCCTATATTTCCAAAAATAATTTGAATTTTGAAAAATCCTTTTGTACACATATACTTGAATAGTTAAACTTCGAAAATATAAAAAAATTTCGATTTTTTTTTAATATGTAGACTAGAATATCCCCTTAAGGACAGTTGTACAAGTCTTTCCTATAGGCGGGAGATGAGAGGGCGTATACAGTATATGCAAAGCCAACCAAAATTTGAAATTATTATAAGGCAGGGGGTACTAATTAACCGATGGTTTTAATTTTTGGTATCCCGATATATTTTTGCTAAAGAAAGTTGTTTTTGACTTTCTTTGAGATACTTCACAAATTGATATTTTTTTCCTCTCATTAAAAATTCAGCGTTAGTGCTTCATTTATATATGTACTCTAAATAGTATTTATTTAACAAGTGGTTGTAGTAGTTTCCAAAACAACCCTTAAATGATATATGGGGTAGGCGCGATTAAGATGCGAGTATCGAAGGTAGAGCCAGAAAAAAATATTATTTTGTTTAAAATTTCACACTAGGTGCCTCATTAAACTACTCCAGCCATCTGAATCTAACTTGGTACTTAACACACTCACGAAAATAAACAAAGCCGAATTTTACAAATGTCTCCCTTTTAGACTAAGCGATTTTGTAATCCGTTTGCCTGTTAAGTTTTATATAGGATAGTTGAAGCTTCAATACAGATCATGTAAAACACAATTATCAACACTTCAATGGGTAGAAGTGAAAAAGAAAATATTAATATCGCTGTAGGAAGGAAGTCTTCAGGTCACCATCAGTATTCCCAAGCTTGGTGAAAGCTTCGCGTCTTACAACGCCGGAACTTCAAAAATTTGATAAAAATCAAATGTGTTATGTCTAATAATTTTCTTATTTTGCTTCAGAAATCACTTTCGCCTGCTGAGATCCTGTTGAGAAAGCAGCCAGCGTACGGAGTGGAGTTCTACCTTTTCCTCTGCTTCCACCTGCAGGTGCTGAATGGGAAACTTTCAAAGCTGGGCTGTTCTTTTCCATCCGTGCAATATGACCTAGCCAGCTCAGCCGCTGTCTCTAGAATCACTGAACAGTGCTAATGTCGCCACGTATTTCGTACAGCTCACGTCCGTCCGTCACAAATTTGTTTGCACCCACTGATATGTTTAATGAGGACTGAATGAAAGACTCTCGGATTCTTTTTCCTCAGACAAAGTTAAGACATACAAGTATATTTAGGCTCTAGATTGACTTAAGTGCTTCATAAAATAAGGTGCAATCTTAAGGCAAATTTATTGGTGTCGAAAATGGTAGAATTTGGTTGGAAGGTCGAAGACTTATTTAATTGAGGTAAACTGCACTCACCATACAGTTTCTAAAGTTCAACGAATTCATTATATTCTTAACCATTAACCATTACATTAACTACAAAAGTACAGTAAAAGTCATCAGCATTGGAAATGAATCGGTGTATAAACTGCTAATATCCGCACAAATGCACTTGAAGTTAAAAAGGAACTGAAGGTGGTCCAAAAAAATTTATTTTTTCCGGCTTACAATTTTAATCGGTAAAATCATTAGATGTTTTCAATTATACTTGTGTCGGTAAGCGATTGCATAGGCTTATTACATACTACCTGGCTTTTAGTAGTCAAAGGTTGCATATAAAAAGTAAAACCTATACACTAATATATATTAGTACCTAATTTAATTATAAAATCCGTTAGTTGTTATATATTTGGTGAGTCCTATCGAAACCAAAAAAAAAAATAATTTATATTATTTCTGAGAAATATTTTGTAAAAATTTTCTGCCAGTAAATAATAACAACCCTATTATACATTTCCGCACACACATATCTACAAATAAATATTTATATATCTTTATTCATAGTATGTTTGCATAGTACATAAACTCACCTTGATTAGATTGCAAGGCAATTTGAATTACAACACCCAAAGGACTTTCAATAACACAGCATTGAACACTCGAGTGCCACAACATTCCAACTGATTGCCTACATATGTACACACATACAAACATACATACATTCATGGGCTATAATAACAGAGAATTTGTTAAAATTTTGAAATAAGTATATTTAAGTAACTAATTGCTTGTTGTATTGATTTTCATTACTCTTCGGGAACTACAACATTTAAGTAATTTTTTACATAAACTCGCATAGGTTCTATGTTACATAGAATTGACATATAATGAACTTTCCAAGCAATCAATTGTTGACGAAGATGATTCGTCGATTTAAAATGTTTAAGAGTCCAAAAAATTATATTTTTTACTTGAAGTCAAAATGACTTAAATTCTGAATAACTAAAATATTACATTGAAAATTGCATATGTTTTTTCAAAAATATTAAATATGTAGTATATTATATATATAGTATATTCTGAATATATTATATTATATTCAGAACAGAACCCTGATTTACAATTTGAAACTAAACTTTCAAGTCATGTCAAAACTATTTCTGTTTGCGACCAGCCAGTTCCTATTAATTTAATTGGATTCAGTTTCCACCTAAAGTATGTGCACTCTGCACGCAATGAGATGGTGGAGGTATGTTATGTTCCTTGGTTGAAAAAAACACAATATTTTACGAAAACAACTTAAAATTTGTGGAATAAAGGTTCAATAACATGCCTTTATTTTGCTCCACATCGTATCCGTGAGATCATGTTTTCCTGAAGAGAATAGATTTCTCACAGCTAAAAGTCCCAGATCCATGTTCTTGATCAGCCGTTCATACAAGAAAAATTGGAATGCCTTGTCTTTTGCATGTGAACCTGAAATTTGCGTTTTTGTTTGTTTCTTTTGTATATTCAGTTAAAGGTGTCATGGACGTGATTTTTTGATGACTTTTGCTTAACCTTTATATTAGTAACCAACTTTACCGACGACTTTTAGCAACCGGGTACCGGGGTACCCACGATCTGAGTATTAAATTTAATAAAAAAAATTATTATAAATTTTATTAAAAAAAAATTTGTTTCTAAATTTTTCGAAAAAATTTTTTTCTTCAAATATTAATAGTCGATGACAATGTA
Source organism: Bactrocera correcta (assembly GCA_027475135.1). Classification (NCBI taxonomy): domain Eukaryota; kingdom Metazoa; phylum Arthropoda; class Insecta; order Diptera; family Tephritidae; genus Bactrocera; species Bactrocera correcta. Next base: position 55,267,383 of record CM050325.1, on the reverse strand, counting down.
AAGAAAAAGAAAAAAATAATAAAAAAATAAAATAGAATCCTGATTTAGGGAGAAAGAGTAGAGAAAGAATTGGCGGCTCCGCACCGAGGTATTGGTAGAAACATCTGCATGGATAACTTCTTTACTACTGTACTAGTTGCTAAATATTTGTTGTCGTGGAATACTCGTATTACCATTGTGTGCTCCCTAAAAAGGAATAAACCTTACATCCCTTGTGTTATGGAAGCGAATAATACACGGGAGCAGTTTTCGACTGTCATTCTGATATCGACAATCCATTCAGATATATCAGTTGGTGATGACGCTAAACAAAAACCAGAAATAATAAATTTTTATAATAAACATAAAGCTGGAATTGACACAATGGACCAAATGGTGCGAAGATACACCAGTCAACGACGATCTTCGAGATGGCCAATGGCTCTGTTCTTCAATATGCTAGAGATTTCTTCACTTGCGGCATATAAAATTTATTATGAAAATAATAAAATGATTGTCAAAAAAAAAAGGACAGAACGTCGTCAATTTGTGACGAGCACTCAGTTAATCGTGTACAATGTGTTCAATATCATTAATTATAGAAAAAAGTGTAGTATTTCTTTATTTTTTTTAATAAAATTAGTTGCATGCATTATTAGAAATTATGTACAATTTATTTCCTATGCTTTTCACTGTGGGTACGCGGGTCGCTAATAGGGCGATGGCTAGAGTTTAAGCTTATTTAATATAAAAAATTAATCAATTAAATGAACTGACAAATAGCTTTTTTTAAGTTAAAAAACGACAATTTGAGGGCTTAAAATGAAATATTGAATTCAATATTTCCTACTATTTCCGCTGCCGCTATCAATTCAAAAGATCAACAGAAAAACCTTTACCTGTTTTTGTTGAAGGCTTTTATATAAGTGTTTTTTTTTCCATTTCCCATTTTACGTATATTTTTTCTGGAAGTAATCCTGATTTTATGAAATTGGTACTGTTTTGACTACGGCGTACAATAACATTATTCTTTTCGCAGAACCTAAGAGAATGCTGAATAAAACATACAACTGGCATAATATAATATAGTAGAGACTGAACGAATTTCTAACTTTCTGAACAAGGTTTCAACATGCTCTCCTGTAACAACTTACGAACCGTGCTTTTGCTTTCACATGTAGTTATCTCGGGCAAAAAAAGAGAAAAAAAATAATAATCCACATAAGAGAGACCTTAAAGTTTAACGCAATTCAGATAACGTGTATCAACGATGCGATTTGAACCATGGTATAACAAATGTGTTTGGAACGGCTAAGCTCAACAATAGCAATTTCCCGGTTGACCGGAGACGTGACACCCAAGATTATTCAACCTCGGTTTAGTTAAAGCTCTACAATCGAGAAGAAATAGTGAAGATACTTTCACTTGGCTTCTTTCAGACAGCCTCGAGAATTTGTTCGTCAAAAGTGTTGGGCTGAGCTGATCACTTGAAACTGAAATTATCTTTAAACTTCAGCAATAATCCAAGAGCCTTCATTAGCAACTCGGTATAAGGGAAATGTGAGACGGCTTTTCAAGTTCCTTCTGTGGTCGAGGGAACAACTTGTGCGATGAGAACTGCCGTGTCGCAGTAGAAAGAAAGCAGAACGCCTATTTCGCAATGTTGCGATCGACCACAACACGAGAGGGGTGGGAAGATACCGAGAGTTGAAGAGAGAAGCGAGACGCATATGTAGACGATAAGAAAGGGCTGGCGTTGGCTAGGTCATGTTGTTCGATTGGAAGAGAACACTCCAACTTTGAAAGTTTTCGATTCAGTAACCGCCGGTTGAAGCAGATTAAGACCTCCACTCTGTTGAAAAGATCAGGTAGAGAAAGGCCTGACTGCACTAGGTATCTCGATTTGGCGTCGAAAAAAACGACTGGCGTGCAGTTATTAAATCAGCTATAACTGCGTAGCGAGTGTCTACGCCAGTAAAGAAGAAGAAGAAGATTATTCCAAGAATGCCGTTAAGATATATCTACTTATAATTGCCAATTAGCTTTCTAACTACGTGTTCTTATTAAACACAAACAAGTTAGTAAATAGTTCCATTATAAAATTTCCCATCTGCTACATTAAAATATTTTCTCCTCCTTTCCTCATTCTATTTGAAAGATTTTGATGTAATTTCCTTGTTTTTCTGTTTCTCGCTCCGGTTTTATTTCATTATAAGCTCTTTTGACATTCTCAACAGAGTTTCTTCTGATTTATTTGGCTTTGTCGTGGGTATTTTATTGCAGCCACGCATTTGTTTCTTATTCTCATTTCATTAATCTACTTTTTCATTTTTCTGTTTCCCCGTTTATTTTTTGTGCACTTTTTCATTTCAGCAAATTACCTTCGTCCGTCTGTTAAATGACCGGGTACTACGGCGTGCGCTCGTATAAGTTATATTGGTGCGCCAGAGGACTGCCGAGTGCGCGCACTGAATGATTGCCATATTTAACTGCACATATATATTGTACATATTTATAAGTATATATGCACATTTGTATGTGATTATGCATTTATATGTGTATCAATTCATGCCGCATGACCATCGGCCTGTTTGAGTTGCGTGCACCTTTGTGCTTGCGTGTGGTGTTGCAAAGTGAAAAAGTCAATATTGATGTTGAAATTACAGCACACCGGTGCACCGGTGCTTGTATTGTCTTTCAATCATTTCATTTTGCTCTGCATATTGCATGAACGCATGTGCTTTGGGGCGGGAAGCGAGCCCAGTCATGTATCACTGAATACATTTTATTACCTGTGATTTTAATTTTCTGCCAATTTTCTTTATAACTTGAATTCATATGCACTGACGTTGATGAACTTTGATATTGGGTCGATGAGTTGGCACGTGTCGCCACTTCAACTAGTCTTGTGCGCCCGCTCATGTCAGCTCTATATGGTGGGGTATTATTCTTTAAAGCATTTGTTATAAACTACAACTTCAATATTTAATTTTCACTATTCTAATATTAATTAAACATTTTATCTTCGAACTCATCTAATTGAGTAAAAAAATCAATACTATTTTCGAAAAATATCTAATCATGCTAGAATTTTGGTTACGGCAGAAGTCAGGCTAAAAAGAAGAAGCTCAGTAGAAACGCCATTAAAGCTGTTTTTAGTTTTAAGATATCTCGCTGACATAAAACTCTTTGATCCTTGTGACGGGTTGGTTATCTTGGTGGCAATATGAGATTAAGTTAGATGGCTGATCAGAGATCGCACGTGAACTGTTATATGTAGTTCTTTGTGAGGCCAAAGAAAAGAGGAACTCTGTGTTCGAACTACAAATTAGCAAAACGCTTAGTAGCCAATACATATTTGCACAGGCGTTTAATTTCCATTTTCGCGAGTTCGGTGGGATGTCTGAAAGTATGCGGTTCCAACTGCTTAAGTCTTGGCCACCCAAACGTGGTATAATCAGGAAGAAAGTGTTAAGTTGTTGCCAAATCATCTTCTTCCATACAGCTTCTGCAGATGGCGTCTGGTAGGATTCCCAGCCTTACTGCGTTAACGGGTTAAAAAGTCCAATCTATGGATAAGATAGTCTTACTGAAAGCAAAGAGGTCACTAGATCAATTGCGATCGGTCTTGGGCCAAAAGGCTTTTGCGACAGCGCATGTAGCGATGGTGGCCCAGCGCTGACCAAGCTTCCGCGAAGCCCAGCTATTTAGTATCAGAACGTAAGAGGATACGGGAGCAGCGATCCGATCTCATTTTACTGAAAGCGGTTCTAGGGTGACTTTTCTTGTTAGCCCATCAACTTTACAGTTTCCTGCGATTGAACTGTGGCGTGGCACCCATACCAGTTTTACCACAAAAACTGGTATGATATTGATAGCGAGGTTAGGCATTCTTTGCTCAGCCTTGAACGCACTCTAAATGAGTTCAAGGCTCTGCTAACTGAATGGATGGTCACTTCTCTGAAGGAGGCTGCACTTCTCCACCCGGAAGACTCTGTAATAATCAGAAAGTCTGAAACTGGAGTTGATAGAGAGCCTATCTTAAACTGAACGTATGTAAAACCCAGGTTCCCTCACAAGATTTGGTGACCCTTCTCTTCAAAGTTGAGGTAGTGGTACGTAAAAGAACATCAAAGATTGGGGATGAAAATTGGATCACATATGTAAACGTCAAGCTAAAACGATTATCGATGAACCAAAACAAATGGTGGGCAAGCCAGAATTGAGGGACTGAAAGGTTTCGCTGATTGTTTAGTGCAAGTGGCAGTAAATAAATTACTATAAGCTGATCCTTAGGGTGAAGAACTGTCAACAATCGGACCGATTGAAGGAAGCAATTGCCCAGAAACAATCACGTTTAGTCAGTAGCAGAAAAATTGTGTTCCATCTGTTTAAGCAATTGCGCACTTTACCTTTATCTATAAGCACACTTACCACTTTCACTTCGGTTAAGTAAAACACTTGGGTAAATAATTTTCGCACTTTCTGTGTATTTAATTTCAATTTTTTTTGTTTCTTCTAAGTATGGTTAAGTTTACACAAAGTTTTGGGGTAAAGTTATTACGGAATTTCGGACCGATTTAAAAAGAGTGTGCGGGACTATACTGCTCGAGGCGGCGCGAGGTCACAAAGGCGATGCGTGCGTTTCGTTTGCAGATCGTAACGATACTGATCTCAACTTCTTAGTTGACCCTTCTCCCCAGTGTGGTATATGGTTGCATGTGTGGATGTCCTCTCGCGTGTGTGTGGTGTTAATGTGTGGGTCCTGTGGAATGTAGGTTCTTTGTGTGTGGTCTATTGGTGGTTATGGTGTATTCGTGTAGTGGCATTAGGGGGGGGCGGCTTATCTCATTTAGCCACCATCAGAAACTTACTAGAAGTTTCGTAAGCTTGTTTGGGCGGTTTTTACGCATCCAACATATGTGACCTGGTCTACGAAAAGGGGGCTTAGGTGTCAAAAAATCATTTTTTTTTTTATTTATAATTTTTTTTTTTTTTTTGACACCTAAGCCCCCTTTTCGTAGGCCAGGTCACATATAGATACTTAGTTCTTATCTGGTAACATATGCTTCATGTACTACGTGTCGCTGCCTTAGTATAAGAGGTCTGTAGGGCATTTGAGGTGTCCTAATTACGAATTTAAAAACTATTCCTTGACGTCCAGCAGTTTTTGTTAGTTTAGTAAACGCTTGTTGTTTGACTCCTACATCCTTCGACCTCAACACAAAAACCCTACGAGTTCGGAAATTTTTACTAATTGCAAAGTTAACCAACAGAACGGTACATATTTCATCGAAACAGAATTGGTCTGAGTAAGCTGTCTAATGTACCTTCAACTTAATAAAACATAAAGTTGTTTATTTTTATTAGATATGCTTTGTATTAAACTATAATTTACTTATTTTCTTAGTCCTTTAGCAGTGATGTTGAGTTGCCTGAGTTCTGAGTTTCAGTCTTAAATATATTGAGAATATATACATAGTTTGCAGAAGCTTTAAGTAAAGGGTATTAAATTTAAATATAAATCATACGAGTGTAAATGATATGAATGAATATGAATTTATTTTAGCAGAATTTTGTCATTCGGACGCTTCTGAAAAATATATTTAACTATGACCTGACGACGCATCCATTCTTACGTTTCACTTCTGCAATTGTACATAAAAAAAATTAAAAATGTTTGCGTAAAATAAACATTTTATGTACAATTGAATGGGAATTGCAATGCTAAGCACCGCTCTAACCACTGCCATTGACATGTTGGCGTATTTATGCTTTTGTCAGTTGGTGTATTTAAATGAAGCAGAATATTCCAAGAATATTCCAAACAAGTTTTTGCTGAGAACACGAAATAAGAAATATATAAACTTCAATAAAAACACACAAACATTCTCCAATATACACATCACACACATTCTTCCACATGCACATACACACATACCCAACAGCATAGAATGTAAATTTTTCCACAGCTCCACATTAAACCCAACATCCTTTGCTCAGCCTTCGCTGCTTTGGTCCCATGGCAGTTGATAAATATTTATGGCTTTTTAGAGTTAATGTCGCTGAAATCATCGTTTTGCCATCAGCGGCAATGCAGATATATTGGATTCATGATGCAACTGCTGAGCAATGCCAACAAAGCATTTTTTTACTTTCTTCTCGCAATTTTTTGAATATTTTTGCATTTCACATAAATTCTATGTACTAAGTGTTATGTGCTAGTATTTATTGCGTTGTTGTTGTTGTTTTTCAGTGAGCAAAATATTCAAAAATCACTTTGTATGCTCCAATCTGCAGGCAATAAATTATCATTTATTTCCTTTGTTGTTGTGCCATATATTTGCATGGTTTTTATTGAAATGATTTCGCTGGTGTTGGCTCTTTTATTTGCCAGACTAAAAAATTCATATGCAATTTCTATGTAAATCTAGTTTCGAATTCTGTTTGCACTTCCTGCGCGTCGTGTAACATTTGTGGCGATGACACGACTGACTTTTCTCATTGTATGTATGTGTATGTGTCATGGCCTAACTGCATGTGCAATTGTTGAAATTCATGTTAGCACATACCATAATTTCAGCGAAACTGCATATGAGCCTGAGAGAATATTACTTTTTTTGAACAAATATCTATTAATAGTTTCGGGTTTTTTGTCGACTTTGCGAATTTATTTCATGATTTATTACCTGCAAAGCATTTGTAAGCGTTGAGCTCGTAAATATTTATTACATTTTTAGAAGTGCTCAATTGAATTTTAATTCGATATTAGTTAGTTTTCTGCTAATTGGAAAATGTTGCTTTATTTATATTGAAATTAACACAGTAGTGTGATTGAACTAATTGCACTGTTTTTACATTACTTATTACAAACCTTTTATTGATACAAAAATTGTTTGAATTTTGTGGAAATAGTAAATATTCATATTAAATATAACTCTGAAATTCGAGACAAGTTTTTGTTGATATCTAATGAAAATATAATTACTTAAAATTAAATTCTAAATACTAAAAAAAATTATTAAACAATTTCTTGTTTTTTCACAAAATTTAATTATTAGCTAAAGACCATCCGAGCCTTATGTTAATATTCTAGTGTAGAAATGTAGAGAAATAAATAAGAATCAGTACAGAATATACCCTACATACACAGGGTGTTGGTATTTCGAACTATCGAAAGTTTTAAAGAGATAACTAACCAAATAGCTGGCATATTTCCATATTGGGAGATTTGTTAAAAAATATACAATGCACTTCAAAATTAAAAAACTAACGTGTTTTGCAACACAAAAACTTTACTGGAAAATATTTATTTTAAACTAAGTATTGAACCATCATTACCAACTATGGTGAGCGCTACAAACAAATGTGTCGCCAATATTAGATTTTATTGAGCAACTTAAAACATCTCTGAGCGCAGAACTGGCTTCAAAAGAACGATGCAGCAATTCATACATCATCTATGGCTGCTTCTTTACAAACCCACTTTATTACCTCTTTTTAAACGAACGATAGAGAAACCGAGAAATGCTAAAGGCAACAAATATGTCGAAAGTGTTGAAGTTAAAAATTTTAAATTTCATGAAGTTTTTCGTCATTTTTGTTCTGAAAAAAATAAAAAACTGAAACAAAAATCCTCTATAGAAAATATTGGTTTTACGATTATTACGAAAAGAATTGACAAAATTGCAGGGTCCTAAAAAAATAAATTTTTCACAAAATTTTGTTCAGTTAGGTGAACGTTTGGAGCAGCGTCTACCAGCTCTTGATGACGATGTCAGTTTACGAAATTGTATAAAATTTTGTCAGTGTGTTCAGTAAGGTTTGCCATTTCATCATGTCACGTTTCACTTACGAGGGCTGTCTGATAAATAACCGACCTCAACGTTAAGCTAGCGGCACCTCTGAAAAAAAAGTTTCTACTTCAAATTGTGCATATTATAATAGCTACTCGCCAAAATTTCAGAAATTTATCTTACGCAATTATCTGTTGACAGTCGTTTTTGTGAGTCTATTTCGGCGATTTCCCCAAAATGGAAAAAATTGAATATCGAGCTGTAATTAAATTTTTATTTTTGATAGGCAATACGCCTTCACAAATCAAAGATGAGTTGGACTCTGTGTATGGTGACTCTGCACCATCGTTTACCACCGTAAAATTTTGGGCAGCTGAATTTAAACGTGGTCGCAGGAGCATGGAAGATGATGAACGTCCTGGGCGTCCAAAAACTGTAACCACTAACAATAACATCGCTAAAGTTCATCAATTGGTATTAGTCGACCGCCGGATTAAAGTTAGGGAAATAGCTGAGATTATGAAGATGTCAAAAGAACGTGTTTGTCACATATTGAACCAAGATTTGGGCATGAGAAAGCTGTCCGCGCGTTGGGTGCCGCGTTTGCTTACCCTAGACTACAAACGTGCGCGCATGAACATTTCCAGTGCTCTGTTGGCTCAGTTTAGAGGCAATAAGACCGAGGTTTGGCGCCGATTGATAACTGTAGACGAAACTTGGTTTCATCATTATACGCCTGAAACAAAAATCCAATCTAAACAGTGGATTAAAAAGGGGGAACCGATCCAAAAAAAACCTAAAGCTGTGTATTCGGCTGGGAAAGTGATGGCGAGTGTTTTTTGGGACAGCCATGGAATTATTTTTATCGACTATCTTGAAAAAGGAAAAACTATAACAGGAGCATACTGCGCATCATTACTGGACAAGCTAAAGGAAGAAATTTCGAAAAATCGGCCACATTTGCAAAAAAAAATCTTGTACCACCAAGAACACGCACCATCTCACACCTCAACAGTCGCCATGGCGAAAATCAACGAATTGCGGTTCGAACTGCTTGACCATCCACCTTATTCACCGGATCTAGCACCAAGCGACTTTTTTTTGTTTCCTCAACTTAAAACTGTGCTCGGCGGCCAGAGATTTTCGTCAAATGAGGAGGCAATCTCTTTCGTGAACTCATATTTTGCAGACAAAGACGCCAAGTACTATTTGGAAGGGTTGCAGAGATGGGAGCATCGCTGGGAGAAGTGTGTGGAGTTACAAGGAGACTATGTAGAAAAATAAAAAAAAAAAATTTTGAAAAAGTCGCGTGCATCATGGTTCGGTCGGTTATTTATCAGACAGCCCTCGTACTTTGCTACAGCGCTTGGAAATTGTCCAAAAATATTATGCAATTTCAAGTTCTCGAAAAAATTTATGAAAAAACGGTCATCTTCTCAGATGAGCCCCATTTTTGGCCAAATAGCTGTGCCAACCATCAACATTATCGCCATTGGGGTAACTCAAATCCTTGTATGGTTGAGGAAACCCAAGCACGTTCCAAGAACATGAGGGTTTGCTGTAGATTGTTGTATGGTATTGTTTCAAAATGAGCAAGGAAATGCGATTACCATCAATATCGAGCGTTTTAACACGATGTTGACTGACTTTTTTTCCTGGAATTTTATGAAATCGTCGCGTATGATATTTATTTCCCACAAGACAAAAAGAGCATAGACACAGTGCGTAGAAAATTCAGCGTTTTTTATTTTTTTATTTCAAAAAATAAGTCCCTCAAATTGCAACCAGATCATGCAATTTTAGCCCTCTAGATCAGTAAAGAAGATTTATGCCAATCAACCAGGAGCTCGAATACAAAATTCAGCGCACTGTAGCCGAAATGCTCAATCGGAACATCAAAAATTAGCGTCAATGAGTGGAGACATACAAGGTCAGTCGCAAAAGAAACAGGACTGTTAAAAAAACAACAAAATATTAATATTTTTCAAAATGTATATTTTTGATTCAAAGTATTTTCCTTGAGCTTCGATTTACCGTTTATCCCGGTCATTTAGCATTTCAAATGAGTGTTTAAGGTCATTTTTCGGAATGCTCTTGAGCTGAAATGTCCTGAAACCAGTGTCCTTTCATGGGCAAATGCAGTTTTCCAAATAGGTAAAAATCACAGGGCGCCAGATCAGGTATGTAAGGTGAGTGATTAATGGTTAATATTGAGTTTTTTGTCAAAAAATCAGTGACAAGTATCGATCGATGTCACGGCGCATGATCGTGCAACAGGTGCCAGGACCCTGCCTCACGGTATTGTGGTCGAGCACGACGAATGCGTGACAAAAGACGCTTCATAACACCAAGGTAAAACACAGCATTAATCGTTTGGCCAGGTGGGATGAACTCTCGGTGTGCAATACCCTCGGAACCGTAAAAACAAATCAACATTGTCTTTATTTTTGACTTCTGAAGACGACTTTTTTTGGCCCGACTTCTGATCGTCAGAGAGGTCCTCAGAACCTTCTTGAAATCGCTTAAATCACTCATGCACATTACTACGGGATAGGCACTGATCACCATAAACTTTTTCATCATTTGAAATGTTTCATTAAACGTTTTCCCAAGTTTAAAACAAAATTTAATATTTGCTCTTTGTTCAAAATGCATTTTACGCCCGATGACCAAAAGCTGCTGTCACTTTTTGATCGATAACCTCGATTGTAGTTATCCAAGTGTCTTAAATTTTTACGAAATGTCAACAAGAGATCAAGCTTTTTATTTCATATACCCACCAGGTGGCGCTACCAGAAACAGTTATATTTAAAAAGTTCTGCTTCTTTTGCGACAGACCTTGTATATTGTATGACGCCACTCTCCAAGGGGCGCTAGATTTAAAAAGTCCTTTGTTACTTTAGAACGCTTCTTGTATGAATGTCGGCTTGGTACTCCGTTTGCCACCCACTTGGAGGAAGCGGATAGGCGGTGAGAGGTGTACTTTGAACTTTTAGTATTATTTCTTTTCGATTTATCATACGACCGATTTTGAATTGTTTTTCTTGTATACCAATAAATCGAGATCTTATTCATATGAAGATAATTGCGTGAAATGATGAACTATTAGCTACAAAATTAATCATAAACAAGCTCCAATTAAGGATATAAATAAAAGTGCGTGCGTGTGGTCGATCAAGCCAGATTATCCTTTTCGTTAATAAATATGAAAGTAAGCACTTACACATGCTCAGTAATACATAGTATTTATTTTAACAACACGGAGCATAAAAGGGCTGCGTTAACAAATTGATAGAAAATTACTGAGTGCCATAGGTTAACTAAATATGTATGTATATGTAGATATATCTGTGTATGTTTATATATGGCATGTGTATAACCAAATTGGAAACATCAAATTGATATTGGGCTTTTGTTGCATAAATCCGGGCGGAGAGCTGGTAAACAAACGAATGTAAATGTAATTGTGGAAGGCACACCAACGCATGGACTAAAATTATTTAAAATAACCCGTATACATACACATAACAGAAGCTACAAACTTGCGGGCAGCTTTAGAGCCCGTAAAATCCTGTGAGCATTAGAACACTAGGTAGCTTAAGTGAGATTAAGTCACGTTTCAAATTTTCTAGTCAAATGCATTTATTTGCGCAACAAAATGAATTTGTCCATTAAGTTGAGCCAACAAAAGGCTGCCACAAGCAGCACATAAATACCACTATATGTAGGTATATGTATATATGCACAAAGTAGTCTGCCAATAAACGCAAATATGCGTATGTGTGTGTGATTACATTTCTCTATTATTTCCAATCAAAACTGACAATGTTTTTGCATAAATACTAATGCCGACATGATTTGGCTGCAGCAAAAGCACTTAGTGTGATTCGTACACTTAAATATGTGCAAACCATATAAATACGTATGTATTTGCAGCACATTCACATCACACACACATACACATGTATCAGCAAAGAAAATGGTAATTTAATATCCGAATGAAGGTTACTGGCTACGGCAGACCTAAATGCCTTGGCCTTTTATTGTGCAATTTAGTTGCTAGATAATAAAGCTCCTGTGGCGCTATAATTCCAGTCATTTGTGCTGAAAAGCTTTGTCGAAACTTTGTTTGCTTTGCAAGGCATGGGGAAATCAAGAATAGTTATTAGACGGTATTATGTCATAATTACTACTGAGCGCTCCATTGAAACATTGTGCTTTCCAAAGTGGATAAATTGTAATATAAAGTTCTAAAAGGAAATGTGAAGTGATAACAAGAGAAGCTGCAAAAATGTAAAAAACGAGAATTTATATGGAAATAAAAAAACTGGTTTAGTGAAAAAAAAATATGTTATTATTCATTGAAATGAGTCTAGCCAAGAGGTGGCAGTACTTAAAAATATTGTGCAATTGGCAAAGCGTAATGGTTAAAGATGTCAGTGAAAGTATTTATTGTATAAATAAGAACTTGTACTAATAATAGCCACTTAGCATTCAACTTGAAGCCGTTTAATTTTAGAGCGAACTTCTTATTAGTATAAAAATGTAGATCCTGTGAAAGTTCAGTAACTAAGAAGAAGACATTGGGAAATATATTTCTCGTTATCGTCTAACAGTTAGAAATACTTATGTCATTACCATATACTATTTATATTTATCAGAATAACCGTAATTACCTACTTGTATTAATACGGAACTACTAAATCAGCAAAACCTACTGGCAATACTGTCATTCAAAAAAAAATATGTTTGAATCTAACTGATTATAATTGAAAGTGAATTTAGAAATAAGCTTGAATATTTGTCCAAGGTCTGGACTGTCTGGGTTAAGGTTTAGAATTATTAAAGTATACTTGTAACGGTTTCATCCATATTTTATTTAGATAACACACACACTAACCGTTACATAGAATGTGATTCTTGATTCCGATTTTACTAATTTTTGGCGTGAAACTATATAATATTGAAACTAATTTCAATTAATTTTGCTAAGATATATTACAGTCTTTCAAGTGAGAGCGTGGTCGACTTTACCGACAGTTAATGAAAGATTTCGCTTTAATTCCTTCACGAGCCGATAGAGGGAAGCTTTGTCCTTAATGCATTGTCAACAAAGGTTCAGTTGTCGTTCATCTTTTGAAAGAGAATCACTTTAAATGCCATGAGTGCTAAGTACGCGTCGCGCTCCGAAGCTGTGTACCTTTGCATCCACCCGAAAGGTCCCAAAATGTCGCAATCAGCGGCAGCTAAATATATGATAAAGTGGAAGGCATTTGTACAGAAGTGGATACACCGATATAAAGTGGCTAAAAATGTCGATGATTTACCAGAACGTGGTTCGATAGATGAAAAAAGATGAAAAAAGAATATTGCATCTGTTTTCGCGGAATCTTCTTTAACACTGCGGCAACGACAAGCAAAATTAATGGCAAAAAGTTTAGATATATCCTACGAAACTATCCGAATCCTTCTTCATACTCATGATCTAAAATGGCGCAACACAATGAAGAAGCCTCTATTGACTGAAAAACTTGTGACAAAGCGACTCGATTGGGCGCATGAGAATATTGATAGAGATACATTGGATTGACCGTCGCAGTCGCCCGATGCAAACCCTATTGAAAATGTATGGGCATATATTAAACAGAAGCTTCGTGGAAGACGCACATACACTTTGAAGCCTTTGTCTTACGAAATTCATCGGATCTGGAGATGCTTGACACTAGAATACGTCAAGTTAGTAGAAAGCATGCCTCGGAGATGCCAGGCAATTCGACGCCGGTGGTGACTGGACACATTATTGACCAAATTGCATCATTGTTTGTAATGTGTACAATGTGTATATACATATGAAGGTTTAATAAAATATTTATTTTTATAAATTAACGCGACCACGCCCTTACTTGACAGACTGTATATATTGACCATATTTTTTTTAGAAACCTCTGATAATAGGTGTCTCCATTTTATCCATTTTTGGCACATTTTATTAGAGACCCTAAAGTTCACTCGGGATAGAATTAAACTAAAGTTCAAAAATCTCTATATTAATATAGGTATAGGCTAGGGGAAGCGATGTCATCCATTTTTGTCATAAAAGCACAGGTTTTTATTTCGATAACGTTGTTGACTTGTTGTTTAAAACCCTTGATGGAATTTGGAATTGTGATTTGTAAAAAGCAGTTGTGGTTGTAGTTCGAGTTCTCCCATTTTCGGAATGTTACAAAGGAATATCGGGATAAATTTATTCAACAAATGCAAACAAATTATTCAACAAAATGCTGTTCAAATAAGACCTGTAATATGGAGTTTTACCTTAATGAAGGGAACATTTGGGGCCCTTTCTTATCATTTAGTTTGTAAAACATAATGATTTTGAGGTATTTATTTGGTGAGTTTTGTACGTTAAGTAGTTTTCAGCCTAACCGTTATATTGAGAATGGGTAGGGTCATCAACCGATTTCACCCATTTTCACATAAATTACAGTTTTGTATCCCAATTTCTTACGCTGCAATATAATTTTATAGGCTGGTAGTGGTGCGATTCCGCTTTCCTATAGTATCAATCTTCTTATAGTACCAAAGAAAGCACATGAGACTTTTTCATGTGAGAAATGTGTATAGTTAGTTTAATTTAAGTAATCAAAAAGTCTTCTCCATCTTTGTAAAAACTGGAATTAAACAAATTACTTAGGGAACACTGGTGCGCAAACAAATGTTTTTGGGCGTAAAGGAATAGACAGCACTTCCTATGAAGCGGCGGCGCAATATATGATCACCAAGACTGTAAGAATGGTTCCTAATATGAAGGAATGGATTGGATATGATTATGACGAAAAAGCACCGAGAAATTATAATTAAATTCTCTGGGTAAACGATGTTCAAAAAATATTAATTTGGCTAGGTTAAAATGGATAAAAATATCGAAACAAGAATTTGTTTCAAATTTTGTATTTGTAACCAAATTTCATGTGTGGAATCAATGCGATTGTTGGAAAAAGCTTGCGGTAAATCAGTTTTATCAAAAACACAAGCCCACGAGTGGTACAAAGTCTTCAAAGACGGTTAAAAGATCGTTGAAAAAATTGTCGTTCTGGACAACCTTCGGCCTCTTCAACTAATGAAAATATAAAAAAGTTAAGGTTATGGTGTTTGAAAATCGTCAGTCAAGTGGTAGAGAGATGGCAAAAGAGCTCAACATCTCTCGCGAGTCCGTTCGAATGAGTTTGTTGGATATTTTGTTTATGGAACGCGTTCTTGTTTGACTCGCCCCGATAAAACTGAACTTTTTTTGAAAAATCGATCGTGTGAATTCTGATCCCACATTCATGGTGAGAATCCGTTTTTTTTACGTCAATACCTACTGTCGACAGCATACCTCACGGTGCTTTCTATTGCTAGAAACACGTAGATCAATACAATGCGTTGATCAGCGCCTCAAAGCATAAAGGCATTTTGAGCTTATACCTTGGTTCCATTGGTTCGGGTGGATAGGGACACCCTTAGCCACCTTGGTCGGGTTCGAGACCCATCTAAAAACTCTGCCGTACTTTGGATCCGGCATCCGGCCGCAGTGCAACTCCACATTAGACAAACTGTCCTACCTGCATGTAGGTTTAAACCAGAGCCACCACGAATCTCCACAAAGAGCCAAACCCAATGAGCAGATTAGAGTTACGTCCAGGACTATCTGCTCCCCATGGTACCAGGTTTAAGTCATTGGTCTGACTTTTGTAGCTTTTGCTACTACCAGTTGAGTCCCCATAAATTCAATGACTGGTTGTATTTGTCACTGTTGCATATGTTTCTTCATATTATGTGTTATAATATGAAGCTAAGAATTTGAATTCCAGCTCAATGTTATAGCACTATTCTGACTTAGACCATGCTGACAGATTAAACAAGATCTTTATTGTCAGACACACTTCCTCTTACGACAGCATGCCTTGCCGCGGGTAAAGGGTGATTTTTTAAGAGCTTGATACCTTTTTTTAAAAAAAAAACGCATAAAATTTGCAAAATCTCATCGGTTCTTTATTTGAAACGTTAGATTGGTTCATGACATTTACTTTTTGAAGATAATTTCATTTAAATGTTGACCGCGGCTGCGTCTTAGGTGGTCCATTCGGAAAGTCCAATTTTGGGCAACTTTTTCGAGCATTTCGGCCGGAATAGCCCGAATTTCTTCGGAAATGTTGTCTTCCAAAGCTGGAATAGTTGCTGGCTTATTTCTGTAGACTTTAGACTTGACGTAGCCCCACAAAAAATAGTCTAAAGGCGTTAAATCGCATGATCTTGGTGGCCAACTTACGGGTCCATTTCTTGAGATGAATTGTTGTCCGAAGTTTTCCCTCAAAATGGCAATAGAATCGCGAGCTGTGTGGCATGTAGCGCCATCTTGTTGAAACCACATGTCAACCAAGTTCAGTTCTTCCATTTTTGGCAACAAAAAGTTTGTTAGCATCGAACGATAGCGATCGCCATTCACCGTAACGTTGCGTCCAACAGCATCTTTGAAAAAATACGGTCCAATGATTCCACCAGCGTACAAACCACACCAAACAGTGCATTTTTCGGGATGCATGGGCAGTTCTTGAACGGCTTCTGGTTGCTCTTCACCCCAAATGCGGCAATTTTGCTTATTTACGTAGCCATTCAACCAGAAATGAGCCTCATCGCTGAACAAAATTTGTCGATAAAACACATTTCGAACCGAACACTGATTTTGGTAATAAAATTCAATGATTTGCAAGCGTTGCTCGTTAGTAAGTCTATTCATGATGAAATGTCAAAGCATACTGAGCATCTTTCTCTTTGACACCATGTCTGAAATCCCACGTAATCTGTCAAATACTAATGCATGAAAATCCTAACCTCAAAAAAATCACCCGTTATATTCGTGATCGTGCGAATTCTGATCCTACATTCGTGGAGAGTATTATAACTGCCGATGGGATATAGGTTTATGAGTTTGACATGAAAACTAGTCAACAATCATCAGAATGGAGGAAAACAAACGAGCTGAAACCAAAACACAACGCCAAAGCCGCTCAAAAATCAATATGCTGCTGCCTGGTTTTTTTCGATATTCGTGGTCTGGTGCATCATGAATTTGTTCCGGATGTACAGCCAGTCAATAAAGTTCCATGGTCGTCGAAATCGGTCAGATTTGTGGAAAAAAAATTCATGGACGATAATGCTCCATCATATCGAGCAACAACTGTGACCGAATTTACAGCTTAAAATCCAATGAATACCATCGCATACACCAGACTTGGCTCTGTGTGATTATTTTTTATTTCTCGACTTGAAATTTCCGTTTCGTGGAATTCGTTTTCAGTCGATCGAAGCGATAAAAGAAGATTCGCTGAAGGCGATGAAGGCCATCCCAATAAGTGCTTATTAAAAGTATTTCGCGGACTGGAAAAATCGTTGGCTTTGGTGTAATACATTTTGTGGAGATTATTTTGAAGGCGAAAAAAAAAGATTGTTCAATAATTAAATATTTTGAGTTTTATTTACAATTTCCGTGTACCTTTTTGTCACAATGCATTATAAGTTTGAAAGAAGCCGAAGGCGATTGGCTCTCAATCGACCGTCATTATACTTTTTCCTGTTTAAAAACATATCACTCTTTTGGTAAAAATTTGAAGAAAAAAACTTTCGTTTTAGAATTTACTGAGTTGCGTCTTTCATAAAGCCCGTTGCTTATCTTTAGAAAATCAACACATAAACAACTAACCCATGTGATTGTATTTCCAAAGTCAATCCTTAACAAAAATCACACACAACCCTTGGGCTAATTTCAAATTGTAAACGATTACTTTTGAAATTTTCACATTACTTGAATTGCTTTTCATTGGCGCCAACATAGTGCCACGCATTTATCTGCGTGATATCCTGCCATTTAAAGTGAAAGAACGCCACCTAAGTAATGAAATGACATATTGGCGGTGTAGAAAATTAGTTACTCACTCCGATAAGCCAGCTGTATTTGTGGAGGAAATCATCATTTCAGATAACAGTAATATTAATGGCAAGGAGCGCAAAAAATTAATGGCTGAAAGCCTAAAAGCCAGCAATTTGTAAAAGGTCGCTGCAGCGTGCGAACACATTCACTTAACTCTCGCTCCAACCAATTCAGCATTCACCAAGAAATCAATTCGATTTCTATCGAACGTTTAACGGTAAATGAAGGCAGAAAGGCAAAAACTTATTGTGACTACGCATTTTTAGTTGTGAATACAAGCAAACAAAGCAGCTAAAGCCAGAAGAGACGCGGAAAAAGATGCGTCTACAACGAATATGCGTGAGCGTAAATTGCTTTGCTCGAATGTGTGTGTGCGTTGAGGGTTTTTTGCACGCGCACACCAACACAGCCAAACACATGCTTATACATACATGCACGCTTGCTAAATCTAGCCTTAGTGGCGCTAGTCTCCCATCCCAACATCTCACCGTCTGCTTCGGTTATGATTGCATGCGTCGATCGATGATGGCAACAACTATTGTCAGTGCCATTACCGCAAGCAACCGAGCAACCGGGTAACAATGAGCCGCTGAGTGCTGCACAAAGTGTTGGCGCGATGGAGCAGTTAGTGGTGGTGTTGGTGGTCGTGCACTAATGGTGCCATCAACGGCATAAACGTTTATACGAACTCAAGCGCAGTCATTTGTATGTGTTTGTGCGTATTTAAATACAAGTAAACGAATACATTCTTGGCAAATGACGCAGCAAATTGCTCACACACACACATGTAGACTCGTATGAATGAGCAAATAAGCACATCGAGTTAGGCGAATATTAAAGTGTTTTTTGATTGCGTTAAATTTAGTCGCAGAAAGCCTTTAGGAAAAATATTAACTGTGAAGTTTAAACCATTTTTGTACCGTTAACAGTTTATATTCAGATTTCTACGATTTTTGTGCAATCTAAACGAAACCCTATAAAGTATACCATATATTTGCACACATAAGCGGTTACATGGGTTTTTTTTCGTATAAAAATGAAATATTTTATTATAATATCTCATTGTTACAAACATACACTATCAACAAAGAAATTCCGAAATTTTTGGAAAAAATATTGTGATGCCATTTCCAGTTACCACTCGGAAAAAATATAGCAGGATAACTCCTTACAGGATCATCTAAAGAGAAAAATACGTGTTTCAGTTAAAATCTGCACTAAAACTTGGACGAAGGAAAAAAACACTGAACATGGATTTTTGGCAAAAATTTTTACAAAAAAAAAAGAAAATTTCGCGACTTTTTTTTTCAAAATAGTTGAAATCGAAAAAAAAATTCTTCGTCCAAGTCTTTGAGAATTGTAGCTGAAACATCTGTATGAAATTTCATGACGACTTCTCGAGAAATCTTGCCATCCAACTTTAAAAACACAGTTTAGAGAAAAACATGTTTAAAGACGGCACTTAGCCTAGCTAACCTCAAGCGCACAAGTTGTCAGGGCTGGATCTCCGAAAATTTTACTCGGATCAACTTGAGAATTCAGAACAATATTCTAGAGCTGTTTTAGAATTTAATATGACAATAATAAAAATCGATCTTTTGAAACCCGTAAAACCATGTAACCCCATCAATAATCAGCATAATAAGCTGAGTTTTGATTAAGTCGTGCTCTCCTGTCTATTAGTCTGATTGTATATAAGTGAGATATCGTCCTTTTTCATCAAGAAGCTGCTCATATTGGATCACGACAGTACTCGTATATAGCCTTGGGCGATTCAAAATTTTTTTTTTTTTTTACTAGGAAAAATATTTTTCTAGATACCTCTTAAGAAGCCTTTCCAAATATGAGTTTTTAATTGTAAGAGGAAGGTCCTCCTACATACAGTTTTCTATTTTATCTTATTATCAGTTAGAAAAATTTATATCTCGCTTCCAACTACTTGAAAAAATATCTTGTTCCTTACATTTTGTAGGAAATTGAATGCGCTAAAAAAAGGCCTTCTATGATTTTTTTGTAAACCCAACCGTTTAAAAGATATTAATAGTTAAAGTTTGATTATTTTTGGGAAAATTTTTTATTTCTTATGAATTTTATAACTCAATGAAAAACAAATTGTAACGAATCGAACAAACTACAAGTATAGTATGTAAGTTGTTCCACTAGGCTGAGAGCATTTGCAGAGCAATCACATCTAAACTTGTCCACAGCAGTGTGTACACTAACGTACTCTTCCATTGAAGTCTTGAATTTAAAATAAGTGTGTACTGATTTATTTCTCTTCAAATTTTCAGCAATTTGTTAATCGAGTCAACCATATTAGCAAAATTTGTTTGTAAACCAGAGCTTGGTAACATTGAAAAAATATACAGCAATAATCAGGTGCTCACTTGCTTTCTTGATTCAAATTCAACTTGTTAAGATTTTTGTTGCTTTTAGATGACAACAGAGCAAAATTGCAAAAGATGGTGAGAGCGGAAAATGCGAATCGATCAAAGCTTTTGTTTTTAAACACATTAACAATATTTTCAAGGAATTTTAATAGTCTGCAAATTTTAAATGCACTTTCTGAGAGATTAAGGAGGATTAGAGAGAAAGGAATAAAACAAAATTTTACTTAATTTTTAGGATCACGCTTTCAGATTTACAGATTTTTCAGTTAGCGAACTTCTATTTTACAGCGAATAAACTAATGAACTGTCGTGAGGCCTGTTGAAAGCGCAATAGTGGTCTTAAGAACAAAAAAATTTGTCTCAAAACCAAATCTAAAATATCATTACCTTCAGATATCCCATGGAGCTGGCGACTTTCTTTAGCCCCAAAAAGTACTACCTATAGTAGTACACTTGCGATCTTTGTTCAGCCATTTAACCTAACCTATCTTAACTTAAATACGCGGAATGCCAACCTCTAATATTACCAACTC
Organism: Bactrocera correcta; assembly: GCA_027475135.1. NCBI lineage: Eukaryota > Metazoa > Arthropoda > Insecta > Diptera > Tephritidae > Bactrocera > Bactrocera correcta. The sequence continues at coordinate 55,246,715 of CM050325.1, read as the reverse complement.
AAAAATTTACATATTTACTCCATAGTGATATATGAACATACATGATTTAATATACTATATATACCACAGTCAGATAAAAACACTCCTGTTTTAAAAAATCAGTGGAATGTTAAGCCACATTGTTTTGTTGTTTTTTAGCTTTTTTTTTTTTTGTGGTTAGCTTTGTGTAGAAGCAATGAGAGAGAAGAAAGTGTGGCGATATGAAAAAAAAAAACGATTTAATAGGAGGTCTATAAACATATTCGTGGGTTGTTTTTTTTCAAATTTTGGACGTTTATTTAAAAGAAAGAGATACAGTAATATTTTTCACAGCATTGCGCATCTGAAGATATAACATTTCCCTACATTCCGGTATGCTTCCAAATCAATTGTATTCCACTGATCGTGTTCTGTAACGACCACAACACATAATTTTCTGTTCTCCAAATAGTTTTTAATGGGTTATGAGGCCAATTTTTTTTTTTTTTTGTTTTTGAAAGTGTTACACTGGTACAGCCCCTTAACGCACTGTATTGGGTTAAACCAATGTTGGAAGAAATAATGTGTTTCATTGGACTGTTATACAAGGCATTTGCAGGTGGTTAAGTACGTACAAGATGCAGTCATTGGCGAAAGCCGCCAAAAACGCTTTGCTGTTAGATCAAGCTGTACTTTTCTCAGTAAGCGCTGTCATAACAATATTCTATCGATTCCTACAGACCATTAAAATCTCAGTGTGTATGAGCGCTTGCTCGCCTCAAGCAAGTGGCTATGCAATACTTTGCTAAATTGCTCATCTTAAATGTCTGTTGTTTAATCCACTGCAGCTGCTCAATGGCTTGCTTTCTTAATTCCCCGCTTGCTTGCGACGACACTCATAATGGCCATTGTTATTGTCGGTATCCTTTCACCAATTTTAATGGATTTTTGAATCCATTCAATTTTGTGGCAAGCGCTAGGATACTCCGAACACACAAAGTAGCGCTTGCCAACACTTGCAACAAAGTAGAAATATCCTTGGCACAGGCAAGTGACCGAAATGAGTTGTTATTTATTTTTCACTGAAATTTAATAAGCATTTAACGGTGGCCATAATAAGCCACAATAATGATGATTATAGCAAAAGATAATGCGCAAAGAGCAAAGTGCACGGCGTAAAGCTCATCGACACTTAACGATCTCATTTAAATTTTTTCTCTATTTACACTGGTTTATAAATCGAATGATATTTTTTATATTATGACATAATTTAACAAAGTTAATACGATATTTACGCCTTCGTGCTGTCGGCGCTGACAGCTGAAGACTTGATTTATTGCGTTGTTTTCCTTCGCTTATTTGCTTTGTGCCGCCACCTTGTGCTTTAAGCAGTGCAAGCACTTGCTATCTTCTTACATATCTATGTATGGATGCCCGTAGTTGCCATATTTCTTCTACTTGCCTTTGGAGTTGTTGCACACTCTTCGCTGTCTTGCTGCATTATATATGTACATAAATATCGATTGTGTTCGACTTCAGCATTATGGCGTTTGCCCTGCTTTGCAACGCATACACCCATACACAAACACACACACGCATATCCACCTGCACAGTGTCAGCTTTCACTTCCTTCTGCTTTGTTTGTGTAGCACTTTATCGCTTAAGCGTACGAATATTGTTCGTAATCACTGTCACTGCCACTGTCACTTTGCACTTGGCACTTTGACATTGCCACCGTCACTCACAAGTGCGTACCGGGCACAGAGAGCACAACACACACATACATCGATCATTTATACATGCATATAGATATGCCGAGGTAAGGTTTATGGCTTGTCTCTCCTTAACTTCGCTTTACCGCCTTACCTCCTTCATGCAGCAACAACCAGCAACGTTGTGTGTGCCCCAACGTGTACCGCAAGACCTTGACTGGGCACTTTATGACTGTTGCTCATACTCGCAGTCGCATTAATGCTGTTTACCAATGCAATACTCCACATCTCACACACGTACACATATACCCATACATGCGCATAATATGTGGGTACATAAAATATACCACCATATTAGTGCGGCGCTTTTGTGTGTGCGTGTGGCTGATCTGGTTGTTTGTGGATGTGTCAATTATTGCCTGACGGTCGACACACAATAATAATGACATGGAGGTGGATAGTAAATATGAGCACTTGTATTTATTATGGAAATTAAATTCACATAAAAGCAGCTAAGGACGAGCTGCAACTGACAGTCGGCTTGGAAATAATCAGCGATTGGCAGAAAGGGCACAAATATGTATATTATAAGTGCATGTGTGAGAGTATATGTAATAGGGCGGAAATTAATTTGCATAGCAAGAGGAGAGTATCAAGTAAAAGTCTAAAGGTTCAATAAAGGTCTAATTAGAGTTTTAAATTTACAAACGATTTTTCTCAAAATTTGTTGATACACCCTGTCAAGAAAGTATCGGGAATTCTTTATTTCTCCCTCTCATCTTCCGCTTATATAGAAGGCAAGTAAATTTATTTTCTGGGTTGGTACAACTGTCCTTAATTATGATGCCAAAAATTAGCGCGATCTGTCAACCAGTGTGTTTACAGCGGCTGTAATTATATGTATTTTGACATGAAATACGACTCAGGGCAAAAGTCAATCATTTCAGCATACATTACCTTACAACTATGAAATATTAATGCAAGTGGTAACCTACTCTAATCTGCTTCATAGAAAACAGGAAATAAATATAATACAAAGAAATTAACAGAAATTTAGAAAACGACTTAAGCGGCAAGCTTTCTGTGAAAATACTTTCCTATATACAAAAAATTTTTACGCTGGACCAATTCAATTCAAATTGACTGAGATAACTCAACCCAAAAACAAACCATTACACTTAAGGGGGTATTCTACTCTAGAAATTTGAAAAAATCGAAAAAATTTTTTTTTTCATAATTCGATAGTTTTGATATTCGAAAATATCACCCTAAAAAGATTTTTCAAAACTCAAATTATTTTCAAAGTTATAGTCATTTTAGTGACTACCAGCATCGTGTCTAAATTTTTGTTTTTAAAATTAAAAAAAATTCAGGAATTTCAAAAAAAAGTATAAAAAATGATTTGTATTTTCAGGCAGTCGCCATTTTTTCAAAAAAATGTTTGTGTTTTTTTTCGTGTTCCCTGAGGTAGGGACTATAACAGCATCCTTACTGATTAAATATTTTTTTTTATTTTTTTTTTCAGATCAATGTCTCCAGGATGCGCCATTTTTTAACACCTGTCTCTCCCCCCTTTAATTATTTTAATTTTTAATATTTTCATGTAAAATTTTTTTTTCTGTATTCTTAAGATATCAAGGAAAACACCATAAAAAAATGGATGGTAAAAAAATTTTTTGGTTTTTTTTAAATAAAATTCAAAAAACTGCCCAAAATTTGATTTATAGACTTGAATACCCCCTTAAATATTTCTTTTTTGGAAAAGAAAGATAAATAAACAAAAATGAAAGGAATTATAAATAGTGTACGGGCGATTTGAGGTCCAAAAAAAAAAATTTAAACCCGGCCATTGCGACGCAATTTCTGGTGACCCCTCGGAAAAATGATAAACTCGCATTGGCAGGATACTCTTTTTAGGATCACCTAAAGTTAAAAAATACGTGTTTTAAATAAAACCTTAATTTTGAACTTGGACGAGGGAAAACAAATGAAAATTGGATTTTTGGCAGACATTTTAAAAAAAAAAAGAAAATTTCAGTGAAAATTTTGTGACATTTTTTTTCAAATAGTTGTAATCGAAAAAAAAAATGTTTCGTTCAAGTATTTAAGAATTGTTTATCAAAGACTTTCATGGAGATCGTACTTGGTCGAATAGCGCTCGTAAGCCAAAACAAATTGAGTATGAGTAACATGAAAAATATATATCAAACTTTGCGATAAAGTTGTGAGTTGCCCGATTGTAACAACGGAGTTGTTAAGTTCCGAAATATAAAGCCAAGCGAAGTAACACTTAGTACAGAATAAATCTTAATTTGAGCAACGGCATAAAAATCGAATCAATGACTGGCACTGAGAAGCTCACTCAATTCTTCTTCAATACAATTTAAAATTATACAAGAAAGACATTCGTTCTCTAACTCCAATAAGCATTAGAATACGTCTGAAACGACTATTTCTTCACTTACTCTGACTAATTTTTTGTTATCCGTCATATACATCTCTCTTATAAAAAATAAAACACTTAACTACTTTGCAAAATGATCATGAATAAAAACGAGTAAAATCTATAAAACCTTTTACTTTTATGTAGATACATACAAGAACAAATCTACATTCTTAAAAACGTAAAACAAACTTCCTTGGTTAATGTTCTACAATAAATATGAAATTAATTTCCCTGAAACAAATTGCGGTCTTCGTCAAATACTTGAAGCAGCTATAAATCCATTGATGCCTTATTTATGCCAATTTGATGGGACTATAGCAAATAGTATATTATTTTCTTATTATTTGCTAAGTACTAATTCCTCTATACTACAAGTATATAACTATGCATTTTTATTGACATCGTAAAACGCGGTAGTTTGTGGTCTCTGCTGAGTGCTCGTAGTGCTGATTGCGATTTTGTGGCTGTTGTAAATAAAGTGCTAACCTTAGTCAGTATAGTCTATATTTCAGCTGGTGTGGGTATACATACATATGTAAGTTTCAACTAGCGGTGCATAAAACACACTTAACACACTAATTCACCAATTTCCGTACGTGGTACCTCGCTTCGTTCTAACTCCAACACGTTTCTGAAAGTTGTTTAACAACAAGGGGTATAATTTACTGAATTTTTTTTCTAATTGTTCTGCGTAAATTTCGAGCATATTTCTTCTAAAAATATTCTTTTTTCCATTCTTTGATTATAACGAGGTATGCACAGCACCACTCAGCCACTCAGTCAAACATCCATTAGAAGTGGATATAAAGCCTTGACTTACCGTTGAAACTACCTTTAATGCTATATTATCACATCGTAAGCCAAATTGTTGTAAAAAAGGAACCCTACGTTACGTTCTAAATCTATATCAAATTATACAAATATATTTCCAGAATTTAGTTCGGAAAATCAACGTATGTGGAGATTTTCGTGGGCATGACCATCTCAATGATATATTCATATTACGCCATCCACTTAACTATATTAATATAGTGACCAAATTTTTCTTTTACGAGATTTATATTTGCCGCCATTTATGTAGTAAAAATTAGAACACTACAGCAGCTGACACGTTAAGCTTAGTACAGATAGGCCGCTACACGATAGAACAATGTGTCTTCGTTATTGAAAAATATTTCAAAAATAATGAAAGTTTAGTGGCCGAAGTTCGAAAATTTCATACAAAATACAGTCGAAATAGTGTTTTAACTTCGTCAACGGTGGATATGTTTAAATATGGCGCTAATTTTTGGACACCTGACCTTTATTGCGACGATTAACGAAATCCTGTGCTAACCAATCCCACATTCCATATAATGGTTTATATAAGTGATACCATTTATAGAACATTTTGTAACCTCTGTTAAAATTATTTAATTTGCTTGATTATAAAGAGATTATATACGTTATCAACTTTTTACGTTATCTCAATTAGCATGTTATTTATAGTGAAAGCGAATCAGATGTTTTACTTCAATCTTGTCTGGTTGTTATCAACTTACCGGACTTCTGAAAATGTATTAAATAGCTGCCTCCAAATTTGAAAAAAAATCTTACACTACTGTAAGCAACAAGTAGTAAAATGAGAAAAATTATTCAACAAAAAAGTCTTATTAAATTTTGTGAGCGGAATCAAATATCTGGTGGCCATATGTTCAGAATATTGTTAAAGGCTTTGATGATTATTGTTTGTTACGAGCAAGTGTTTTTTGTTGGTATAAATTATTCAAAGAGTTTAATATCATCTGTTGATCAACACGTCAATAAAATAAAGGAAGTGGACAAAGATCTTACTGGTATCGTTCGGGGTTTCGGAAGAATTAGTGAAAACTATTTTGAAATATTATTTGGGCCTAAGAAAAGTGAAAGCACTATCAGTAACAAACGATCACTCGGCCGAATATCGTGGCAAAGATGAGTTGAAGCCGAACAAACCACGTCAAAGCAGATTAAAAATCAAGTTTATGTTGACAGTTTTCATCGCTTATCGGGATGTGTTGCACTGCGAATTCATTCTGACAGGAATTACTTTGAAGGAAATGACATAAATTTTGAAGACAAAATAAATAATTTTAAAATTATGAACAAAGTCGTATTATTTTTTGTTGAAAGTAGTATAGCCTTAAGGTGTTCACCAAACTTTCAGACTTAAATTTTAAAAATATATTTGCCGATGGATTATATAAATCTTCTTTCTTTTTATTTCAATAATCTATTCTAACGCATTTCATTCCTCTGTTGTGTTTACGAAATTATGTATAAATTATAAATTTGTTAACACATTGACGGACAGTAGGAACAAGTAAAGTTCGAAAATTGACACTATGTAATTACCTGTTTAAAAAAATTGTTGTTGGATTTCAAACAAAAATGACAATATACACATTTACAATTCTCAATGCTATGTTTTCGAATCTTATACTTTATGAGACTTGTGAAAACCCTTATTTTACAGTTAATAAATATAAAATTTCCTAAAGCTAACTGAAAGCTTCTCTATTGATTATATTCACATATTAAAAAAAAATAAAACGGTAGAAATAGGCACGGCAAATAAGTTTTTTTTTCAAAGGAGACGTTTCTTATATGCAGCGCGGAATAAAGTTGGATATAACGGGTGGGCCATCTAACGTTTTAAATTTGAATTATCTATATTTCGACATTGGAAACGTCAAATACCATTCGGAAAGTGACAGATATTCAGTAAAAAGTCTAAAATTTACGAAATGGGTTGCTATTTAGTAGAATAAAACTGGGAAATATTGAAAAAAACCGAGGATGGTCAATTTTACCGAAAAATCATCTTTTCCACATCGATGGTTACGTTAACAAGCAGAATTGTCGCATTTGGGGCACAGAAAACTCGCACGTAATCGTCGAGAAGCCAATGCACCCAGCACGATTCACTATATGGTGCAGATTTTGGTCTGGTGAAATTATCGGCCCATTTTTCTTCGAAAATGAGGAAGGAACCGCCGTAACCATCAATGAGCTATATCGCGCAATGTTAACCGAATTTTTCTTCAAGAAAATTGAACAGGAAGACTTGGACAACATTTGGTTCCAGCAGGACGGCGCTACGTGCCATACTGCAAACGCCACACTCAATCTTTTACGTCCTAACTTCGAAAATCGCATAATCAGCAAAAGAGGTGATGTGAATTAGCCTCCCAGAAGCTGCGATTTAACTCCGTTGGACTATTTTCTATGGGGAGCAGTTAGAAATAAATGTTACGCCAACCATCCAGAAACAATTCAAGATCTAAAGTACGAGATTCAAGCTGCTATAGCTGCCATAAGGCATGAAACCATCGAGAAAGTACTCCAAAATTTGGTGGATCGGATAAGCTACTGCAAACTCAGCCGTGGTGGTCATTTGTCTGAAATTGTTTTCCACAAATAAATTTCATAGAACGACCTTTTGAATAAATGTTAGACCTTTGAAAAATATCAAGCCGTTTTTTTTTTATTGACTTTTTAAATTTAAAATTTTATATTGTCCACGCTTTAGTAAATAACAGTAGCCTTCAAATCAAAAAATAAGCTTTATTTTGAATAGTTGAGAATTTTTGAGAAATAAAGAGACGGTAAAAAATCGAAATACAATTCAAAAAAGCTCTTGTCCACACGTCGCACAGTGGCATTTCGGCGGAAAAAATAGAATTTTTCCACTTTCCAATTTCAAAACTTTAATGATTTTGTTTTGTAAAGAAATATTTGGATAAGAAAAATTCAACAAGGTTTTTTATAAAAAGTGAAATTTTATAGTTATAAAAACTAACAGAAGTCGACGGAAAGTTATTCAATAAAATCAGATTAAAATTATTGTCCAAATCAAGAATTTTTTTTTGTGTGTAAGTTTATAGCTATGGATTTTCTTTTATCTTTTAGTGAAAAGATATCTACTTGTTTATAAAAAAAAAAAAATTATTGAAATTGGCAAAGTAAGCTAATTTTTATAATTTTTCAAAAATTATACTAAAAAAGTATCAACTTTTAATTTTTTGATGGAAAAAAACTTTATGTGCTTTGCCTTGCTTAGCCCTCTTACTACAAAAAAATTAAAGTTCCGAGTTTGTACTTTCAACTAAAAAAAAAAATAACCGCCAATTACCGTCTCTTTTAGTAAATTGTGACCGAATTTCCACAAATAATGATGTCTTCAACAGACTTCTTATAACTTCGGATCCTTACATAAGTAGCTTAAGGCGCCATTCGATCAAAATTTCCTTAGAACTAGATCCCATTATTTAAGATATGGTGCTTGCATAATATTACAAATAAAAACTAACAGAATTTTTTGCCTGTTACATATTCAATTAAAACATAGCATATTATATTGGATTTTTATCAAGGTAAAGGTATAAATAACGTCACTTTGCGTTTAAGTTTAATTTTTTTTTTATTTTCAGGAGAACTCAATTAAGAAGTGTCCCGAATTTCAAGTCCCTAGGTCCAAAAATAAAAATTTTGGCAATTGCAGTTATATGGGAGGTGGGTGCGGCAGAGGGCGGTTTTCCAAGATTTTTTCAAAATTTCTTAATTTAGTCCAGAGAAGTGTTTCATTGTTGTACGACCACTCCTTCTATTTTTTTCCAAGAAATGTATGGAGCGGTGCCACTATGCGTCGGGATTTTTTTTGTTTTTTTTAAGTTTCTTGTTTTCAGTATCGAAAATTTATATATAAAAATATATTAGTCGCAAAACTAAAAATAAATACTAATTTTAGAAGACAATTGGCTTGCAACGACATGTTAGCAATGATCTGAAATGTAAATTTCTGGTTATTTCTTGCAACCCGAGCTCTCTAGGTCAAGCAACTGTTCCTAGTATGACGCCAGTAATATTTTGACGCGTCAATAAATAATATTAATAAAGAATATTTCAACACTAATACAGTGTCTATGTGGAAAACTATAAGTATTATTCAAAAATCTACATAATATATTACTTGGCTGAAGCTTAACATTGCAAAACACTGAACAAAAAAAAGGAAACAAAAAGCTTATTGTTATTTTAGTTCGTTAAGCAATTATTCTCTGCTGGAACCGGTTTACCGTTATTACTCATGCTGAAAACATACACACATTAACAAAGGATAAACTTTTTGAGCTCGAAAGTTGTAATTTCTTAATAAAGAGATTTACTTCAATAGCAGACAAAACAAAAAAGGCAGCCATCTTTTGGTGCGACCTCACCGATAAACAAGAGCTGATGCACTGAGTTCGTCATTAGAAGCCCGCCTTTTGCATTATTTCAATTTCATTGTATATACATATATATATTTTTTGTAATCATAAAAAACTGGTAAACTGCAAAGTTTGAAAAATTAATTAAGACAAACCAGCAAAAGAAGGATAAATGCAAAAGGTGTTTTAAGCAGCAGCACAACACAAGAACAACAAAGGCACGCGGCTAAACAATAAAGGTCAAACAACTCCGCAGGGCATCCGAAGCCCAACAGTGCGTAAAAGATCGCATACAGAAACTTTATAAATATGTAAGACCAAAAGTGAAAACAATAAACAAGAGCGCGAGGCAAAAGGGTACAAAGCTGGAAAATATTAAAGAAACTTGCGCTTTCGCCGCGAGCGTGATCCAATTAAAATATTACATAATCCCAAGAAAATATGCGCGTCTTTGGTATACTAAATCAGAGCTCATTTTCAGGGCTCAGCTAACACGATCTTATTTATTATTTCATTTTTGTTCAACTGTTGCATGAAACATAATGACCACTGCCTCTTTGCGTTTGGGGTGAATTTTCCTTTTGATGAGGCTGCAACTCATTGCTTTTTCGCCGCATAAATACTTATATACGAGGGTGGTCCAATAAGCACTGAGCGCTTAAAAGAAAATAAAATTTTTTGGACCCTGCTCTTTGGACTTCTTCTTAATTGGCATTGGCACCGCTTACGCGATTATAGCCGAGTCAACAACAGCGCGCCAGTCGTTTCTTCTTTTCGCTACGTGGCGAATCCCAAGCGAAGCTAGGTCCTTCCAACGGAGTGGAGGTCTTCCTCTTCCTCTGCTTTCCCCGGCGGGTACTGCGTCCAATACTTTCAGAGCTGGAGTGTTTACTTCCATTCGGACAACATGACCTAGCCAGCGTAGCCGCTGTCTTTTAATTCGCTGATTTATATCAATGTCGTCGTACATCTCACACAGCTCATCGTTCCATCGAATGCGATATTCGCCGTGGCCAACGCGCAAAGGACCATAAATCTTTCGCAGAACCTTTCTCTCGAAAACTCTTAAGGTCTACTCATCGGTTGTTGTCATCGTCCAAGCCTCTGCCCCGTATAGCAGGACGGGAATTATGAGCGACTTATAGAGCTTGGTTTTTGGTCGTCATCAAAAGGACCCCCCTCTCATCCGAGGCTGTTGTTTATTTTTCATTGGGGGTGTTTTTTACGTGGCCGGTCCCAAACCCAGCGCACAACCTTATGCAGGGGACTTCGGACTTCTTCGAACTTCTAGAAAATGTTTTTATCAAATGGGTTTAAGAATTTGGAGACTTCCTGGGTCAAGTGTTTCCAGTTGAACGAGCAAGCCACCATATTTTCCAAATATGTACTTTAACCTATCTCAAAAGAAAAGTTTTCTGGAAGTCTGAGAAGCAGGTTTCTGTAGCCGTGGTAACCTCATTCGACTAAAATTTCTACCCAGCGAATTCCTTTTCATGGTTGGAAACAACTACAATTCTCGTGGGGCCAAATTGTGCAAATACGTGGTCGTGGTGTCGGTTCACTTTTTGTTTCGCTAAGTTAAGTCGTTTTCTCTGAACACGAAATGACACTTCGGCAGAACCATGTAACCGTTTTACCCGTCTCCAGGAAGTCGATGTCGATTTTTACCGAAAGGTCAGGCCAAGCATTTTCTGGAACAGTTTCGCAGGGTGAAGTTCAACTGTTCCATGGGCTTTGACCTTGGTCTTTGACACTCTTATATTTTACTACGATTCCCCTTCCGAAACCAAGGGCTGATTAACCGACTGAGATTGCTTCTAATCTATTATTCTAAAATATGCAGTCCTGTACGTTCTTCAAGACGAGCTTACAACAACCGAGTCCAAAATTTCGACAATAGCCATCTGCTAGAATGCGATATTTGAGACTCAACTTTTATCAGACCGCCCTCGTACTTCTGTGTATATATCTCTGCCTTGGCTAAATGGGACTTTCGCATGTTCGCATTAAATAATAGGAATACAAAGCAGCGGAAAAAGGTAACAATGCCCGCAGCAGCAGCAGCAATGCATTAAGCAAATTTTTATGTAATTCGCAAATGTCGCATTAGGCGCCTTTAATTGTCAAACCAAAGCGACCGTACGGATAATCGCTTTTGCGGCAGCACGCACACGCAACCGCATGTCCGCACATCCCCACCCAGCCGCCTAGAGTGGGCGTTCGTTGGTGCACACCTTACGCGCGCACGCTGCCACACTGCCCATTCAGTTATTCATTCATTAATTTTCCCGCCATTTTTAACGTTTCCTATTTTTAAATGTGTGTGTGTGCGGTTCGTTTGTTTTGCGGCCGGCCCACATCACGCGTTGAAATGCCTGTATTTGCTGCACTGAATGAAACCATGCGGTGAGTGGTCATTTTCTATTTTGTTTTTGTTGTTTTGCTTTTGTGGATTTTTCGCAATCAGCAGCAAAATTGTGCAAGTCAAGCCTCTATTTCAATTTCGATTTTTCGTGTGGTTTTTCGTTTTTTCGGTTTCGGTTAACAAATCACAAAATCATTCATCAACTAATTCGGTGTTTTTGCGCTCGTTTAGATAATCTTTTTCACTTGAATGGAACTTAAAAATCAAATGTTTGTTGAAGTGTACAATTTACGGTTGAAAGAGTTTCCACGCTGACACAAAACTAATTATAAATTCGGCTTATTTCAATTTGTATATTTTGACAAAGTGATTGAGGTGGAAAAGTGTTGATTTGTTTTATATACCTTCAACCATAACAACTGGAAAAGTTTGATCACAATTTCAGTTTAACCCCTTTTCTGTTAAGAAGTATCCCATACTTTTAGTTTCTTAGCAGTGCTTAGATTTTAATTGTCCAGGAATAAAATTAATTGTAATCTGCGCATGTCGACTTAATTAATAGATTTCGATAAAAAAATTTGTTGTACTAGATCTCCTATTTTAACAAATTTAATTACTGTTTCCCCTTGCTTCTCAGTGCCCTTGTCTTTACTATTGCCTCATAACTGGCATCAATACCGACTTTATTTAATAAAGAGTGTAAAAGTGAGTCAAGTGATGACAGTCATTGACCTAAGCAACTTTTCGTTTTCACTATCACATCTCTTCCTTGCTTAGATACAACATTAGGTTCGGCCAAAAATAACTGTAAAAAGCATTTTAATACAACGGACAAATCCATACATATTGAAAATTATAACTTCGCCGAATACTTCCTTAGGCTGATTGAGGTTTAGACGACCTTTGCTATAAAAACCAAACCAATTGTTCACCAGTCAGTAGAGACATATTCATCCGAAGCTGGCGTTTTTTTCATTGGGGGCGTTTTTACGTGGCGGGTCCCAAACCCAGCGCACAACTTTGATGAGGGATTGTTCGTCTTCTCATTTCAGTTCGCTTTCAAATTGATGTTCTTTGGCTGACCAAAGGATAGTTGGTCTAAAGCCGGAAATCGTGAGCTGCTTGATCCACATGTAAAAGAATCGTTTCTGTCCACTTCCAAGTGAATAGCGCTTCAAGAACTTTCCTCAGTTGTGCGCGTTAGCTTCTTCACATGGCTCCATTCTCCAGGACCTCTTCGCGCTGTTCGATACTAAAAAGGTTTAAGACAAGGCGACTTACTATCATGCGACTTCTTCAACCCACTGCTGGAGAAAATAGTTCGAGCTGCAGAACTTAATCGAGTAGGTACAATCTTCTATAAGAGTGTACAACTGCTAGCGTACGCCGATGATATTGATATGATTGGCTTCAACATCCGCACCGTTAGTAATGCTTTCTCCAGACTAGACAAGGAGGAGAAGCAAATGGATTTGGTAGTGAACGAGGGTAAGACGAAATATCTACTGTCATCAAAGAAACAGTCGTCGCTATCGTGACTTGGCTCTCATGTCACTGTTGACATAACTTCGAAGTCTTAGGTAGTTTAGTCTATCCTGGAACCAGTATTAACACCATCAACAGCGCCAGCTTCGAAATCCAGCACAGAATAACTCTTGGCAACAGGTTCTTCGGACTGAGTAGGCAATTGAGAAGTAAAGTCCTATATCGATGAGAAAAGACCAAACTCAATAAGCCTCCATTATTCCCATCCTCCTATTTGGTGCGGGGGCATGAAAATAATGCCTTCTTTTGATGTGTCGCCATCAGAAGTGTTCGTGAGAAAAGTTTTGCAGAAGAATTATGACTTCTGCTATAACCGGGTAAGAGGTATTTTGATAACACTGGTCTACAACAAAATTGCCTTCTACATGAAAATATACTATATTGATTGTATTTCACTCGTTGAACATAAATATACAAGTTAAAATTCATAATTAGCTCTTATTGTGCATTTAAGCCTTATAAATAAAATAGAGGGTAGCGCGACAGATTAGTCACATTAATGATGATAACTCAAGATATTTAGTGATTACCCTCGGAAATTTTGTTATTTCACATTTGTTTGTTGTGTTTAACGTTGACTGTGTTTTGTTCAACATTTAAAACGTGAAATTGTTACCGTTTTTTTTTTGTCATTTTTAGTGAAAAATCAACAGTGCAGACAATTTTTGCTACATTTGTGGTAAGGTGACCCTTACTAACCAAAGATGCTCAATAACATAACGTTTAGAAACTGCTTACTTCCATTATTTTGGAATTAAAATTAAAAACCAAGACAAATCGTGGGTACCACATTTTAGTTGCACAACTTGCTCCACAAATTTGATTAAGTAGCTAAACAAAAAGAAACATTCATTGCCTTTTGGTGTACCAATGATGTGGAGAGAACCTACCAATCATGCGAATGACTGTTACTTTTGCTTGACTCCACCCATTCAGCACGGTATATCACGAAAAAAGAAACGAAGCGTAGTATACCCTGACGTAGCCTCTGTATCGGGGCCTGTACTACATGGAGTCGATTTAACTGTTCCTCGACCTCCCGAAGAATACCAGCAAGATTCTGAAGAAGCGATTAATTAAATGGAAGTTGACTACAATGAGCCTACAACATCACAATCGCCACAGTTTGTGGGTGACAATGTTTTTTGTGACTAACCTCATAGAATTTCGCAAGATGAACTCAGCGACCTTATACGAGATTTAAATTTGCCAAAAGATAAAGCGGAATTACTAGGATCGAGACTTAAGCAATGCAATTTGCTTCAACCGAATGTCAAAATCAATTTATACAGATATCGTCAGAAGAACTTGATGCCCTATTTCAAATCCAAAAACCAGCTTGCATTCTGTAATAACGTAAATGGCTTGATGAACGCTTTGAACATTGAATACCATCCACAGGAATGGCGGCTGTTCATAGACTCCTCAAAATTAAGTTTAAAAGCTGTTTTTCTCCATAATGGTAACACACAACCATCGATTCCGTTACGCCACGCTGTGCATACTAAAGAAACATACGAAAATATGAAATTAATTTTAGATGCTATATCATACTCAGAGCACGAATGGCAGATTTGTGGTGATCTAAAAGTCAGAGCAATGGTGTTGGGTTTACAAATGGGCTATACCAAGTACTGTTGTTTTTTGTGCGAGTGGGATAGCTGGGCTAGATCTTTACATTACATAAAAAAAGATTGGAATGCTAGAGTAAGTCTGAATCTTGGAGAAAAGAACGTCCAGCACCTTCCTCTAGTTAATTCCCAAAAAATTCTTCTACCACCTTTACATATCAAATTGGGACTAATGAAAAACTTTGTGAAGGCTCTCAACAAGGATGGACCAGCATTCAAATACCTGCGAAGTAAATTTCCACGTATAAGCGACGCCAAAATTAAAGAGGGAATCTTTATCGGACCTCAAATAAGAGAGATTTTAAAGGACCAAAACTTTGTTCATGGTTTGGGCAATAAGAGAAATGAAAATTATGTTGAACTTGTGAACAATCTCCTTTAAAAGTATCAACAGTTGGGTTGCAATATGTCCCTAAAAATGCATTTTCTTCACTCTCATCTTGATTTTTTCCCTTCTAACTGCGGTGGTGTAAGTGACGAACATGGTGAACGATTCCACCAAGATATCTCGACAATGGAAAAGAGATACCAGGGCCGATGGGATGCGTCAATGTTAGCGGACTACTGCTGGAATTTGAAAAGAGATACCCCTAACAGTAATTACAAAAGACAAACGAAAAAGAAGAGAAAATCTTAATCGAATACGTTATTTTTTTTTTTAAATTGTAATATTTCAAATTTTATATAAGTAAAAGGCACAAAAAAATAATAGTAAATAATTATTATAGTTTTTTTATAAAATATTTTGTACTTTAACGTGTTACTAAAAGCCAAATTTTGTATATTTGGTTTATTTCCAAAATAAGAGCTAATTCAAAAAACATATTCTAGTTTTCCTATTCAGTAACCTCAAAGCAATATAAAAATAAAGTATTCAATTGAAAGGCAGATAAAAAGTTTCATTTTGTAGACCAGTGTAATATAGAAGAAAGAATATTCATGTTCTCGCATTCCTTTGTGTTATCCCATATTTTTAGCGAAGGTATTTTTGTCAGCTGCTTTGATACACAACTTTGACAAAAAGTGTAAAACCTTTTCGCACAGTCACATTAATTTAGAACATTAAAATTATAATTGAAAACCAGTTTTTTCCCTTCCCACAGGCGAAATAACGATAGGCTTGATTAAGGATTAACAGTCAGCAATTACACTTGTGTTTGTTCTTCATATTGTATTTTTTCTTCTGTAGAAAATTGATCAACTGATTGCTATTTTATCAATGCACACAACTAAATTTACAGACTGGACTGCAATTGGCAATGTGGACAACGCAGTGTTGCATTCCAATTTTATATCGATTTCAATTCGATTAAAAATAAATGTAGTAAAACAAGTCACTATTAAAATTAAGCTAAAAATCTTTTCTTGCAGCGATACGAAATATAGAGATTCATATGTTACTAAAACACTTTTCACACCTTTGGTTAGACCTATATTGGAATATAGCTCTGTTGTAGTAATTCTTTAGGTATAAAAACCTTTTGAACTTCCGATTCATTATTTTTCTGCTTTATGCAGATATCAAAGTCACTCGATAAATACAAGGGGAAGACCCAGTACCAACAGTCGACTAGACGCTACAGTACCTTCTAAAAACCCCAGACAGATGTAC